>CM040434.1:16797233-17437358 GCA_022702705.1 Papilionanthe hookeriana x Papilionanthe teres
AAATTTGGTCTCCACTGATTTTAGGCGCCATCAGCACTGGATAAGGCACTATCGGCGCTGGATAAGGAGCCGTCAGCGCTGGATAAGGAGCCATCGGCGCTGGTATGCTTCAATATTCTAAACTCTCTAGAATTAAGCGCCAGCGACGCTTAATTCTAGAGAGTTCAGAATATTGAAGCACCGACGCTGGATAAGGCGATGTCGGTGCCAGTAGGCTAAATTTGTTATTTTGCCTCTTTTTGCTCCAAATTCGTTCCTTTTTGCTTCATTTTGCACCAAACACCTAAAATCATCATACGTGCAGCAAAACATGAAAAATATCTTCCTTTAAAGTGCAATGTCAACAAAAATGAATTTAATATATATGTGAAAAATCTAACATATTTTTGGTGCATCAAATTCCCCCAAACTTAACCATTACTTATCCTCAAGTAATCCTTTTACTACATACAAATATAACTCATAGTAGTGAACTCTACTTGAAGAAGACTATGATTTTTGATTTAAATGAATGTAATAGCAAGATTCTTTGAAAGACTTTCAATAACTTATGTTAATACTATAGGTGCAGAACATTTAGCAGTGAAGTCTAAGAGTTCTAGTCTCCAATTTATTTCAAGAATAACTATAATTTTTCACATTAAAGGTACATTGAAGGAAATGAAAAAGAAGTCCATGAGAACTCTATTAGTAAAAATGCTAATACCTTACTATAAATTCAGAAATGAAATGGAGCTCTTCCTTCAAGTTGATTCAAGTGAAGCTAATTTTTTATTAGACATCTCCTCAAGCTTCTCCTCACATGTAATTTTTTTTTCTTTTCTTTTCTTTTGGGATTGCTTTTCAATCCTTTCTTTTTTTTTTCTCTTTTTCTTTTTTTGTGAGGATTACTATATTTGGATAGCTTTTAATAATTTTGAACTTCACTCTCATCTTCCTAAAGTTGGAACTTGAAAACACTTCTTTACTTTATAGAAATATATCATCTTTTAAATGATTCATGATTGAGCCTCTTAATATTTCATTTCTTCTCACATAGACCTTTAAGCCTCTTAATATTTCAAAAGTACAATTTTCTTTACTTTAAATAGTCAACCATGATCTCATGCTCTTATATTAAATATCTTAACCCATAAAGCTAACATTTATTACTAAAAACTTTCATTCAAGTCTTCGATGATATTTAAATAAAATAAAAAATGTAGTTATCTAAAGTTAGGTTCAACTACATTAAGTCATGTTAAAATAATTTTGAAAATATATTTTTATTGAGAACATTTAATAGTTAAATTTTCCTCCCCCAAACTTAAGTTTTTCAGTGTATATCAAATTAACAAATGAGAGAGAAAAACAAAAAATAAAAATTAACCTTTTTTGTGGCTGGCTTTTGATTCTTCTGAAGCATGCATGTATTAATTAAAAATGCAACTACAGGCATAAAATAGTTAGAAGCAGTGCTATACAATATTAAAAATTTTACAGGGTAAAGAAAAATTAAAGACTTAAACTTTAAACGTTCAACATAAGCATTACAGTCTCAATCCAAATCACTAAACAGACAAACACAAAGTTCATTACATTTTCATTACTAGCACAAAGTACAATCACAAGTTACATCGATCACAAAGAAGTAAACAACTAACACACAGAAGTACTAGATAACATAAATGAAAACAAAAATCACATCTCTACCAATCATCATCATCAACTTCTTCAGCCTCATCTACATCATCAGGTCGGTAAGGAACATATCTGGAGTAACTAGGAAATATCACATCAGTGTCTCCCCTCATAAATCTAACCCGAGCATCATGGTAAGCTATATCGTATTCAACTCTCCTCCTCTAATAATCATCATTAACATTGCTCTAGGATTTTAATCCACCAACCCTACTATGAAGTCTCTCAATACTATCATGTTGAATCCTCAACTATTCCATAACATCAGACAAAGTAGGTGCCTCAGAAGTAGAAGGTATATACTGACTAGCAGAAGGAATATCAGTACTCGTACTTCCTCCCCTTCATCCCACATGAGCCTCATAAGTACGAATATTAGCCTTGGTAATAGGCCTCAATCGATGGGCTAACTCCTCACTGTCATCAAAATCCACTCCAGACTATACACATAGTGTGTGAATCAGGGCAGGATGTCCTAATCCACCAGTAGTTTCCCCCCTTGCAATGTTTTGGATACTCACAGCTTCAATACCTATCTGTTTCTTGTTCTGAATGCAATGCTTCAGAATAGATCTATCTCTAGTAACTTCGCTGTGATGGTAAGAAGGTAATAACCTTGCTGAGATGAAATAATGTCAGGCCTTAGATGCTACATTCAACATGGAAGCAAGGAAGTTAATCTTTTGTCTTTGTTTTATCTTCCATTCCACTTTTCCGTCAGTAAGAAAAGAAATCACTTATTTTAGTCTAACATCCATAGTATCAATTTTTATATTCATAGAATGACATTCCCCCTAACTGGTAAAAAACATTAATACGATCCGGGGTAAATTCTACAATTTTCCCTCGCACAAGCACATATTCACTTTCAGTCAATGACAAATTAGACTAAAATTCACTAACTATACCCATAATCACATCAGCAGTAAAATAACAAATTATCTCCCATTCTCGATCAACAATTAACATTCTACCATTCCGCCTGGATTTTCAAAAGCCCGATCTTGTATACATTTCTTATTGTAAAGGGTCGAATTAAAACAAAATTGTGCTTTAACCTTCACAAAGTTATCCTCATCAAATCCAGTTTCCTCTTCGCTTAGTCATCTTTGGAGCTATATCAAATTTTTCTAGAAATATGCAAGAAAAATTCAATAAATTCCAAAATCATAATATAGAAGACTCCAAAAGCAAATCTTAATAAGTAAGAACTTCTATCACCATGGTTAATCTCAAAAGCATCATCGAAAATTCCAAATTTCGGATCTACAGAATGTGGAAGATTTTCATGGTAAAAATAAAAAATATTTAGTTTAAAGTAGAGCTCTTTCCAAGAGAAGACAAGATCCAAACTTTTAAAGCCTTGAAAATTCCTCAAATCCGTAAGCAAGCAAGCCTTAGGTCACTATTCGGTTTAGCTTGAGGTTGAAGATGAAGGAAAGGGAAAAAATGGTGGGTCCCAAGGTAAAAATCGTGATTTTAAACAAAACTGGGCCTATTCAGGTATCGGGCGTTGTCGGCGCCAGTTCAAATTTTGGGTCCGTAAGTTTTTTGTGATTTTGATCCTTTCTAAGTTACGTCATTTTAAGCATCTATTTCATCAATTAAGTAATTAACTAACATCAATTTCACACAAACAACACAAAACATAACTTTAATATATAAAATTCACATTACAAACATACACATTTCAGCACTCATCTATATGAGTCCATCAAGCCATATAACATAGAAATTCAGCGTCACAATCACACTACAATACTCTAACGCTGAAAACTAAACACAAATTCCAAGCATAATAAGTTCAAACACAAATTACATAGTAAATCAAATCAAATACTAAAAATACCAAAGTATATTAAAAGTTAAATACCATACTCTTCATCGGTCTCTGTATTATCATCTCCCCTAATATCTTCCATGGATTGATGATGCACGAACAAATTGTATAAGGGACGAAACGGGAATTCGTCGGTTGAATTCTCTGCAATCACAACATTCCTCTTCATCAAATTTATCAACCTTTTTTTCAGTTCGTCTGATATGATCAAATTATTCTTTCATCCTCCAATCCAGGTGATCAAATAAATTAGAAATATTATTAATAGCATTCATCAGATTTTGTACTTCTTTCTCCAACTTCTTGATCTTTTTCAAAATCAACTGTGAACTTTCAAGAAAATAGGGTTGAATAGGTTGCGAACTTTGGGATGGTTGATCTGCAATTATACTCATATCATTCTCATCTCCAATTGCTTGACAGTTAAATATGTTCGTTGGGTCCAGAGGCTTCCAAGGAAGAAGCACTTTTTCCCAGCTTTCATATGATACTTGTGACTGGCTAAAAAGAAGAAATATGGTTGAAGGATGTCCAAGCCCATATTTAGATCCATGTACAATCAATCCCAATATAGATTTCACAATTATAGTGTTCATATCGATAGGCCTTCCCATTTGAATACAATAGTTCAAAATTGCACTTTCCTTTGTCACTTTACTTATTTTCATAGTTGGGAGTAACTTTACAGATATGAAGAAATTTCATTGCTTTGACACAAGATTTAATAATATAGTTGAGAAACTTACATATTCGTTGTCTCTTATTTCCCAATCATCACTTTCATCCGTCTGATAACGATAAATTTCATTCATGTTATCTCTTATTGGAGTAAAATTTGTATAATGGCAGATCAACAAGCTTTCAATCATAGACAAATCATTAATCTTTGAAGGATAGAATGTACAAACCTGCCTCGCACATAGACAACTCAACACAAGATTTGGTTGATTCCGTAAGATTTGCATAAAACTCTTTCACCAAAGGAATGACTACAGCGGCAGTAGTGTAGCATGACACTTCCCAGCGCCTCTGCACAATAATCTTTTCTACTCGAGTACTTGGAGCATTCAAACCTCGATTCACGAAACCTCTTTCTTTGATAAGCCTCCTCTTCAATAGAACTTTGTTGAACAATCACTGCGCCTCAAAACTAGTTAACTTCCTTCAGTTGAAAACTCTAAATCTCGGAGTTTCTACAATGTTGGAATCCATTGGATACAAATTTGGAATGAATCCTTTCATTTTTTTGGAGTTTAAGGATTCAAAAATGAGTTTGGGAAGTTATAAGGATGAAAATCCCGCCTAAGGCCAAATACCGCAATATAAAACTAAAAAAACCGTCACCAGACTTTTGGCCCCGTCGGCACCCAAACACCGAAATTTGGCAGTGTTCTCTGGATATGGGCGACGACGGCACCCATTCTGGCACCGTCATTGCTAGTATTCAAAATGCACCAAACTTCATTTTAGCCTAATGTATTCCAAAATTTTGATACGATCCATTAATTATCATTCTTTTTGATATTTATAAGTGAGTAAGACTCAAATCTGTTTATCTAAAAGTAATATTATAAAAGTTAACTCAAACAAACTGATATAATAAAAATAAATATGGGTTGCCTCCCACAAAGCGCTTGGTTTAATGTCGTCAGCCCGACAAACATTCAGTTATTCAGGATGATTTAACATTAAAAACTCTTTAAAATTTGGTCGATACCCCCCAAAATATGATTTTAATCTAAATCTAAATATTCTTGCAGGTTTAGGATCCTCAATATCAACAACTCCAAATAGAGAAACTTTTATAATAGTTAAAGGTCATATCCTCCTAGACTTTAGTTTTCCAGGAAATAATTTTAATCTTGTATTATAAAGCAAAACTTTCTGTCCAGGTTCAAATTTCTTTCTTATAATCTTCCAATTATGCCATATTTTCATTTTCTCCTTGTAAATTATATTATTATCATAAGATTCATTTTTAATTTCTTCCAATTCATTCAATTGCAACAATCTTTTCTCACCTGTATTCTTTAAATTGAAATTTAATTATTTTATCGCCCAATATGCTTTATGTTTCAATTCTACAGATAAGTGACAAGTCTTTCCAAAAATTAGTCTACAAGGAGATATTCTTATATGAGTCTTGTAAGCAGTCTTATATGTCCATAATGCAGCATCTAATCTAACAGACCAATCTAATTTATGGAGATTCACAGTTTTCTCCAAAATTCACTTAATTTCACGATTAGACACTTCTACTAAACTGCTATTTTGGGGTGATAAGTAGTAGAGATTCTATGAATAACATTATATTTTACAACCAATCTCTGAATCAGATTATTCCTAGAATGAGATCCACTATCAGTAGTGATCACTCTCGGCATTCCGTACCTTGTAAGAATATTTTTCCTTAAGAATTTTGAAACACTTCGAGCATCACATCTGGGTAAAGAATTTGCTTCGATTCATTTTGATACACAGTCTACAACAACCAATATATATAAATTCTCAAATGAAGGAGTAAATGGTTTCATAAAATCCAATCCCCAAATATTAAAAATCTCAACCTCTAAGGTAAAATTTAGAGGCATTTTATTTCTTCTAGAAATATTACATACTCTTTGACATCGATCACATGATTTAATATATCTATAAACACCCCTAAAAATAGTAGGCAAACAAAATCTAGATTGTAAAATCTTATGTATAGTTTTATCTGTTCCAAAATGTCCTCCAAATTCTGAATCATGACATTTTTGAATAATTGGTTCAATTTCTTCATAAGGCATACATATTTTAATAAAAAGATCCTTACATTGTTTATATAGGTATGGGTCATCCCAAATGTAAAATTTAGCATCATATATAAATTTCTTTTTTTGTTGCAATGTTAATTCAGGTGGCAAAATATCACTCACAATATAATTTACAATATCAGCATACCAAGGTAAATTCCTTTCCTTAATGTTATAAACTTGTTCATCAGGAAAAGTTTCTATAATTTCCTTCTTAAATTCAGATAATTCATGTTATTGCAGCCTAGAAAAATGATAAGCTATTTGATTATCAGTTCCTTTTCTATCTATTATCACAAAGTCAAATTCTTGCATTAAAAGTATCCATCTGATTAATCTTGGTTTGACATCCTTTATTTGCATTAAATTTTTAATAACTGAATGGTTCGTATGCACTATACATTTAGTCTCAATTAAATACGATCTAAACTTTTTAAAAGCATATACAATAACTAATATGTCTCTTTTCGTAGTGGTATAATTAATTTGAGCTTCATTAAAAGTTTTACTAGCATAGTAGACAACTTTAAACATTTTACATACCTTTGCCATAGAGCAACTCCAATCGCATAAGCACTAACATTGCACATAAGTTTAAATGGTTCTCCCAATAAGGTGAAACTATTATAGAAGCAGTGATCAATTTTTTCTTTAATAATTCAAAGGCATTTAAACATTTAAATTTCTTATCTTTTTCTAAAAGTTGGTATAGAGGTTTAGTTATTTTTGCAAAATCTTTAATATAACACCTGCAAAATCTAACATGTCCTAAAAAACTTCTAACCCCTCTCACTGTAGTAAGAGGTGATAAATTTGCAATAATTTGAATTTTTGCAGGGTCTACTTCCATACCATGTTCAGAAATTTTATGTCCAAGTACAATTCCTCCTGCAATCATAAATTGACAATTTTCCCAATTTTGAACTAAATTTGTTCTTTCGCAAAGCTCTAAAGCTTTTTCTAAATTATTTAAACACAAGCCAAATGAAGTTCCAAATACATATAAATCATCCATAAAATCTTCTAATCCATTATCAATCAGATTACTAAAAATAGACATCATACATCTTTGAAATGTTACAGGTGTGTTATATAATTCAAAGGGCATTCTTCGAAAAGCAAGAGTTCCATATGAGCTAATAAATGTAGTCTTTTCTTAATCCTTAGGAGTAGTAAGTATTTAGTGATAACCAGTATATCCATCCAAAAAGAAATAATACTTGTGCCCAGCTAGTTTATCCAATATTTGATCTAGAAAAAGCAAAAAAAAAGTGATCTTTCCTAGTGGCGGCATTTAATTTTCTAAAATTAATTAAAATTCGTCAACCAGTGACTTGTCTTGTTGGTATTATTTCATTTGGTTCATTCACATCAATTGTCACTCATTCTTTCTTAGGGACACAATGAATTGGACTTACCCAAGCACTGTCTGAAATAGGATAGATAATTCCAGAATCTAACCATTTTAAAATTTTCTTCTTTACTTCTTCTTTCTTCAATGAATTTAATCTCCTTTGTGGATCAGTGATCCCCGAATATTTATGCTTATAATTTATATATGAAATTACACTTTATATTTCTTCTCAACAATAATATCTCGTTCTTTATAACGGCGCCAAAACTTGATTCCAAAAATAAGATATCAACTTTAATTATTTATAATATGAGATTCTACGCATGTATACATATCGTTTATCAAGTAATATAAAACTTTATGATTAAGCACCGAGATATCGAACCCACACGTAAATGTTTTAAAAATTTAAAGAAAGCAAAAAAATAACTTTTCACTTTTTAAAATGATTTTGTAAGTTATGTTTTATAAATAGAAAGTTTAAATTCTTTTTGATAATTTTTAATAAAAAGTGAAGAAAGCAACTATAATTATCAAGACTATTAAATGATACAAAAGCAAAAGAAAATAAAATATATTTTTCCTCTTCATGAATCAGTAATAACTATGAAATTTCGTTGTGAAACTATCAAAATGTGTTGTGCCAAATATGAGCAGTTATATTCTTTACCCATACTTGGTTCTATAAAGAACATAGATTAATCTGATGTTTTGAAATCTTGAAGATGGGTTAGACAGGGAAGACTAGCTCTCACTCTAGCATTCTATCTTCTCCCTCCACCTGGGGGCTAACATCTCATAATAAAACTTAGAACATCAAACCAAATTGGGGGCTTTCGTCTGTCACTCTAAAGTCCTCTTATTCAACACACAATCGAAAGCATATCCCTATTTATTTTCACTCAACCATATGGACTACAATTCTATCCATATAATTTCATGTGATTCTCTCCAATTGTTGATTGAGACAATACCGCATTGGTTCTTACATGTTCTCACAACAAATTTTAACATCTCAGTTGGCCAAATTAAGAGGTAAATGAAGTGTAAGGTGATTGAATCATCACAACTTCTTCCAATTAAACATCTATGATTCACACAACTTACTTCCATAATTTAATTACTTCATCATTTAAAAGGCAAAATATAAAGAAAACTACTCAGAACTCATGGAGAAAACACAAACACAATTTGATTTGAAAGTAGAGATCATAGTGAAAACACAACAAGTCTTACTTTAAAACCAAATGTAAAAACAAAGATAAAAACTTATATGAAAATCCTCTTCACAAGACTCTTGAAGTTCCTTTAAAAATTTGATTTCTACTAAATTGCACCTCAGAGTGGGTCGCCCAACTCTATAGACACCAACTTTGACTTTAAACTTAAATACAAACTAGATAAATGGATGAAATAATATTGATGAGAAGATGGCTTCAACACCAACTCTTTCCCCTCTAAAACACTCTACAAGCCTCCAATGACTTCAAGGACCCTATAAAGACTCTCTAAAAACTCCTAAAAAACTCTCTTTCTATTTACAAGTCTTCATTTTAATAATTCATCAAAATGTGCTTTGGTGTCTCTTCAAATCGTATCCAGATTCAATGTATCCATCAAATGATACATCTGTTCATTCAAATTTGCCACCCAAAAGAAGTTAAGGAAGTTTAAACCAAAGGTTGATTCAAACAACCCTTGAAAATGACAACAAATTTGATTTAATTCGTCACTTTTAACTATCGCGGCTATGTGCCAGCCCTTGGCACTTAGCCACTAGAGGCTAATTCTGCACACTTTTCATTTTTGCTCCAAATTTGATCTTTTTTTGCTCCTTTCATCACAATCATTCATTTTAATCATACATGCAAGAAAAACATGAAAATACCTTCCCTTAAAGTGCAATATCATCAAAAATAGGTATAAAAATATGCATAAAAATACTATATATTTTAGGTGTATCAATCAGCCATAGGTTTATGTTGTTCATCTAACAAAATTTTATGCATACTGATTGAAGGACTGATTCCTTTAATATCAGCTAAAGTCCAACCAAAATCCTTTTTTGTATTTTTTTAATGTATCCAATAATTTTTGTTCTTGATATTCATTCAAATCTGAAGATAAAACAACTAGTAAGGTAGACAATTCTCTTAAAAACACATATTTCAAATGGTTTGGAAGAATTTTCATTTTAAGTTCAAGAGATTTTATGATGGATGAAATTAAACTTTTATTATCACTTTCTGTAGTATCCAACATTTCAAACCTTTCCTGAACATAATCTAGATCTTCATTCTTCATCTCATCAAAATCATCTTCTATTTCATTATGATCCTCATATTTCAAATCTTCATATTCTATTTTCTCTTCAAACATGTCCTTAAAATGATCATCTCTCAAATAATCATAAATTTTCATTAAAAAACATTCATCATCTTTTTCTGTTGAAGGATATTTCATTGATTTTAAAATATTAAATTTTACCTCTTGTTCATTAACTCTCATAGTTAATTCTCTTTTTTGAACGTCTAGCATAACTCTTCCAGTAGCAAGAAATGGTCTTCCCAAAATACTAAAAATTTCTTTATCTTCCTCCATATCTAAAACAATAAAATTTACAAGAAAGATAAATTTATCAACCTTTACTAGTACATCTTCTACAACGCCTTTAGGTTAAGTAATAGAATGATCAGCTAACTGAAGAGTTACAGCAGTAGGGGAAATTTCTCCTATTCCCAATCTTTTGAAAGTTGATAAAGACATGATATTAATACTAGCTCCTAAATCACATAAGGCTCTTCCGAATAATTTTTCACCTATAACATAAGGAATAGTGAAACTACTAGGATCTTTAAGTTTTTCGGGAAGCTTTTTCTGAATAATAGCACTGAACTCTTTGCCAAGTGCAACGGTCTCATGATCTATAAACTTCCTTTTTGAATTAAGTATATCCTTCATAAATTTCACATAATCAGGCATCTGTTCTAAGGCTTCAATAAATAGAATATTTACTGTTAATTTTTTAAGAATTTCTAAAAATTTTGTAAATCGGTTATCTCTATTTTGTTTTTTTAATCTTTGAGGGAACAGAGGTGGTGGTTTTTCTACAGTAATTTTCATTGGTTTAGGTGGATATTCTAATTCTGGATAAATATTATTATTACCTGTTTCAATTTTCACCTTCTTCCTCAGTTTCAACTTCTTTTTGCACTCTCGTTTCTAATTCTTTTCCACTTCTTAATTGTATAGCCTTAATTTGTTTTTTATTTTGATCTTTTGGATTGATCTCAACATTACTGGGAAAAGTTCCTGAAGGTCTATTATTAAGCGTAGTAAAAATATGTCATAATTGATTTTCAATGTTTTTAATTGCAACTCCCTGAGTTTGTAATTGATTAACCATATTTAAGATTAATTCTTCCATCGAAAATTTCTTTTCCTTAAATTGTGGGTTACTATTAAAACCTGGAGGATAAGAAGGTCTATAGTTTGTGTTTCCCTGGTTGTTCAAATTTCCCAATGGGTTCACTGAATTGTTCCCCTATTGTAGGTTAACAGTAGCAGTGTTATTATTATTCCAGTTTAAGTTCGGATGGTTTTTCCAACCAGGATTATAATAATTCGAATAAGGATTATTGGGTCTATTATTTATAACATTCAAGGTCTCATAAGATGTTTGAGATTCTATTATCTGTCATAATGAATTTTCCTCTAACACTGGGGGTGTTTGAGAATAATTCATTTCTTATTGATCTATTTTCCTAGAAAGGGCAGCAATTTGAGAGACTATTATAGTTATAGCATCAGAATCATGAATACTAGCTACTCTCTTAGGATTTACCCATTTAGAGGGTCATTGAAAATTGTTAGTAGCCATCTCTTTTATTAAAGAATGTGCATCATCAAAAGGTTTTGACATTAATGATCCACCAGCACCAATATTTATAATTGATATAAGAGAACCTACTAATCTATTATAAAATGTTTGAATTATTAACCAATCAAGTAAAGCATGATGTGGATATTTCCTAAGAAGATCTTTAAATCTTTCCCCAGCTTCATATATTGATTCTTCTTCAAACTGAAAAAAAATGTAATATCATTTCTAAGCTTAGAAGTTTTCAATGGAGGAAAATATTTTGATAAATTTTTGTGAATGTTATTTCCAAGTTTTGATAGATCCAGGTGCCAACGAATTTAACCGCGCCTTAGCTTTATCCCTTAATGAAAAAGGAAAAGTCTAAGTCTGACAGTGTCATTTGACGCTCTATTATATTTAACTGTAGCACACAATTCTAGAAAACTAGCAAGATGTAAATTAGGATCTTTATTCGGTATTCCACCAAATTTATTATTTGCATCATTTGGATAATAACAGGTTTAAGTTCAAATGAATTAGCAACAACATCAGGATTTTGAATAATTAAGTGAATTTCATTTGTTGTAGGGTTAGCATAATCTCCTAAAGGTCTTGGTTTATGTTCATTTTTATTTATTTGATTATCTAAATTATTATTCATTTTGTTCATATTTTTAGATTCTTTTTGTTGTTTTCAAATTTTTCTAATAGTACATTATAATTTTGAATCGTAAGGCACTAAACCTATGGATCCAATTCTATGCATATAAAATTACACTAAACACACTTAAAAGTAAGCTAGCACACACATTACAGATTATAAAATAAAGGTTTTCAACAATTATTAAATAGACTATTATCGTATTTATACCTTCCCCGGCAACGGTGCCAAAAACTTGACCGGTGCGTCATCACGCAGATAAAAATTTAAAAGGTAGTTTCAGTTCAGTTTTAAAGTAATGTTGTTTTAATAATTAGGCAGCCACTCGTATACGCAAGTATACGTATTGTTCAAGTAATACAAGGTTCTAGTGAGTCTTGGTTACATGAGGAAGGTTGTAACTTTTCTAAGTCCAGTGTAGAAATCCAATACTTAATTCACAATTCACGCTCACAAAATATTAAAGTTGCAAGTGTAAAGATGACTAATAGTAAAGTTTACTAAAGTTATTTTCTAAATTTTTAGACAGAATTAACTAACACAGACTAAGTTTTGTATTGAAATGTTCAAATATGAGAAAACATCTTCCCCCTTACAATGATACTATTATGAGTGAATGAATAAGATTGATAAAAACTTGTATTGTGCCAAATAGGAGCACTCATATTCTTTACCCTCTTCAGTGTACCCCCTCTTCTGACTTCTGTATAGAACATTAGCTAATCCTAGGCTTAGTCCCAAAATCCATGGTTAGGCTGAGAGGATACTAGCTGTCTGATCACAAGAAAATATGTTAAGAAATTCATACCCAATTTTTATGAAATTGCACTTTAAAGAAAGGTATTTTCTTTATTTTATTACAGGAATGAATATTTATAAGTGATGGAAGCAAAAAACATAAAATGGAGAGAATTTGGATCAAAAAAGAAGAAATTCATGCAAAATGAACTAAGTCGCCGACGGCGAGATCGAGCCCGCCGACGGCGAGATCATAAGGAGAATTTCTGAAGGAATTACAACTACCTCGCCGACAGCGAGCCCGAGCCCACCGACGACGAGATCGCGCGGTTTGGAGACCTTCTAGAAGCCTCGCCGATGGCGAGGTAGTTTTCCGCCGACGGCGAGACAGTTCAAAATGCCAGATACATTGAACCTGGATGCTTTTTTGAAGAGATGTTTAAGCACCCCTTGGATCTTTGCCTACCTCTATAAATAGAGGTCAAATTTTAGTGTGTTTGGTGTCTACTTGGTGTCTATTTTAAGAGTCTTAGAGTGTTTTATTAGTGAGTTTTGAGTCTAAGTTGAAGTTTTAGTTTTAGTAAGTGTAATTAGTGAGTTCAGAAGTGTGTTGTACTAGAAGGAAAAGTCAAAGGAACTTCAAGGAGTCTGCTTGGAGAGGAAATCGAGATAAGTATATTTGTTTATTGTTTTTAACTTTAAATGAAATCCATGCTTTGTTTAATTTCCATGCATTCTGAGTAGTTTTCTTAGTCTTTCTCCTTGTTTATGAAGTTATGTGAATTGATGAAATTAAATAGAAGTGCCTAATATATTAAAGTAAATTGTGATAATCTTTTTACTTAAAACTTAATTTACTTTAAATCTGGCCCATTGAATTGTTAAAATATGTTGAATTATCAACTATAGTAAAGATTACATCCAATATTTAAGGAAGTCAAAAGCCTTAGAAGGCGGCTGCAAATAAATAGGGAAATATTATTTATCGGGCATAGAATTGGACATTTTAGTGTGACAGACTAAAATATTCAATTTGGTCCTATTGTTTGAGAGCTGAAGTGTAGATGTTAGCCCTCGAGTGAGGGGAACGTGGGAGCTCGAAGTGGCGACTGGTATCCTCCCGACCTAGCCGCGATTCGGTAATCAAACATAGGACTAGTCAATGTTCTTTGCACTCGACCAAAGGGTAAAGAATAGGAATGCTCCTATTTTTCATAATACAATTAAAAATCTATTTGAATTCATCATTCACTTAATTTTCTAAAAACAAGGGGAATGATACTTTTTCTGAAATCTTTAATCAACTTTTTTTAAGCATTAGTTTACATTAATTTGCTTTAGTTACGTATTCTAAATTTCCATATACTTTAGTAGTAAGTAATTCCTTTAAATTTATTTGTTGCAAAACTTTTAAAAACTTCCCTATGAGATCGATAACCAGGACTCCACTAGAGCCCTGTATTACTTGATACGATACGTATACTTGTGTAGAATCCACATTATACATTCCAACGTAAAAATTATATATATATATATATATATTAAGCGGGATCAAGTTTTTGGTGCCGTTGCTATTAAATAAATTGTAAACATTAAAAAGTGGGTCAAATTTTTGGCGCCGTTGCCGGGGAAGCGAAAGAAATTATTTACTAGAGTAACAGACTATTTTAAATTTTATTTTACAAAATTGTATGCATAAATTTGGAAACGAAAATTTAATACCTTTCGATTCAGAATTAGAGCGTACAATTAAAAGAATTAGACACAAAAAAAAAGAAATTATAAATTTAACACAAATGCCGAATATTCTTGAAAATGAAAATATTAATCAACAGAGACCATTAAGAGATTATGCCAACCCTACATTAGATGAAATTCATTTAACTATTCAAAACCCTGATGTAGCTGCTAACTCATTTGAACTTAAACCTGCAATTATCCAAATGGTACAAAACAATCAATTTAGTGGTTCACCTACTGAAGATCCTAATTTACATCTTGCTAGTTTTTTGGAACTATGTGTTACTTTTAAATATCAAGGAGTATCTAACGATGCTATTAGACTTAGAATTTTTCCTTTTTCTTTAAGGGATAAAGCTAAAATATGGTTAAATTCATTAGCACCTGGATCTATTAAAACTTGGGGAGAGTTATCACAAAAATTTCTATCCAAATATTTTCCACCTTCTAAAACTGCTAAGCTTAGAAATGATATAACTTCTTTTGGTCAGTTAGATGGAGAATCTATATATGAAGCTTGGGAGAGATTTAAAGAACTTCTTAGGAAATGCCCACATCATGCGTTACCAGATTGGTTAATGATTCAAACCTTTTATAATAGATTAGTCGGATCTTTAAGATCAATCATTGATGCTGCTGCTGGAGGATCATTAATGTCAAAACCATTTGATGAAGCCTATGCACTAATCGAAGAAATGACTACTAATAATTTTCAATGGCCTGCTGATAGAATGAATCCAAAAAAGATAGTCAGTATTCATGAAAATGATGCAATATCTATGTTAGCTTCTCAAATTGCTGCTATATCTAAGAAATTAGATCATTTTGGAATGAACTACTCTCCTACTATATTAGAAGAAAACTCATATGGACAACTTATAGAATCCCAATCTCATTATGAAACTATAAATGCTATTAATAATAGAACTAATAATCCTTATTCAAATTATTATAATCCTGGTTGGAAGAATCATCCAAACTTTAATTGTAACAATACAGCTAATCAACAATGGATGAATAACTCAATAGGAAATCAAACTAACCAAGGAAATCTAAATTATAAATCTAATTACCCACCTGGATTTAATAATAATAACCCTCAATTTAAAGATAAAAAATTATCAATGGAAGAATTAATTTTAAATATGGGACAACATTTGCAAAATCAAGGACAACAATTGCAAAATCAAGGAAATCAATTACAAATTCAAGGAAACCAATTACGAAATCAAGGAACAGCTATTAAAAATATTGAAACTCAACTTGGACATATCGCTACTGCGCTTAATAATAGAATACCTGGAACTTTTCCTAGTAATGTGGAAATAAATCCTAAAGACCAAGGAAAAGAACAAATTAAAGCGATACAATTAAGAAGTGGAAAAGAATTAGAACCTCGAATTCAGAAAGATCTTGAAAGTCAAAAAGAGGAAGTGGAAATCGAAAAAGAAAAGAATCAACATGATCCAAACTTAGAATATCCTTTAATACCAATGAAAATTTCTGTTGAAAAACCTCCACCACCATTTCCTCAACGACTAAATCAACATAAAAAAGATAAACAGTTTGCTAAATTCCTTGAAAATTTGAAGAAATTAATGATAAATATTTCTTTCGTAGAAGCTTTAGAACAGATGCCAAATTATGTAAAATTCATGAAAGATATTCTAAATAAGAAAAGAAAATTTACTGATAATGAAACAATCGCACTTAGTGAAGAGTGTTGTGCTATTATTCAAAAAAAGCTTCCTGAAAAATTAAAAGATCCTGTTAGTTTCACTATACCCTGCGCTATGAGAGAAAAATTCTATGGAAAAGCTTTGTGTGACTTAGGAGCGAGCATCAATCTAATGCCTCTATCAATTTTTAAGAGATTAGGATTGGGAGAAATTTCACCTACTTCAATAACCCTTTAGTTAGCTGATCGTTCTGTTACATATCCTAAGGGAGTTATTGAAGATGTTTTAGTAAAAGTGGATAAATTTATCTTCCTCAGTAGATTTTATTGTTTTAGATATGGAAGAAGATAAAGAAATTTCTATAATATTAGGAAGACCATTTTTAGCCACTGGAAAAGCTATGATTGATGTTCAGAAGGGAGAATTAACTATGAGAGTAAATGACCAAAAAGTTACTTTTAATATTGCTAAATCAATAAAATATCATGCGCTAGAAAAAGATGATGAGTGTTTTCGAATGGAAATACTTGACCATTTGCAAAAAGAGCATTTTAAAGAATATTATGAAGAAAAATTAGAAAAAGAAAATACTGAATTCATCGAAAATATAAATGAAGAACTGGATTATATACAAGAAAATATAAAATGCTAGATAATACTGAAAATGCTGAAAAAATATAGTTCTATCGATTATTAAACCTTCTGAACTTGAGTTAAAAATGTTACCGAATCATTTGAAATATGCTTACTTAGGTAATTCTTCAACCCTACCAGTTATTATTTCATCTGAATTAAATGAATCTCAAGAACAAAAACTTTTAGATACCTTAAAAAAATATAAAAAAACTTTTGGTTGGACTTTAACAGATATTAAAGGAATTAGTCCTTCGATTTGTATGCACAGAATTAATTTGGATAATGAACATAAGCCAAGAGAAGATCCCCAAAGGAGATTAAACCCGATAATGAAAGAAGTAGTCAAGAAAGAAATTTTAAAATGGTTAGATAATGGTATTATATATCCTATTTCTGACAGTGCTTGTGTAAGCCCAATTCACTGTGTTCCAAAGAAAGGAGGAGTGACCGTTAAAGCTAATGAAAATAACGATCTTATTCCTATAAGACAAGTTACTGGATGACGAATATGTATTGATTATAGAAAATTAAACACAGCCACCAGGAAAGATCACTTCCCTTTTCCATTTCTAGACCAGATGTTAGATAGATTAATCGGACATAAGTATTTTTGTTTCTTAGATGGATATACCGGTTATCATCAAATACAAATTGCTCCTGAGGATCAAGAGAAAACTACATTTACTAGTCCTTATGGAACTTTCGCTTTTTGAAAGATGCCTTTTGGATTATGTAATGCACCTGCAACATTCCAGAGATGTATGATGTCTATATTTAGTAAACTAATAGATGATGGAATAGAAATATTTTTGGACGATTTCTCTGTATTTGGAACATCATTTGACACATGCTTAGATCATTTTGAAAAAGTATTAGAAGTATGTGAGAAAACTAATTTAGTTTTAAATTGGGAGAAATGTCAATTTATGGTTGCAGGCGGAATTGTATTAAGACTTGGCTTTCAAAAACTGCTAATTTTCTAAAAACATGTCTAGATTCATTGAACCTTCTAGAAGGTCGGTCCGGCGCCTAGCGCCGGAATCTGGCGCCGGCGCCGGGACACCGCGTCCAGCTTCTTCGCACCTCTTCACTTTCGCTCGCACCTCTTCGCGTTTACAACCGTTTTGGAGCGTCCAAATGCAATGTATCACATGTCCTATTATCTAGGAGCAACTGCCAGTCTTCTAGAATGTCCAATAACCGCTCACTCCGTTAAAATAACCATCCAAAAGTCGTCAAAAACTTGACTGCTTCTGTATCGAGTCTGGCGCTTAGGCGCCGGCTTCTGGCACCTAGGCGCCAGGCCTGTAATTTTGATAAATTTTGTATTTTGCTCTATTTTTGCTCCATTTTCACCCTTTTTCCTTTTTTGAACATTTTTACATCACCTACATCCAAAAACACAAAAATACCTTCCATTAAAGCATAATACCCTTATAAATTGATAAAAATTAAGGCATAAAAACATGTATTTTTTTCTTGGAGCAAAATCCCCCAAACTTAAATGTTACTTGTCCTCAAGTGACCCTTTTATTTATATAAAAAGTATAACATTTGGAATGTAAGGTAAGTATTTAAGATTCTTTATAATTTTTGATTTTATAAAGTCTTTAGTAAAACATTAACCAAGTTTCACTAACTAGGTTTAATTTTAAGAATTAAAGAATATTTAACTACCAAATCATAAGATTTCAAAAAAATTTCATTCACTTTGAAAAATAATGGAACTTTATCATATTAAGGTCTCATAGATTATTTACAAGAGATAGATTTTCATGAAAAATCTTTATTAAATAATAATTCATGTATAAAGATTAAGTAAAATATGTAATTAGTTTTTCTTCTAAAAGTTAATTCAAGTGAAGCCAATTTTTGATTAGGCATATCCTCAAGCTTCTCCTCTCCCTTTTTTTTTTTTTTAGAGAGGATTACTATATCTGGATAACCTGTTAATGATTTTGAACTTCCTTATCCTTAACTTAAATTTTCAAAACTTATACATTTTCACTTAATTATTATAACATGAATAAAATTTTAAAAAGATTTTCAATTTTTTCTTTCTCAAGCTTATAACTTTTGATTACTTAATATTTCTAAAATTCACTTATTTTCATTATGAATAGAAAAATTTTCTTAGTAGTATTCTTCTTTAAGTCAAATAATCTCATTCTTAAAATCAATCAAAGTTATTAAAATTTTGGTTAAGTTCACCAAATTGTTTATAATTTCAGAAATTTAAAAGTGATCTTAAATAAATTCTTCATTCCTTATGTTATGTTAAAATTTTATTAAGAAAATATTAGTTTTTCAAGGACAAATAAAATTTAAATTTGATTTCATTTTCCCCTCCCCCAAACTTAAAATGTGGTATAGCATGAAAATTTGTAAGTAAGAGAGAAAGAAAAATTCTTAATTTTAAAAAGGAATTTTTGTAAGTAAGCAAAGGTAATCCAAAAAGAAAGATATTTACTTCTACACATGCTTTTTATGATTAATAAAGATAAATTGAAGTAGGTATAAAAAGTAAACAGCTTAATAATATTGAAAAAAAATAAAGGCAGAGCAGAATAACTAATGACTAAACAGTAAACTGAAACAATAAAAATATGAATTAAGCCCAGTTTTTCAGTTTTCTAACATAATACTAACAAACATTAATAACATAAAGCTAAACACTAATCAGTCCAACAGGTTCATCACATACATAAAAACATCAACAATCATAACAAAACAGACAAACAAACACAATAGCATCACATAGTAGTTCATCACCTACTAATCACTAATAGTAGCATCATCATCATCATCATCTGAAAACTCGACATCCTTGGGATCTATGAAAGGTGGAAAGCTAGGAAAGGTAGGGAAGCTAACGTCATGCTCTCCCTTCAGAAATCTAACCAGAGCTTCATCATGCTGGGCCTGATAACTACTCTATCTACGAGCATAATCAGTCAGATGATCCAACTTCCTATCCATGGTGTCAATCCTACAATGAGTCTGAAATAACTCCTGCTGCTGTGCATAAAACTGATCTTGCATTGATTCCCAGAAACCAGATGGTGGCTCAGCAGAAGTAGAAGGATGGGAAGTAGAAGGTCTACCTGGTGCAGGTACAGAAGAAGAGGAAGGGGCAGCTGATCTCTTCCCTCGAAGAAGATCATAAATACTGACACTCTCTTGTCATATAGGTTTAGTAGTATTCAATCTCTCCTCAGAAATATCTGCAGTAACTCCATCACTAACACATAATGAATGAATCAAAGCAGGGAATCCTAATCCAACAGAAGTACTGGATCTTGCAGTCAAATCCACAGAATCAAAGATAATGCTCCCAACATCTATAGGCTTCTTCTCCTGAATGCAGTAGTTCAAGATCGCTCGATCTCGAGTCACTTCACTCAGGTGGTTTGAAGGTAGCAATCTTGCAGAAATGAAATAGTGCCAAGCTTTAGATATACTGTTAAGCTTTGAGGATTTGAAATTTACCCTTTTGTCGTTCCTGATCTTCCAAGATCCAGTTCCGTCAGTCAGGTAAGCTATGATCATGTCCATATCTCCCTCAGATGGAGATAATCCAGTGTAATGGCACTCTATCGTCGGTGGTAAGCCGTAGAATACGTTGATTCTTTCTGGTGTGAATCCAACTCCAACACCTCTAACAAATACTTCGTAATCCTCAAAATCTTGAAAGTTTGCATAAAACTCTCTGACGATCGGAATAACAGCGACAGCAGTGAAATAACAGAATCGTTGCCAGTTGAGTGCAACGATAGTGTTTTCTATCATCTCCCCCGGGTGATAGAAACTTCGTTCAGAAATAAACTTCCTCAACTTCGCAAATTAGTAATAACGAAAATGCGCATCTGCAGTAGAGAATCTGCTACTGTCGAAATTTTCTCGTCCCTTCCCGCGCTTAGATTTAGGTGCCATCTAAACGTGAAAGAAAATAAGATAAATTTTAGGAATCAAAGTTTTAAACACTTTTTAAGCTTACGAAACTTAAAATAAGTTTAAAAATCCATAGTAAAATCATTAAAAATCCAAAATTTTCTCAAAATTTCGGATCTAGCAAAATTTTGGGAAAACTATGGTGAAAATAAAAAATAAATAGCTTAAGGTGTAGATCTGACCTTAAGACGAAGAAATCAAGTGATTTCGTGTCCAAACCCTTGATATTTTGACCTTAAAATGGATTCCTAAAAGTGATTTTCACGAAAATGAGGGAATAAGGAGGCTTAGGCGTCGTTAATGGAGTTTGAGGGGTATAAAATGTAATTTTCGGGTAGCAGGCCGAACTGGCGCCTAGGCGCCGGAATCTGGCGCCTAGGCGCCAGACTCGCCCATTACAAAAAATATTTTTAAATTTTATAATCCACCAAAATCCATAAATTCAACTTCTATTTACTCTTATAAGAGTAGAGCTTCAGTTTCTAACTTCCACACAATTTCCAAAAATTTTGAAATATAAAAATATTGAATCCATCAATCAAATATAAGGCTAAAATCCAACTTCACAAAACTCTATTTATATTCTTCAACATTGGTTCATTACATTCAGATAAGCAATTTACTTGACTCAAGTTTTTAATACAAAACAAACACACAATTCTAAACAACACACATTGAACTTGAAAGTAAACACACAAGCGAACCTAACAATCGATTCACTCTATCAATCCAATCGACACATCAAACTAATTAATTCACTGATCAAACCAAAACATAACTCAATTCCCACTATCTTCACAATGAAGATTACTAGGCCTGTTGAGATAGAATACCAAAGTTCTGGGGAAATCTTCAGCAGTTTTCTCATCGATCTATTTGTTTTTGGCATACATATCAATTTGAGCATCATGATAGGCTGCAAGATGATCAAATTGGAGTTTCACCTGCCACTCAAGATGTTCAACTTGGTGAAACATCTCATGGAGGCGATCTCGAATGCCTTTGAACTCCGTATCAAATTTATCTAAACGAGTAAGGATCTTTTCTAGACTTACCGCGATGAAACCGTTGAAATAGGGTTGAGGATCTCTTGATACCCTTTCCCTAGTTTCTTATCTAAGATTTCTTCCTTCCATCTCTCTAAAATTCTCTCTAATCTCAAAAGAATGAAGTTTAAAGGATGAAATTCTGATTGTCTGATGGTTAGGGAAGGAGATGAGTGAATTTATAGGTGAAAAATCGTGTAAAAACTGAAACTTTTTAGTTTTACCACGTCCAGAAACTGTGGTGCTTAGGCGCCAGACTTATTGATACATAGAAAATTCTGGCGCTTAGGCGCCAACTTTGGCGCCTAGGCGCCAGAACTATGTTCAACTCCGTTTCGCCTAATCGTCAATTTCAAAGTTTTCGAAATCCGAAAATTGGTAAATTATATAGGTAAGATCAGTAAATACCAAACAACATAAAATTAAAAGCAATTCCAATGAAGGTTAACTTGATCTCCTTTTTACTCATATTTAGAATAAAGTGATCCAACGCCTAAATCTTATTTACTTTAATATCATTTTTAGCTTAAGCCAATAAAGTCTTAAAAGCATCAAACTTTATTAAAGTAATATAAAATCGGACAAGACCGAGGCATAACCTTACATAAAAAAAACAAAACAAAGGATAACTATGGGTTGGCTCCCACAGAGCGCTTGATTTAATGTCGTCAGCCTGACAAAAGTAAGTCTTTAATCAGGTTGACTCAACTCATAAGCCTCTTTATAAATCATTTTCATGTCTTCCAAATAAGGCTTTAATCTTAATCCATTCACTTTAAAAATCTTTCCAGTTTAAGGGTCTTTAATATCCACAGCTCCATAATGGTATACTTTTTTAATTATATAAGGTCCAGTCCATTTAGATTTTAATTTTCCAGGAAAAAGTCTTAAGCGAGAATTAAACAGTAACACTTCTTGTCCTGGCTCAAAAATCTTTTCTGAAATTTTCTTATCATGTAACATCTTCATCTTTTCTTTATATATTCTCGCATTCTCATAAGATTCATTTCGCATTTCTTCCATCTCATTTAATTGCAAATATCGTTTTTCTCCTGCTTCATTCAAATTTAAATTAAACTCCTTTATCGTCCAATAAGCTTTATATTCCAGTTCAACAGGTAGATGACAATGTTTTCCATAAATTAACCGATAAGGTGACATTCCAATTGGTGTCTTATAGGCTGTTCTATAGGCCCATAATGCTGAATCGAGTCTATCAACCCAATCTGTTCTTTTAGGATTAACAGTTTTCTCCAAAATTCTTTTAATTTCCTTGTTTGATACTTCAGTCATTCCACTTGTTTGTGGGTGATAAGCAGTTGCAATTTTATGCTTGATTCCAAATTTTTGCAGTAATGATTGAATTCTGACATTTCTAAAATGACTTCCACCATCTGTGATAATTACCTTAGGCATTCCAAATCTTGAAAATATCATTTTCTTTAAAAACTTAGAAACACTTTTGGAATCACAGTTAGGCAAAACTAAAGCTTCAATCCACTTTGAAACATAGTCAACTGCTAATAAAATATAAATTTTTCTAGATGATGGGACAAATGGTCCCATAAAGTCTAATCCCCATATATCAAAAATTTCAACTTCTAATATATAGTTTAAAGGAATTTCATATTTCTTGGATATATTTCCCATCCTTTGACATCAATCACATGTTTTCACATAATGCCTTACGTCTTTAAATAGGGTAGGCCAATAAAATCCAGCATTTAGAATTTTAAATGCAGTTTTATCTATTCCAAAGTGTCCTCCAAAATCAGAATCATGACATTTTTGAATAATAGCATAAGTTTCTTCATAAGGTACACATCTTCGAATTATAGAATCTCTTCCAATTTTAAATAAATAAGGATCTTCCCAAATATACGATTTAGCATCATATTTGAATTTTTTTACAAACTTTTCATCCAATCCATAAGGTAAAATATTGCTAACTAAATAATTAACAATATCTGCATACCAAGGTGTTTGGTATCGATGAATAGCATATAAAGATTCATCAGGAAATTTATCATTTATAATTTCTTCCGAAATACTATCATTCTTAATTCTAGACAAATGATCAGCAACTTGGTTTTCAGTTCATTTTCTATCCACTATTTGAAAATCAAATTCCTGAAGAAGTAAAACCCATCTAATAAGTCTAGGTTTAGAGTCCTTTTTGGAAATCAGATATTTAATAGCAGAATGGTCAGTATGAACTATGCATTTGGTTCCAAGAAGATAAGGTCTAAATTTATTAAAGGCATATACTATAGCTAGAAGTTCCTTCTCAGTAGTTGTATAATTTCTTTGAGTCTCAGTGAGAGTTCTACTAGCATAATATATAACTTTAAAAATTTTCTCATATTTTTGTCCCAATACAGCTCCAATGGCAAAATCACTTGCATCACACATTAATTCGAAAGATTTATTCCAATCCGGTGCAACAATGATTGGTACAGTTATTAATTTCTCTATTAAAGTATTAAATGCAGTAATACAATCTTTATCAAATTTGAATTTAGAATCTTTTTCCAATAGATGACAAAGAGGTTTAGCTATTTTAGAAAAATCCTTTATATATCTTCTATAAAATCCAGCATGACCAAGAAAACTTCTCACATCAGTAACAGTAGTAGGTGGTTGTAATTCAGCAATAATTTTCACTTTTGCTTCATCCACTTCCATTCCTTTTCGTGAAACTTTATGACCAAGTACAATGCCTTCTGTGACCATGAATTGACATTTTTCCCAGTTAAGAACTAAATCTGTTTCTTCACATCTTTTCAGAACTTTGGAAACATTTTCCAAGCAAGATTCAAATGAAGTTCCAAATACTGAAAAATCATCCATGAATATCTCAATTCCTTTGTCAATTAAATCACAAAATATTGACATCATACATCTTTGAAAAGTTGCAGGTGCATTACATAAACAAAAGGGAATTCTTCTAAAAGCAAAAGTTCCATAAGGACTAGTGAAAGTTGTTTTCTCTTGATCCTCAGGAGTAACGAGAATTTGATGATAACCAGAATATCCATCCAGAAAACAGAAATAGGAATATCCAGCAAGTTTATCCAACATTTGATCCAAGAAAGGCAAGGGAAAATGATCTTTTATAGTGGCGTCATTTAATTTTCTATAATCAATGCATATTCGCCATCCAGTAACTTGTCTTGTGGGAATGAGTTCATTTTTCTCATTGACAATGACCGTTACTCCTCCTTTCTTCGGAACACAGTGAATAGGACTTACCCATTTACTATCCGAAATAGAATAAATAATACCAGCATCTAACCATTTAATAATCTCTTTCTTAACAACCTCTTTCATAATAGGATTTAATCTTCTTTGCGGTTCAGTAGTAGGCTTAAAATTTTCTTCCATCAAAATTCTATGCATACAAATGGAAGAGCTTATTCCTTTTATGTCAGCAATAGTCCAACCAAAAGCTTTCTTATGACTCGTTAATAATCCTATTAATTTTTCTTCATGATCTTTACTAAGTTCAGAAGAAATAATAACAGGTAAGTTTAATGAATCACCCAGAAATGCATACTTTAAATGCGAAGGTAACACTTGTAATTCCAATTCAGGGGCTTTTATAATTGATGGTAAAAGTATATCATTTTGAGTCATGTCTAAAGTTTCCCAATTATCTTTGACAAAATGAGTCTCTTTTTCCATTTTATCGACCTCTTCAGTCTCTAATTCAAATTTCCCATCAGAAATGACTTTACATTTATCTTGATAGTGTCTCTCAATTAAATAATCAATAATATCCATTCGATAACATCTTTCTTCAGCAGGATACTTCATAGATTTAAGAACATTAAATTTAATCTCTTGATCATTGACTCTCATGGTTAATTCACTTTTTTGTACATCAATCATAGCTCGTCCAGTAGCTAGAAAAGGTCTCCCTAAAATAATAGGTATCTCTTTATCCTCTTCCATATCGAGTACGATAAAATCTACAGGAAAGATAAATTTATCCACTTTAACAAGGACATCCTCTATAACTCCTTTAGGATAAGTGATAGATCTATCAGCTAACTGAAGGGTTACAGTGGTAGGAGTAATTTCCCCTAAATTAAGTCTTCAAAAAATAGAGAATGACATGAGATTAATACTCGCTCCTAAATCACATAAAGCTTTTCCACAAAATTTCTCTCCAATAGCACAGGGTATAGTAAAACTTCCAGGATCTTTAAGTTTTTCAGGTAATTTATTTTGAATTATTGCACTGCATTCTTTACTTAGTGCAACAGTTTCAAAAGCTTCAAATTTTCGCTTCTTACTTAAAATATCCTTCATAAATTTTGCATAAGTTGGCATTTGTTCCAAAGCTTCAGCAAAGGGTATGTTAATAGTAAGTTTCCTGAAAATTTCAAAGAACTTAGAAAATTGATGATCAAGTTTCTGCTGTTTCAATCTTTGAGGAAAAGGTGGTGGTGGTTTTTCAACTTTCACTTTATTAGGGATAACAGCCTGATCTTGAGTAGGAGAAAGAGCTTCTTTAGGTTTTTCAACTTCTTCAACCTCAATCTCTTCTTCAATCTCATTCTGCTTTCTTTCTTTTAATTCCTTTCCACTTCTAAGTTGAACAGCTTTAACATGTTCATGTTCTTTTCCAGATTCTTTAGGATTAATTTCAACATTACTAGGAAGTGTTCCTACAGGTCTGTTATTAATTAAAGTAGCAAATTGTCCCATTTGATTTTCAATATTACGAATAGCGATATTTTGATTTTGTAATTGATTATTAATTTGCAAAATTAATTCTTCTATTGATAAATTTTTCTGTTGATTATTAAATCCAGGAGGTTTATAATTATGATTAACTTGATTATTCCAATTTCCAATAGGTTGTGCTTGATTATTACCCCATTGTTGTTGCGAATTATTCCAGTTAAAATTAGGATGATTTTTCCACCCAGGATTATAATAATTTGAATAAGGATTATTCTTACTAGCAATAGCTTGTAAAGTTTCAATAGTTTGAGAATCTTCATTATTAGTAAAATTGTTATGTGACATAGCAAAATTATCCAATTTCTTAGACATTGCTGCAACTTGAGAAGCTAAAATAGAAAAGGCTTCATTATCATGAATACTAGCCATCTTTTTAGGATTCATCCTTTTGGAAGGCCATTGAAAATTATTATTAGCCATTTCTTCAATTAAGGTATAAGCTTCTTCAAATGATTTAGACATTAAAGAACCTCCAGCAGCATCATCAATAATTGATTTTAAAGATCCAATTAATCCATTATAAAATGTTTGAATAATTAACCAATCAAGTAAAGCATGATGAGGGCATTTTCTTAATAGTTCTTTAAATCTTTCCCAAGTTTCATAAATTGTCTCCCCGTCAAATTGACAAAACAAAGTAATATCATTTCTCAATTTAGCAGTTTTAGAAGGAGGAAAATATTTAGCAAGGATTTTTTGTGCCATTTCAGCCCATGTTGTAATAGAACCTGTTGCTAATGAATTTAACCACATCTTTGCTTTATCTCTTAAAGAAAAAGGAAAGAGTCTAAGTCTAATAGCATCATCAGAAACATTGTTGTATTTAAAGGTAGCACAAAGCTCTAAAAAACTAACAAGATGTAAATTAGGATCCTCATTCGGTGTTCCTCCAAATTGATTATTTTGAACCATTTGAATAATAGACGGTTTAAGCTCAAAAGAATTAGCATCTACAGTCGGTATTTGAATACTACTATGAAGTTCATCAACTGTAGGATTAGCATAATCCTTCAATGGTTTATAAACATTTGGATTATTAAGTTCAATTGGATTTTGTAAAGTAGTCATTTCTTGAAAATTTTGAATTTGTTTTCCTTTCTTAATTTTTCTAATAGTTCTTTCTAGTTCAGTATCTAAAGGTATTAACCCTTCAGAACCAGTACTAAGCATATAAAAGAAAATTAAGACAAGGTAAAATATGCAAAAGAAAAATAAAACAAAATAAAATAAAATATTTTTTGTTGTTTTTGAGTTATTATTTTTTTTTTAGTTTTATTATATATATATTTTGAAATAAAATAAAATACAATACACTTTTTATTTTTGTTCCCCGGCAACGGCGCAAAAAACTTGACCCGATTTTTACACTTCTAAGGGTACTACGCAAGTATACGTATCATTATCAAGTAATATAGGGCTTTGAAACAAAGACCCCAGTATCGATCCCACGGGGAGCAATCAAAAGTACTTATTGTTTTTTACTTTATTTTACTTAAAACAAAAATAACAATTTAATATTTTGAATAAAATAATTTATGTATTTAATTTACTAGATGCAATTATAGAAACAGTTTTGGTAATTTTTGTAATAATATAAAAACAAACAACTTTCTTCCTTTCAATTAATCCAAGATTTTAGAGATAATTTAATATTCTTAGGAGAATTTAATTATAGTATTGTGCCAAATAGAAGCATTCCTATTCTTTACCCTTTGGACCAGGTACAAAGAACATTGGCTAATTTACAAATCAGGTCCGGATGTATTGTTAGTAGAATGAGTTAATCTAGGCTCACACTACTAGATGTCCAAGGGTGGCTATGGTCGGCCCTACTAGTAACCCTTTCCTGTATCTATAAATCAAATCACAAGAATTTAGTCTGTCACTCTAAAAACTTATTAATTCTACGCCCAATAAATCTTATTTTCCTATTTATTTGCACTTCACTCTGAATAGCCCGCGCATGGCCTTCGACTACTCAGGGATTCATGTGATATTTTACAAGTTAAGAGTTTTTTTCCTTCTAGGTTTCCAAACTCTTCAACATATTTTAACAATTTAAACGGCCATTTTAAATAGTAAATTAAAATCAGGTATTAATATCATCACAATATTTTGAAAATATATTGATTTTCAATTCTCCTTTGAATTTTATATTATCTTATTATCTTTTCATAATTAAAGGAGGAAAGTAAACCAACTACTCAGAACACATTGAATTTAAATAACAAAACATGGTAAATAAACTTTGAATCAAAATAAATAAATAACTTATCTGAATAAATCTTCTACAGAACTTCTGACTCCTACTGAACTCCACAGCAAATGAACTTTTAGATGCAATAAGTTGAAAATAAACTCACTAAACTAAGAAAAGTGGCCCTAAATCTCTCTCTCTAAAGGCTAAATCTCACTAAAGTGGCTAAGAGAGGAGTGGTACAAATGGTATAATGGAGGGGGCTCGTTTTTCTAAGGCAATGGATTCCTATTTATAGGCTCCAAGAGTTGCCTTGAGACACCTTTTCAAAACATGTCTAGATTCATTGAACCTTCTAGAAGGTCGGTCTGGTGCCTAGGCGCCGGAATTTGGCGCCTAGGCGCCGGACACCGCGTCCAGTTCTTCGCACCTCTTCACTTTGGCTCGCACCTCTTCGTGTTTACAACCGTTTTGGAGCGTCCAAATGCAATGTATCACATGTCCTATTATCCAGGAGCAACTGCCAGTCTTCTAGAATGTCCAATAACCGCTCACTCCGTTAAAATAACCGTCCAAAAGTCGTCAAAAACTTGATTGCTTCTGTATCGAGTCTGGCGCTTAGGCGCTGGCTTCTGGCGCCTAGGCGCCAGGCCTGTAATTTTGATAAATTTTGTATTTTGCTCCATTTTTGCTCCATTTTCACCCTTTTTTCTTTTTTGAACATTTTTACATCACCTACATCCAAAAACACAAAAATACCTTCCATTAAAGCATAATACCCTTATAAATTGATAAAAATTAAGGCATAAAAACATGTATTTTTTTCTTGGATCAATAACACAACACTTTAACCAAACTCCTAGAGTTGGCCAACGACCACATCATGACAGAGGAGTATGTCAATTCCCCTATCTTAAAACGCAAGAAGCCTACTCATCAATCAGATAAAAGCTAGTGAGATGATGGATGGAGGTAGAAGGATGGCGCTCACCACAAGCAAGTGAGAGGTCGGTTGTCACGTGGAGATAGAAAGGCTGGCCGAAATTCACAGAGGCGTAGCCGATTGAATGATTGTTCAACTTGCAACTACGGAACACTGAAGCCTGATGCACAAAAAATATATACAATTTTTGCTATATAATTCTACCCTTTTTTGGTGATATTGTACTTTAAAGAAAGATATTTTTCATGATTTGTTGCAGTTATGATGATTTTAGGTGATTGGAGTGAAAAGAAGCGAAAAGGAATGAATTTGAAGCAAAAAGGAGCAAAATGGTGGAAAAAGGGTTCTAGCGCCTCCGGAGCGAGAATGGGAGCCGTCGGCGCCCAAATCCAGAGACTCCAGAAAATATTGGCAAGGTAGAGTGCCGCCGACACCCGAAATCGGTGGAATTCAAATTTGAAGAGTTTTGGCGACTTTTTGAAGGGATGCCTATGAAAACTCTTGGGATTTCATCCCTATCTTATAAGTAACTATTTTTGGATGAAAAATGGTGTGTGTCTTGTGTCTATTAGAGTAGTTTCAGTGAGTGTTAAGTGTTAGGGTTTAGAAGAAGTGAGTGTAGAGTTAGGATTTGAGAGGAATTCTTCCCTAAGGAGTGAAGGAGAAGGAGTAAAGTGAGAGATTGCTTCTTCATTTCCATTCTAAAGAGAGAATCAAGTGTTGTAAAGAAAGAGAGAAGAGGATTCAAAGGAACTTCAAGGGAATTGCATTGGGGAAGAGAAAGAGATAAGTTTTATTTTATTATGTGGTTTGTATGACTTTTCTTTTATATATAAAATCCATGTTTTATTGTATATTCTCCACGAATTCTGAGTAGTTTCCCTTGTCTTTCTTTTTGCATAGAGATGTGATGATGGATTGATGTGGATTTAATGTGCTTTTAATGTAATGAAGAAATTGTGATGATTTTTCATTTTGAACTTAATTTACATTTCGATTTGGCCAATTGAAATGTTAAAATATGTTGTTGAACATTAAGTTTGAAAGGATTTAATGTCCTACAACAATAATGAAAGATCCATTCAATTTTTATGGATGAATTGCGTAGTTCATGGGAATTAAGTGCAAATAAATAGGGAAATATGTTTTGATGGACTTCAATGTGGAGATTTTAGGGTGACAGGCTGAAATCCCCAAATTGGTTCTAAGATTAGTAACTAATATCAAACGTTAGCCTTCAGGTGAAGGGTGAGTGGGAGCTCCGAAGTGAGAGCCGGTATCCTCCCAGCCTAGCCTTAGATTTAGTAACTAAACTTAGGATATGTCAATGTCCTTTTCTTGCTTAGAAGAGGGGGTACTCTTTTAAGGTTAAAGAATCATCTATGCTCCTATTTGGCACAATAACATAGATAATTGTTCTATATCAATCCACACATCGTATTCTCATTGCAAGAGGAAAGATACTTTTCTCATATATAACAAACATTTCAAATACTTAGTTTAGTGTGTCCGTTAGTTAATTCTATTTTTAAAGTTGTTAGAAGTAATTGTAGTTTAGTTAATTGTTATTATTTTCTGCATAGTGTTAGTAGGAGTATGTGTTAAACATTAAGTGCTATTTCAGATTTTAGTGTTATATTATTTATATTGTGAACGCTTTCTTATATTTCAAACATCCATGTATGATCGATAACCAGGACTCCATTAGAACCCTGTATTACTTTATATGATACATATACTTGCATTGAATGCTTGGACTTAAGAAAATCATTATAAATATATAAATTTGAGTTCATAAATTCATGCAAAATATAAGTCCCGTGCATCAAAGCCTACTCAATCAAAGGTTTCGATGGTAGAGCTGGTGAAGGCTATTCCAGACAAGGAGTACTTTAGGAAAGCTCCTCTGATGAGAATCAAAGCTCTTCTCCAAAATACCAACAAAATTTGCAAGTACCGTAAAGACCATGGTCACGACATGGATGAGTGCAGACACCTCTGAAGCCTAGTTGAGAAACTGTTCTGAGCAAGAAAGCCCAAAGAATTTGTGGCCTTAGAACCACAAATCCAGTGACAGGTAAGACACCTGCAAAAGATGTCTCGGATGGGCCTGTCCGAGCAAATGCTACCCACATTATGGGGAATGTGTCAGCTATACTAGGTGCAGACTCAGTCAGAAGGCCAGACTAAAAGAGGCTCTGGTCAGGGGAAAATTGTTTTGTTGCTTTCGCCTCAAAGTTGAAGCGTTATCCACTGATTATCTATATTGATGTGGATCTACCCTTAGCGAGGAATCCCTACAACGACTCCAAAGTTGTTACTATGATGATTACATATCAAGTGGGTAGTATCTTGGTTAATATAGGCAATTTAAGAAATATATTGTTTAAATTAATTTTTGACAAAAAAAATATATCAAACGATAGCCTAGTTGTGTTGATTAGCCCTCTATATGGGTTTTCTGGTGAATGAAAAGAGGCTTCAGGCATAATTGTGCTGTCAGTCACATGGGGAGAGGGTGGAAGTCAATTTACCAAAATGGAGGATTTTTTTGTGGTCAATATGCCGCCAACCTACAATGCGATCTTCTGTCTCCCACATTTAACAATTTTAGAGTAGTGGTATCTACATACCATATGATAGTGAAATTGCTATGCGACGGAGAAATTATGACCATGTGTGCGAAGATGGAGCGGTCTTGGACATGTTATCTATAACTAGTAGGAAGCATGGAGTAAGAAGCATTGGTCATCAAGCACTAATGGAAATGGGGCCTTAAAATGAAATAAATTGATTAAAAAACTTTATCAGACTTGGATCGACCCATTCATTATTGATCAAAAAATTGCCCTAAGAGTCTACAAGCTGAAAACATACACCGGGAATAGGTTCATCGAACATGAAACATGTATGATCTCAAGAAATTGTTTCCTTAAACCAAATATATTGTACTAATACAAACACAATATAAAAAGAGTTTCTTGTTTTCAACACTTAAGTTTTTATGTTATTCTTATCAATATAAACATTAGCTAAATATGCAAATATTACCTCAGTTTAAAAAACACTAGAAACTCAAGAAGTTGATGCACTTTAGCATTGAGACAATACTCAAAAAATTAGAGTACTATAAAAAGCCAACCGACAATGGTGTTGAGAAACCCAGTTGACCATAGATGCAAAACACCTCAAACATGAATTTTTGAGTTTTGAGCAAACAAAATTTCAAAGGTAGATCCTTGCCCAGTAACGACAAAGCTCCACGAAGGGTACCGAGACAATCACTCAGAGAGAGCATCGATTATTACCCCCACCACTTACAAGAAGTATTGTGACCGAAAGGGAACTTGGGTCCACTTAAACAAACAAAAGCTTAGTCCACATGAGTTAAATGTTAACACACAAAAATAAACCAACAAGAGATGTATGTCATCCGAACTGTTGATAAAATATGAAACGATTGACATGATGTCATGGTGTTCGATAGCTGTACATTGAAAAAAAACATTAAATGATCAACAATGAAACCAAGTTGTCCAATCGGCGTATATGTTTTAAGGATCAACCCTCAATGCTCAAGCAACGAAAACCTATCCCAAAAACTTGAGCCAAACAAAAAACTGGAGATGTTCCTTGTCTATTAACGACAATCACCAAGGGCTATAACATAGTCGATCAAAGGGGATATGTACTTTATAAGACTTTATCTGGGCGGAGAACATATCATGATCGATCGAAAAGACTTGAGAATAATGTGACATGATGTAATCTATCGAAACATGTAATTAAACAATAATACAGGTAAAAATTGACTGATGGCCATTTTGCATTCATACAATTGTTCGGGTACATGTATTCTCAAACAAAACTTTTCATATACATTGATTTGATTACATTTAAAAAAAATTTCAAGTCTAGGAGTCTTCGGGCCGAGCGTTGGATAATCCATCATCAGCCACATTATTACCCTCAAACTCTCTGTGTTGAAGTTGAAGGAGTTGTGAAGAGTTTTTTGAACTCATCAAGATCATAATATTTAGGGTCGACCATCCAACTCTAACAAATTGGTTAATCTCTACCTTGATACCTGTGCCCAAATATACAACCTAAGTATCAAAAAAACTTCAGGTGTCTTAATTGTAGCTATCTACTCTATCAATTCGGCATTTTTCTCCTGGATGGCATATACCTACTCTTACGTGATGTTCAACTCGTCACCATCTTCCAACCAAGCCTTTGTGCCAATCACCTAATCCTATGCTAATCTCACTCACGCCTTGAACTCTTTGTCAATTGCCTCAACTTTCAAGGCTCGGTCTCTCACTTTAAGGTATAGAGAAGAAATGTGATGTGTGGCGGCGAGTACGAGTAATTGATGTCGATCGACCATGTGACAAAGTTCTATGTGTCGTAGGTTTTTCAAGAATTTCTGCAGGCCCTCTGATTAAATCACAAAGATAATGGTCTAGACGTACTCATCCGTCCCATATGATTGGGGAACCAATCCCTCAGAATGTTTATTAGAGTAAAACTGAGGTCTGAGTTGAGAAAAACCTTTAGTTTCTTCTCCTACAATGAGTTATAGTAATCCTTACCTCCCTTCTGCTTCATCTTGGGAGTTAAGGGGGGAGAAGAGTCACAAGCTTGGGATAGAGCTTTGCCCTTCCTCTGACGCTACGTTATTTTTCTGAAGAAGTGGTCAGCCCATGCCCTGGAGTAGAAGTCGACTCAAGCACTTCCTCTCCAGCCAGGCTTTCTGCTTCTTCTTGTTCTACTGGTGTAGCTGGTGGCCGTGGAGAGGGTCGTATGGCATCCCCCCATTCAATAAGAGGAATGAAACCCAAAAAAGATTGTTGGGAAGCTTCCAAGTTTGACAGTCGATTAGAGGATTCCTCAGCATCTAACCTAATGATGCTAGGTGTCGGCTCCTCTTGGTATTGATCCCTTGAAGTCCCTAAATTCATCAAAGATGATTTTTGCTCGATCAGAATCTATTCACAGTCACATTTATTTGAATGACTACTGCAGTTTTAGAGACAACATGAATTAATTCCAAATATGGGACTATTCTGATTGTCTGTTCATCCTTTTCCTCATCCTCTTACCTCCTGGAGGTGGAAATGGTGCCCTTCCTCTTTTCCAACTCCTTCAATGACAGACAATCTATCTCTACTCCGCTGCCTCATCAAAAGTGGCCCACATTGCAGATGTCATTGCACCAAATTGGGTGGGGTTTAGCACATGTTTCACTGTCATGGGGTTGGTGTGCTATATGGCAGACATATGTTTACCAATGACAGCCCCAGGGCCCGTTGTGGGACTCCCTTCTTTTTGTATGGTTCTCAAGTTGGTCTTGTGGTGATTCCCTAGACCTCGCAGACACCTCGAAGAAATTGAAAAATTCAATCCTTTATTTTATTTTATTTTCCAAACTGATCAAATGAAATTTTTGAGTTGAGTTGAGCACAACGTAGTAGTCTAGTTCAACAGCTCTCAGTACCACAAGATATCCATCTATCACAAGTAAATGACAAGTCATCACTATCGTAATCGAGTTTGACTTTATTGCGCAGGGATGACTCCATAATGATTAAAAATCGACCAGATCTCCTAGCAAAATGACAGTCAAAGTCCTAACCTAAATTGGTCCCGGTAGAAGATCAAATCATCATTGAAATGATCTGTCGCCCTTGCCTCCGACTCCACCGGCTCTAGCACTACACTTGTGTCGTATATATAAGTGTCTTACAAGAGATCTGCATCGAATGATGAGGGTAGACCTTTCAGTTGTTGGCACTAAACCGAATAATTGTGGAGAATATTTGGAAGCCATGGGAACATAGAAAGAAAGCCGACCTAAGAAAAAACTAAAAGGAAAGAAAAAGAAAATCTAAGAAACGTAAACCCCATTTTCCTCTTTAACCTTATATATATAGTATCCAAGGAATTTGAAATGCCTTGAATTCATACCCCGATCTCTAGAGATTCACATCAAATCAGAGCGAAATTCGAGAAAACAAAATGATGTAAAATTTTAGAAATTCACATAAATTAAATATTTATTTATGATATGAATATTTTACATATCAATTTGTGTACTGTCTCAAGCAACACAAAAGCCTCAAATCACAAGACTTTGATACAATGCACGCCTCCGAAACTTAAACTTCCCTACGCTCTCTTCCTCTGTACGAACCCTGGAGATTGAACTAGTAGCCAAGACTTTTGCTAACTCCATCGTAAGAGTAGCCACCTCCATTTGGAGAGTCTACATGTCCTCATAAAGGATCACCGGCTCTTCCTTCAGGTTTGATATGGAAATCTCCCTCTGCGGGCCAGCTTCCAGTTTGAAGTAGTCCTTCATTTCGTCCATCCAATGAGTCAGTGACCCTGGCCATTGATCGTCAATCTCCCTTTAAACATTCTCAGGGCCAGACAGATGGCATCAGCCTCCCTCTCAACATCCTAGGGCCAGACGGACCGCCAGGTGAGCCTTTTCCATGGGCTAGAACAGATGTTCTCTGGGCCTCCTCTAAAACTAAGAGTTAGTCGACTTCCATTATCTTCGAGTCGATAGTATGCATGTTCAGCTTTGCAAGGATAATCATAAGTTAAAAAGAGAAAGGACCAACTCTATTGAATCAAAGAAAATAAAGTTTTCTCATACCAATCATCCACTCCATCACAGACGATCAGACACTCTCATCAACATGTGGTTGGACAACCGCCTAGCTAGTCTAACTGACCGAAGGGAAGGGAACTCCACTTTCGGGCAGCTGGACCTTGGTCTCACAGTGACCACTTGGAACGGTTGTTGAGCTGGCCCCTGGCGAACCGGATCCAGAGCAAGGATTGTTGCACTAGTGGCGTGCACATCAGCCCTGCTCTCCATCTCACAATGTAGTGCGATTGAGTCAAGTGACTCAGTCACTTCCTCCACCCTTTGCTTCTTTTGAACCAATTGCATAACCAATTTTTCTCCCTTTGATTTGCTCCCTACTCTCGGCCTCTTTGAGCTAACTGACCAGCCTTCTCCTTCTGGCCTCTTTGAGCCGACTGACCCTCATCCCTAAGTTACTTCTTTTTCTCTAGTCACCTTCCCTTTGATTTCTTTTTCTCCCCTACAGGTGAGCGGAGTTTTTGATCAACAACCCGAAAGGCCTTCATCTTGGCCGCCACATTCACGGGTTTCTTGTTGCTCTCCATTACTCTTTTCTGCTAACAACCGATTGAATGGTAGAAAATTCAGAAAGACTAATGATCATGCCCTATTTATAGGGAACGCAAGTACAAAAATTTATAATTTCAATTATTAAAAGCATTTATTACGCAATAATCAAGTCAACTTTTGCATTAAATTCTCTTATTTTGTATTGTTGTTGTCGCTCTCAAGAAGTAAGTGAATTGAAGAACTAAATCTGTACATAAAAATATGACTGCATGAATCTCGAGGATATTCAAAGGATCTAGATTATGGACTTTAAAAGACTACATCGGGATAATCAAAAGACGGAAAGTCTAAGCGCTGTTTCTTTCGATCAGAACTATGATTCAATTGAACGGAAGCACAACCAAAGAAAAAATAGGTGGCACCTAATTTGAGGGATAGTAATCGTAACCAACTCCCTTAACTAACCGCATGACTCTTCATAAAGATAGCCAAAGGTCATTCTGCATAACACCTTTCTAATTCTCTTAAAAGGGCTATTGTCTAAGGAGAGCTACCCATCAACTTACGGTTAGGGCTGTCGATTTGGCTCGTTGTTAGCGAACAGCTCGTGTTCGGCTCGTTAAGCAGCTCGTGTTCGGCTCGTTCTTTAAGCTTAACGAGCCGAACACGAACAAATTTTTAAGCTCGAAATATAAATGAGCCGAACACGAACAAGCTTTTGTTCGCTCGTGTTCGGCTCGAATTAGCTTGAAAAGAAATAAAAAAATAAATACACACACATATAAAACATATTCATAAAATTAAATATTATAAATTGTAATTAATTAAAATTTTTTAATTAATTACAATTTATCAAATTTTAAAAAATTAAATTCTATAAATTATAATATATAACAAACATTAATAATAATATTAATTTTGTATTACTTATATAAATATTACAATTATATAATATAAATTATAAAATTAATATAATATATTATACAATGTTAAAAAACCCTAAGCCCTAACTCGCCGCTCTCGAAAGTTCTCACCTCTCCGTCTCGCCTCTCGCCTCTAGGTCTCGGTTCGCAATTCGCATTCCTCATCTCCTTCTCCAGTTATCCTCTGAAAATCGCGAAAGGGGTTTAGCCGCGAGGCATTAGGGTTTGTCTTTTGTATTCGTCTTCCAAACTCTTCTTCTATTTCTCCTCGGACAGTCGTTTGCTCGGTATTCTTGCTTGGTTGCTCGATATTCTTGCTTGCTTGTTTTGCTACCGAGGTGTTATCTCTTTTGTGCATTTGTGCAGTGATCCATACAGGTATAAGCGTTTGTGTTGTGATTTGGCTATTGCCTGTAGATCTGATTTTTTTTAATGGATGGCTTTGTGAAGAATATTATGCTTTTTTCCTTTTGTTTTTCAAAACAATAACACTTATTTTCCCCAAATTTTTTTGAAGTTTATCAGATTCACTTTGGTGGTTTAGGGCATGCATCCTTATCAAGTGCATGTACATGGATGTATTATTCGTATTCAGCCAAATTCTAATGTGTGTTTTTATGCATCCTAATAAAATAATATGTTGGCTGACGACTATTCAACTTAATGATGTAAGTTGGCTTAACTTGTTTCTGAACAAAAGAGTATAAGCTTTGGCAAAAGAGGCTGATATAAACTTGAAATCTCGCATATTGCATTTAGATCTGGTTTTTTATGGATGAGATCTGATATAAGGACAGTTGAAAACTTAAAAAAATCTGATCTCTTGGACTAACATAATTTGATGATAAATGCTAGAAATGCCAAGTTCTTTGTTTATGCATCTTGTCTGTAGAATAAGTGAAGTAATAGATCAGATTTTGTTTTGGTGCTCCAGTAATTTATATTTTGGCAGAGCACTTTGCAAATTGCAAAATTAAGTTTCAAAACCACAGTGATGAGGAGTTTAACTGTTACTTTTGTATTATTTGACGTCATTCTATATCTAGTTGAAGAGGACTCTTAGTTTGAAATGACACCATGTAAATATTTAGGGGACTATTTTAGCATTTTACTCTTTCAGGTAGTTTAGTGAAGAAGTAAAAAATCACATTTATGTTTATGCTAGTCCCTGAACTCAAGGCCTCTCAGTCTTTCTTACCTAAAATGTTATATAAGAAGTATTGAATAGTTTCTTTATTGCAATAAAATATTGAAGATGCTGTTATATATAAAGTATGGAATAGTTTCTTTATTGGCACCTAAAATGGTTACCTTGGAGATATCTCTATTTGCATGCTAGATATGAATATATGATTCATATTTATCTTAAAATGACATGTACATTACTGATGCAAATCCTCACATGTTATGTAGTACAAATCATGGTTACCTTGGAGATATCTCTATCCCACTCCCTCCCACCCTACACACTCTTTATTGCAGTTAAAGTTGCAATTTCCCTTATGAAAGGGCATATGAGATTTTCTTTATGAAAGAGCATATGAGATATTTGAATGTGTTGTTCCCTTTCAAAAGTGTAGTTTTCCATGGAAAATTTCCATCTTCTCTTAAGTGTAGTTCTCCATGGAAGATATTTGAATGTGTTGTTTCCTTTCAGCTGCTTGTTTAAAGTGATACTGAATATGTGTTTTTGATTTCATGTAGCGTACAAATATGTCTGAATTAAATCTTTCACAATCTGAATCATCTAACAATAAGTTGCTAGATGTACCCGAAGCTCATAATAGCAATGAAAATGTCATTCTTACTTTAGAAAGCACTGAGCCAGAAATAGTACATGCTGATGCTGTCCTTGATAATAAAAGTGAAGATGTTGCTATTAAGAAGGGTAGGAAGAGGAAGTCAACAGTGTGGGAGTATTTTATAGAGGCAACATTTCCGACTTCTTTTTGGCAATGCATATGTTGTCGATCTAAATTTCAAAAATCTAAAACAGGAACTACTTCTCAGCTTCTATGTCATGTTAGGGAGTGTGGAAAAATCAAAGCAAAAAACAAGGAAAGCAGTGATCTTCTTGAAAAAAGGTAAAAATTGTTAAATTTTATGCCACTTGATGTTGATGTAGATGTTTATATCCTCATATTTCATGATCCAAAAAGCTACGATCAACATAAAGTGAGAGAGATAATTTCTAAAATGATTATCGTGCATGAGTATCCTTTTAATATTATTGAACATACATGGTTTAACATTCTTTTGAAATCATCGAATCCAAATTATAAGAAAGTTTTAAGGAATACAATAAAAAATGATTATATGAAGGTTTATGAGTTTGAGAAAAACAAGCTGAAAAAATAATTTATGGATATTCACAGGTTTTCTTTAACATCTGATTGTTGGACTTCCAATCAAACTATCGGATATATGTGTCTAACGTACTCACTATATTGATCATTCTTGGAAGATTCAGAAATGAATCATTAATTTCATTGAAGTGGATCCACCACATACTGGTACGTTCATTTGTGTTGCTATTTCTCATTGCTTGTTAGATTAGAAGATACATCACAAAGTATGTACTATCACTTTAGACAATGCTAGTAATAGTGATGTTGCTGCTAGCTTGCTCTATTCAAATTTTATGGCAAGAAGGAAGCTGCATTTTAAGGGGCATTTCTTTCATGTTCGTTATTGTGCGCATATTTTAAATCTTATGGTGCAAGTTAGCTTAAAAGAGATTCAAGATATCATTTATAATGTTAGAGAGGCTATCAAGTATAACAAGAAGTTGCCAGCAAGGTTACATAAGTTTGTTGATATAGCCAAACAATTAGGGATATAAACAACAAAGGGTTTGTGCATTGATGTTCCAACAAGATGGAACTCAACATTCATAATGCTTGAATCTGCTATTATTTTTCGTAATGTGTTCACTCACTTTGCAGATCGAGATAATAGCTTCAGTTGGTTGCCTTCAGATTTAGATTGGGATAAATATGAAAAAATCAGACAATTTCTTGTTGTTTTTAATGATGTGACGAAAATGATTTCTGGTAGTTCCTACCCCACTTCAAATATTTTTCTACCCGCCATTATGCATATAAAGAAATTGTTGCTTAATGAGTCAACTTTGTCCGATGAGTTTAAAAGAAACATGACTTTTGCTATGAGAGGTAAATTTGATAAATATTGGGGTGAGTGTGATCTCTTAATGTCTGTTGCAGCTGTTTTAGACCCTCGATTGAAAATAAAGTTCATACAATTTAGTTTTGCCAGTTTGTACACATCAGTTGAATCAGACTCTAAAATCCAACAACTTGAAAATGTTTTGTTGGATATTTACAATACTTATGCAAGCAATGTTGCTAGTTCCAGCTCTACGAGTGGCAATGTCTCAAAGTTGCCTAATGATTCTACTAATTCTGGACGTTTTAATTGCATTATTTACTGATTTTGTTGCTGCAACTGGTTATATTCAACCATCAAAATCAGATCTACAAGTGTATCTTGAGGAGGGTCTTTATTTGACCAATGATAAAAATTTTAATATCCTTGAGTGGTGGAAGTTGAACGCTCTCAAGTATCCATGTTTGTCCAAAATGTCTAGAGATATATTATCAATTCCAATAACAACAGTTGCTTCAGAATCAACATTTAGTACCGATGAAAGTGTTCTTAATGATTATAGAAGTTCACTCTCGCAAATACGGTGAATGCATTAATATGCTCTTTCACTTGGATTAGATCTTCCACGAGTAGTTTTAAAACTCCTTTGGTAATTTCTCTTAAGAATTAGTTTTAAAACTCCTTTTCTTGTTATATTCTTATAACTTCATTTTAAAATATCTTTTGTGCCAGCAAGAATTAATGGAAGAGGAACAACTTCAGGTGACTTTACTAAATTAAATTGATAGAAGGTTCAAACATGTTCATTTGACCCGAAGATGTTGGCTCTTCTTCTAATTGAACTTTGGGGATGCTTTGTTGGAGGGATTATATTATTATTTGGACTATTTGTTACTTTGTATATGTTTTTACATTTATGCAAGTTGAAATTTTTTTTTGCTGAACTTAATTGCAGAATTTTTATGTTTGCTAAATCCTAATGAATTTTATTCATGAAGGTGCTTTGTTGTGTTTTTAAGCTCCAAAAATTAAGAATCTTTTGTATGGCATGGGGAAGATGCATTGGAATACAATTTTTTTTTTAATTTGAATGTATTCATTTTCTTCATTTTGTAAGCAGGTGCAACAAAATTTGCCTAAGATGATTATTCTTAATCTTAATTTTGGAAGGCAACACAAGTTCACGAACATTTTAAGATAAGAATTTATAAAATTACCTAAGATGATTATTGTTGATCTTAATCTTGGAAGGCAACACAAGTTTGCAACCAGTTTAAGATAAGAGTATATAAAGTTGCCTACGGTGATTATTGTTGATCTTAATTTTGGAAGGCAACATCTGTTTGCAACCATTTTGAGATAACAATATATAAAGTTGCCTATGATGTATTGAATCCTGAAGCATGTTACCTTCATTTCATTGGACCTGTAACACCTGTTTATGGTGAGACCTGAAGCATATAATATATATATATTATATATAATCTGTGAATCCTGAATCTATATAATCTATATATATCATATATAATCTGTGAATCTATATATATTATATATAATCTGTTTATGGTGAAAGTTTGCTTAAAATCTGCTATGGACTAGATGTAAACTGCTATGAGTGAGACATTTATTCCATTGGAGATGCACCATAAACATGTGGCTTAAAATCTACTATTTTTTGTTCCTGTAATTGAAAAAAAAGGTTTTCTTCATGTGCCCAAGCTCGTCTGACATTGGAATGTTGCCATGAGTAGAGGTCAAGGAGACCTGCTCGTGGGACAGAGATTGATTCTATAAGTAGTGTTATAGATTCTAGAACTCCATCTGTGTATATTGGTGCCAAAGGATGGAATATGGCATGAACTGCATGCTCTGTTTAACCACTTGACTAAGCTTCAATCTTGAAAGAAAACTCATTAGCCCTTTACCCTCCATATAAAACTCATTTCTGTAATGCTCCATTTGAGCAGAGCTTTTGTTTCTTGACTTTCGTCTCCGCTTATCTATATTAGTTCTAATTTTCTTTATGATCATGCAAGCTGTAGATTTCTGCTGTAGATTTCTGCTTTCTATATATTGGTGCAAGCTGTAGATTTCTGCTTTCTCATGCAATGGCGATGAAGCAGATTGGACAGCCCGTGCCTATGAGGTTTCTGCTTTCTATATATTGGTGCAAACTATTGTTTCCATGATATATTTATGTTTTTAACATCTAAACTTCAATATTTTGGTCTGAAAGATTCTGTTGGCTTCGTTTTGTCCAAATTTTTGCTGTTATGAGCCATTTAATGTCAAATATGATAAGGTTCTGTCTGCGCTGTTTTTTAGTTTAATGGTCTTTTGTGGCAGCTGATTCATTAGCTTACTGGAAATAGTGTTGTAGAATTCTGATTTGTTTTTTCAGCACTTTATTTTCTCTGGTTAATCCTGATTATAGAAGAATTGTGGGCTAGGTATGTAAAATTCCCACTGTTATAAAGGGTTGTTAATTTCAATTGGAAAGATCTGTTATGTTGAGTTTTCCATGTAACCATTGAACTGGCATGCTTTATTAATAGGAATGATGGGATCTGGGAAGACTACAGTTGGAAAGATATTATCAGAAGTAATGGGTTTTTCTTTTTTCGACAGGTAGGTTTGTGGATATGAAATATAATTTTTTTTTCATAGCCTATTTTAGATAAAGATATAACAATATTTTCTCTTGATTGGGCTTGCTTACCTATTATTACAATAAGCGATAAGTTAGTGGAGAAAGCCGTTGGAATGTATTTTGTTTCTCGGATCTTTAAGGAGCGCAGTGAGGCTTTCTTTAGAGACAAAGAGGTAAGTTTTCTATTGCACTCTTCAGTAGATTTTTCAGATTTCAATTCATCAGCTAACTAAAAATCTCAGGTCTGCTGTATTCAACTATTTGTTATACTAAATTTTCTTGCAGGCTTTTATTCGTCTTTCTACTCTCTCTAAAGAAAAGGGTGATGCCTATGCAAAGAGGTGGTATTTTGTCTGTGATATGAAGATTTGGGTGGTATAAATGTAAAAAGGCAAAGTTTTGGTGTTAGATATATAAATACATGAGAATTGAGTGGTATGCTATTCTTGTTGAGTTTATAAATGATAAAATTTGAGAATTTATTTGTAATTTTGTACTCTTGTTGAGTTTGTAAATGATAAAATTTGTAATAAATTGATTCTTTTTTTGTAAATTTTTAAAAATAATATTAATTATCTTATTGTGTAAAATTTCGAGCCAATTTCGAGCCAATTGCGAGCCGAACACGAACAGTAAAATATTATTCGAGCCGAACATGAACACACTGTTTCACGAGCCATTTCGAACACGAGTCGATTTCGAGCCGAGCTAATTTCGAACGAGCCGAACACGAGCCAAGCCTGAGCTCGCTCAAGCTCGGCTCGTTTACAACCCTACTTACGGTGATATACCCTCATCTGATGGTCTATGTTCACCGCATTTATATGACCACTACTCGAATTCCACCGAGAAGACGTACCGATGACTTTTTCGCCGATCAAATGTATGTCATCCGACCAAAGGTTTCGCTGAATGAATGACACGGTAACCGATCATTAAATGCCCTCTTCGTGTGATTATGAGTACAAAACGATGCTAACATCAATTACGGATATAAAAAAGCGCGTTTGTTTCGGTTACAAATGTGAGAATGTGCTATAGAAACTTGTAAAATGTCTCTATTAAAACAGAGACAATCATGTATTTCATACTAGATACTCCTGGACCTATAAATATGGGTCGTTCTTGATAAATGACTACGAGTTTCCTCACAAAATTTGTGTTACAATGCTCTTAATCTCTCCCTCTGCTTGTCACGTCGTAACGCTATATACTCGGTGTGATCACATGACAGTTGAATTCAACACTCAAATAATTAGATGTAGTCACATATTTGTACTGAGAAATTTAAGACTTGAAGATTGAAGGCATCTCAACTCGTAACTTGTAAGTTTATGGATTAGTGAAGTTCTAATGAATTCCTTGTTGGAGTAGAATTGTTTTCTTATCAATAATTTAATTGGGGCTTCATTCCTTGGAAAATCACATTCAAGCAGTCTTTCAATTCTGTCTATTTAAAAATACGTTGAGAAGTTGTACTGAAGGAGTTTGTCTACATAAAGCATTCCATTAAGTTGTATAACCATTTCTTGCAAGAACAATTTCTATTATGGAATTGTTTGTAGAACAACTACGTCGCAGCAAATTTAGAAGAGAATTTGAATATATATATCACTTTATAACTGTAATTTAATTGTACATAAAGTTGGCCATTCCATGAATTGGGTCTTCTGTCAAAGTCAACCTTCGCTTAGAGTTAACCTTAATGAGTTGCCTTTGAATAGAGTTTCCCTGGTAAAGATATACTTTGTGCTGACATGGGGATTATATCTGATGCACAAAAATGATCCCTATCCTCATCAATTTTTCCTCTCAAATATTTTGTTATTTGTATTAAAGAGTCCTGATTTTGATCAAATTTACTGAAATAGAATTTTTGTGCATAATACAATCCAGATAACTCAAATACTTTTGCAGATATAGAGAGAAGAATTCAGGTTGCCCCACAACTCAACAAATAAAGCAATTAAGTACAAATGAAATGAGATTGAGGTAGAAAAAGTTCTCATGTACAGAAGAGTAGAACAAAAATGAAATTTGGAGGTGGGTTAAGTTGCATGCAAACAAAAGATAAATTAGGAAGTCCTTATCAGGATAGGAGGGTTTATATTTTCAAAACTGGGTTTGATGACTTATCCTTCTCCGTATTTTCTTTTCTTTTTTCTTTCTTTTTTGGCCTTGGAAATTTTTCATTCTATGACAATTTGATAAAGCAAATTCTCATAAAAGTAATTAAATAGCAATTCAATTAATGAGGAAGGATTGCATCAACAAGAGCAATTAAAACTTTCAGAGAAAAAGGGGAACAGGATGACAAAAACTCCACATAACACAAATTGTTGCAATCCATGTACACAACTTGGATCAAAAGAGACGATACCAATAATTCATTTATTGAAGATAACTTGAAAAGTTTATTCAAGAAGCAAAACAACCCTAATATAAAGTTTCAAGCAACCTTGTCCAAATTATCTGAAATGAGGATGATATCCCTTCATTATTACATTATTCTAAAAACAAAAAATAAAAGAAATAAGATAAAATTACGCCCAAATTGAGGGGATGTCCGGAAATCCTTGAAAATTAATATAGTTCAACTCGCGCATAGCTTGGTTTTGTACCTTGTAACTGACTAATGAAGACTTAGACCTTTGTGGGTGATATGACTGTATAATCAACTAACATGGACTACACTATACAAAAAGTTACAGATAGCACTGTAGTACAATAAAGTAGATTTTAATAAAACTTGGTCTCTAAGACAAGCTTTCAAAACTTGCATGTTGATACAAGTTCAAGATACAACTTGAAGAATACTACTTGCGTACTTAATAGTTCAAAAAACAAAAAAAAAAAGAGAGAGGATAAAAAATTTCATCAATATGACATAACTGAACCAAAAATGCCTCTTTAATAAAAATTTATATTTAAAGCAAAGGTGTAGCATGGTTTTGTAGATAGCGAACAGCAAGGAAATCATAACTCTTGCATAATTTAACATTTCCAAGCACATCAAAAGACTCGTTTCTGGAATTTGTGTCCATGGGAGGACTATATAATACCTTCACTAGTTATCTAATCCTCAACAAATCATGCTTTGATATTTCTATAAAGCAAGCCACGTTGTTAAATCACTTTAGCTTCAGCGTACCAAATAGCTAATAATAGCTACACTTTAATTTACATCAATAGTTTCAATTTTTTAATGAAATTACACACTTTGCATCACATTGTGTGCATTAGTATTAGTTTTGCATGGAAGAAATCAACCAAGAGATTTAAATAAGCATTTACTACCTAACAAAGGAGTTTTAGCTAAATGGCAAAACACTCAAAATCAAAGTTTTGTAAGAACAATAGAAAACTAAAGAAGTTGCATTACAATTCAGCACATTCTTGTTCAGCAAGACTCCAGGATATCTAAATGCTAAATTACTATACACCTTAAAGGCAAATGCTCAAACAAATAAATCGAAGTACTCACACAAAATTGCAGGAGAGGGCTAAAAATATCACAATTTCTACTTTTTTTTTCCTTGAATGAAAATAAAAATATGCATACTGAAGAGCATAGTTGCCATTGTTCAAATTCTCTAACATCAAGCGCAAATCCTAACATCAACTGCACAGAGATCTCATGAGAGCTGTAGGGCTCCCCCAAATGGGCAAATCAAGCAATGACTGTGTCAACTGATCTTCCTGAGCTTCGCAAAATAAATCCACGCAGTCGCATAAGTCAGTTAACTTCCTAAAAACTGCTTCTTGAGCCTCAAACTGCACATCGAAGATAATCCATGAAAAAATAAGATGAAAGAGAAAATTTTGTTGGAATTTATTCTAATGAATTAACAATATTTATGTTTAAAAAAAAAGATCAAATGAAGGTGGGCTTATCATCAATTAATTGTTGTCTGTTAGACATAGATTCATAGAGAAAAAATGATTGCTTTGATTGAAAATATTTTAATTCTACAATATTGAGTACCAGGTCTTCCCTTAAACTTTTAGTTTTTTTCTGGCTCATAAAAAAGAAAAAAAGGAGGAAGGTTAAATCCTAACTGCAGAAATTTGGATCACACTTTTTTAATATCTATCATTAGGAGTAAGATGTTAATCCATTCTAGACTCCATTTTTGTCATTTCACATAAACAACAATGCTCATGAACAGAGTGAAATAAAATAAAATAAAATAGTGCCAATAATTGAGTAAAGAACACAAAAATTTGATAGAAAATGCTAATTAAACATGAAACTCTTTTTTAAGATTTTGATCCAATGATGCGTCATAACTCATAAATATCTTTATTTCATTTTAACATGGAACTTTCCTGTACAATTAGGGATCTACATTGTCATGGTATACCCTAAAAATCGAACTGAACGAAATATTTTTGGATGATTTGGTTCCATTTTTAAATTAATATTTAATATATTGGTTTGAAAAATTGAAATATTTGGTTGCTGGTTTGGATCAGATTTTGATATAAAAATTTCAGCAAAACCGAAGTGTGTGTATTTGTGTTTCTCATTTTACAACTTTTGATGGGTATTTCATATCAATGCTCCCCACAAGGGCTGTGGATTTGGATTTGGTTTTGGATTTGGATTTGGATTTGGATTCAACGGTATAGGTGTTCAGCAAGTGGATTCAAATTCAATATCCTATACGCTACTGGCGAGTCGTGAGTCCCGGTTCAGATCCATCTTAGGACATAAAATTTCCCCCATCAATTTCAGCATTTTTTGCATCTAGGACATATACTTTCCCCTCTCTACAACAACATTACAAGAGGGTCGGCAAGATGCAAGAGCTTCTATCGCTTGTCGTTCAACATCTGTCTCTTCTATCATATTAAAGCCATTTCTCCTCTATTGATTTTTTATTTCTTTATAATTAGTTTCGTTGTCATAACCATCAGAGTCCACATCATGACCAGTTAGCACTTATCTTGTCTTTGCACTCTATGTTATTTGTTTTTCAATTTTAGATCAACTTAGTTAAAGTTCTTAATGCACTCTATATGTTCTAGTAATTAGGAAAAATCTCGAGGTTTTTAAAAGCTAGCGGTTCAAAGAGCTGAAGCCTCGAGCGGCCACTGTATGTGAAGCAGGCACCTCGCGCGGCCATTGTATGCATAGCACAAGCTTCGCACGTGAAGCGCGATTCAAAGCCCGAAGCAATGGAAAGGGTGAGCGATCAATCTGATACCGTAGTAAGAGAAAATAAAAATTGTTCGAAGGTTCAAGTCTTAATTATAGAGCACAACTGCCCAAGAAATCGAGAGAATACAAGGGAGCAGAGCAAAGCAACTTTCTTGGTCTCGTGTTGGAGAGAAGCACAAGCCCTTCAACGTCGGCCTACAGTTCTATGAAGCGGGAGCCAACGACAAGGTCAACTCGAAATATTCTAGTTGTGTTGTGGTGATTTTGGCCTAGAACTCATGAGGAACGCCGCTTCGATTGACGCCGCATTATTTTTCGTTCTAGTCGAATCGAGAGGATACAACGCCATATCGATCACATCAACGCCAAATGTAGTTGCTCGCTTCGCTTCTGCCACGTTCTCAAGTAACTCGTGCCAGAAGGAGCACATTTGGCATGAAAAGTTATATAACTTAATATATTTAGTATCATAATATCTAAATAATATAAAAATATTTTTACATAAATTAATCATATTTTTTTGCTTTCATTTACGTATTTACATAATTTTAATCGGGCATTTACATTCATACCACACGGTTCTTATGTATTTTATATATCAAACAGTTAAATTTTTAATATCTAAATGCATGCCACTCAAACTTTTAGAGGATAAAATTTTGAATTTAGATAAATAATTAAGTGGTATGTACATAATTTGAGCAAATTAGTTCATGAAATTGCTTTTCTTCACCATGAGAGTAATAATTAATTGAGTATAATAAAATTTTTCGTCTTGATCATTTCTACGCCAAGTGTTCATGACCTTCTTTAACCTGACGACAATTAGTTTTTAAAGGGGCCTATCAACTAATTCAATTAGCAAGGCAAAAAAACTGCAATTTTATTTCCTCATATCTTAATAAATTCCCGGTGCCAAGAAAATAAAAAATAAATAAATATAATGTATTGTATTTCAATTTATTGTTGCACTAAAGCACTTGCTAACATTTAAACACGGTAAAGATGGAATAATGCAAGAGAGAGAAGTAGGTTAAGGAGCATATTTAAATAACACTATGTTGCTAATAAATAAATTATATACATATATAAGAATTGGATGGTTTGTATGTAAATGTCCTATACATAAGAATTTAAGTGTTAGATATATAAATAATATTTACATATAAAATCTTTATATTCATTGAATTTAATGATTTTGGTGTAAATTGTAATTAACAATTTGTTTGTCGATGAAAAGAATTAATTTAGGTATGGTCCATTTAAACTAAGAGAAAAAATCCAACTTGAAATATATACAAAATTAAAATATGAATTTAGCACACTTTGTCATATATGCATTTAATGTGGTAAGGAGACAAATGAAGGTATGGTCCATTTAAACTAAGAGAAAAGATCCAACATGAAAATATACAAAATTAAAATATGAATTTAGCACACTTTGTCATATATGCATTTAATGTGGTAAGGAGACAAATGAAGGTATATCTCGAGCCAATGAGCGCCTTATTTGACATTCCAATATGTCAAAAAGAAGTAATGTTATTAAATGCAAGAAACTACCTTTAGATGTAAGAGAAGAGTTGTTTGTTTATTAAGAAGGGGTGCAAGAAAATCCAAACAGAACTTGTATATGGAGGCCAATGAGAAAATGGTTAATATAAATGAAGAACAAGATACTCAATTATCTTTGCAATGCGGTAAAAGAGCATCTAAATCAAGTTCGTGATTAGTGAGTATGAACATATCCAAAATGAGAAACTCAACGCAGAATTTTTTATATAATGAACCTGAAAAAGAAGTTGCTAGAAGGAGGAATAGGAGGCAGATGAGAATTAAAGTAAATGTGAATAAAGGTATCAAAGAAAGACCAATGTAATACATTATTGTGTGGTTTTATTCAGCAGGAATCTCTCGTAATGCAATAAAGTTGGAGAGATTTGATCATATGATTGTGACAATTGCACAATATGAACCAAGTCTTCCACCACCAAATTATTATGAGTTAAGAGCTTCTCCACGTGAAAAGAAAAATTGCATTCAACAACAAAATAATATAAAAGATCATAAAAAATTTTGAGAAGAGAAGAGAAGCACTCTTATGTCTAATGGATGGACTGATCATAGAAAACGATTAATAATTAATTTTTGGTTAATTCATCTTCAGCTACTATATTTTAGAGTCCATAAATGAATCTGAATATTCAAAAATTGCGGCGAAGCTTTTTAAACTCTTAATGCACAAATAAAAAAAATGGAGAAAAAAATGTGTTTTAAGTGTTACAGATAATCACCCCAACTATGTTCTTATAGGATTGTAATTTATTTTATTGATTATTAAATACATATAAATTTATTTTTCTTTAAATTAAAGAGCTTCAACATTTTTTTTTTGTTTATGTAGGTCAAATGTTAATGGAAAAAAGGACAAACATGTATTGGACACCATGTGTTGCATATTGTATTGATAAAAAAGGACACACATGTACTGGACACCATGTGTTGCATATTGTATTGATCTTATGTTAGAGGACAGTGAAAAGATGAGTGAAGTGAAAAATACAATCAAAAAAGCTTTAGAGGTAACTAGTTACATATACAATCATAAAATTGTTCTTAATAATGAGGAAGGATACTAGTGGTGCTGAATTGGTGAGATCAGAAATCATTCGTTTTGCGACATCATTTTTCACACTTGCCAGCATATATAAGCAAAAGAAAATACAAGGCATATGTTTTTTTTTTTTTTTTCAGAAAATTGAGATAAATATAGATTTAGTGTTGATTATAAAGGAAAAAATAAACCATGGAGATCATCCTTAAGACTAGCTTTTGGAATGATGTGTCCTACACTTTAAAGGTTATAAATCTAATGGTAAAAATGTTAAGATTAGCAGACAATAATAAGCGACCTACAATGGGTTATATTTATGATATAATAAACAAAATCAAGAATGCAATCAGTGATTCATATAGAAGAGATGAAAAAAATATGAGCAAATTTTTCGTACTATAGAGGTGTCAACTTCAACAAAGATTACATCAAACTGGATATTATTTTTAATCTAGAATTTTTAATATAAGAATAAGTCTAAGATATAATCAAATGCACAATTGATAGACGATGTATATGCAATTATTAGCAGACTAGTAGAAGGTCCAAACGAAAAAATGATAATAGATCAATAACTTTCTATTTATAATTATGCTAGGTATTTTCACAATAGAGAAAAGCAAGCTTCATGTATACAACAACAACAACAACAAAGCCTTTATCCCATTACGTGGGGTCGGCTACATGAATCTTTTTTTCTCAATTGAATTGGCTAGTCTTGGTATAGGGCTTTGATTTCGCAAGTATCGATAGGATTGGTGGCTATTAATCTGTTCTTTCTTTGTTGAATGAAGTAGCGGTTAGCTCGAAAGCAGTGTAGGCGCGAAGCGGTGAAGTGACCAGCTAAGCTCAATCAATCCTAGGACTATCAATCAGACCAGCTACGTTAACGCTTGTCAATCAGAACAGGATTCGTTTCGGACACTTTCGGTACTCTGTCTGCCCTGTCAGTTGAGTCACTTCGTCCCTTTTCCTCCTCTAGCAGTTGAATGGAAAGCTTCTTTCTTGAGTTCAAGAAAAATGGAAATTAGTCTTCTGAGAAGAATTCGAGCTCAAAGGAGGCTTCACTTTATCTCTCGAGATTCTCATAGATGGTGTCAGTGAGAGCAGCTTTAGTGTCCCCCGTTCAGCTTCTTTTGTGACGTTTATAGCGCCTCTAACTTGCTCAACTCGTTCCTACAGACTGAACGAAGGACGACGTACTAGCAAGCCATGATTGTCGTAGCGTGCAATCTAGAGTCAAGGGAGATGCTAAAATTACATTCCATGTATTCAATTTTAGTTCTACTCGAGCAAAGGCCTTTAAACTCCAATGTAGACCTCCATGATTCAAGTCTTTCCTTGGCTTTATCTCTCGTTTTATCCACGAGGAGGATATCATCAGCAAAAAGCATACACCAAGGTACATCCTCTTCTAAATATCCAGTAAGACCATCCATAACTAAAACCAAAAGATATGGGCTTAAAGCCGAACACTGATGTAAACCCACAGAAATAAAAAAATAATTGGTCAATCCTCCTTCAGTTCGAACACAAGTAACAGCTCATGTATGATTATTTAAAATTTTTACATTATTTTTAGTCTTTAAATGAATAGTTTTACTTGAACATGACATTATATTTATCAAAATGGAGTGGAGAGAAATGTACGATGCATCAACTCCAATTTGCAGAAAATTGGATGTTAAAATATTAGGATTGACTTGGTGTTGTTGGCTGTGAGAGAAATTGGAGCATCTTCGAGCAGATTAAAATTTATAAACTTTAACAACAACAACAGCAACAAGCCTTTATCCTACTAAGTGGGTCGGCTACACGAATCCTTTTCTCCATTGCGTCCTATTGAGTGTCATATTTTCATTTAATTATAGTAAATAAAGATCATTTTTTATACAATAGGCCCAAGTCTTTCTAAGTCTACCTCTGCCTTTCTTAACATAAGTGGAATCTAAAATATCGACTCTCCTAACAGAATCATCAGATGGTCGGCGTATAATGTGACCAAACCATCTAAGAAGACTCTCTCTAATTTTATCTACCACTACAGCTACACTAACCTTATCACAGATCTAATCATTTCGCATTTTGTCTCTAAGTGCAAAGCCACTCATCCACCTAAACATTCTCATCTTGGCAACAATTAACTTAGTTTTATGCTTCTCTTTTAATAGCACCATTCAACGCCATAAAGCGTTGCAGGTCTCATCACCATCTTATAAAAATTTCCTTTCAGTCTAAGCGGTACTTTTCTATCACACAATAGACTTGAAGCATTCCTCCACTTTAACCAACTTAAATTCTACTAAGAACATCCCCATCTATATCATCATCACTTTGAACAATAGGAGCGAGATATCTAAAGCGTTCACACCTTCTAATAATTTGATTAGCCATAGTTACAACTCTGTCACTAGAGCTACAACTACTAAAATTACATTCAATGTATTCAGCTTTAGGTCTACTCAAACGAAGGCCTTTAGACTCCAATGTAGACCTTCATAATTCAAATTAGTGATATAATAATTTATAAATTTTGAACATACTAGATAATTTATATGTTTTATGCACTCATTTCTTTATTATATTTTACATAATCATACGAAAAAGAAAAATCAGCAAGATCAAAAGCGTTTAGATGATTTAATTTTCATAAAGTACAATCAAGCTTTAAAGAGAAGATTCAATTTAAGAAATGTTACTCATCCGATAAATTTGGATTTAATCGAAGAAAGTTGTGAGTGATTGATTGAAGAAATGGATGATGCTGGTGAACAACAATTTGGTATGAAGATTTTTTACTTGGAGGCAAATTGAAGAGGCTTATGGAGAAGTTGACCGAAAATGGTCTATAAGATTTAATCGGTCACAAAAATGGGAGATTCATCTACAATGATGATCAGTTCATCTCGACATGTATAAGCTTTTCTTGTGCTAGAAAAATAAAATGAAATTTATTCACACGATGAAGAAGAAAAGAAAAAAGATAATTTGAAAATGAAGAAATTCTAACTTAAGGGAAACGAGATTACGTGAATGAAAGAGATAATGTAGCTGACTAATTTCTGTTTAGGGGCAGCGTGGGCTAGCGGTGCTTCATCGCACTGCAGTTTTGTCTGTTTGGGTAAACTGCATTTTGGTAGCTTTTGCAAAAAAACTGCAGCTGAAATCTACATTTCACACCGGCTCTAGCTAGGTGTAGTGGCAGCTTTTTAGCTGCGGTCTGACTTTTATAAAAAAAAATGTCACTGTCACCGCAGCTTTTAGAACATCAGATTACTTGTTTTATGAGACTTAAGAGTTTATTAGTTTATTTATGTTTTAAAATTGAGATTTTGCTTATAGTTATATTTTTTTTGCATTTTTTAAGCTTTAATTATTACATCAATGTTTTAAAAATTGCTCAAATTTAAATTTATAGGTTCACCCTCAATGTTTGCTTTCAAGTAAAGCATAATATCACATTATTTTATATTTTACAATAATTTTTAAGTCATACTTTATGTTTTATTATTGTTCATGAATATATTTATATATTAGTGTTTGATACAACATTTAGCGCTTTGGTTAACAAAAGCCGCTTCGCTTTGCGCTTTGAAGAAAAAATAATCATGTGCATCGCATTACGCTTCGATAGCACTAATACACACACGCACACATGGACACGCACATTAGTTTTGTTAGTCTTGGAATTTATGTGCTATCGCTTTTGATTACTAGAAGAATAGGATGATAGAGTTGGCTTCTTAAAATTTACTTTAAATAATGCTTGTGGTTGATTTCTTGAGTTTGTTGTAACAGATATGTATGAAGGGTCTGATAGTGTTGTTTTAGCACAATTAATAAGGTTCACATAATACGATATGTGCTATAATTATAAAATGAATATAATGAGTAAACCTCGAGAAAAGTTCACGAGTTAAGGAAACATTTGAATGAAGGACCAGTCAAATGTAATCAATGATGAAAAAGAAAAAAAGACAATAATGGAATGAATGATTTATAAAACAAAACAGAGCTGGATAAATATTTAGTTAAAGATTATGCAGTCATTAGAGAAGGTTTTGATATTTTAGCATGTTGGAATGTGAATGTACTAAGATCTCATATTCTCTAACTAATGACATGAGATATTTACGAGTTCCCATATCAACTGTTTCATCAGTCAGTTTCTAGTACAATGGGGTGTATGCTCTTTATCTCTAAAAATTGTGCTAGCTCTTATTTTCTTTCAAGATTGGATGTGGGCTAAATGGACAAACAATCCAATCAATGTCTAGGAGGATATTCTTTATGTTGCACATTCGATGAAGGCGTTATGTATAATTTTATTATTTGTATTGTTATTAAAAATAAATTAACAGTTATTTTTTGTTAATATTTTGTACAGATTTATCAAAGATTGCAAACCACTCAATAAATTGTAAAGTTTTTCAAGTGCTCTGAAATGGTTTCATGGATTAGGTTAGACATAAATAATATTCTTTCCATTTTTATTTTTTATTTCACATCAAACTTCAAAGGTAAAACTCAAAATTTTTTGTTTTATTTTTTCAATTTAACTGCCAGTTATAAATTCATATATGTAGTGCAGGATATCAAATTTTGCCAAAATACTTTCAATTTTGAACCATATCTATCAATTTATAAATTATATTTTTTGCTATAAAAATATCCATGTCTTTAATATATTTTGAACTCATTTTAATGTCGAATTCTTCTCCTTGATGTTCTTCTTGGGAAATCAGATGCGTTGATCATTTTTCTAATAGCCACATGGACTTTCATAAAATTTTGTTCTTAAAGTACTTATTTAACTACTTATGCAAACTGTTACGTTTTCTTTTAATTGTGGAAAAGAATTCATTATAATTAAATAAGTAATTTATTATTATAGTCTTCTAAGCAATAATTAATTGAAATATTATCAGATTAATTATAGTTAGACAAATTTATTTGTAACTATTTAATAATTAATTAATAAAAATAAATTAAATACTAAAATTAATTTATTTAATAAATTCTAAGTAATTATTAATAAATTAATTATTAATTGAAAAATGTTAAACTATTGCTTAATAAATAATTCGTTTAACAAAATTTTGATTGATGATCAACTAATTTAGTGAATAATTAATTATTGATTAACATAATAAGAAATAAAAACTAAATTGAATTTAATTAAATTTAATAAATTATTTCTATAATATCAATGAAATAATAAAAATTTAATTACGTTTTTATATTCTAACTGACGCGGGGCTTAGAAGGGTTGGACCGACCAGTCCAACCAGGGAATCTAGGGTCGGTCGACTGATCCAGCAGGCCATGCCACCCAAAGGTGAGGGTTCTACCTTTTCTATTATGTCGCTCACCTCCCTTCCTATTATATCCCTTTACCTTTCTATTCCCTTCCTTTTCCGTCCGCTTCATTTTCTATTACTTTTTATTTCTATCTACTAGCATTTATTATATATATATATATTTATATATATATATTGATTTGTTTGCTTAGAAGTTAGTTTTTGACCATCTCTGATTTCAGATTTCCGCTTCCGGAATTTCTCCCTTCCAAGTGTTGTATCCAATGATGAGAAGGTGTTCCGGCTGTGACTCGTCCAAGGTGGTGATCATCTCCACTTTCCCTCTTCCTACTACCGCCAAGTCCACCTACAGACGAGCTTCCTGCTTCCAGCAGCTAGCTTGTCATCCCCCTCTATTCTCGCCAATTTCCAGTCGTCGACCTACCGACCACCCCCATCTTGTTCCAGCTTCTAACCGCCGGTCTGCAGATTGCATCCCTGTTGTTCCAGCTTTCAGCCGCCAGCCTACAGATCACCTGCCTGATACTTCGGTTTCCACCTGCTGGCCTGTGATCATCCATAATGCTCGTCAACTTTCTAGTCACCTCCACTCATTGCCGCGCCCTCTCTGCCACCTATCACCATACCGCCTCCTTCCACCTTGCTCCACCATCAACAAAAAGCCTTGCCTCTACTGTCTACAGATATCCCTATTCAGCCCTAGCTAGATATTGCTATTTTGTTGTATTTTGAGTTCAACTGGAGTCTCGATTGTAACCCTAATCGTTTTACTTAATAAGTTTTGTTTCTGGCTCCCGAATCACTAACAAACTTAACAGACTTTTAAATCATAACAGAAGTTTACAAAAAAATTTTATAAGATATAACTGAATTTATCAAATCTATTGCTAAACAATTTTTGGTATTTAACTATTTTAGGATTTATTAAATTCAGATTTACATGATTTAGTAAATCCTAATAGCTTAAATCCATACGTTTTCTAACAGCCCCTTTGTTCTCCACGCAGCTCTGCGTGTAAAAACTCTGCAATATCCCTATAATAATCTATAAATAATAACGAAATGAAACTCCACGAAGGTTTTTTAGGTGTTATTGGTTTATTGGAAATAATACCCAAAAAACCTATCAATAACCACAAAATGAAAGTTAATGAGAGGCTGATACACACGCAGCACTGCGTGCGTAATTTTTGTCCACACTATTGTATATCATTTAGTTTGATTATTTATAGAAAAATAGAGAATGTGTGTTTCCAATTTTGAGTTGAGAGTTGCGGGCGTGTGAGTGGCGAAATTTTTCCCTACGGACGACATACGCAGAGCTGCGTACGTGGCCCAATCAAAACCCCCCCTCACCCCAAAAGTGTATGTGGTGGGGCCCACTTCTAATTTTTTTTTTAAAAAAAAATTCTCTTTGGACGACGTACGCAGCTCTGCGTACGCCATCCGGATGAGAACATTTCGCGTGTGAGTGACAGCCTATATACCAAATAAAATATGCGGGCTACATTTGAAAATTATTGAAGGCCTGTCCAACGATGTCAAACACATTCATTTAATTTGAAAAAGACAATTAAGAAAAAAATTTAATTTTAACCGTTTCTTTTTCCTATGAGATGAGGAATCATTGAACGTGAAGCAATCCATGCTGCAGCGCTCGGTATAATAAAGCGGAAGACGATAAAAAAATTATTTATTTAAGCTGGATTGCTAAATTATGAAGCTAATTAAAAATTTACGAAGGTTTTTTTTTTAACCAATAATATATAAAGCCCCAATGAAATATTATATTTGGAGATGATTTGAAGTTTCATGTATAATATTAGTTCCCTTAACTTTTTTAATTATAAAAGGGGCAAAATTAATAGGATTTCTAGTGGATAGAGATTTAGAGAAGGAAAAAAACAAGAAAGACAAAGACGACAAAATTTATCCTTTTATTCTCCTAAAAAAATCAAAACTTGTGCTAGATCATAATATAATTTTACTGAAAGACAAATCAGTATAAAAAATCACGGCAGAGCTTAACCCTAACGAGGTTTACCTCGAGCAAAAGGTCGTCGATAGCCGGCGGAGACAGATAGGAAGGCCGAGGGGAAGCAATGGATGATGTTCCAGCTTCGGAGGTGTCTTTAGGAGGAGGAGAAGCCAGGCGAATGAGGGAGGCAGAAAGCTCCTCCCACTGTTCTACTTCGCGCTGGTATTTGTCGCGAATGGTCAGAAGGCATCGCTTCTTGCGCGCATGCTTCTTTCGCTGGAGCTGTACCTCGGAGTCGACAGGAGGATGCCCTGCCAGCGAGGGGAGGTACCGCCGCCGCCGCCTCTTGTAGACGAAGCCGCGGTCCTCGCAGACTTCCCACTCGGTGTCGTCCCACTTGGGGCCGATCGGACGGGCCATCTCAACGCGTACCCGAGGGCTGCTCCACTCGTAGTCGCAGTAGTAAATCGGACTTCAGCGAACGAAATTTACTAGGATTCCTGTTTTTACTGAGAATATATGTAGTACTGCTATTTTTGTTCCTGCTTTCATTGGAGCTGTTCAAATTTATGAGACTCAGATGATTGTCAGAAATCTACTGCTGCGTTTCTCTCTTTAATTTATGGCTGTTATTTTAATTTTTATTTTTACTCTTTTGTGGAATTGTGTTTGTTCTCTTTTACATTAATTTTTTTTATTTAATAAATTTAGACTAGACCCTCACTTTTTTCAAAAATAAAAATTAATTGGCAGTTAAATTTTAGCTTAAAATTTTATAAATTCTTTTAAAGGTTTTTTTAGAATTTAATATTTAAATAAATGTTATATTTAATAAAAATTAGGGTTGGAGTGTAGATGCAAGTTTCGTTAAAACTGATTAAAAAAGAAACTAAAAAACAGACATGCAGATAAATAAATAAAAAGATTAATTAATTTAAGATTTTAACTATGATTCATGAAAATTAATTAAACTTTAGTTTAGAAAATAATAATATTGAAGTGCATAATTAAAAAGTAGCAGAGAAAAAATTAATAGTTTGAAGATATAGAAAGAAACTTTAATTTAATTAAATATTAAATTTATTATTTCATCTAATTTTGTTTGTGGTTGGCATCTTGGTACTACTTGCAAAATTGTGTATAAAAACTAAGGAAATACAAATTGAGAGAAATAGAGAGAACTTCATAGTTTCTTATTACCAAAAAGTTGATAAGCGCAAAATAAAGTACATAACAAAGTTACAAATGTAGGACTCATGTGACTTGTTTGCTTGTTTACTTATTCGGTATATAATGAGTTAAGAGGTGAAATGGAGAATTACAAGTAGAACTAATTTAGTGATAAATAGGAGCAATAGTCTTCTTTACCTTCTCCCAAATGCATAAAAAAGATCGGTTAGAAATGATTTTATTCCCATAAATCTCAGATCTAACCTACCAAAGCATATTTCCCTAACGTTTGTATTCCCCACAAGACATATCAACCTATAACCCATAGTTTAATGTGATAAACCTAGTTGATTCTACCATAGACTTTCTCAAGATTTGTGGTTCACAACAAATTTAAACAATTTATTTAACCAGAATAAAAAGTAAATTAAGCCCTGAAGGTTAATCATCACAATATAAAATAAAAAAAATTATTTAGCAATTATCATTCAATCCATCCTACCTAATCATCACAATGAAGGATTAAAGATCTACCTAAGAAGCATGTTGAATGCACCAAACAGTTTCATTGAATCAAATAGAAATCTACTAACAATTTGATACGACTGAAATACAACAATCAATTCAAAGATAATTCAATACAATAATACTTAGTTAACTTCTCCTTTACAAAGACCGGAAGATGAATCAACAAGCGCACTTTCTAATTCCCTAAGCCTCTGCACTAGAGAATCTCCTCCTCTCCTGCAATGTAACAAGGAAGTCCAAGCAAAACCAAGTAAGTACTCCCAAGAGCAACAATCTCCATGTACTGTTATATATAGACACTTTACAACAGCTTCCACAACTCTCTAGCATCCATACATGATCCCCCACACGTTCCCCCACGTTTGGAGTCGCAAACTGCGACAACTCCAAGTATTTTATGACGCTTAGGCATCAGGCTCTCGGTTTGCTGAAGGATGAATGGGGGCCTAAGAGCCCAATGGTTCGGTGCCAGTTTCGCAGTGCCTAAGTGCCAACCTCTCGTGTTGTAAGGCAGAGACTGACGCTTAGGCACCTAAGGGTCCGGTACCTAGGCTCGAGTGCCACTTTGCATCATTAAGCTTCATGTCCTCTCCTGGTTTCTCCACTTCAATAATTTGTTTTATCTATAAGATAAACACAAAAAATATGTTTCTTAAAGGGCAATTTCATGAATAAAAATGTGTAGAAACATCAAGAATTACTAGCTAACTCATCTATATATCAAAATCCCCCAAAGGTAAAGGTTACGTGTCCTCCAGTAACGCCAAAGCTTAAATATTGATTTAGTTAACTTATAGGGGTGGGTTTCATGGAAATCTATTTACAACTATGCCTCAAAAGATCCACAGTAGGAAAATGTAATTTTCCAGTAAATAATTACAGTCCATAGATATAAGAAACTTTACATCCAACAAATAAAATTTGATTTCATATTTATTTCAAAAAGCAATTAGCAAATGCTAAAATAGTGCACATTTGATTGCAAATATATAGAACTACTCTCCTTGAAATAGTTTCTAATACTTCATAAACATAAATAAATTTAGGAATGTAGTGGAGTTTTTAATTTAAAGAGTCATACTAAAACCAATTTTTGGTAAGGCTTCTCCTCAATTGTTTTTTTTTTTTTATTTATAACTTTTTTTTCTTTTCATACTTTAGGATGAATGTTTAAATTCTAAGCATAATTCTTTGAGAATTACTATATCTGGATAGGCCTTGTACTAATTTTGAATTATACTATCATCTCTTTAAATTAAAACACATCACATTCCTCTTCTTTTTTTAATGTTTTTTAAATGTTTAAAAAGTATTAGATAAAATTAAATTCTATGGAGGCTAAATTATTGTTAACTATATATCAAAGTGCACTTAGTTTTACAAATATCTAATACTTTTTTTAAAGTAAATTTGTTAATAATTTTTCCATATGCTGAATTACAAAGTTTACTTAACATTTGTCTAGCTATGTTTACATAATTTTTAAATAAGTTAACTATGTTTCTCCTTTCTCAAGATTGTTATAGTTCCAAATTTATCCCCACTTTCCTCAAGTCAATTAGAAACAACTAATAAATTTAATTTACTAGGGACAAATAATCTTAAGCACCACAAGATTCAACGCCCTAAACTCCATTCTATACATGTACAATAATTTTGATATGAATTTAGTGAAGGATATAAATAACACTAACCTTCCTACCACATGCTCATATTATTTATTAATCAATAAGTATATAACAAAAAGTGCTATTGAAACAAATGAAACAAAATAATGAATTAAATTGCACTGGAAAGTTCAAATATTACAATAGAAATTTCAAGAGTTCCATAATAACAGTAAAAGTAAAAACTATAGCAGCAGCATAAAACATCCTATACATCCAAACAAAAAGAAATTAATCACTAATCCTCCTCCTCATTGTCATCTTCTACCTCATCATCCTCATATTCAGCTTCTTCTTTTTCTTCATCATCATCCTCACCTTCCTCCTCAGATCCACCTTCATCAACTGACAGGTGTGCTTGGGGGCTGGTAAGGAGGATACATTAGGAACTCAATGGAATTATCTTATCCAATCCACTGATTTCTCTGACACAACTTCAATTGAGCGTCTTGGAAGCTAACAAACTAATCTTATTGGCTTTTATTCTAACAATCCATATGTGACATATGGTATGCTAAATCATTAACCATCATATGAATAATAGAGATATCATCCCCTAGCTTTCCCAATCTTTCTGATTCAAAAGCCAAAGTAGTGGAAGGACGAGGTTGGTAGTAGGAAGTAGAGGTTTGAAAAGAACTGACCCCATGCCCAATAACAGTGTGTTTACTATATAAGCACAAGTTGATTTTGGAGATAGGCTCAAAAGTAACACCATATTTTTGACACATGGAAAAGGTAGTAGATGGGTGCCCCAAACCAAGAGTAGATCCTCCCTTTGTAGCATTGAAAATAGAATGACGAATAATTGCTACAAATGTTTAGAGAGGCTCTATCCCAAGTGACCTCACTCAGATTGGTAGAGGGGAGAAACTTGGCAGAAATAAAGTATTGCCAAGCCTTATAAGTTGCATTTAGTTTAGAAGAAGAAATATTGATTTTATTTTCATTCCTAACCTTCGTGTCCCCTTACAATTTATCATAAACTAGATAATTTCATCGAAGTCATAATCAACATGAGTGAAGCTGGAATAAAATCTCTCGGGACATCTCTCAATGAATATAAAGCATTAATGTGAGGAGAGTAGTCTACCATCTTCCCTCTCACAAAAACTAACCCATCTGAAGCCTCCAAAATATTAGAGTAGAACTCCCAAACAACAGAAATCACTGTTGCACCATTATTGTAACAGAAATCCTCCTAATTCATACTCAAAATCACACTCTAAACGGCACCCATAGGGCTTATAAATCCATGCTCAGCAATAACCTTCTTTGATACTAAGAAGTCACTGTAACGCTCCTCGGCATTGGAGCTCACAAACTACTTTTTATCAAAAGAAGATTTTGATTTTCCTCCCTTAGTTTTTGGTGTCATTTAAATATGCAATAATTGAGATTACAAAGGGAAAGAAGTAAGGATGTGGTTGTAGCATTATGTTAATCAGAAAGATAAAATCAATGCACACTAAAATTTTCCAAAATTTCGAACCCTAACTCCCTCCTTAAGAAAAATCTGAAAATTTAGATGAAAAAGGAAGGATTGAACTCAAGTACCTTAGAGAGATGATTTTCACCCTCTATAATTGCTTTGATCAAAGAATTTAGAAGGATTTGGGATGCCCTAGAAATTCTCTCTCGATTGTCGAAGAAGAACAGGGGAAAAAATTGTAATAATGGGGTGAACCGAGTCGAATTCAGCTTAACAGCATACAGATAGGGGCAGCGCCTATGCATTACTTACCTGACGAAGCGGCGCTTAGGCGCCCATGTGGACAACACCTAAGAACCGATACTAGCCTGGTGGCGCCTAAGAGCCAGGGGCAGTGGCGCCTAAGCGCCAGGGGTAGTGGCGCCTAAAAACCTACCCCAACTTTGTCATGGTTATTATATTTAGTGGCTAGTGTGAATAAATGAAATGATTTAGAAAATATATAACAAATTTTCACACTATGAGTACTATGCAATACGTATCGTTTCAAGTAATATAGGATTTTTGTTAAAAACCTTAGTATCGATCCCATGGGGAAAGCTATAACTCTTAATATTAACTTGCAATATTTCTATCTAAATTGTAGATAAATTTGATAGGAGAATAATATTGATATGTTTGCAATGGTTAAAACTAAATTTAAGCAGGAAGTAACAACTTAATTTAAAAGTTTAATAAAGTTTAAAAGCCTAATAAAGTATAAAAACAAGTTTGAATGTTATGAAAAGATCTTTTCCCTTATAAAGAGATGTTAATCAGTGCAGTATTTGAATGATTAAAAAAACAAAATAATGTATTGTGACAAATAGAAGAATACATATCCTTTAAGCCCTCTCAGTGCTAGAAAAGAACATTTAACCTAAAGTTTGTCTCCAGCTTATGTAGTAGTACTGAGTATATTCTGGCCTCACACTTCCAAATTAGCTACTGTGTCCTCTCTATATAACCTAATAGGGACCCTTACGATCTAAACGCTAATCCGAATTGATAAAAGAATCAAGTTTATCACCTTAGAAATATCAATTCTAAGCCTATCAAAACTTATCTCTCTATCTATTTGCACTTCCCCTCAGGTGATCGCAACGGCTCTTTCCAAAGTGAAGTGTGGCATTCACAAGTTGGGTGAAATCATAACCCTCCCGGGTCATTATGTATCTCAACATATTTTAACCTCACAAGTGGCTAATTTGTAAAGCTAATGAAGAATAGTGAAAATACATAAAAAATTTTATAATAAAAATAAAATTTTAAATCATTTCTCATTCCATAAGATTAATTGTCATATGCAAGGAAAAAGAAAGAGAACTGCTAATGATTCATGGAGATAAAACAAAATTACATGATTTTTATTGAGAGCCAAGTCTTAACAACAAAAAAATTAACACAAATTCAAAAATACCTTATGTTTTCTCCTCACGCAAATCCTGAAGTTTCCTTCAAGCAATCTCCAAACTCTTACTCACACAAAAACAAACACACAATACTCACTCACACGCACTCTAAAATCCTATTCCAAGTCTCTAAAAGTCTCCAAAATGTCTCTAAAAAGTCTTCTTTTTTGTGCAACAATTTGCTCATTTAATAGATTTCTAAAAATAACTAAGGATTGCTTCAAGCACCCCTTCAAAATTCGGCCAAATTCAATGCATCTTCTAGAAAGGTGGTTACATGCGCTATAACGCCAGTCTAGGGGTTTGCTCATCATAACTATGGCGCCAAGGGTGGTACTATGATGCCACACATAATACTCCATTATTGCTCCATGTTGCCCTCACTTTCTCTAAATGTCCATTCCATGTACCTGAAACTAAAAACATACAAAATATCTACCTTTAGAGTGTAATATCATTACAAATGTGCATAAAATGATCATGAAATATACACTAAAAACATGTAATTTTTAGGTGAATCAATTCCCCCAAACTTAAATGTTACTTGCCCTCAAGTAACTCCTTATACTATATAAAAATTTATAAATTATGGAAGTGAGTTTTACTTAAAGATTTCTATAGTTTTGTCTTATAAATGCAATAGTGAAACTATAGAACAAAATTCTAATAACTCAGGTTAAAACTGAAATGTAAGAATATCTAGTAGTTAAGTCTAAGAGTTCTGATTTTCTATTCATTTCAAGAATAACTGCAATTTGTCATACTGAGGATGGTAAGAAGAATTATGGAAAAAATAATTTCATGAGAACTTTATTAGTAAATGTGCTAATACTTTAAGCCTAAGTTTAGCAATTTAATTAAGTTCATTTCCTTAAGATGATTCAAGTGGAACCAAATTTTTATTAGGCTTCTCCTCAAGCTTCTCCTCACATACTATATCTGGATAACATCTAATAATTTTGAACTCCACCACCCTCTTCTTAAAGTTAAAACTTCCCATATTTCCTTACCTGAAAAATATGTATTAGCTTTGAAATAGATTTTCATAAAGTCTCATTTCTTTCTTTTTAAGTTTAATTCTAAGATACTTAATATTTCCAAAAATACAATTTTCTTTTTTTTAAATAGTAAAAGCATAATCTTATACTCTTATACTAAATATCTTAACTCTATAACTAACTTTTATTATTAAAAACTTTTACTTGATTCTTCTATAACATTTATAAAATAAAAAATACAGTTATATAAAGCTAACCCTACAGTTATTTAAAAATACAATTCTCGGAAGACAAATAAGGTTTAGTTCTTAAAAAGTTTTTTCTCTCTTCCCCCCAAACTCAATTTTTTTATTAATTTAAAATAGGACAGTTCATGAAGAATGAGAAAGATTTTTAAAGTTTAGAATAGGAGAACGGTATAGGTACAAATAGTAAAGATAGGTGTTGAGTAGCAGTAAATCTAAGATTAGCATGTATAATAATAAAAACACAAAGTAAAAGACTACTCTAGCATATAAACTAGAGCAAAAGGTAAACAGTAAAACAGTAAAACAAAAAAAATTGCAACACATCAGTTTAATACAAATGTACACCTAAGCACAAACAAAATACAAGTATAACATTCCAAAAGAAATATAGTAAATAAATAACAAAGGAAAATTCAAATATAAGAATGGAGTAAAAGAAAGAAAACAACACACTACTCATCATCCTCCTCTTCATCATCATCATCCATATCTACATCCTCTTCCCTCTTGCTAGTCCAAAATGGTGTAAATTTGAGACAAGTGGGAAATTCTACTGAATGATTGCCCTTCATGAATTTCACCATGGCCTCATTATAAGCAATATCATAATCAGTTTTCCTCTGTGTATACACATCAATATGGTACAAGTGAGCTTCTAAGCTTTTCACTTCTTTCTGTAATGACACAATATCTTGTTGCATAAATAATTGCTCCATTACAATATCTAGTGAAGTAGTACCAGAATTGGAAGGTCTAGAAGTTGAAGCTGAAGTTGAAGTATAAGCAATGTTAATACCTCTACTCCTAGATCTTAATCCGAAATGTTTCCATAGATCTCCAAATTTGTTTTTCCAATAGGTTTATGAGATGGTAAAATCTCCTCCTATATCTCATATTTAACTCCAGATTCTATACACATGGTGCAAATAAGAGAAGGGTAACACATACCTCCAGTTTTTCCTCCTCTTGAGGAAATAATCAGGTTCTTGTAAATAAGAGAGCCAACGTTAAAAGGTTTCTTCGTCTGAATGCATTAGTTCAAAGTGACTCTTTCTCAGGTTACCTCACTAAAATGATAAGTTAGAAGCAATCTACTAGAAATAAAGTAAAGCCAAGCAAGAGAATGGCTGTTAAGCATAGAAAAGGAAAATTTTACCCGACATTCATTCTTTATCTTCCAAACTCCAATACCATCAATAAAAAATCGCATAATCTTATCGAGTTCAACATAAGTAGGATTAAACTTAGAAAAAAGCATGTAAGAACACTATGAAACTTGTAAATATGATTAATCAGATTAGAGCTAATATCCTTGCCCTCTCGCAAACACTTGTTGACCTCATTTTTTATGAGGTCTTTTCTCTTGTCTCTCCTTAATGCTTAGGATCTAGCCATAGGATTTCTCCTTGACTATCCTAGAGGACTGGAGATGGAACCCACCATTTAGAAATTCAAACCAAATCTTGATTCTCTTTGGAATCCTATATAGATGGTCATCAACCTCCAGATCACTTGGAAGGTTAAGACCAATATGCAGAAGGACAAAGATGAACTCCTATAGGATGTTCAAGCCTTAGGATCACCCTGGGTGGCCTGGTCCTGGTGAGGGTAAGCTTGCACACACCACACTTTTACACACACCCCAAACCCTAAAACCACATCTATACTCAGTTTGACTTCCTGACTCATGTAGGTAATTCATATGGATGGACCTTAACCCCTAAGCCCCTGGCTAAGAGGGTTAGGAACAACATAGTGAATGCCTAAAATGAGTCATCTTATGGATCTTGTAAGCTTAATATGGCTTCATGGCTCAACCAAAATGATTCCATTCCACTCACACCTAATCAATCTTCATTTTTCCAAAATTTCGATTTTTGACCCCCGGGGCCCTACACCCACCAAACCTACTAAATACCTTTGAAATTGCCCAAAATTTGCAAAATTGCCTAAATTACCCAAAATTCCTCAAAATCAATCCTAAACATTTACCCACCACTCAAATTGATCATCCATAGCCAAATATACCAAAATTTCCAAAAATACCCCCTAAATACCCTCCAAATACCCAAACTACCCTTTTAGCCCAAAAATCCAAAAATTCCAAAAATTCCTAAAAAATTTCAAAAAATCCTAAATATTCTAAATTTCATTTTTTTCAACTACATCATAGGTCAATTTTGTCAAATTAGCCCACTTTTACCAAAACCCCCAAGTTGATCCTATTTAACCTAAATGAACCTAATGTCCAACCAAATCACTTAAATTGACCTCAATTTCTAATCCAATTCAATCCTAAACTTCAATTAAATATCCCCAATATCAATTTAAACCAAATCTAAGCCCATTTTGATAACATTTGGATCCAATTTCAATTTGAAGCTCAAAGCCCAATTTTGGTCTATGACCTAAACTTAGCCCAAACCAACTCAGCTTAGCCCCAATTAGCCCCAAATCTTTTCTAAAATCTTCCTAACATCCCTAAAAACAAAACACTAACTTGATTTGCCCCAAATTTGAACCCAAGTTTCACCCAAGCCTAACCTAAACTAAAATTCCCTAAATTGGCCTAAACCCACCATGAACCCAAATAGGCCCAAATCCCAAAATTAAGGCTCAACCCAACTTGAAAACTCTTTGTAACACTCCCATAAACATTTTATAACATTAATTTTACATTAAACCAAACATTAGCCCAACCTTAGCCCATGTTAGCCCAATTTGCCTCACTTTGACCCTATCACTAAAGAGGCCCAAATTAAACCCAATTCAACTCTAAATTATTCCAAATCGGCTCCAAACCATTCATGACACATTCCTAAACCAAAATCAATACTTATTGGGCCAAATCTTTTATAAAATTTCCATCCACCAATTTATTTTAAAACCTAAAAGCCCACTTCCCTTAAGGCATTTTAAAAGCCCATCCAAAATGATTTTAAAAGCCCAAAATCAATCCAAAGCCCACATGACACTTTCCATTCATCATCCATTTAATTAAATCACCCCCCTAAGTTTTATTTCATCATTTAAACAATCCAAATATGGCTTCATGAAAATTTTCCACCAAATTACCCCTAAATGCCAAAATTCTTAAAATCTACTTCCATGAAATTGACTAAGCCTTTCCCTAAGCCAAATGTGAGCCATGAAGCCATTCTTAAGCCACATGCAAGCCATGTGAGTTGTATCCATGTCACCATACCATCTTGGGCAAACGGAGGAGCCTCTTTCTAGATTCCCTTAAAGTGATTAAACATCTCCATGTCTTCCCTAACCCATGCTTAAGCCTAATTGTACTTGGATTGTGACTTGACCCCACTAATCAAGCTGAGCCAAATGACTTTCTCTTTAGCTCAAACCAACCTTGGGGAGGTGCACCTAGCCCAATCCATGCATTTGACAAAATTTAGCCAAAATGAGCCCTTACCCCATTCCACTTAAATCAAGCTCTTTACACATGGCCAACCCTAATTGATTGCACCAAACCCCAGCCCTGACCTCACTAGTTAAGATGGTGACCTGACCCTGGCCGGCCAGCCACCACAGCCGCCGGAAAATACCATGGCCGAGCACCCTACTTGGATTCAAAATTTCAAACTCACTTGTTGAACTGTCCCATGGCCAATGGTCACCATGGATGTTCTTCCCTTGACCTAGGCAGCTGATCCCAGTCCTCAATTGCCCCTGGGAAGCCCTCCAACCAGCTCTATTTAAACACCACCCCCTCTCAGCCAAAGGAGGTGCTGAACCACACCTTACCAAAACTCTGTCAAAATCACTCCAGACCCTCCTCCATACATAGAGCACTTGATCCCCATTAAAATCCAGCCCTAATTTCCCCTGGCTGAGCTCAATTTCTGAGTTTAATTTCAAGTCTAAAACCAGGACACTTCACTACAGTGAGCCAATCTTCAAATTGATTGACCCTACACCTTCATCAGACCAAGAGGAGAAGTTCCCTAGCAAAGCCCCCTCACCAGGCCACCCAATTGTTCTAGAGTCCAAAGTTTGAAATTGGCCTTGGTCACTTTCATACCTGGATAATTCCTCAGAGCCAGAGACTTCATTTGGATCTTCCTTGGGTTCAATCAAAGGTGCCACAACTCTTTGATTGAAGCTTCACTTCTCAGAGCAAAGGTATGGATCTCTTCCTCCACCCGAGCTTCTGTGAATTATCCACTTTGTTTGGCTTAATTTCATAGCATGATAGTCATATAGATGTGTGTGTCTTGTTGAGACGAATCTATAGAGCATAAGAACATGAAATTTGGTGAAGAAATGAGTGAGATCTTAGGGTTTTAATGTGGACGGCTCTCGGGTAGGGGCGCTCGGGGACGATGAACAGATGTCGTCCATTCGCGCGTGTATTGAATGGAAGATCCAGATCGCGCCAGATGAGGAGATGGGACGAGACCGCGGACCGTGTGGCATCCTAGTCAGATGGCCGCGTCAAATGAGAGCGCGCCGCGTGGGACTTCGGAGATGCCAAGGATGACGAGGCCCCGCGTGGATAAGTAGATAAATAGGGATATTTTTGATTTATTTAGTTACCTTGAACTTAGAAAATTCATATCTTTGTGTAGAAAAATCAGAAAAATAAAATAAAAATATTCTCTTTCTCAGTGAACATAGGAGAATAATGTGGAAAAAGAATTAAGTTATTTTGATGAATATTTTATTTTTAATTAATTATTTACTGATTTCAGCATTTTAATTCTCCATGCATGCATACAATTCACCATGGCATGAGACCATAGGGCTTTTGTAGCCTCTAATCTTGGGAACATTCCTTGAATTTTCTAAGGCCAGAGGCTATCTCTATGGCAAGTTATTGATTTTTCAAATTTATGTGTCTGTTTTGCTATTTTAATACCAGTAATTAGCATGTTGTGCAATAAATTCTAGGAAAATTAGGAGAAGTATCTTAGGACCAGAGGACCCTAGGAAAATTATGGTTTGGTTTAACTCCTTAAGAATAACCCTAATTAGCCTAAACACTCAAAACTAAATTTTAATTAATTAGGGATAACCACTCATCAAAATCACTTGAAAATAATTCTCCACTGTCACTTAGGATGTAGGGAACCTCAAATAAAAATTTCAAGTTAATTGGACATCATTTAACCCATTAAATGAATTATTTAAGTTGTATGTTCTTTTTTTTTAATTAAAAAATTCATAAAACCCAAAATATATTTCAAAAATTCACCAAAATGATTTTTTGGGCTCTCTGATATTAGAGGAGTCTAAGAAAATTAAAATTAGAAATTTTTAAAAATTTTTATTTTTAACCTTATTTTTAATGTTTTAATAATTAAAAAATTATAAAAATCACAAAAATATTAAAAATCATAAAAATGTCACATATTGACCCCTAATCACTTAGGAACAAACCAAATATTATTCCCAAGTCTCTAGGTTAAGTTATTAAATTTTAAAGCCTTAAGATAATTTTTAATACTAAAAAAATGAATTTTTCAACATTTTCACTAAATTAATTTTAATAAATCAAAGAAAAATCAGAAAATTATAAAATTTGTTTCTCTTACTTCCTTGAGGTCAGAGAGATTTAAGAAAAATATAAAATCTATTTTTCAACTCTAATTTTATTTTATAATTAATTAACACTCCAAAACCCAAAATAATTATAATAAATAAATTATGATTAAAAAAATCACCAAAAATTGGTCCAAATGGTTCTCTGGCCTAAGGACAGAAACCTTACCTTGGCCATGTTGTTGAATTTTCATTGAAAACCCTCATTTTCTCACAAAAATAATTATATAAATTAAATTAAATTCAGAAAAAATCACATTTTCTCTAATGTCTTAATTGACATGTGAGTGAAGTGACATAAAAATTTTAAGTTTATTTGAGCTTAATTTGATGAGTTATGAAATAAATAGACCTAAAGTGGCATAAAGGTAATTAAAGGATTTTAACCCTAATTAATATTTAGGTTTAATCAAGGGGAGGGTAAAATATCTGATTTTAAATTTTTATTAGATGATTGAAACCTAGGGAATTAAGGGGTAAAAACCCACTAATTATCTTGAAAATATTTGAAGTGAACTTTAATTAATTAAATAATTTAAATTTTGGAAGAATAAATTAAAATTTTGGATTATTAAGGTTAGGGATATGACTTAAGAAGATACCAATTCTTTAATTTAAGAATCTCTAAATTAATCACTTCAATAATATTTGACTCTTAATCAAACTTAAAAATGGTAATTGAAATTAATAAATTACTAACTAAAGGAAAGTAACCTTTAATTAAATTAAAACTTAAAATATTATGTAATTTAATGATCAAATTGAATTAAATTTAAAACATTAAAATTAACTTGAAATCAATTGAAAATGAATTGAAAACAAATATGAAACATTAAAAATTAGTCTAAAAAATATAATTCATAATTAAAAATCAAACCAATTAAAATTGATCTAAAATACCATAATCAAGTCAAATTAAAATTAAATCGTTAACGTTTAATTAAACTGAATAATCTATGCACCTTTTTCAATTGAAACAGCTTAAAACACTTAAGAGGACATTAACCTGGAACCATCTATGACTAAAACATCATAAGTTAAAAATTTAAACCAATTTAAAACACTAAAATTAATATAAAACATTAAAAATCATTTAAAATATAAAGATTTAATTAAATTGAACAACTTGAATATTGTTTCAAACTTAAAACAATCTAAAACATTTGAAAGGAATCAATCAAACCTTTATAACTAAATTAAATCACTTTAGATCATCAATCCAAACTTTGAATTGAGAATAGTCAAAACCTTTAGTAAAATGATCTGCCCCTAAAGGCTTTCATTATTATAACTCTTAAATAGAGCCTTAAGTAAAATGTCACTTCACTCATAGGATAATCAAACATCCTAATTCACTGAGCAAGAAATAAAACTTAACTGAACTTTTGGATGGTTCATTCACTTGAATAATGAAATTCATTTGGACTCGAAACAATCTCAAAAGTATTGAAAAGATGTTTAGGATTTATCCTAAGTACTTTCTCAATACGATGAGATGTTTGAGAAGAACAATTGAATTTAATTGTTCTTTGGTGAAGAAAATCATCCTTAAACAAACCAAGAACCTAGACGTCATAGGAATTGACTAGCAGTAGGATTAGGATTTTGGTAGACAACCAAAACCTTCCCTTAGCTTTTACCTAGGTACTTGTTGCAAATATATAAATGCCTTAACATGTGTTTTAAGTGCAATTGGGAATGACGGGAAGACCCTCCAGGTACGCTTTTATTTTATTGTAATTTATTTACCAGCACTGTACTTTACTTCTCTTGCATGTTAAATAACCCTGCATGAAAACTGAAACCTTTAGGATAGCCACAAAACTGAAACCCAAAACTAAATTAAAAGTCACAACAAGATAAAAATTCACCGCCACAACATTCCAAAATATAAAACAACTCAAAATTTAATCACAAACAGAACAACAAAACTACAATTGCAACTAAATTAAAACGTCTCATTGGATGATCGAAAATACCTCAGATGATGTAACCCACGTGTTGCTAACGAGATTTCCCACGGTCTAAATGAAAGTTTGGAACTCATTTAATTGAGTTTAGCAAATTCATCTGGACTAAGTGAATCCGATGAAAGCAACGGTGCCGGGATGACGGAACCGTGGGATCTTAATCGGTTCTGTTTAACTAACTTTAAGATTTGTTTTAATTAAAACACTAAAGACATTTGGAATTTAAGATTTTTAAACCAGAACACTTCTCTCTTCTTTTGATTATCACTTTCTAAAACTAAACCCTCAGCGACAACAAAGGAGCTTGGGGCACAGTGGGCAGCACGGCCATCTTCTTCAGCAAAACTCGGGTCTACTTCAGCAAAACCCTTCTTAGCATTAAATAACAAAGCCATAGAACTTCGAGGTAGTTTTCCTAGTGCAACATAAATCCTTAACTTTCCGTTAGGCATTTGCATAATCATGTTATGTAAATTAAGCCCTAACCGGTCCTAGGACTCTGAGGTAGTCGTTTGATACGACATAAGCCCTCACATCTTCGAGGCTATTTGTGTGATTATGTCCTATAAATATAAGTCCTGATTAACTAAAATTGGCAGGATTACAACATCAAATAATTTCCCTAAATTGAAGCCAAATAATAGGATAGTTCGGGAAGTTGCCAAGGTTCTCTTGGATCTTCGACTTCTCCTACCTTTCTTCCATTGGATTCTCAAATGAAACTGTTCCAAACTTGATTCAATCCCTTTTGAATTTCCAAAATCCAATCCTTTGAAAACCTTAAACTTTGAAATTCTTGAGAGCAAAACCACTGATCATTATCGAGAGTTTTCTTAAGTATCTTCGGATATTTAAGATGTAATTAACTATAGTGGCTTGCCCTTATAAAGAACTTTAAGAACCCAGGTAATATAAACCTTGCTTGATTACTTTATATTAAGCAGGGGAACTTGTCGGCTTATAAAATTGGTTCGCAGACCAAATGGATGTCACAAATCTTCTAGTTTATTTAATCAAGCCCCATCATTAAGCAGTGTGTCTATTATTCGGGATAGAAACACGGTTGTGGTGTGGTGCTCGTTTATATAAACTATTTAGGATGTGAGATCGATTTGATTTCATATCTTAAAATTTTCAAACTCAAAATCATTTTTTTTAAAATCAAATGCTACTTTCTAAATTATATATATTTAAATTAAATTTAAAATCTAAAATTCGTCGACAATTTCTGTAGGCGACCCCTTTTAAAAAAAATAATAATACAACACATAACCTAAGAATATGCCGACAACACTAGGTTATCTGATTCATCAGGCAAGTTGGCATAAAATTCTTGAACAACAGAAATCACAGCTACAACAGCGAAATAACATAAGTTCTCTCATTGTTTCTTAGTAATCAAATATTCAATAGTTCTCCCATGACAAAGAAAACTTTGTTTTGCTATCAATTTCTTAGATTGCAGATCTTCGTATATATCCCACGCTTTCAAACTAGCGAACTTATCACAAAATCAAATATTATTTTTCCTTTTCCTCACTTCATTTTAAGAGCAAAGTAAAATCTAAAAAAATTCAATAAAATTTCCAATAAATCCCAAATGCAACTTCATAAGGCTCCTACAAACACACTCTAAGCTAATTAATCCTTCAACCATGAATTTATCACTATTTTCATCAAATTTTAAGATTTTTGGCCTAAACACAATGTGGAAAAAATCCATGGTGAAATCAAAAAATTTTAAAGCCAAGATGAAGTTCTTACCCAAAGAAGATGAAATCCAGAGTTTGAAGTCCAACTCCAAGCCAATCAAGTACAAATTCAAGCCCTAGGAGAGCAAGTTGCGAAATAGGGGATGAAGAAGACAAACCAGGGGCAAAAATGGCAAAAATTGGTGGTCCAGGCACTTAAATCTGCTCTCGGGTTGGTGCAGCACTAGCGCCAAGCTGTGGCGCTATAACGCTATGCTACACTGATGAGTGATGCTATAGAACCAAATAGTAGCTCTATGGCGCCATTCATACTCATCCAGATTTTTAAAGTTTTTATATATTTTGAAAGAGAAGATAAAATCTAAGTTTTTACAAGTCTAAACAAATGACACAATATAGAGTAAATTAGATGTCAATACAAACATAGACAATCATTCATATGTGCTAGAGCCATTATAATGATGAAGTCGGCACACCACACATAAACACTTAATACTAACATAATTATCTATCTAAGAGGCCATCTAAGAGTAGTTGTGAATAATGGTGTCACCCTCCAGTTCACCCTCCAAAAATTTATGATCAAAAGCTTGATAAAAAGAAGCATAAGGAAATTGTGATGTAACCTTATCGTCAATCTATTTGCTGCAACTATACATGTTCACTTGATAAACTTGGAAACTCGCCAAATTTTTGAATTGAAGTTTCAACTTCCAATTCAAATTCTCAAACAGGTGGAACAAGGTTTCATACTTGATGTGTAGATGGGATATCTCCACCTCAATCTTCCCAAGTTTGTCCATAAGCCGCTCCAGACTTAATGCTTAAAATTTGTTGAAGTAGATCTAAGCATCCTTATGCATCATCTTCTTGTCTTCAAACATTCCCTTGCCATTACTATCCATGATATATAAGTAGAAATGAATTTTCTACTCTCTATTCTCTCTAAATTGCTTAGAAATTTCGAAGGAATGCCTTTTTCCCATTCTAGGCAGTTTTATAGTGAAGAAGAGAGCAGGACACCAAAATATGGGCGGTTTAGAGGAGTTATTCAAATTGTGGTGCTAATCCAAAACTTTCACATGTTGAACTTCTTTTGTCCCCTCCTCAATTCCATCAATAAAATAAGACTTTGTGCCATCTTAATCAAATAAGACTTAATATCTCTTCATAAACGCAACATAACAATGATCACTAATCAAATCAATCCTCACCAATAACTATGGGTTGCCTCCATAAAACGTTTGGTTTAACATCGTCAGCCCGTCATAAACAATGTTTTAATCTGGTTGACCCAACATTCAAATATCCTCAAATTTATAACCATCTCCACTTATATAAGCTTTTAATATGTGTATATTTACCTTAATTATTCTCCAATTTTTGGGATTTTCAATATCAACAGCTCCATATGGATAAACTCGTACCGCAATAAATCGTCTTGACTACCTAGACTTAAGTTTTCCTGGAAATAATTTCAATTTTTTATTATATAATAAAACTTCTTGTCCAGGCTCAAATGCTTTTTCAAAATTCTCTGATCATGCCTCATTTTCATTTTCTTCTAATAAATTCTAGCATTCTCATAAGATTCATTTCTTATCTCATCAAGCTCATTTAAATACAGTAATAATTTCTCTCCAACATCGTTCAGATTATAATTAAACTATTTAATTGCCCAATAAGCTTAATGCTCCAATTTGACTAGCAAATGACAAGCTTTCTCATATATGAGCCTATATGGTGACATTCCTATAAGAGTTTTGTAAGAAATCCTATAGGCCCATAATGCACTATCAAGTCTAGCATACCAATTTGTTCTATTAGGATTTACAGTTTTTTCTAATATTATTTTAATTTAATGATTAGATACTTCTACTAAACCAACGGTCTGAGGATGATAAGTTGTTGAAATTCAAGGTTTAATCTCATACTTTTGAGTAAATGTTTCAATTATTCTGTCCTTAAAATGACTTCTCCCATCTGTAATGATTACTCTAGGCATTTCAAATCTTATAAAAATATTTTCCCTTAAAAATTTTGCAACACTCTCAGCATCACAGAGAGGTAAAACAACTGCTTCAATTCATTTATAAACATAATCCACAGCTATCAAAATATAAATTTTTCTAGAAGATGGTGTAAATGGTCCCATAAAATCTAAACCACAAACATAAAAAAATTTCAACTTCCAGAGTAAAATTTAGGGGCATTTCATTTATTCTAGAAATTTTGCCTGCTATTTGACATATATCACATGATTTTATGTAGTTATTAACATCTTAAAATAATGTAGGACAATAAAATCCAGATTGTAAAATCTTAAATGCAGTTATATCAACCCCAAAATGCCCCCCAGAATTTGTTTTATAACATTTTGCATATTTTCTTGGGTTTCTTCTATTGGTACACATCTTCAAATAAATAAGTCCTTGCATTGTTTATATAAATGATGGTCATCCCAAAAGTAAAATGTTGAATCATGAATGAACATTTAATTTGATGGCTATCTAATCAGTAGGGTAAAATGTTACTAACTAAGCAGTTAACTATATTAGCTTACCATAAAATTTCTCATTCATTAATCACATATAATTGTTCATCATCTTTAAAATTATCATTATTTTCTTGTTTAAGCCTTGAAAAATGATCAACTATCTGATTATCAGTAACTTTCCTATCCACTACTTAAAATTCAAATTCTTACATCAGAAGGATCCATCTAATTAATTGTAGTTTTGCATCCTTCTTCATCATTAAATGCTTTATAGCAGAATGATCTGTATGCACAATACATTTACCTTCAATAAGATAAGGTCTGAATTTATCAAAAGCAAACACTATAGCTAATAATTCATTGTCAATAGTAGTGTAATTAATTTGATTTTCATTAAGGGTTTTACTAGCAAATCATATTACTTTAAAAATTTTATCGTATATTTGCCCTAAAACAACTCCCATAACATAATCACTAGCATCACACATTAATTTAAATAACCAATCAGGTGAAACAATAATAGATGTAGTGATTAATTTCTCTTTTAATAAATTGAATGCATTCAGACATTCTTCTTTAAAATTAAAGTTACTATATCTTTATAAAAGATGACATAAAGGCTTGGAAATTTTTGAAAAATCTTTAATATAACGTCAATAAAACCAGCATGTCTGAGAAAACTTCTTATCCCTCTCACAATAGTAGAAGGTGGTAACTCAAAAATAACATGAATTTTTGCTGGATCTACTTTCATACATTTCTTAGAAATCTTATGTCCTAACACAATTCCTTCTGCAACCATAAATTTGCATTTTTCCCAATTGAGAACAAAATTTATTTCTTGGTAGCGTTTTAGAACCCTTGTTATGTGATTTAAACATGAATTGAAAGAGGTTTTAAACATTGATAAATCATCCATATAAACTTTAATTCTTTTATCAATTAAATCACAAAAAATGACATCATACATGTTTGAAAAGTTGCATATGTATTATATAATCCAAATGACATTCTTCTAAAAACAAAAGTCTCATATGGACTAGTAAATGTTGTTTTTATTGATCCTCAAGAGTAATAGAAATTTGGTGGTCTCTGGAATATCCAAAAAGCAAAAAAGTGGTGCCTAACTATTTAACATTTGATCCAGAGAAGGTAGAGGAAAATGATATTTCATAGTGGCAAGGTTTAATTTTATATAGTCAATTCAAATTTGTCATTCAGTAACTTGTCTTGATAGTGTTAATTTACTTCTTTCATTTACAATATTGTCACTCCTCATTTCTTAGGAACACAATGAATATGTCTAACCCAAGAACTGTCTGAAATAGGATAAATAATTTCAGCATCCAGTCACTTTAAAATTTCTTTCTTAACAACTTCTTTCATTATAGGATTCAATCTTCTTTGAAGATCAGCCTTAGGCTTATGATTATCTTCTATCAAAATTCTATGCATACAAATTAAAGGACTGATTCCTTTAATATCAGCTAATGCCAATCTAAAGGCTTTCTTAAGATTTTTCAATGTCTCTAATAATTTTTTTTTCTTGTTTTTCCATTAAATCTGAGGAGATAATAACTTGTAGTGTAGATGAGTTCCAAAAAAATGCTACTTTAAATGAGTAGGTAAATAATTTATCTCAAGTTCATAAGGTTTTTCAAAAGATGGAACCAGAGGTATACTATTTAGTAGTATCTAAAATTTCAAAGTTTTTCTGAACATAATTTGAATCCTCAGTGATTATCTCATTTGATTCATTCTCAAAATCACATTCAATTTAATTCTCTAGTTCTTTTTGATCTAGTATGGCTTCATCTTTTTGATCTACTATCACTTTACATCTTTTTTAAAAATTATTAACAATCATTTAATCAATAATATCCATTCTATAGTATTTACCAACTTTTCTTTTTTCAGGATACTTCATTAATTTAAGCACATTAAATGTAACCTCCTGATCATTAACTCTCATGGTTAGTTCTCCTTTTTGTACATCTATCATTGCATGTCTGGTAGAAAGGAATAGTCTCCCCAAAATAACAAGATTTTCTTTATCTTCTTCCATATCTAACACGATGAAATTAACAAGGAAGATAAATTTATATACTTTAACTAACACATCTTCTATAACCCCCTAAGATAAGTAATAGATTGATAAGATAACTATAGGGTTACAGTAGAGGGAGATATTTCTCCTAAACCTAAACTTCTAACTATAGATAATGGCATGAGATTAATACTTGCTCCTAAATCACAAAAAGCTTTTCCACAAAAAAATTTCTCTAATTGCACAAGGTATGGTGAAGCTACCAGGCTCTTTGCGTTTTTGAGGAAGTTTTTTTTTAATTATTGCACTACATTCTTTACTAAGTGCAACAGTCTCATAATCTTCAAACTTCTTCTTTATTTAAAACTTCTTTCATAAATTTGAGATAACTTAGCATATGTTCCAAAGCTTCAGCAAAACGGATATTAATTGTAAGCATCTTAAATATCTCAAAAAATCTCAAAAATTGTTGATCAAGTTTTTGTTATCTAAGTCTTTGAGGAAAAGGAGGTGGTGGTCTTCTAAATTAATCTTCATTGGAGAGAAAAGTGTTTCTACATTCTTAGGAATAGTTTCTTTAGGTTTTTTAGTTTATTTATTTTATCTCTCAACTTTAATCTCTTTTTGAACTTCAACATTTAATTCCTTTCTGCTCCTTGTCGGTTGTCAAAGATGTGTTATTGAGGATTTTAAAATGTGGTGCATTTATAGATTTAATTTAGGTATATAGAGTTATATGTATATGTTTTAGAAAATATCATTTTAATTTTGATAAATATGAAATCAAACTAATCTCATATAATCAATAGTTTAAATAATCGAGCACTCCACTACAATACATGTGTCTATCCTAAAGAACAGATACATTGTTTGGTGGTGAGGCTTGATCAAATAAACTAAAGAATTCATTATACCTGTTTGGTCTGTGAACTAATGTTGACTGACAATTGCTCCCATCTAGTATGGAGCAACTAGACAGGATTTATATTAATATGGGGTTTTTAAGTTTTCTATAAGGGCAAGCCCCTATAGTTAATTACATCGTTGATAACCGAAGCCACTTAAGAAAACTCTTGATTAGATCAGGAAATATTTATAATCATGACTTCTAAAGGGTAGGTTTCTTTAAGAAAATATGATAATCAGAAATCTAACAGGTGAGTGGCTCAAGTTTCAGAATAGCTATTATAAGAATCCAAAGGAAAAGAAAGCTAGGGGAAAAACATAGATCCAAGAAGAATCTTGGTGCTTTCCCAAACTATCCTATGGTTTGGCTTCAATTTGAGATATTTATTTAATGTTTAATCCTGTCAATTTTAATTAATTAGGGCTTACATTCACTTGGTACTGATCATGTGAATAGCCTGGAAGATAGGAGGATTTATGTCATACCTGATGACAGCCTCGGAATCCTAGGATGAGTTAGGACTTATATTGCACAACATGATTTATGCAAAGGCCTAAAAAGATAAAGTGAGAATTTATGTTGCACTATGCAGGCTACCTCAAAATCATATGGCTTGTTGTTTAATTTCTAATAAATTTTGTAGTTGAAGATGGCCATGTTGCCCACTTTGTATGCTCCAAGATCCTCGTTGTAGCAGGTTTAGTTTAAAGAAATGTCAATTGAAGAGAAAGGAAAGTGTCATGTTTTGGAAATGTTTAAGTTGAGGTGTCTTAATGCCTTATTTGGGGGAGTTTAAGTTGATTATAACGACACCGGTTAGTGATGCACCAAAAATATATACTCTTTTAGCAATATGTTTTTACCTATTTTGGTGATATTACACTTTAAAGGAAGATATTTTTCATGATTTGTTGTAGGTATGATGATTATAGGTGATTAGAGTGAAAAGATGCAAAAAGGAACGAATTTGGAGCAAAATGGAGCAATTTGGAGGAAAACAGGTTCTGGCGCCGCCGGCGCCAGAATGGGCGCCGCCGGCACCCTCTTCCAAAAACTTCAGTAATTATTGGCATGATAGGGCGCCGCCGACGTCACTATCGAGCGCCGCCAGTGCCCTATGTCGGTTCATTTCAAATTGAAGAGTTTTGGCGGATTTTTAAGGCAATCTTGAAGAAACTCTTGGGGAATTTGTTCCTAAAATAAAATTAAGTGTTCAAGATGAAAAAGAAGAGGAGGATTACTGTAAAGAGTGTAAGGAAAGTGTGAGTGAGAGTTAGGGTTTGTGACTTGAAGAGAGATTCTTCTCTAAGGAGGGGAGAAGAGGTAGTAAAGTGAGAGGTTGCTTCTTCATCTTTGTTCCAAAAAGATAATTAAGTGTTGAAAGGAATAGAAAATGAATCAAGGGAACTTTGAAGGAATTTGCTTGGGGAAGAGAAGGAGATAAGTTGTATTTACTATTGTGGTTTGTATGACTCTTCTTTTATACATAACATCCATGTTTTCTTATATCTTCTCCATGATTTGTGAGTAGTTTCCTTTGCCTTTCTTCTTGCATAAAGTAATGATGATGTGGTGATGTTGAATTGATGTGCCCTTAAAGTGTTATAAAAGTTGTGATTTTTCTTTCATTTGGAACTTAATTTACTTTTCAATCCGGTCAATTGAATTGTTAAATTATGTTAAGGAACATAAATTCCAAAAGAATTGAATGTTCTACAACAAGAATGAAGAACTCATTTAATGTCCATGAATGAATTGCGTAGTTCATGAGGATTAAGTGCAAATAAATAGGGAAATGAGTTTTGATGGACTTCAAATTGGAGGTTTCATGGTGACAGAATGGGATTCCCAATTTGGTCTAAAGATTGGTAACAAAAGTCTATGGTTAGCCTTTGGGTGAAGGGTGAGTGGGAGCTCCATAGTGAGAGTCGATATCCTCCCAGCCTAGCCTTAGATTTAGTGACTAAACTTAAGATAAGCCAATGTTCTTTACATGCTTGGAAAAGGAGGTACTTTTTTAAGGGTAAAGAAGAAAATATGCTCTTATTTTGCATAATACAAAAAATTACCATTCTTCATCATTCACACATCATAATCTTTATGCAGGAAGGAAGACACTTTTCACATAGAAGTATCTTATAAATCACATAAGTTAGTGTGTGTTAGTTAAATAGTTTAGTAAGTAGAAGTAATTGTAGTAGCTTTATTATTACCGTACTTTGCATTCACTAGTTGTAGTACACATGAGCAATTGTTACAATTGGTATTAGATTTTAGTGCTATATTATCTAATTTAAAGAACGTTTCCCTCCCTGTGGGATCGATAACCAGGACTCCATAAGAGGCTTGTATTACTTAATACGATAGATATACTTGCATTGAATTTGTGACTTTACTAAATCATTATAAATATATAAATCTAAATTCATAAAGTCTTGCATTTTTAAGCATATATAAAGTCGTTGTCAGTTAGTATCCCACGGTTCCCTACTTTTGACACCATTATTTTCGTCAGATTCCCTTAGTCCAGATGAATTTACTAAAATCAACTAAATGAGTTCCATACTTTCATTTATATCGTGAGAAATCTCGTTATTAACACGTAGGTTACCTTATCCAAGGGATTCCCGATCATCCAAAGAGTCGTTTTAATTTAATTGCAAGTATGATTTTGTTCTTTTTGTTATTAAATCTTGAGTTTTTTTATATTTTAAATCTTATGGCAGTGAATTTTATCTTGTTTTGATTTTAGTTTTAATTTTGGTCTCAGTTTGGTGGCTATCCTAAAGATTTTAGTTTTCATGCAGGGTGACATTGTTGTTTAACATGCAAGCTTGCAAGCAAAAAAAGTACAGTAGAGTGTAGGTAAGTAAATTGCAACAAAATAAAAGTGTACTTGGTAGGTTTCGCGTCATCTCCACCTGAAACTTTGGCATTTTTGGTAATAAACATTTATAATTTGCAGGAAAGTAGAGCCTATAAATAGGTTCATCACAAGCTTAAAAAATCCTATGTTAAAACTTGGTCGGTCATATTTGTTCATTTGAAAGAAGCTTTCATTTAATGTTCAATAGTCCTATAAGGTGTCCAGAAGGTTTGTCAGAAGATCCAAGGAGTACATTTATATTTCACAATCCTTTTGAGCTTCCGTGAGTTCATATTGGTCTTATCATAATCATCAAATGATTCATCCATTTCTTACTCTTATGCTTAGTGAATTGATGTTTTGATTAACCCAAAACATGGGGTAATTATCATTTGTTATTTCATTTAGGGATTATGTGGATGGGGCCTTTAGGGGCAAAATTAATTCATTTAAGGGAGTTTAGCTAATTAATTTCATAATTGGGCTTGTAGTGTTTTCAAGTATTTGGAATTTAATTATGTTTGTTATTATAAACTTCTTTTAACAAAATTTTTTATTAGACCGAGTTCACTACTAAGCCCTTAAGATTTAGTGAATAAATTTGCAATTTCTTAGAAAAGTTAAGCCATGTGAATTTAATTTCCATCAAAATATTAGATTATCATTCAAACATCAAATAGAGGTGAAAATCAGTGGATTATTAACTTCCAAATCAACCCTTAACCTTAAGGACCATTTTGTTTGATTATCTTCCAAATTAAAAATATTTAAGGAAATCATACATTTATTTTGATGTGACAAAGTGAAATGAGTTTCTACCATTTATCCCTTGATGTTTCAATCATTCAAACATGTCATTTTAGAATCATTAATTACCCATTTTACCTTTTGATTAAGCCAAAATATTAATTAAGGCTAAATTCCTTAAAATTATATTTTGGCGCCTAAGGGCTTATCATCTCATAATTCATTAAATTTAATTCAAATGGCCTTGAAATTTTTATGCTACCTTACTGATAGGTTAATTAAAACATTAGAGGAGAAAACATGAATTTTTAAGTTTATATTTAATTTATATATTTATTTTAATGCAATAATAAAAATTTTCAATGAAAATTCAATCACTTGATAAAAAAAAAACATTTGGCTTTAAAATATTTCCTGGAGGTAGACCTAGAATAAAGGACCACTTGGACCAAATTTCATAATTTTTTGAGTTTCAACTTAATCAAATATATTATTTTAAGTTATATGGTATTAATTAATTATAAAATATTTTAGTGTTTGAAAATTAAGTTTTATATTTTTCATAAATCTCTCTAAGATCCGGGAACATAGAGAAATAAATGTAATATTTTTCTAATTTTTATTTTAATTTTTAGAGTTATTTTGGTGGAAAGTTAAAGAAATTCATTTTTTTAACCTTTAAAAAATAATTTAAGCCTTTGAAAATTAATATCTTGACTTAAAGGCTTGAGAAAATTATTTGGATGATTTTTAAATGATTAGGAGACCAAATTGACAATTTAGTGAATTTTAATATTTTAGTGATTTGTATAATTTTTTAATTATTTTAAAATTCACTGTTAGGCTTAAAAATGAAATGTTTATTTTAATTGTCATTTTATTTTCATAAAATTTCACTGGTCATAAAGAACTTCCAAAACCATTTTTATAAAATTTGGCTTGTATTTTAATTATTAAAATTCATTTTAGTGGTAAAAATGTCTTTTAACTTAGAAAATTTAATTAGATGGTTAAATGAATTTCAAATGACTTCAAAATTTTTAAGAGAGTCCCTCTGACCCTACCACAGTGGAGAATGATTTTTGAGCCATTTACATGTTTAGTTTGTTCAAATTAATTTCACTTTAGTTTTACGTTAAAATGACAATTAGGTGCATTCTTAAAGATTTAACTCAATTCAAATTTTTCCTAGGGTCCTCTGGTCGCAAGTAACTTTCCAAAATTTATCTTGAATTTTTGTGATCAATATTTTAGTTATTATAATTTTTTTACCAAAACAGACAAAATATTTTAAAAAATAGGGATCTCCTTATAGTGATCTCTCCTGATCCTAGAAAAATTAGGGAAGATCCCACATGACAGATAGATCAAAACCCTAAATTTCATGTCATGGTGAAATGTCTAAGCCAATGGAGAATTAAAATACTCTAGACTGTACTTAATTAATTAAAAAAAAACATGTATCAAATAAACTTCAAACCATTCCCACATTGTTCCTCTTTATTCACTGAGCACCCTGGTATTTTTTATTTTATTTTTATAATTTTTATACACCAAGTTATAGATTTTTAAAGGTTCGTTGATTTAAATAAATAAAAAAAAGATCTCTAATTTTTTACTTAAGTGACACGATGCCAGCACAACTTTAACGGCTCCGAAAGCACACGCGTCGTCTCCTCATTCAATGTCACCATCTGACTCAGCTCCACGCTTTATGCATCCAAAATTCGTCTGACTCCATCCTGACCGTCCAAGAAAAACATGCGCGATCCAATGGCTGCGGGTCATCGTCTTCACCTGGTTCATTTCGTAAGCCACCTTTTAGGCCTAAGATCTTTCTCGATACTCAACCAAATCACTTGGGGTTTGTTTCTAGAGCTTCGTCTGGCCTAGAAAAACCTATCTATATGGCTAACCTAGCCTGAAATTGAACCAACATGTATGGAGAATCAAAATAAGCTCAAGAGGAAGGTGAGGTTCAATAACTTTATCTGAGAGGGGAAACCTCAAAAAGATGGTTATGACAGCTTTGATTGATCCCAAAGAAGCTCCAGATGAAGTCTCCTGCCCTGGTGAATGTCTAGATCTGAATTCAATCAAGGCTGCTTTCAGGTGTTGATCGAAGTTTGGTGCAGAGGCTCTCTGTAATGGGGCTTTAATGGGGGATCTTCTTCTTAAAGTGTTGTGAATGTGTGAGTGCAATTAATTTTAGTTTTGTGCACTATGGAGCTATGGTAAATGTGTTTTGGTTTCAGCTAGAATTCAGTGGGGAATTGGTTCGGATAGTGGGGATCAATGGTTGAAAGCGAGTGGTCTAGCACTCGGGAAGTCTCGGGGAAGCTCGGTGAGGTTTTGGCGGGGTTTCCTTAAGAAAATTTCAAGCACCCCCTCTTGGCCATGGAGGGTGGCTTTTATAGCCATGACCAATGGGTGGAGCTTGGGGTGTCAATGTGGGTGTTTTAGGTTGCTTATGGGGAGAGTTGAGCGGTGCGGCTAATCAATGTGGGGATTTCACACTCGTCAAGGCTTATTTTTGGGTTTAAATAGGTATAGGGGCGCTCGGCTTTAGTCGTTCCAGCGGTTAGGGCGGTCGACGAGGACGGGAATGGTGGTCGGCAGGCTTATGGGAGGTAAGGGAGAGGTTCAGTGAAATCAAGTGCTTGGTTTAATGAAGGTTATTAGAGTTAGTGGGTTTTACCAAAAGGTGAGGGAGCGTTGACATTGGTGAAGGACCATTGGTCCATAGCTCATTTACGCTCGATTTGGCTTGCCTTGGCTGGTATTTAAGGCCCCAAGGTTGGCTATGGTGGAGTTAATTTGGTCAAATGGGTTCAATTTAAGTGACATTGGGTCATGTGTTCAGTTTTGGTCACTTGGGCGTAAGGTTGGGCTAGCTTGGGTTTGGATCAAACGGTTGTTCAATTTGGTGTGAATAATTGCCATGAGGAGTTTGGGAGAGGATTAGAGTGATTTTGAATAGACTAGGGGGTTCAATTTGGCCATTTGGTTCAATTTGGGCTATTTGGGCTAACTTGGGTTTAGGTTGGGCTAAGTTTGGGCTAGGATTCAATGATGGGTCAAAATGGTTAAGAAGGATGTCATGAAGAGTTATTCAAGTGTTTCAAGGTTCATGGAAGTATTTGGGACGTCAACTTGACTTCATATGAAAAGGTGTTATTGTGGTTGTATTGTGATTATATTTTGGTGTTATTGCACGAGGGAACAACGTATAGTATTGTGAGTTGTATTTTGGTTGTATTGGGAATATTCTGGTGTCATTGCGTGTGGCGTAACAATGGGTAGTATTGCAGTTTGGATTGCGGTTGTATTTTGGTTATATTGTGATAGTATTGGTGAAAACCGGCAACAAAACCCTCCAAAAGTGGTGTTATTAACTCAATTTTAGCCTAAATTGAGACCAAACAGGCCTAAACTCATCTCTTACCCTAATTTAACTCATATTCACACTACAAAGCACAATTGGTAACATGGTGAACCCTTAGGCATGGTTAGTTTGGAAACTTTCAGCTTGCACTTGGGATTTAATGAAATTGAATTTGATATTTGAACATTGTGTAGAATCTGATTTAAATTGATGGTTCCAAAAGCTATATGGGGATACCATGAGGAGTTCTGGAATTTAAATTGAGGGAAAATTGATTGACATTAGGTTCAATTTGGGTGAAATGGGTCGCATGGCCAAATTTAGGGATTTGAATTTTGTTTTGAAATTGGGTCCAAATGTGGGTCAAATTGGGTTTATATTTGGTTTTAATTAAGACTAAGAATGTTTAATTTGGGTTTAGAATTGATATTGAAGGGAATTGGGGTCAATTGGGCTAAGATTGGACTTGAAATTGAGGAATTTATGCCTTTAAGGGCAAATTGGGGCTTTTGGTAAAATTGGGTTAATTTGGCCACATTTGGTCAAATTTTAGCTGAGAGAAATGAAATTGGAAATATTTTGGAGGTTTTGGGAATTTTTGGGAATTTTTAAAATTTTTGGAATTTTGGGCTAGGAGGGGTATTTTGGTAATTTTGGGGGTATTTTGGATAGTTTGGCAAATTTATGTAATTTTGGTCAATTTGAGTGGTAGGGAGTATTTGGGAATGATTTCGGGAATTTTGGGTGATTTTGGCAAATTTGGAAATTTTGGGGAAATTAGGGTTTAGGGGCAATTTGGTAATTTGGGTGAGTTTAAGGGCAATGGGTCAAAATTTGATATTAACACTAAAAACTTATGCTAATAAGACCGCAGAGAACTACAATAACACCACTGAAAACACTAATACCACTGAAAAACAACACCAATAAAATACTGTGAAAAATCGACAATAACACTGCAGATACTCCAATAATGCCGTGAAACCCCAATAACACTGGTAACTACGACAATACGACCACAGATAACTCTAATAACTCTGTGAAAAACACTAAAACCACTGAAAGACAACACAAATAATACCGTAGAAAATCTCCAATAACACTGCCGATACTCCAATAATGCCGTGTAAACTCCAATAACACCAGAAACCTATCCAAGAAGACTGCAAAAAACTCCAACAATGTCGAGGAAAACACCAAGAACACCAAATTACAATGGCAACAACACCGTGAAAATCTCCAATAATACCACTGAAAAATTATGCGGTGTTATTAGAGTGTTATTAATATGTTATTGTGGAGTTTTTACTGATATTGTGGCAGCTGTCTTGTGTTATTCTCGAGTGATTAATTAGGTGTAGTTCTGACAATGTTTTCCATGTTTTGTTAGCTCCATCTCCTTAAACATTAAAGTCCTCATGACAACAGAATAAAATTTGTGGCAATAACACCAATAACAAGATACATAACTGTAATAACATCCAAATTACACAATACCTCAATAAGGCAAAATAATACCGTAGAAACACTAGGATGACACCTTAATACCACTCTAATAACATGACAGACAAATCCAATAACGTGGAGAACTCCAATAACATTGTGGAAAGCACCAATGCCATCAAATACAATGATAATACCACCGCAGAAAATCTCTAATAACATCACTGATGCACCAATAACATTGTAGAAACTCCAATAACACTGAAATACTTTGCTAATATCACAATGCCAAATAAAACTGTGAATAATTGTAATAACGCTGTGGAGAAATCCAATGACATGGCAAAGAACTCCAATAATGTGCGGAAAAAACCAATGCCACTGAAATACAACCTAGAAAATCCATAATAACACTATAAAAAACTCTACAATGTTATTAGAATTATGATCGGTATTATTAGAGTATTATTGAAGTGTTATTATGGTTTTTTGACTGAGATTGTGGTGGTTGTGTCGTGTTGTTCTCAAGTGATTTATTAAGCATAGTGTTGGTGATTTTTTCCATGTTTTGTTAGATCCATCTCCTTAAAAATTAAAGTCCCCAGGGGATCTAAATAACATCTTCCCAAAAATACAGTGACATTAACACCAATAACACAACAGACAACTGTAATAACATCCAAATAACACAATACCTCAATTAGGTAAAATAACATCTAAAAACACCAATACCACCGTAATAACACTCTAATAACACCACAGAGGAATATAATGTGTTGTTTTTCCTCAACAAGATAGAATAACACTGCAAAAAAACCAACATAAAACTTTAATAACACTCTAATAACACCACAGATAAATCCAATGACACTGCGAACCTATACCATCAAAATACAATGCCAATAACACTGTAGAAAATCTCTAATAACATTGTAGCTACTCCAATAAAGCCACGCAAACTCCAATAACATCAGAAAACTACGCTAATAACATGTCACCAATATGACCTCAGAGAACTCTAACAACGCCAAGGAGAAATTTTATGTCACCTCCAAGAACTCTAATAAAACCACAGAAAAAACCAATACCATCGAAATACAACGCCAATAACACCATAGAAAATCTTAAATAACACTGCAGATATTCTAATAACACCGCAAAAACTCCAACAACACCAAAAAACTGCGCTGATAACAGTACGCCAACAAGACCACAGAGAAATCAAATAAAGCCGCAGAGAAATCCTATGACACAATAGAGAACTCTAATTAAACAGCAGAAAACACCAATACCACTAAAATACAATGCCAATAACACCACATAAAATGTCCAATAACACCGTAAAAAATATTGTGGTGTATTGGATTTTTGTGCAGTATTTTCAGAGTGTTATTATGGTGTTTTTTTAGTGGAATCTTGTTGGCTATGTTGTGTTATTCAATATTACCTCCTAAAATTAACAAAAAAGTCCCTAATTAATAATATATATGATTAATTAATGAATGTTGTCTCAATCAATATTATCTTAAAAACCCAACAAGTTTATCAATGTTATTGTGTATTTTATTAAAAATATTGCAAAGACTAATAGACTTAAACTACAAAAGAATTTAAGAAGTTAGTACCTTTAAATGTATCAATAAAAGCATCAATCACAGTAGATATTGATCTACCTTTTATTTCTTTTCTTAAAAAAAAAAACTACAAGCTTGATAATATTAGTGTTGGCTTTAAGAAAAACTCTTTCACTGAATATTTATTCTTTTATTGATAACATCTTGATAAAACACTTTTCATTTATTGAATTTAAATCATTATCTCTTTAAATATGTACATTACTATCAAGGGCTAAGGCAACTGTCCAATTAGAAGCCCAAAAATCTGAATTTAACCTCTTAAGAAATTCAACTTACAACAATATTAAATGATTTAAAAAAGGTTATATTTAATGGTTTAGAGTTTAAAAGTAGTATATGATCTAGCAGTTGGCTTCATAAGATAGATAGCTTATATCATGCAAAAAATATTGTTGATAAAGTTTGAGTTACAAAATATTGTTGACCATGACAATGTCTAATCTTAATTGCTTGAATAAATAACATCAATATGAGTCCATAAAAAGTTGGCATGACAAACTTGATAAGTTTATTCATCTGCACCATATAGTTAACAAGAATAAGAAAAAAACTTACAAATCCAACAAAGATTTTTAATCAAATACCATTCTCCAAGAAAACAACTCTTTCAAGTTTCTTAGGGGATTATATATCATCATATAAATCCATCAATAAGCCTGTATATGTTACCATGGGAAGTGATGTAGGAAATTCCCGCCAATTTTAAATAATTATGAGTGAACGTAAGGGAAAAAGTAACAAAAAAATGGAAAGAATAAATAGTTTTGACTTTTATTTATGTACCTGACAGAGGAAATATGACGTCGCAAATAAATTTGGGTCGCATGGGGGAACTGGAACTTGGCTTGAACAAGCTTCTTTCTCCTTTCATGTATACATGTTTTGTCTTAGAGAATAATAATGCAACAGATAATGTATACTTATTACTCTCTTATTTTTCTCCCAATAGCTTTTTAATCTTGAATTAGATATTCCTTTTGGTCGCGTCTTCATTGGGTGATTCAAATTGTGCTCTTTATTCATTGTTTTTTTCTTATTTGATTTTGGCTTTGCCCGAGGTTCCCTCCCACGCAATATGTCATCAACATCGATTGATAATTTTTCAAAGACTCCAACACGCAATTCTCAACAGATTCATTTCCTTCTACCTTTGTACTAATCTTAAATGTAACTTTTTGAAAGTGTGTGCAAAATATGAGGTCACTTGAAGAACTTGGTAACATTTGTGACTCCTTGAGATGTTTATATGCATAGCTGTTATATATGTTCATTTTTTCATGTACAAACCATCGCAGAAAGAGATATTTATCATAAATCTTTGTTTTGTTTGCTATGCTAAGAACCCTCAGAGATTAAGCACAGAATAAACCCATTACTTAAAATTTTTTGCAACTAAAAGTAATTTCAGAATTACTTTTGTCCAATTTAACAGTCTAGGGTTTGTCTGTGTCCTTATTATCCAAATTTTTTATGTAAATTTCTGAATCCCTATTTGCAGAGAACTCCACAGCAAGGCCACATAAACCATGTAAAAACTCTACTTCAAACATTGAATATAGCTTCCTCGTATAAATTAAAGCGGCCAACCTCAACACCAGACAATTTTTTACTACGGGGACAATTACAGACTGTTCACATTTAAAATCTTCATTCTTATCATTCTTTCCCCAAAATTTTATGACATTTTCAAGACCCAAAAAAACTTTCAGTAAGGGAGTTTGTTTGCTTGGAGGCACTATTCCAGATATTATTAGTGAACTCACTTCTTTGTGTTAATATGATCACATATTTTTTTATTGAAGTTTGTTGACAAATTATGCCTGATATTGTAAAAATCATCCAACCAGTCATTGTCATGTAAATTTCCTTTCTCAATCATTATACCCCAGATTTCTTCAAACTCTTGTTCAGAGTCACATCCGCTATTGCATTTATAAAAAGGTCATTGACTCTCTTGCTACCCACCCCATAATGGACTTTTGAAGGAAATTTATTGTATATATGCAATTGGCATAATCTTTATCTTGTGTGTGGCAGAAAACCTTGAGTGGCTCTAGACATTACTTGATCCTAAACAGTGAATATTGTCATTGGATGTTTGTTATCCATTATACGAATAAAAGTTTATATAGCCACTTGAATGAGTCAATTGTTTCATCTGCCACTAACTAACTCTGAAGAGAACATTTTGTCAGTGGTGGTTCACACCAACAAAAGGAGCACAACATAAATTGTATTTATTCAATCTATAACTTTTATCAAAGTTTATGACATCCCCAAAGCAGTCGTAATCAAGCATGACATCCATCACTCCAAACGAAACTCAACAAACTATCAAACTTATTAATTAAGAAGTCCCACACAAATACAGTATCCTCAGCTTACCTCTCCGTAAATAATTGTAGTAGAGAATTAGCATCCGCATGTTCAATTTTATCTCTTCTCTCTCTTTGTAGAAAATTTTAGGCATCCCACTTCATGCATTCAAGATTCTCCACTCCCCCGTCTTCTGTAGCTAGGAAGCTAAATGCATGAATGGTTCTAATCTCTGATTCTGTCATCGATCTAAGCACATCTACATTGACATCACTTTTTTTTTGTTGGAACGTAAAAGATGCCTATCAACGACATCCATCAAGGGATGTTTATGACTTTCTATAAATTTCTCAACCAGCTGGTTGCCTTCGACATCAACGGTACATCTAATCATGGCTAAACAACTAGTCCTTGTGCCTGTTCTTTTGAACTTCACTTTGTTATTGAACTTCAACTCTTTTTTGAAACCAGCATTACCACAAATAACGTCATTTTTCTTAAACTAAATCTAATTCAGCAAAAAAACTACTGTGGTCCTTTCAAGCAGTAAATCCAATATGGCGCGCGTAGATACAACATCGTTCATATGCTTACTTCTCATATTGACAACTGTGCGAAGAAAACTGTCTGCAATTAGATTTGATACGCCACCAAGAAATTTACATTATCCAGCATGAATCTTAAGGCATGGCATGGATTTTGAGATAATATTTTGAGCAAATGATGTTCAAATCTTGATGAAACGTCATCCAAAACTCCAATTTCAGCAACTTATAATCAAACTGACTGGCTCAATGAGACAGACCAAATGATATCAAATTCAGTGCAATCTAAGTTAAATCAAGCTGAGATCAAGTCATTAAACCATTCTTGGAAGATTTTCATAAACATTTGGAAGTTCAAACGGATGCAAAATTTGGCAAGTTTATAGTCTAATCGAGCGTCTCGATAAGAAGAATCCAACAAGCCCAACATAACTCAATTCTAACATCGTTAAGATATCCAATTACCCCTTAAATGCCATCTGATTAAGCGAAGCTCCCCGGACAGTCTGATCAAAATAATATACATTTCTACATTAATTGCACCTAAAACTCTATAAATAGACCTCCCCCACATATGAGGGGGAGCTTAAGCCTAAAGAGAGAACCTGAAGACTTGAGGAGAAGTTGTAAATCTACATCATTGTCGATTATCGTCGACTACCATCAACCACCGACCTCTATCGATCATCACTTACTGTTGTCGACACCTCCTAGTATAGTCGACTACCATCAACCCCGTCGACCCTGCCAGCTTCTGCCAACCATCGCATACCTTCGTCAACAACTGTCAACCTCCGTTGACCATCACCTACCATCGTCGAGCACCGCCGATCGTCTTCGACTGCGGCTGACCTTCATTGAGCTCAGCGAGCCTTCTTCATCTACTGTTAACCACCATCGCCAATTACCACCAACCAGACATCATTAGTCGACACTGTAATCTGAAAAATATAGTTATCATTTTTCCTTTGTGGGACAAAAAAAATTTGTAATCATTAATCCATAGTGAATCTTTACAATTAGGCCAGGCCTGGTGGTTTTTCCCTTTATGGGTTTTCCATGTAAAAACTTCTAGAGTCATCACCATTTGTTTCTCTTTCATCTTTGTGTGTGCTAAATTTTTGTACACCGCTAAGATGATAATTTGTTACTCTACCGCCATGAATTTTCTAACATGCATCATTTTTGCACTGTTTGTGGGAACTTTTCAATCCCACCACTAAAGCACTTGCATGGCTTACTACATGGCCACCTGACACAATATTCATGATATCGAATCATCCTGCTCCAACACCCATCGTTATAGGGAGCAGTCGCAAAGCCAAAGGTGGCATGTTTATTCATCTTCATGCCCTGAAAAACATTATCCTACCAATGAAGGTGTTTAAGATCCTTCTATAGAAGATCGAATGCGCAGAATTGAGGAGTCTCAACTAGAGATCCTACAACTCCTACGTGGAGCTCAACAGCCGCTGCCCACACCATTGAAAGAGGTCGTTTACAGTTAACTCAATGGGTTACAGAAAATTCACTACTTGGAGGAACTCGTACTAGCCCCCCTCCCTAGAATGGAACACTCCCACTACCATGTCATGATGCTGACTTTTAGATATCACAAGTTCCACTCATCCATCTCATGCAGCTCACCTGGCACTGCCACATATTGCTGCCATTCTAGATGAAGACATTCGTAACGAACTACGATGCCTCATCTGAGAAGAGTTCCCTTAGAGAAATAGGATCACCTCCACCCTCGCTGCAACGTTCATGAATCCTCTCCCTTAACGGATGTGATCCTCTAACAAACCATCCCAACAGGCTTCAAGCTTCCAAACATCGACACATATGAAGGGATGACCGACCCCTACGAGCATATTGAACATTATTGAACCATCATGCACATTCAGTGTGCCTCTGGTGTGCTTCTATGTCAAGTGTTCTCAGCCACTCTTAAAGCACAAACTCAAACCTGCTTCCACTCTTTGTCGAGAGGTACTGTAAACACCTTTAATGAGCTTGCCAGATTATTTGTGGAACAGTTCATAGAAAATCAATGGATCATCAAGGATTCATTCCATCCATCAGGAATTCATTAAAGTGAAGGAGAATACTCAAGACTTTCGTAGATTTTTTGCTGAAGCTCGACATGTTCCAGGAGTAGATCTAGAGTTACTAAGAGGAGTCTTTCTTGAGTGCTCCACCCAAGACCCTTCTAGTCATCAGCGATGTGTGAGACAGGTTCATTCTTATGCTAGCCTTGTCCACCATGCCGAGGCCCGGATCATCTGCGAAGAGGCTATCGGTGCATATAAGGAGCAATTTGAGAAATTTGGGGGAGAACGCAAAGGTAACTCCAGAGACAATAATGAATCTTCGCAGCATATAAAGTTTGAACAACCGAAGAATTATGACCTTATTCTAGAACCTAGGGGCTAATGAACTGAATATCGATCCAAGAAAGAGTATACACCGCTCAACACACACATGCTAACATCTTGATGGCCATTAAAGATGAGCAAAATATTAAGTGGACTCACCCCCTAAAAAGTAACTTGGGGAATCAATAACAATAGTATCATTTTCATCAAAGCTGTGGCCACACCACTGAGGCATGTAAGCAACTCAGGGAAGAGAATGAAAGATTGATTCAGGAAGGGTATCTTAGTCAATTTATACAAAATAAACTATCTTGTATCGATAATGCTCTTACTGGGGAAATAAATACAAAGGCAACAACATGGAGGTCACCCAATTGTGGGGGAAGTTGAGATGATTGCAGGAGGCCCGTTGCAAACTGATCAAGCTCTTGTCACTACACCTAGTTAACCAACACAGAAGAAATTGTGTATTGAACCTATCACTTTTTATGATGATGGTTTAGAAGGAGTCAGAATATCCCACCAAGTGTCATTAGCACGGGAATTGGCAAACCTTGCGATCCCTTCACACAAATACCAGTATATTTATACATGAGGTAATAAGATTATAATTATATTTTTTGTATGAAACTTTCTTCTTTACAACGGCATCAAAAACTTAATTTCGATGTAAATAAGAATTTAGCAGTTAAATTTAAATTTAGGGATTCTACGTAAATATATGTATCGTTATCAAATAATTTAAGACTTTCTGATTAAGTCCCAAAATATCGATCCCACGGGGAAACATTTTGGATATTTAAAAGATAAAAAGGTTTTAGATCACAAAATTTATTTATAAAAAGACACTTACTTAAAAAGTTTTAGATAACAAAAAACTTGACAATGCAATTCTTTTTGGTATTTTCTCAAATTTTGAAATAAAGTGAATAATTAACCAACTATAACAAGATTTTTGTAAGATTAAACAAGCATATATGAAAATATATTTTTCCTTATCATAAATAAGTAATAAGTATAGAAATTATGTTGTGGAAGTATTCAAAATGTGTTATGCTAAATAGGAGCAATAATATTCTTTACCCTTACTAGAGATGTTATAAAGAACATTAGCTAGTTTAAAGTTTGAATAGTTTTGAAGACGTGTTAGGCAGGGAAGATACTAGCTCTCACTCTAGAGTTCTCTTCTTTCCCAACATGTGGGGGCTAACATCTCGCATCTGTTGACCTCACTTTTGATGAGGTCATTTCTCTTCTCTCTCCTTAGTACTTAGGATCTAGCCTTAGGCTTTTCCTTTGACTATCTTAGAAGACTAGAGATGGAACCCACTACTTAGAAATTCAAACACTTTTTAGCTCCCTTCAAACCCCACATGCCTGATTAACAATCCCCAACCCACTTGGAGGGTTAAAATTAATATGTGGAGGTTTAAAGGATGAGTTCCTTATAGGACTCTTTGGCATTAGGACTACCCCGAGTGGCCTGGTCTGGTGAGGGTAAGCTTGCACACACTACACTCTTACATACAGTCCAAACCCTAAAACCACTCTTACCCAACTTGACTTCCTGACTCATGTAGGTAATCCATATGGATGGTCTTCAACCCCTAAGCCTCTGGCTAAGAGGGTTAGGAACAACATATTGAGTGCCTAAGATGAGTCCTTTCATGGCTCATATGAGTTTATTATGGCTTCATGGCTCAACCAAGATGATCCCATTCTACTTTCACTTGATCAATCTTCATTTTTCCAAAATTTCAATTTTTGATCCCCGGGGCCCTACACCCACCAAAATTTTCAGAATTACCCAAATTACCCAAAATTCCTCAAAATCAATCCTAAACATTTCCCACCACTCAAATTAATCATCCTTGGTCAAATACACCAAAATTTCTAAAAAAACCCCCAATTTCAAAAAAATACTCAAAATCCCTTTGTGACCCAAAAATCAGAAAAATTCCAAAAATTCCCAAAAAATTCCATAAAATCCCAAATATTTCCAATTTCATTTTGTTCAACTACACCATGGGTCAATTTTCCAATTTAACCCATTTTTACAAAAACCCCTAATTTAACCCATTTTTAACCCGAAGTGAACCCAATGTCAAACCAAACCACTCCTATTGACCTCAATTTTGGTCTAATTCAATTCTAAACTTCAGTTCAATATCCCTAATACCAATTTAGACCAAATCCAAGTCCAATTTGGTTAACATTTGGATCCAATTTCAATTTGAAGCTTAAAGCCCAATTTTGGCCCAAGACCTAAACTTAGCCCAACCAAGCCAACTCAATTCCAATTGGCCCCAAATCTTTTCTAAAACTTTCCTAACATCCCCACAAACAAAACTCTAACTTAATTTGCCCTAAGTTTGAACCCAAACTCCATCCAAACCTAATCTAAAACCAAAATCCCAAATTTGGCTTAAAGCCCACCATGGATCGAATTAGGCCCAAATCCCAAAATTAAAGCCCAACCAATATTGAAACCCCTTTATTACACACCCATAAACATTTCTAAACATTAATTTTGCATCAAATCCAACATTATCCCAACCCTAGCCTAAGTTAGCTCAATTTGACTCACTTTGGCCCCTTTTCCAAAAAGGCCCAAATTAAACTCAATTCAACTCCTAATTATTTCAAATCTATTCCAAATCACTCATGATACACCCCTAAACTACACCCAAAATTTATTTGGCCCAAGCCTTTGCAAAATTTTCATCCAAATGTTTATTTTAAAATCCAAAAGCCTACTTTCTTAAACCATTTTAAAAGCCCACACAAAATAATTCCAAATGCCCAAAACCTATTCCAAAGCCCACATGAAATTTCCACTCATCATCCACTATGATTTAAATCACTCCCTAAGTTTCAAATTTATCATTAAATGTTTCCAAATCAAACCACATGACAATTTCCTTAAACCCATCAAAAATCTCATAACCTTTTTCCATGAAATAAACCAACCTTTTCCCAAGCCATGGGCAAGCCAAATGAAGCCATGGAGGCATGCATAAGCCATATGCAAGCCATGGGGATCCCTTTCCACCTCATCAAGCCACTTATGGAAAGAAGAGGGGAGCCTTTCCTAAGCCTTCATTAAACATTTTTAACCCCATTCATGCTACACACTAAACCAAGTTTAGCCACCTCACCATGGATGGAGACTTCACCACTCCAATTCAGCTGAACCAAATGATTCCTCCCAGCCCAAAGTCAAGCTTTGGATGGTGCACCAAGCCCTAAACCATGGGTTAACCAAATTGAACCCAAAAAAAGCCGCCTCCCATTCCATTTCAATTCAACCTCTATACACATGGCAATGGCTAATTGACTTCACCAACTTCAAGCCCTGACCCTCCTGATCAGGATGGTGACCCTGGCCAGCCAGCCACCAGGCCGCCGGAAAACACCATGGCCGAGAAGCTCCATGTGAGCCAAAATTTTTAAACTCACTTGCTGAATTGTCCCAACTCAATTAGACTCCATGGCTGTTCTTCCCTTGACAAAGGCAGCTGATCCCAAGCCCTAATTCCCCCTGGGAAACCCTTCATCCACCTCTATTTAAACATCACCCCCTCTCAGCCAAGAGAGGTGATGAACCAGAGCTTAACAAAACTCTGCCAAAATTGCCCCAGGACCTTCTCCTAGCCCAGAGCAATTGATCCCCAATGTTCCTTTGCCCTAATCCCCATTGACAGAGCCCAATTTCTTAGCCTAAAATCCACCCAAAAACTAGGACACTTCTGAAATCTCCATCAAAATCAAATTAAACTCACCCACACCTTCACCAGGCCAAGAGGAGAAGTTCCCCATCAAAAGCCCCTCACCAAGCCAGCCATTACTTCCAGCCTCCAAGCTTTGAAATCGGCCTTGGTCACTATTGTACCTAGGCAATTCCCCAGAGCTAGAGACTTCATCCGGAGCTTCCTTGGGTGCAATCGAAGGTGCCACAACTCTCTGATTGAAGCTTCACTTCTCAGAGCCAAGGTATGGACCTCTCCTTCCTCCCGAGCTTCCAGGGATTCTCCAATTTTAATGGCTAAATTTCATAGCATGTAAACTGTATGGATGTGTTCGTCTCCTCAAGACGAATCCATAGAGCATAAGAACACGAAAATCCGTTGAGAAATGAGAGAGATCTTAGGGTTAGAAGGTGGACGGCTCACGGGACACACCAGTCGTAGACGATGACCAAGCACCGTCCGATCGCGCGTGTATCGAACAAACGGCTCAGATGGCATCAGACCAGAAGATGGAACGGGACCGTGGGCCGCGTGGCAGCTGAGTCGGATGACAACGTCAAATAGGAGCGCGCCACGTGGTCTTTCGATCCGCCGAAGGATGACGCGACGCTGACTGGGTTAAGTAGATAAATAGGCTATTTTATATTTATTTAAATACCCATAAATTGAAAAATCCATAACTTTGCATAGAAAAATCAGAAAAATAAAATAAAAATACCTTCTTGCTCAGTGCACAGAGGAGAACAATATGGAAAAGGAATCAAGTAATTTTGATGAGTATTTTATTTTTAATTGTTTATTTAATGATTTTAGTATTTTAATTCTCCATTTGCATAAACAATTCACCATGGAATGAGACCACAGAGCTTTTGTGGCCTCTGATATTGGGGACATTCTCTGAATTTTCCAAGGTCAGAGGCCATCCCTATGACAAGTTATGTATTTTTCAAATTTATGCATCTTTTTTTAGTATTTTAATTCCAGTAATTAGCATATTGCTTGATAAATTCTAAGAAAATTTAGGGGAGTATCTTAGGACTAGAGGACCCTAGGAAAATTATAATTAGACTTAAATCATTAAGAATAACCCTAACTGGCCTAAATACCCAAAATTAAATTTTAATTAATTCGGGTTAACCACACATCAAAATAACTTGAAATCAACTCTTCACTATCATTTAGGATACAGAGAACCTTACATAAAAATTTGAAATCAATTTGAAGTGATTAGCTCCACTAAATGGATTAATTAAGTTATATGGTCAAAATTAAACTTTAAAAATTCATAACTCCAAAAATACATTTTAAAAATCCACCAAATTGGTTTTAGGACTTCTCTGATATCAGGGGAGTCTAAGAAAATTAAAATTGAAATTTTCTAAAAATCTTTATTTTTAACCCTTTTTAATATTTTAATAATTAAAAAATAATAAAAATCATAAAAATATTAGAAACCACAAAAATGTCATATTTTGACTCCTAATCACTTAGGAACAAACCAAATATTTTTCCCAAGTCTCTAGGTTAAGGTATTGGATTTTAAAGCCTTAATACAATTTTTAATATTAAAAAATGGATTTTCCAACCTTTCCACCAAATTAATTCTAATAAATCAAAGAAAAATCATAAAATTATAAAATTTATTTCTCTGAACTCCTTGAGGTCAGAGAGACTTAAGAAAAATATAAAATCTATTTTTCAACTTTAATTTTATTTTATAATTAATTAACACTCCAAAATTTAAAATAATTATAATAAATAAAATATAATTCAAAAAATCACCAAAATTGGTCCAAGTGGTCCTCTGATCAGTAGAAACATCCCATAATTTTCCTAAGAACAGAAACCTTATCTTGGTTATGTTGTTGAATTTCCTTTGAAATCCCTTATTTTTCACTAAAAATAATTATATAAATAAATTAAATTCAAAAAATCACATTTTCTCCTCTGATGTCTTAATTGACATGTGAGTGAGGTGACATAAGGATTTCAAATTTATTTGAGCTCAATTTAGTGAGTTATAAAATAAATAAGCTTAAAAGGGCATAAAGGTAATTAAAGAATTTTAACCCTTAACTAAAACTTTAGGTTTAATTAAAATGGAGGGTAAAATATTTGATCTTATCATTCTTTTGGGTGATTGAAACTTAGGGAACTAAGGGGTAGAAACCCATTAATCATCTTGAAAATATTTAAAGTAAACCTTAATTAATTAAATAATTTATGTCTTAAAAAAATGAATAAAATTTGAATTATTAAAATGGGGATATAATTTGAGAGGATGTTAATTCTTTAATTTAAAAAAAACCCCTAAATAAATCATTTCAGTAAGATTTAACTCTTAATTAAACTTTAAATAATAATTAAAAAAAAATTAAAAAAAGATTAAAAGAAGATAACCCTTAAATGAATTAAAGCTTAAAATATTAAATAGTTTAATAATTAAATTAAATTAAATTTAAAATATTAAAATTAAATTAAGTTAAATTAAATTCAAATTAAATTAAGTTAACATTACTTAACAACAAACTTAAAACAAATTTGAAGTATTAAATAATGTTAAAGCAATTTTAAGTAAATTTAAAACATCAAAATTAATCTGAAATATTAAAATAATAAAGAGCTAAACTTAAAATAACTTGAACACTATTCCAAACTTAAAATTATTAATCAAAATTCTACAACTAAATTAAATCAGTTTAATCATTACAACTAAATTAAATTTGGAAATCAAATCATCTTAATTTAAAAATTCAATTAAATTATTAAAACTCTCAACAAACCAATTTGCCCTTAAAGGCTTTCATTATTATAACTCTTAAATAGAGCATTAAGTGAAATTGTCACTTCACTCATAGGATAATCAAACATCCTAATTCACTGAGCAAGGAAACAAAACTTAACTAAATTCCTGGATGATTAATTCACTTAAACAATCAAATTCATTTGGACTATAAACAATCTCAGAAGTATTGAAAAGATGTTTAGGATTCGTCCTAAGCACTTTCTCAAATACAATGAGATGTTTTAGAAGAACATTTGAATTTAATTGTTCTCTGGTGAAGAAAATCATCCTAAACAAAATACAAGAACCTAGACATCATAGGAGTTGACTAGCAATAGGATTAGGATTCTGGTAGACAACCAAAACCTTCCTGTAGCTTTACCTAGGTGTTTACTTGTTATAAACATTTAAATGCCTTAACATGTGCTTTAAGTGCAGCTTGGAATGACAAGAAGACCCTCCATGTACGCTTTTATTTTATTGCAAGTTACTTACATGTACTGCACTTTACTTTTCTTGCATGTAAACAAGATTGTTGCATGAAAATTGAAACCTTTAGGATAGCAACAAAATTGAAACCCAAACTAAATTAAAAGTTGCAACAAGATAAAATTCACCGCCACAACATTCAAAAATATAAAAAAACTAAAATTTAATCACAAACAGAACAACAAAACTATAACTACAACTAAATTAAAATGTCTCATTGAATGATCGGAAATACCTCGGATGATGTAACCCACGTGTTGCTAACGGGATTTCTCACGGTCAAAATGAAAGTGTGGAACTTATTTAGTTGAGTTGAGCAAATTCATCTGGACTAAGTAAATTCGACGAAAATAACGGTGTCGGGATGACGGAACCGTGGGATCTTAATCGGTTCTGTTTAATCAACTTTAAGATTTGTTTTAATTAAAACACTAAAGTCACTTGGATTTTAAGACTTCTCTAAGCCAAAACACTTCTCTCATCTCTTGATTATAACTTTCTAAACTAAACCTTCTGCAATAACAAGGAGCTTGGAGCATAGTGGGCAGCATGGCCATCTTTTTCAGTAAAACTCGGATCTTCATCAGCTAAACTTTACTTAGAATTAAATAACCAAGTCATAGGATTTCGAGGTAGCCTACATAGTGCAACATAAAACCTCAACTTTTTGTTAGGCATTTGCATAATCATGTTATGCAAATTAAGCCCTAACCGGTCTTAGGACTCTAAGGTAGTCGTTTAGTACGACATAAACCCTCACATCTTCGAGGCTATTTGAATGAACATGTCGTACAAATATAAGTCCTAATTAACTAAAATTGGCAATATTGCAAAATTAAATAATCTCCCAAATTGAAGCCAAACGATAGGATAGTTTAGGAAGTTGCCAAGATTCTTCTTGGATCTTCAACTTCTCCTACCTTTCTTCCATTGGATTCTCAAAATAAACTGTTCCAATTTTAATCCAATCCTTTTTGAAATTCCAAAATTCAATCATTTGAAATCTTAAACTTTGAAATTATTGAGAGCAAAACCACTGATCATTATCTAGAGTTTTCTTAAATGATTCTCGTCATTTAAGATGTAATTAACTATAGGGGCTTGCCTTTATAGGGAACTTTAAGAACCGAGGTAATATAAAACCTGCTTAATTCCTTTATATTAAGTAGGGGAACTTGTCGGCTTATAAAATTGGTTTGCAGACCAAATGGATGTCACAAATCTTTTAGTTTATTTAATCGAGCTCCATCATCAAGTAGTGTGTCTATTCTTCGGAATAAATACACAGTTTGTGATGTGGTGCTCGTTTATATAAACTATTTGGGATGTGAGATAGGTTTGATTTCATATCTCAAAATATTTTTCAAACTTAAAATTATTTTCAAAATAAAATACTACTTTCAAATTATATATAATTATAAATTAAACACATAACCTAAAAAAATACGCCGACAAACTTCTGGTGACTCCGCTGGGGATTAGTTCCTCTCTCTCCATTTTGATTAGATGGTTTTGCTTTCATAAATCGGTAGTGAGTCCATACCCCTAGTGGACCAAACTATCATTCTTCCGTTGACATACCTCGCTCATTTCTGTCTTGAGCAAGTATAGTCAACTCCCTTTTGGATTTAGGAGCCACTGTTTAGACACCCCTAAACAGAGAGTTTCTGAAATCCTTTTACCTCTTAAGAGTTGGGGTGGACCCCCAATAGGTGTTACTTTTGGAGTGGTCCTTCGGGTTGAGAAGTCTTACGAGAATTTCTATCCCTTTCAAATTTTGAACCGGGTCCTTTACCTTTTCTATAAACCTTCATCCTTTAATCATCTTGTTCCTAGCGGACAAATCCCCTAACAAACAAATCCTCAAAACAAACGAACTCTTTTAAATTGCAAATATACTAGAATAAACGGAAACTTGTTTGGACTCTTTCTTTCTCGTTCTAAGTTTTGTGATGAAAGGAAGCATAATTTGGGAATGACACTTGGATCTACCCTGCAGAAATGTCTGCCTCGATGTTAATCTTCTCCTTCACCAACGGAATAGACTTCGCCTTCTACAGGGATGAACTGCCTGACAATGGGATCATCCGTTTTGGACAAGGATTCAACAATACAGAAATTAAATTCGCAGACGTCACTCTTTTCACATTAATGGATAAAGCGCCAGAAACTGAGAAACCTGTGATCGAGTTCAACCTGAAATCGACCCAGGAGTTCCCGCCTTTACAAAGGGTCCCATTTGAGAGAGATACCACTATTCGTAGGAGTACTGTGATCTCTACCCCCACCAGCCTAGTCGTCTCTACACCTGCCTCAATTCCCGCCCAACTGAAAGGGAATGGAGTCCAAGTTTATGATGGACCTGCTACTGTGGAGGGTGTAAATTTTGCTGCCATACCGTTTGTGTTTGAAATCGGGTTCAGTTCAAAGTTTACACCCCTGACTCAGACTCAGAGAAGAAATAGGAGTAGGAAGATTGCTAGAATCAGAAATAATGAGATTGTTGAAGCCGCTTTCCTCGATGAAATTCCTGATGAGAGAGAGGAGCTGCCTGAATATCACCACTGTTAGGAGGGAGTAGATTCCACCCTCTCTCCACTGCAGCTGATGAAGAAGATGCCCGAAGGATCACCGCTGCGTTACCTCGACCTGCATATTACAGTGACAGTAAGAGGAAAAGAGCCAGGACTACGCCGCTTACTAGACTGCAAGCTGCAGCACAAAATTAGAAAAGAAAGAAAAATGCCTTGTATCTGAGATTCTGAGGAGAATGGGATGAGTGCCAGCCAAATCCCACCTCGGACCGTGAGTAGACTCGGTCATTGCTAAGGAAAACCCAAGAAAAAAGGCATGAGCCTATGAAAGGAGTTCGCCTATTGTCATATCGGGGCATCATATTAGGGAGCACACCACTTTCCAGCATACAGCTGACGGACCATCTGGTCCTAGGCCACATGCTGCAAGAAAGATGGTGTGGCAACCTATTATTGCCAAACCAAAACCAAATGAGCATTATGGGAAGAGAAGTCTCATCAGGAGGCTTGAATATGAAGAAAGCACCACCGCAGTGAAAGAAACACCTGAAAAAGATATTCAACAGACAACCGTGAAACCGTGTTGAAAAGGCCACTAGAGGATGCCATAGGAAAGTTAAGGACAGACATCCGATGGTTGGCAAAGGAAAGAGGAGAAACATTAGAAAATGAAGTTGATTAATCAGAATTTATGGATGAAGAATATGCTGAAATCAACATGGTTGAGACACGAGCATCGTCAACTTCGCAAGGTGCTCCAGCAACTACGGAAAGATATGAACCGGAAGTAATGAGAGCACGACTTCAAGAAAAGGATGATACAATTTCCCAGATGACAAAAAGGATGGAAGAGATGGCAGCTGCCTTAGCCACTCTTGAGAGTCAGGTACAACTTCAGAAAGAAACACCCCTGGAGATCATCCATGTTGTAGATGGAGGGAAAGAGATTACATCTGTCAACGGGGATGAACAACCAAAGAAGGATTCTACACAGAATATGATTCCCGAAAAGGACATCAAAAATATGGTAGAACAGCAGGTGCGAGAAGCCTTAGCTCATTCTAAGAGTGGAACATCTATTCGGACAGGTAGACCTTACCCCAAAGAATTTGATGCGGTCCAATACCCAAAAGGCTTCGTACCACCTCTGTTCAAGACTTTTGATGATACGGGAAACTCTCGACAGCATGTTGCACATTTTCTTGCTAGTTGCTGCAATGCTGGTGGGAGAGATGCTTTACTCTGCCGTCAGTTTGTCAGCAGCTTATCAGGGATTGCCTTCAACTGGTACGCAGAATTACCAAATGGTTCTATTAAGACCTTTTCAGAATTAGAAAACCTCTTCGTTAAGCGGTTTGTCGGAGCTCAGCACCACATCACAATCGGTGATCTAGTGGTGGAGAAACAGAAGTCGAACGAAACTTTGGTGGACTACATACTTCAATGGAGAAATTTAAGTATGAAGTGTGAGCCACAGCTACAAGAGCAGCATGCAGTTGGTATCCTGCTTAAAAGTATCCATGGCCCGATAGCACTTCTTCTTAAAGGATTTACAATCAAGACTTTTGAGAACTTGCTTAGCAAGGCCGGGAGCTTGCAAGAGGAGGCAAAGCAGCTAAGTTTCGTGGACAAGACCGATAAACAGAAACTGGTGAAAGCATTTGAAAAGAAGTTCGAAATCGTCGCGGCAGTGGATAAGGGAAAGCAGCCAGTGCAGATACAGCCAGAGCGGCCACAGCCTAGTTATCAACCACCGCAACGGACATACCAACAACCTCATCAGAGCTATCAATAGCCTTGACCAAGCTATCAGTCTCCTCAGCATTATGAGCAACCACCTCGTCCACAGCGTACCCTGAAAGAATTTATGAATAAAGAATATCCATTTGAAACTGAAGCAGTAGCGAAGATGTTCCACAGTTTAATGAAGACACCTGACTTTCAACTACCAGAGCCCAAGAGGCTGGAAGAAGTCAATAAGAAGGATCATCCAAACTATTGTCCTTATCACTGAATGCTTGGATACAAGATAGAGGATTGCGTCACTTTTAAGAGTTGGCTTGATGATAATCTCCAGAAAGGGAACATAACGATCCCGAAGGAATACATGAAGGAGCCCCAAAAAGGAGGTTCCGTTAATGTTATTTCAATGGATACTATTGTTCTGATAGACCCCTACACGACTGATGACGGATGGAGTACCGCTTGGACAAAGTCTTCAAGGAAAATTTTGGATCGCATCCAGACCGCTTCGGTGCGTGCTTCGATTCAGAGTTTGAAACCTGCCAAGCCAGCACTATCGCTTTCGATTGAAGAACCGCCCCAAAAGAAGGAGAAGATCGTGGAAGAGAAGAAGATCGAGGCTCTGAAGAGTAGAGTAGGGGTTGCTTATCCTAGGATGGTTGTTTCCGATTCGGGGGAGAAATCTCTCGAACCTCTGACTCTGTATGATTATTTGCTCGCCCCGGCGGGATCTTATAACGATAAGAGTTATGGCGTTGGCTACATTTTAACTGTTTCTAACGATTACGTAACTAGCGACAACTGACCTAACCTGGATATCGATTTAAATACGAATAACGATGCTCAAATCATACAAAAACTCGATGATCACGACGAATGAAAAGATATTCACAAAAGTGGCTACGAAAGCTCTGCAAGCGACGAGTCTATTTGTGAATTTCGAGGAGCTCCGATTGTTATATAGTTAGAGTCATCGGACGTTGAAGCAACTTTAGAAGAGCCAGTCGTCCCGATTCAAGAAGATACACCAGCGGATTCATCATCAGATGCAGAACAAATTACAGAAGTCAACCTGAGAAGCGGGAAAGTTCTACCCCCGAGAATGGGTCCAAAGGATAAAGGAAAGCAGGTGGTTGCTCAGGAAGAGCCAACCTCAGCAGAAGAATTGCCCATTCGGGAAGAAGCCGAACGACACAGTAACAAAGTGGACTATAACGTGCTAGCCCATCTTAGGAAGCTACCATCCAAACTGAGCATATACGACGCTCTGATCCTGTCAAAGGAGATGAGGTAAACTCTGATCAGGGCCCTACTTGATCCAGAGATTTTCTTAGCTCAAATGGCCGGTAATTCCTTAGACGAGGTTTGTTCGTTGAAAGAACAGCGAGGTGTTACCTTCACGGACAATGATCTACTACTCGGAACAGCCGACCACAATCAACCATTGTACATTTCAGTTACTATTAGAAAGTTTACACTCTCCAGGGTGTTGGTTGATCCAGGAGCATCAATCAACATAATGAATCTTCGGACGTTAGCATATTTGGAAATTGATGCTCGTGATCTCGAAACAGACAGGATTTTGTTAAGAGGGTTCAATCAAAAAGGAGAAAGAGCACTCGGATCGATAACGTTGTTAATGAAGACCGGAGATTTGGTAAAGACAACTGCAAAATTCCACATAATCGATTCTGAAACATCATTCAACGCCCTACTGGGTCAGCCGTAGATCCATGAGAACCGGATGGTACCGTCGTCTCTGCACTAGTGCATAAAGTATTATGAAGGAAGGGAACAGTGTATCAAAGGTGGAACAGTGTATCAAAGGTGGCCTGCAACCATTCTCCGTACACAAAATTGGAATTCACGAAGATGCAGCCTACTACGCGCCTCCGAAGAAAACAATCTTCTCCAGAAACACTGTACTAAATGAAGCAAAAGAAGTGTAAAACGATGAAGAACTTGAAATTATAGTTCAACAGTTACTCACCACTCCCTTACAGTGAGATGGTGAAGGTTTCTCCAGAACTCGCACCCGAAGTCTAGGCCGGGGACAAGGTCGTGGAAGAAACGGTGGAACAGTTGAACAAAAGAAACCAGTCATCGATGTTGATTGGGATAACAGCTATGAAGAAGAAGCAACAAAGAAAGAATCAGCAACAATAAGTCAGAAGAAACCGCAATTCAAGATATCTCTTGAAGATGAAAATAACGAAGGATAAAGATCAATGTACGAGAAAATTAACAACTATGTACATACTATGACCCTAACCCCAATCCACTCTAGTAAGGTCGAGGGTATGGTGGTCAAGGAAGTACATAGTGGCAACGCTAAATCAATTAAGTTCTACCGTGGTGCTTCTTCTTCCAATACTGAAAATGATGTACAATTTGAAGATGTTACTTCATATGAATTAATGGAATTTCCTTTTGAGTGGTACTCTCCCTGTGTTCAGAATTTAATTCAACGTGGTGTTTTACCTAAACAATGGATAAAAGGTCAATCACAACACTTTTAAAGATTATGGAATAACACCGGTCGGCCCACTAATTCAAAGCATGGTCTCGGATTCGGCACGATAGCACCCGCTAATGATTCAGAATTCTGCTTAGTTGTCACTCACGAGCATGATGAAGGTTGCCTGGAAGCTTCAGATGAGCTTGAAGATCTACCAATCAGAGATGCTCCACCAGAATTCGAAGAAGAGATTAAATCAACAATATATGAGTTAATGGAAGTTAACTTAGGTACTAGCGAAGAGCCTAGGTCGACCTTTGTTAGCTCCTTACTCAATAAAGAAGACTTCGAGAATATGATCAAGCTATTAATGGAATTTAAAGACTGTTTTGCTTGGAGTTACGACGAAATGCCAGGTCTAGCTCCAGAGGTCGCAGTTCACAAGTTAGGAGTGGATCCCACAGTCATTCCAGTCAGACAAGCTCCAGGAAGAATGCGTCTAGAAATTGAACAATAAGTAATAGCTGAAGTTAAGAAGCTAATAAACGCTAAATTTGTCCGTGAAGAACAATATCCGACTTGGCTAGCCAACGTGGTGCCAGTCAGGAAGAAGAATGGATAGATCATAATCTGTGTAGATTTCAGAGATTTAAATAAAGCATGCTCAAAGGATGAATTCCCGCTACCGATTCCAGAATTAATGATCGACATCACCTCGGCACATGAAATTTTCTCTTTCATGGATTGATGGTCAGGATACAACTAGATAAAGATGGCACCAGAAGATGAAAAGCTTACAGCCTTCAGAACGCCAATCGGAGTATACTGCTACACAGTGATGCCATTCAGACTGAAGAACGCAGGAGCAACATACCAAAGAGTAATGACAAGGATCTTTGATGATCTTATTCACAATTAAGTTGAGTGCTATGTGGATGATGTGGTCATCAAAAGCAAATTGAAGGAAGATCACTTGTTTGATTTGAGAATTGTTTTTGAACGATTAAGACAATACAACCTTAAGATGAATCCCCTGAAATGCGCCTTCGGTGTCACCTCTGGAAAATTCTTAGGATTTGTTGTTTGTCATTGTGGAATTGAAATCGATCTGGAAAATATTAAAGCTATCTTTGAAATGCCACCTCCCAAAACCTTGAAGCACCTACGATCCTTTCAAGGAAAATGGGCATATCTTCGACGCTTTATTTCGAATTTGTCAGGAAGGTGTCAGCCTTTTTCTGCTTTGGTTAAGAAGGATGCCAAGTTTATTTGGGACTCCAGATGTCAACATGCCTTCGATGACATCAAGCGATATTTAATGACACCTCCTGTCTTAGCAGCCCCAATCTCGGGTAGACCGTTGATACTTTATACCGCGGCTTTAGACGATTCCCTTGGAGCGCTGCTAGCCTAGGTCAATGATGAGGGTAAAGAAAATGTTCTCTACTACTTAAGTCGTCGTCTGATTCCGACGGAAATAAAGTATCCTCCAATTGAAAAGCATTGTTTGGCCCTGATCTTCACCGCTCGAAAGCTCAGGCATTACATGCTCTCTCATAAGGTCAACCTTATTTCGAGAGTTAATCCAATGCAATATTTGATGACCCATCTGAAGCTTTCCGGCAGACTTGCCAGGTGGTCGATGATACTATTGCAATTCGATATAACTTTGTTCCTCTTCGTGCTCTAAAGGGGCAAGTCCTAGCAGACTTCCTCGCAGCAAACCCTTTACCGACAGAATCGCCTCTCAATTACGACTTGCCAGACAAACATATAATGAGCCTAGAAGATCCCGATGATCGGCGTTGGGAACTGTACTTTGACGGAGCATCTTCAACACAAAAAGACAAAGAATTGCAAATGATAGTGCCCAGTAAGGCAGGAATCAGATTAATATTTATAACACAAGAGCAGTGGATGTTAAGGTTTCCTACCACTTGAACCATGCATGCACAACGAGGCAGAATACGAAGCCCTTATAACCGAACTGGAATTAACCATTCAAATGGGGATAACAGACATTAACATCTACGGAGATTCACAGTTGATCATTCAACAAGTCGCCGGACTGTACAGAATTTTAAAATCAAGACTCGAGCAGTACTTTCAGTATGCTATAATATTTTTAGAACAGAATCCAAATGTAACGATCTACAAGATTCCAGGAGAGAAAATGCTCTCTCAAATGTGTTAGTCCGCCTCGCAAAGGAATTTGCCTGCTTGCAGGATGAGTTAGTTGAAATGTTAGTTCAAGGACGACAGGTCCTATCACGGCTCAACATGGAGGCAATACACAAGTCAGAAATAGAAGAAGAAACAGTCGCAGCAGTAGCAGAAAATACATAAGATTGGCGATAGCCATTAATAGACTACCTGCAAAATGGAAAACTACGGACGATAAGTCAGTAGCCCATCAAATTAAGAAAAGAGCTCTTTCATACGCCTTAATAAATAATATGTTATATAGAAGGTCTTTCGATCAGAAGTGGCTAAGGTGCCTGAGCGAGTCTGAGGCTCGTGAAATTGTTAAAGAAGTGCACTCAGGACTTTGTGGCTCTCATCAGTCGGGTCCGAAGATGAAAATGAAGATTAAAAGACTAGGGTACTAATGGCCCTCGGTGATGACCGACTGCATGAAGGTTGTCAAAAGTTGTCACCAGTGCCAAGTGCATGGAGTGGTTCTACATCAAGCTCCAAATGTGCTACATCTGACAATCGCGTTGTGGCTATTTGAGTGTTGGGGCACAGATATCGTGGGTCCGATAGAACTGCCTTCTTCAAGAGGACATCGATTTGTTCTTGCGACTACAGATTACTTTTCAAAATGGACAGAAGCTATACCGCTCATAGAAGTAAAAGCACACCATGTGCTACAGTTCTTCAAGAATCAAGTCGTCTACCGTTTCGGGGTACCGCGTAGAATCATTTCAGATAAAGGGGCCACATTCAGGAGTACGAAAATCAATACTTTTTTCAGAAGACACGGGATTGATTGGCGCTATTCAACGATTTATTGCCGAAGAGCGAACGGCTTAGCCGAGGCTTTTAATAAAACTCTCATCAAAATCTTAAAGAAAATTTTGGACGATAATAAGAGAAATTGGCACGAGAAGTTGTTAGAAGCCTTATGGGCCTACAGGATAACTTTCAGAACTCCTACTCAGTCTACACCTTACGCTCTAGTGTACGGGTCCGAAGCCGTTCTACCCTTAGAGGTTCAGCTTCCATCACTTAGAATTGCAGTTGCAAACAAGATTACTACAGAAGAAAATGCCAAGCTACGACTAGAAGAGCTGGAAAGTTTGGAAGGAAAATGACTTTCAGCACAGCAAAATTTGGAACTGTATCAGGCCAAGATGATTCAGGCTCATGATAAACTGGTCCGCCCAAGGACATTCAAAGTTGGTGACTTAGTACTGGTTCTCAGAAGACCTATTCTTGCACACCGCAAGATAGGAGGAAAATTTGAACCGACATGGGAAGGACTATTTGTGGTTGAAACAGTCTACTCAGGAGGTTCCTACCAGCTTGTCAACTGTCGTGGAGAACGACCTATACTTCCAACTAATAGGCGATACTTGAAGAAGTATTACGTAACCTGATGTTTCGAATGAATGAATTCTCATTCCTAGAAGCACGGGTGAAGTAACCACTCGTAATTGGGTCCGAACCCGAAAATATAAAAATGGATGATAAAAAAAATAATATAAATTATTAAAAAAAATGTGAAAAAAAGAAAACATGTGAAATCATAATAATAAAGTTTTTAATCCTTCATTTCGAATCAAATCTCATTTCTGATCTTTCCTTATCCTTTCCTATTCTTCTTGGAACTTAAAAGAGACAAATAAAAGCTTTCCATTAATAAATAAATTTTCTTATTGTTCTTGTTCTTAGTACAACCCCTGATCCTTTCCTTGTTTTTCGCAGGGAAATGTTGAATGGACGGTTGGTGTTGAACTTTAAGAATGGCGTGAGTCTAGCACTCGATGAAAAGAGGATGAAAGATGGGGCCATGATTGAGATCGACTCTGATTTCACACCGGCTGGGTTACAGTACAAAGAAAATTATTGGACCCCAATTGACCGAGAAGAGTTCCATAGTCAGACAGTGATGAAATTGGGTGGCCCAAGTCAACGGTCCACCAACAATAAAAGAAAAGCAAACATAGCTTATGCAACAGAGGAAGCTAAGAAAGTTAAGTCTGTGGTTACTACAGCAGAGGGCAGGCTTGTCAGTGCCAGACCCATAGAAACTCAAGAGGTAAGTAGAGCTACTCTCACTCCTACCCAACGAAGAAACAAGAACCGTCGCATCCGCAAGATGATGACCCAGCTGGCAGCAGATCAACATAAAGAGACAGTCGCTACCGTCAATGCAAGCACTTTAATGAAATTGGTTCGCCATGAACCAGAAAAGAGGAAGTGAATTCCAAGAACTACAGAAAAGATGAAAGGAATCCCAAGAAGATCAGAAACAGAATCAGCATCACAACATCAGATAAATACACCAGTTTTAAAGAGTCTTGTTGCGAAAGCAAACCCGGAGGATGTCCCAACAGAGATTATCCTCGAGGAGCCGAGAAATGCAGGAGAGCGTGCTGGGGTTGAACCATACATCCCACAGTACGTTACTAGACCTCGCAAGTTGCAGATAATTCCAGAATATGAGCTGGAAAGGATGCAGAATGTTGAAAAGAAAACTTTCGAATACTTTGAAAGAATTTGAGGCAAGAGGATTAACATATTGGAAGGCCTCGAGCTGCATGCAGACGTATTCTCATATTACGAGCAGCAGCAAATTGTGGACTGCGTCTTAGAGCTTCAGAAAATGGGTTGAGCTGGCCGCCCGAGGGAAAAGACCTATTCAGAACCTCAAAGATGGATACCATGAAAAGGAAGAATTACAATCCACTGCGGATGTTGCTACAACTTTGCAGCAGACAGAAAAGGAAATCCACCAGGGATACTCCGTCACAGTAAGGTGGATCCGATGCCAAGAATTATTAAGAGAGTGGTAAAGAGGATGGTGACATGGAGGGTATTGCCTGCAGACTGCATACCCAATAGCGGCATCATTAACATCTACAAGGAGGGCGACTGCATACCTCCACACATAGACCATCATGACTTCGTCAGACCTTTTTGCACAGTGTCTTTTGTCAATCAGTACAACATCATGTTCGGATCTGACCTCCGGATGCAGGCCTTGGAGAATTCCGAGGGCCGGTGGAAATACCACTACAGGTAGGTTCCGTCTTGGTATTAAAAGGGAATGGAGCAGACATAGCAAAGCATTGCATTCCAAGAGTGCCTGTTGAACGAGTCTCAGTCACTTTCAGAAGAATGGATGACAGCAAAAAGCCTTTCCACTTTCAGCCAGATCCAGAATTAGAGAGCCCTCGGCCTTACGAGCTGTGAGTTACATGGGATATATCACACCTCCAATGCACATCCATATGGCATTCCTGCCAAGGGTGGCTTGGAAGGTGATGTTATCGTCCATGTATCTTACTATTCAGACATAGATTTTGACAGATGCTTTTGGAAGAAACTTGCAAGAATCTTACACAATTTGTTTTGGATTCATGTGGATTGTATGAGATACTGAATTCTCGAAGAAAATATCATCATGTTTTAGATCAAGATATACGATGTATTTTCGACAAGGTTGGAATGAAAGTGACCATGTCATGTTTTGCCTTCACCTTTTTTTGTGAAAATTGACTGGGAAACGCCATTAAATTAAAAAAAATTCAAATAAAGAACAAGAGGAAAAATAAAAAAACAAATGAGAACTCTTTTAAAAATCGGAATGTCAAAACAAACTCTAAATAAACATGAATTCTAAATTGGAAATCAAATTAAAAATCGAATCACAAGAAAAAAAGAAAAATGAAACTCCAAATCTGAAATCCCCAGCCTCTGGCTGTTTTGAATTCTTTTTCGACTCTCAACGTTTCCTTCCCTCTTTTGAGAAGGTCGACTGAGTATAATGACACAGAACCATGAAAATTTTCAATTTGGTTCCGATGGCATGGATTCATATCCTTCGCCAAATAATCAAACCTCAATTAACTCTCTTGGGATGTGAAACACTTTCACGTCCCATTCAAATCTTATACTAAACCCAAATTTCCACAAGATCTTCCAGTTCAAATCAAAATTAAATTTTCGAGACTTGTACCAAATTGCAGTTCCCTCCTTCGAGGTCGGTACCAAATTCCGACTCTCTTTCGAGGTTGATACCAAATTTGAACCCTTTAAACTTTCGAGACTGGTATAAAATTCCAGTTCTCTCCATAAATTCCGACTCTCTTGCGGGGTTGATACCAAATTTCAACCCTTTAAACCTTCAAGACTGGTACCAAATTCCAGTTCTCTCCTTCGGGGTTGATACAATATTTCAACCCTTTAAACCTTCGAGACTGGTACCAAATTCCAGTTCTCTCCTTCGGCGTTGATACCAAATTTCAACCCTTTAAATTTTCGAGACTGGTACCAAATTCTAGTTCTCTCCTTCGGGGTTGATACCAAATTTCAACCTTTTAAACCTTTGAGACTGGTACCAAATTCCAGTTCTCATTTCGAGATCAATACCTAAATTCTGATTCTCAACCTTTTCAATCGATATTTAAACTCTGATTCTCACTCCGAGGCTGGTACCTACATTCTAGTTTTCTTTGCAATCCCGAGGTTGGAACCTAGGTTCCAATTCTCATCTTAAATCCAGTTTTTTCCTTAAAATTGATCTTAAATTAAACTTCAATCAAAATTGAAACTCAGAACAAATTCAAACTCACACACTAAATCTTGAAACAGAAAATTAAATGACTTCTAAATCAAATTTCCCAGGTCTTGTGATCTGGAATTCACCTCCTTTTCTTTTCCCCAACGAGAGTTCAGGGATCTTCAGTCTTGGAGATTTACCTGATACTCCCCAGCGGAAACTTTTCTATACTTTGTTCTAAGTATGTCACTTAGACGTCTGTGTTGGTTCTGTTGATCTCTTCGGTCAACGCCAATACGCGCGGTGTACTTGGTTAGCACACCACACCTATTGGGGGTCCATTTGTTGACCTCATTTTTGATGAGGTCTTTTTTCTTCTCTCTCATTAGTACTTAGGATCTAGCCTTAGGCTTTTCCTTTGACTATCTTAGAGGACTAGAGATGGAACCCACCACTTAGAAATTCAAACACTTCTTAGCTCCCTTCTAACCCCACATGCCCGATTAACAACCCCCAACCTACTTGGAGGGTTAAAATTAATATGTGGAGGTTTAAAGGATGAGTTCCCTATAGGACTCTTGAGTTTCATGATCCCAAGCCCTAATTCCCTCTGGGAAACCCTCCAGCCACCTCTATTTAAACATAACCCCCGCTCGGCCAAGAGAGGTGATGATCCAGAGCTTAACAAAACTCTGCCAAAATTGCCCCAGGACCTTCTCCTAGCCCAAAGCAATTGATCCTCAGTGTTCCTTTGCCCTAATCTCCATTGACAGAGCCCAATTTCTCAGCCTAAAATCCACCCAAAAACCAAGACACTTCTGAAATCTCCATCAAAATCAAATTAAACTTACCCACACCTGCACCATGCCAAGAGGAGAAGTTCCCCAGCAAAAGCCCCCTCACTGGGCCAGCCATTACTTCCAGCCTCCAAGCTTTGAAATCGGCCTTGGTCACTATTGTACCTAGGCAATTCCCCAGAGCCAGAGACTTCATCCGAAGCTTCCTTGGGTGCAATCGAAGGTGCCACAATTCTCTGATTGAAGCTTCACTTCCCAGAGCCAAGGTATGGACCTCTCCTTCCTCCCGAGCTTCCAGTGATTCTCCATTTTTATTGGCTTAATTTCATAGCATGTAAACCATATGGATGTGTTCGTCCCCTCAAGACGAATCCATAGAGCATAAGAGCATGAAAATCCGTTGAGAAATGAGAGAGATCTTAGGGTTAGAAGGTGGACGGCTCACGGGACACACCAGTCATAGACGATGACCAAGCGCCGTCTGATCGCGTGTGTATCGAATGAACGACTCAGATGGCATCGAACCAGGAGATGGAACAGGACTGCGGGCCGCGTGGCAGCTGAGTCAGATGGCAACGTCAAATAGGAGCATGCCGCATGGTCTTTCGATCCGCCGAAGGATGATGCGGCGCTGACTGGGTTAAGTAGATAAATAGACTATTTTATATTTATTTAAATAACCAAAAATTGAAAAATCAATAACTTTGCATAGAAAAATCAGAAAAATAAAATAAAAATACCCTCTTTCTCAGTGAACAAAGGAGAACAATATGGAAAAGAAATCAAGTAATTTTGATGAGTATTTTATTTTTAATTGTTTATTTACTGATTCAGTATTTTAATTCTCCATTTGCATAAACAATTCACCATGGAATGAGACCACAGAGCTTTTATGGCCTCTGATATTTGGAACATTCTCTGAATTTTCCAAGGTCAGAGGCCATCCCTATGACAAGTTATGTATTTTTCAAATTTATGCATCTGTTTAGGTATTTTAATTCCACTAATTAGCATATTGCTTGATAAATTCTAGGAAAATTTAGGGGAGTATCTTAGGACCAGAGGACCCTAGGAAAATTATGATTAGGCTTAATTCATTAAGAATAACCCTAATTAGCCTAAATACCTAAAATTGAATTTTAATTAATTAGGGTTAACCACACATCAAAATAACTTAAAATCAACTCTTCACTGTCATTTAGGATACAGAGAACCTTACATAAAAATTTGAAATCAATTTGAAGTGATTAGCTCCACTAAATGGATTAATTAAGTTATATGGTCAAAATTAAACTTTAAAAATTCATAACTCCAAAAATACATTTTAAAAATCCACCAAATTGGTTTTGCGACTTCTCTGACATCAGAGGAGTCTAAGAAAAATAAAATTGGAATTTTCTAAAAATCTTTATTTTTAACCCTATTTTAATATTTTAATAATTAAAAAATAATAAAAATCATAAAAATATTAAAAATCACAAAAATGTCATATTTTGACTCCTAATCACTTAGGAACAAATCAAATATTTTTCCCAAGTCTCTAGGTTAAGATATTGGATTTTAAAGCCTTAAGACAATTTTTAATATTAAAAAATGGATTTTCCAACCTTTCCACCAAATTAATTCTAATAAATCAAAGAAAAAACAAAAAAATTAAAAAATTTATTTCTATGAACTCCTTGAGGTCAGAGAGACTTAAGAAAATATAAAATCTATTTTTCAACTTTAATTTTATTTTATAAATAATTAACACTCCAAAACTTAATATAATTATATTAAATAAAATATAATTCAAAAAATCACCAAAATTGGTCCAAGTGGTCCTCTGGTCAGTAGAAACATACCATAATTTTCCTAAGGATAGAAACCTTACCTTGGTTATGTTGTTGAATTTCCTTTGAAATCCCTTATTTTTCACTAAAAATAATTATATAAATAAATTAAATTCAGAAAAATCACATTTTATCCTTTGATGTCTTAATTGACATGTGAGTGAGGTAACATAAAGATTTCAAATTCATTTGAGCTCAATTTAGTGAGTTATAAAATAAATAAGCTTAAAAGGGCATAAAGGTAATTAAAGAATTTTAACCCTTAATTAAAACTTTAGGTTTAATTAAAATGGAGGGTAAAATATTTGATCTTATCCTTCTTTTGGGTAATTGAAACTTAGGGAACTAAGGGGTAGAAACCCATTAATCATCTTGAAATATTTAAAGTAAACCTTAATTAATTAAATAATTTATGTCTTGGAAAAATGATTAAAATTTGAATTATTAAAATGGGGATATAATTTGAGAGGATGTTAATTTTTTAATTTAAAAAAACCCCTAAATAAATCATTTCCATTAGATTTAACTCTTAATTAAACTTTAAATAATAATTAAAACAAAATAAATTAAAAAAAGATTAAAAGAAGATAACCCTTAAATGAATTAAAGCTTAAAATATTAAATAGTTTAGTAATTAAATTAAATTAAATTTAAAATATTAAAATTAAATTAAGTTAAATTAAATTCAAATTAAATTAAGTTAACATTATTTAACAACAAACTTAAAACAAATTTAAAGTATTAAATAATGTTAAAGCAATTTTAAGTAAATTTAAAACATCAAAATTAATCTGAAATATTAAAATAATAAAGAGCTAAACTTACAATAACTTGAACATTATTCCAAACTTAAAACTATTAATTAAATTTCTACAACTAAATTAAATCACTTTAATCATTACAACTGAATTAAATTTCGAAATCAAATCATCTTAAATTAAAAATTCAATTAAATGATTAAAACTCTCAATAAACCAATTTGCCCTTAAAGGCTTTCATTATTATAACTCTTAAATAGAGCATTAAGTGAAATTGTCACTTCACTCATAGGATAATCAAACATCCTAATTCACTGAGCAAGGAAACAAAACTTAACTAAATTCTTGGTTGATTAATTCGCTTAAACAATCAAATTTATTTAGACTCTAAACAATCTCAGAAGTATTGAAAAGATGTTTAGGATTCGTCCTAACCACTTTCTCAAATACAATGAGATGTTTTAGAAGAACAATTGAATTTAATTGTTCTCTGGTGAAGAAAATTATCTTAAAAAAATACAAGAACCTAGACATCATAGGAGTTGACTAGCAATAGGATTAGGATTCTGGTAGACAAGCAAAACCTTCTTGTAGCTTTACTTAGGTGTTTACTTGTTATAAACATTTAAATGCCTTAACATGTGTTTTAAGCGCAGCTTAGAATGATGAGAAGACCCTCCAAGTACGCTTTTATATTATCGCAAGTTACTTACATGTACTGTACTTTACTTTTCTTGCATGTTAAACAAGATTGTTGCATGAAAACTGAAAACCTTTAGGACAACAACAAAACTGATACCCAAACTAAATTAAAATTCACAACAAGATAAAATTCACCGCCACACCATTCAAAAATATAAAACAACTAAAAAATTAATCACAAACAGAACAACAAAACTACAACTACAACTAAATTAAAACGTCTCGTTGAATGATCGGAAGTACCTCGGATGATGTAACCCACGTGTTGCCAACAGGATTTCCCACGGTCTAAATGAAAGTGTGAAACTCATTTAGTTGAGTTTAGCAAATTCATCTCGACAAAGTGAATTCGACAAAAATAACGGTGTCGGGATGACTGAACCGTGGGATCTTAATCGGTTCTGTTTAATCAACTTTAAGATTTGTTTTAATTAAAACACTAAAGACACTTGGATTTTAAGACTTCTCTAAGCCAAAACAGTTCTCTCATCTCTTAATTATCACTTTCTAAAACTAAACCTTCTGCAACAACAGGGAGCTTGGAGCATAGTGGGCAGCACGACCATCTTCTTCAGCAAAACTCGGATCTTTATCAGCTAAACCTTTCCTAGAATTAAATAACCAAGCCATAGGATTTCGAGGTAGTCTACCTAATGCAACATAAATCCTCAAATTTTCGTTAGACATTTGCATAATCATGTTATGCAAATTAAGCCCTAACCGATCTTAGGACTCCGAGATAGTCGTTTGGTACGACATAAACCCTCACATCTTCGAGGCTATTTGTATGATCATGTCATACAAATATAAGTCCTAATAAACTAAAATTGACAGGATTGCAACATTAAAAAATCTCCCAAATTAAAGCCAAACAATAGGATAGTTTGGGAAGTTGCCAAGATTCTTCTTGGATCTTCAACTTCTCCTACCTTTCTTCCATTGGATTCTCAAAATAAAATGTTCCAAATTTGATCCAATCCCTTTTGAAATTCCAAAATTCAAACATTTGAAATCTTAAACTTTAAAATTCTTGAGAGCAAAAACACTGATCATTATCGAGAGTTTTCTTAAATGATTCCCGTCATTTAAGATGTAATTAACTATAGGCGCTTGCCCTTATAGGGAACTTTAAGAACCCAGGTAATATAAACCTTGCTTAATTCCTTTATATTAAGTAGGGGAACTTGTCGGCTTATAAAATTGGTTCGCAGACCAAACGGATGTCACAAATCTTTTTGTTTATTTAATTGAGCTCCATCATCAAGCAGTGTGTCTATTCTTCGGAATAAATACACGATTTGTGATGCGGTGCTCGTTTATATAAACTATTTGGGATGTGAGATAGGTTTGATTTCGTATCTCAAAATATTTTTCAAACTTAAAATTATTTTCAAAATAAAATACTACTTTCAAATAATATATAATTATAAATTAAACACATAACCTAAAAAAATACGCCAACAACATCAAAACCTAAAACAATAAACCAAATTGGGGGCTTTATTCTGTCACCCTAAAGACCTCTTTTCTACACCCATCAAAGTATATTTCTCTATTTATTTGCATAAAATTGTATGAATTACTTTTTCATCTATATAATCTCATGTGATTTATACCAATTGTTAATTGAGACAATACTACTTGGATATTGCATGTTCTAACAATAAATTTTAAGATCTTAATTGGCCAAATCGAGAAGTAAATGAGTGCAAAGATTAAATCAACAAATTTTCTTCCAACATTAAAGATCAATACTTCCACAACTTCCATCCAACACTTAATTACTTTTCATTTTAAAGAAAAAGATAAAGAAAACTACTCAGAATCCAGGGAAAAAATACAACAACAAATAATTTTAAAAGTAGAAATCATGTAGAAAATACAATAAGTATTAATTAAAACCAAATAAAGTAATAAGATAAAAACTTATCTCAAGTTCCTCTCTACCAAACTCTTGAAGTTCCTTTGAATCTCTTCCTTTCTCTTACAAGGCTCCCTAGGACTGGTCGCCCAACCCAAGAGGGTTTAAATCTCTCTAAAACAATGGATTTTTTACTTAGTAATCTCTAATCTCATTCCCTTTCACTAGGAATGAAAAAAGTGTGAAGAAACCCTAAGAATCCTATAAATCCTTATTATAACTACTCTAAAAACTCTCTAAAAACAAAGTCTAAAACTCCTCCTAACATTCTTTAATGACTCTCTTTTCTTTTTCTTTAAGTCATTTCTTTAGTGCTTTCTCAAAAGGTGCATTGGTGTCTCTTCAAAATATGTTCCTATTCAATGAATATACCCAAGAGATGCATCCTTTCAAGTGAAAACTGAATGTCTTTTGGCGCCCTTGATCAGTTACCCACATTTGTACCAAAGGGTGCCTCAAACACCTCTTCAAAATTCACCAAAAATTTCCTTCCAGTTGCAAAGTAACTACCCTGCACTTAAGCTCGGGGTCCTGGCCCTTAGGTGCGGCCTTCTCTGTCTACTGGCACTTAGGTGCCCTAGAACATTTTAACACCTTCATTTTTTTCTCAAAAATTGATCCATTTTCACTCCTTTTGACATATTTAGTTGTTGACCTCATTTTTGGTGAGGTTTTTTCTTTCCTCTTAGTGCTTAAGATCTAGCCGTAGGACTTCTCCTTGACTATTCTAGAGGACTAGAAATGGGATCCCCCACTTAGAAATTCAAACACTTCTCAACTCTTCTTGAACCCCACATAGATGACCATAAACCTCCAAGCCCCTTTGGAAGGTTAAAAGTCAAATGTGGATGTTCAAGGTTGAGTTCCAATAGGATTCTTTAGCCTTAGGATTACCATGGGTAGTCTGGTCTTGGTCAGGTTAACCTGCACACACCACACTCTCACACACATTCCAAACCCTAAAACCACTCTTACCCAACTTGGCTTTCTAACTCGTGTAGGAAATTCATATGGATGGACCTCAACCCCTAAGCCCCTGGCTTAGAGGGTTAGGAACAACATAGTAAGTGTCTAAAATGAGTCCTCTCATGACTCTTGTGAGCTTAACATGGTTTCATGGCTCAATCAAAATGGTTCCATCAACATGATTTATGCAAAGGCCTAAAAAGATAAAGTGAGAATTTATGCTGCAATATGCAGGCTACCTCAAAATCATATGACTTGTTGTTTAATTTCTAATAAATTTTATAGTTGAAGATGGCCGTGTTGCCCACTTTGTATGCTCCAAGATCCTCATTGTAGCAGGTTTAGTTTAGAGAAATGTCAATTGAAGAGAAAGGAAAGTGTCATGTTTTGGAAATGTTTAAATTAAGGTGTCTTAATGCCTTATTTGGGGGAGTTTAAGTTGATTATAACGACACTGGTTAGTGATGCACCAAAAATATGAACTCTTTTAGCTATATATTTTTACGTATTTTGGTGTTATTACACTTTAAAGGAAGGTATTTTTCATGATTTGTTGCAGGTATGATGATTATAGGTGATTAGAGTGAAAAGATGCAAAAAGAAATGAATTTGAAGCAAAATGGAGCAATATGGACGAAAACAGCTTCTGGCGCCGCCGGCGCCAGAATGGGCGCCGCCGGCACCCTCTTCCAGAATTTAGTAATTATTGGCATGATAGGGTGCCGCCGGCGCCACTATCGAGCGTCGCCGGTGCCCTATGTCTGTTCATTTCAAATTGAAGAGTTTTGGCGGATTTTTTAAGGCATGCTTGAAGAAACTCTTGGGGAATTTGTTCCTAAAATAAAATTAAGTGTTCAAGACGAAAAAGAAGAGGAGGATTACTGTAAAGAGTGTAAGGAAAGTGTGAGTGAGAGTTAGGGTTTGTTACTTGAAGAGAGATCCTTCTCTAAGGAGGGGAGAAGAGGGAGTAAAGTGAAAGATTTCTTCTTCATCTTTGCTCCAAGAAGATAATTAAGTGTTGCAAGGAATAAAAAATGAATCAAGGGAACTTTGAAGGAATTTTCTTGGGGAAGAGAAGAAGATAAGTTGTATTTACTATTGTGGTTTGTATGACTCTTCTTTTATACATAACATCCATGTTTTCTTATATCTTCTCCATGATTTGTGAGTAGTTTCCTTTGCCTTTCTTCTTACATAAAGTAATGATGATGTGGTGATGTGGAATTGATGTGCCCTTAAAGTGATATAAAAGTTGGGATTTTTCTTTCATTTAGAAATTAATTTACTTTTCAATCCGGCCAATTGAATTGTTAAAATATGTTAATGAACATTAATTCCAAACGAATTGAATGTTCTATAACAAGAATGAAGAACTCATTTAATGTCCGTGAATGAATTGTGTAGTTCATGGGGATTAAGTGCAAATAAATAGGGAAATGAGTTTTGATGGACTTCAAATTGGAGGTTTCATGGTGACAGAATGGGATCCCCAATTTGGTCTAAAGATTGGTAACAAAAGTCTATGGTTAGCCTTCAGGTGAAGGGTGAGTGGGAGTTCCGTAGTGAGAGTCGATATCCTCCCAGCCTAGCCTTAGATTTAGTGACTAAACTTAAGATATGCCAATGTTCTTTACATGCTTGGAAGAGGAGGTACTTTTTTAAGGGTAAAGAAGCAAATATGCTCCTATTTGGCACAATAAAAAAAATTACCATTCTTCATCATTCACACATCATAATCTTTATGCAGGAAGGAAGACACTTTCACATAGAAGTATCTTATAAATTACATAAGTTAGTGTTTGTTAGTTAAATAGTTTAGTAAGTAGAAGTAATAGTAGTAGCTTTATTATTACCGTACTTTGCATTCACTAGTTGTAGTACACATGAGCAATTGTTACAATTGGTATTGGATTTTAGTGTTATATTATCTAATTTAAAGAACGTTTCCCTCCCAGTGGGATCGATAACCAGGACTCCATTAGAGCCTTGTATTACTTAATACGATATGTATAATTGCATTGAATTTGTGACTTTACTAAATCATTATACATATATAAATCTGAATTCATAAAGTCTTGCATTTTTAAGCATATATAAAGTCGCTGTCAGTTAGGATCCCACGGTTCCCTACTTCCAGCACCATTATATTCGTCAGATTCACTTAGTCTAGATGAATTTACTAAAATCAACTAAATGAGTTCCATACTTTCATTTATACTGTGAGAAATCTCGTTATTAACACGTAGGTTACCTTATCCAAGGGATTCCCGATCATCCAAAGAGACGTTTTAATTTAATTGCAAGTATGATTTTGTTCTTTTTGTTATTAAATCTTGAGTTGTTTTATATTTTAAATCTTATGGTAGTGAATTTTATCTTGTTTTGATTTTAGTTTTAATTTTGGTCTCAGTTTGGTGGCTATCCTAAAGATTTTAGTTTTCATGCAGGGTGACATTGTTGTTTAACATGCAAGCTTGCAAGCAAAAAAAAGTACAGTAGAGTGCAGGTAAGTAAATTGCAACAAAATAAAAGTGTACTTGGCACATTTTCGCGTCATCTCCACCTGAAACTTCAGCATTTTTGGCAATAAACATTTATAATTTGCAGGAAAGTAGAGCCTATAAATAGGTTCATCACAAGCCTAAAAAATACTATGTTAAAACTTGGTGGGTCATATTTGTTCATTTGAAAGAAGCTTTCATTTAATAAATATGATAGGTTCAATAGTCCTATAAGGTGTCCAGAAGGTTGTCAGAAGATCCAAGGAGTACATTTATATTTCACAATCCTTTTGAGCTTCCGTGAGTTCATTTTGGTCTTATCATAATCATTAAATTATTCATCCATTTCTTACCCTTATGCTTAGTGAATTGATGTTTTGATTAACCCAAAAGATGGGGTAATTATCATTTGTTAATTCATTTAGGAATTATGTGGATGGGGCCTTTAGGGGCAAAATTAACTCATTTAAGGGAGTTTAGCTAATTATTTCATAATTGGGCTTGTAGTATTTTCAAGTATTTGGAATTTAATTATGTTTGTTATTATAAACTTCTTTTAACAAAATTTTTTATTAGACCGAGTTCACTACTAAGCCCTTAAGATTTAGTGAATAAATTTGCAATTTCTTAGAAAAGTTAAGTCATGTGAATTTAATTTCCATCAAAATATTAGATTATTATTCAAACATCAAATAGGGGTGAAAATCAGTGGATTATTAACTTCCAAATCAACCCTTAATAAGGACCATTTTGTTTGATTATCTTCCAAATTAAAAATATTTAAGGAAATCATACATTTATTTTGATGTGACAAAGTGAAATGAGTTTCTACCATTTATCCCTTGATGTTTCAATCATTCAAACATGTCATTTTAGAATCATTAATTACCCATTTTACCTTTTGATTAAGCCAAAATATTAATTAAGGCTAAATTCCTTAAAATTATATTTTTGCGCTTAAGGGCTTATCATCTCATAATTCATTAAATTTAATTCAAATGGCCTTGAAATTTTTATGCTACCTTACTGATAGGTTAATTAAAACATTAGAGGAGAAAACATGAATTTTTAAGTCTATATTTAATTTATATATTTATTTTAATGCAAAAATAGGAATTTTCAATGAAAATTCAATCACTTGATAAAAAAAAAACATTTGGCTTTAAAATATTTCCTGGAGGTAGACCAAGAATAAATGACCACTTGGACCAAATTTCATAATTTTTTGAGTTTCAACTTAATCATTAGAAATATTTTAAGTTATATAGTATTAATTAATTATAAAATATTTTAGTGTTTGAAAATTAAGTTTTATATTTTTCATAAATCTCTCTAAGATCCGGGAACCTAGAGAAATAAATGTAATATTTTTCTAATTTTTATTTTAATTTTTAGAATTATTTTGGTGGAAAGTTAAAGAAATTCATTTTTTTAACCTTTAAAAAATAATTTAAGCCTTTGAAAATTAATATCTTGACTTAAAGGCTTGAGAAAATTATTTGGATGATTTTTAAATGATTAGGAGACCAAATTGACAATTTACTGAATTTTAATATTTTAGTGATTTTTACCATTTTTTAATTATTTTAAAATTCACTGTTAGACTTAAAAATGAAAAGTTTGTTTTAATTGTCATTTTATTTTCATAAAATTTCACTGGTCATAAAGAACTTCCAAAACCATTTTTATAAAATTTGGCTTGTATTTTAATTATTAAAATTCATTTTAGTGGTAAAAATGTCTTTTAAATTAGAAAATTTAATTAGATGGTTAAATGAATTTCAATTGACTTCAAATTTTTTAAGAGAGTCCCTCTGACCCTAAACCACAGTGGAGAATGATTTTTGAGCCATTTACATATTTAGTTTGTTCAAATTAATTTCACTTTAGTTTTAGGTTAAAATGACAATTAGGTGCATTCTTAAAGATTTAACTCAATTCAAATTTTTCCTAGGGTCCTCTGGTTGCAAGTAACTTTCCAAAATTTATCTTGAATTTTTATTATCAATATTTTAGTTATTATAATTTTTTTACCAAAACAAACACAATATTTTAAAAAATAGGGATCTCCTCATAGAGATCTCTCCTAATCCTGGAAAAATCAGGGAAGATCCCACATGACAGATAGATCAAAACCCCTAAATTTCATGTCATGGTGAAATGTCTAAGCCAATGGAGAATTAAAATACTCTAGACTGTACTTAATTAATTAAAAAAGCATATATAAAATAAACTTCAAACCATTCTCACATTGTTCCTCTTTATTCACTGAGCACCCTGGTATTTTTATTTTATTTTTATAATTTTTATACACTAAGTTATAGATTTTTAAAGGTTCATTGATTTAAATAAATCGAAAAAAAAATCTCTAATTTTTTACTTAAGTGACACAGCGCCAGCACAACCTTAACAGCTCTAAAAGCACACACGTCGTCTCCTCATTCGGTGCCACCATCTGACTCAGCTCCACGCTTTATGCATCCAAAATCTGACTCCATCCTGATCGTCCAAGCAAAACACGCGCGATCCAATGGTTGCGGGTCATCATCTTCACCTGGTTCATTTCGTAAGCTATCGACCTTTTAGGCCTAAGATCTTTCTCGATACTCAACCAAATCACTTGGGGTTTGTTTCTAGAGCTTCGTCTGGCCTAGAAAAACCTATCTATATGGCTAACCTAGCCTGAAATTGAACCAACATGTATGGAGAATCAAAATAAGCTCAGGAGGAAGGTGAGGTTCAATAACTTTATCTGAGAGGGGAAACCTCAAAAAGATGGTTATGGCAGCTTCGATTGGTCCAAAGAAGCTACAGATGAAGTCTCTTGCCCTGGTGAAATGTCTAGATCTTAATTCAATCAAGGCCGTTTTTAGGTGTTGATCGAAGTTTGGTGCAGAGGCTCTCTGTAATGGGGCTTTAATGGGGGATCTTCTTCTTAAAGTGTTGTGAATGTGTGAGTGCAATTAATTTTAGTTTTGTGCACTATGGAGCTATGGTAAATGTGTTTTGGTTTCAGCTAGAATTCAGTGGGGAATTGGTTCTGGATAGTGGGGATCAATGGTTGAAAGCAGTGGTCTAGCACTCAGGAAGTCTCAGGGAAGCTCTGGTGAGGTTTTGGCAGGGTTTCCTTAAGAAAATTTCAGCACCCCCTCTTGGCCATGGAGGGTGGCTTTTATAGCCATGACCAATGGGTGGAGCTTGGGGTGTCAATGTGGGTGTTTTAGGTTGCTTATGGGGAGAGTTGAGCAGTGCGGCTAATCAATGTGGGGATTTCACACTGTCAAGGCTTATTTTTGGGTTTAAATAGGTATAGGGGCGCTCAGCTTTAGCTGTTCCAGCGGTTAGGGCGTCGGCAAGGACAGGAATGGTGGCTGGCAGGCTTATGGGAGGTAAGGGAGAGGTTCAGTGAAATCAAGTGCTTGGTTTAATGAAGGTTATTAGAGTTAGTGGTTTTTACCAAAAGGTGAGGGAAAGTTGACTTTGGTGAAGGACCATTGGTCCATAGCTCATTTGGGCTAGATTTGGCTTGCCTTGGCTGGTATTTGGGGCCCCAAGGTTGGCTATGGTGGAGTTAATTTGGTCAAATGGGTTCAATTTAAGTGACATTTGGTCATGTGTTCAGTTTCGGTCACTTGGGCGTAAGGTTGGGCTAGCTTGGGTTTGGATCAAATGGTTGATCAATTTGGTGTGAATAATTGTCATGAGGAGTTTGGGAGAGGATTAGAGTGATTTTGAATAGACTTGGGGGTTCAATTTAGCCATTTGGTTCAATTTGGGCTATTTGGGCTGACTTGGGTTTAGGTTGGGCTAAGTTTGGCCTAGGACTCAATGATGGGTCAAAATGGTCAAGAAGGATGTCATGAAGAGTTATTTAAGTGTTTCAAGGTTCATGGAAGTATTTGGGACGTCAGCATGACTTCATATGAAATGGTGTTATTGCGGTTGTATTGTGAATATATTTTGGTGTTATTGCGCGGGGGAACAACGTATAGTATTGTGAGTTGTATTTTGGTTGTATTGGGAATATTCTGGTGTCATTGCATGCGGCATAACAATGGGTAGTATTGCAGTTTGGATTGCGGTTGTATTTTGGTTGTATTTTGATAGTATTGGTGAAAACCAGCAACAAATCCCTCAATAGTGGTGTTATTAACTCAAATTTAGCCTAAATTGAGCCCAAACAGGCATAAACTCATTTCTTACCCTAATTTAACTCATATTCACACTACAAAGCACAATTGGTAACTTGGTGAACCCTTAGGCATGGTTAGTTTGGAAACTTTCAGTTTGCACATGGGATTTGATGAAATTGAATTTTATATTTGAACATTGTGTAGAATCTGATTTAAATTGATGGTTCCAAAAGCTCTATGGGGATACCATGAGGAGTTCTGGAATTTAAATTGAGGGAAAATTGATTGACATTAGGTTCAATTTAGGTGAAATGGATCGCATGGCCAAATTTAAGGATTTTGGATTTTGTTTTGAAATTGGGTCCAAATGTGGGTAAAATTAGGTTTATATTTGGTTTTAATTAAGACTAAGAATGTTTAATTTGAGTTTAGAATTGAAATTGAAGGGAATTGGGGTCAATTGAGCTAAGATTGGACTTGAAATTGAGGAATTTATGCCTTTAAGGGCAAATTGGGGCTTTTGGTAAAATTGGGTTAATTTGGCCACATTTGGTCAAATTTTAGCTGAGAGAAATGAAATTGGAAATATTTGGGAGGTTTTGGGAATTTTTGGGATTTTTTAAAATTTTTGGAATTTTGGGCTAGGAGGGGTATTTTGGTAATTTTGGGGGTATTTTGGATAGTTTGGCAAATTTATGTAATTTTGGTCAATTTGAGTGGTAGAGAGTATTTGGGAATGATTTGGGGAATTTTGCGTGATTTTGGTAAATTTGGAAATTTTGGGGAAATTAAGATTTAGGGGCAATTTGGTAATTTGGGTGAGTTTAAGGGCAATGGGTCAAAATTTGATATTTTGGGAAAATTGAGGTTGGTCAGAGATGAGTAGTATGAGATTGTTTAGGTTGAGCCATGGACCAAGGGTACCCCTCATTTGGTCCTCTACGTGTTGGTCCTAACCTCCTTAAATTTAGGCTTAGGGTTGGACCACCCACATGAGTTTCCAAAGAGTTAGGGGATCAAGATGGTATATACTTTGTTTGGGGTTGTGAGTGTAAAGTGTGTGTATTGTGTGAGCTCCAAATCCCCCGAGGGTAGATCCTAGAGTATGTCCATCTATAGGAGACTTCCACTGGGCTTCCTAATGCTTGGTCTCTTCCTCCTAAAAGGTGGAGGTTAGGCCCTTAAGCATATGAAAACTCCCATTGAAGTAAGAGAAGTTTGAATTTCTAAGGGGAGGGGTTGCATGACTAGTCTTCTATGAATGTCACCAAGAGAGTCCTATAGCTAGACCCTAGGCTATTCTAAAGAGACTAGACCTCAACAAAAAGTGAGGTTAACACTCCATAGTTGGACAACTTTAGCTTGTTCTTATTCTTTTTTTTTCTTTAAGATTGATCTCAACTTTACTAGAAAGTGTTTCATGAGCCCTATTGTTAAGTGCATTAGCAATTTGCTCCAATTGATTCTCTATGTTTCAAATAACAGCACTTTAACTTTATAATTTATTTTCCACTTGTAACATCACTTCTTATATAAATAACTCCTTATTAATTTTTTGATTACTACTAAATCCACATTTATAACACCATGACACCAAATGTAAACGAAAATAACACAAAAATAATACCAAGATATGGAAAAGTTTGACTGGCAGGCCAGCCAAGGTGACTAGAATCTGAAAAATGACTAACAGGTAGAATTGGAAATATTTTGGGCTAAATTTGTGTATGATATTTGCCAATGGGCTTTATCTTGAATATAAAAAATATTTTGCTGGAATGTATTTTAATTGATCAATGGGTGACAAGTTGTATAATTGTTCTTTCTATTCACCATGTTTCGTTAGCTCCTTCTCCATAAATATTAAAGCCCTCGTGGCAACTAAATAACACTTCCCGGATAACACAACGATAATAACACCAATAATACGACACATAACAGTAATAACATCCAAATAACACTATCTCAACAAGGTAAAATAACACCGCAAAATACCTCAGTAACACCGCAAAAAATCCAACATAAGACCTTAATAACACTCTAATAAACATCAGATAAATCCAATAACACCATGGATAACTTCAATAATACTCCGGAAAACCCCAATAACACCATGGAAAAAACTCTAATAACATCATGGATAAATTCAATAATATCATGAAAAATCTCCAATAACACCGCTAGTACTCCAATAACGTCGCGGAAACTACAATAACACTAAAAACGTACGCCAAAAAGACCACAGAGAACTCCAAAAATGCTGCAGAAAACACTAATACCACCAAATTACAATGTTAATAACACCGCAAAAAAATCAAATAACACTGCCAATACTACAATAATGCCACGGAAACTCCAATAACACTAGAAACCTATGCTAATAAGACCGCAGAGAACTACAATAACACCACTGAAAAAAAACAACAATAATACTGTGAAAAATCGACAATAACACCGCAGATACTCCAATAATGCCGTGAAAACCCCAATAACACTGGTAACTACGACAATACGACCACAGATAACTCCAATAACTCCGTGAAAAACACTAAAACCACTGAAAGACAACATAAATAATACCGTAGAAAATCTCCAATAACACTGCCGATACTCTAATAATGTCATGTAAACTCCAATAACACCAGAAACCTATCCAAGAAGACTGCAAAAAACTCCAACAATGTCGAGGAAAACACCAAGAACACCAAATTACAATGGCAACAACACCGTGAAAAATCTCCAATAATACCACTGAAAAACTATGCGGTGTTATTAGAGTGTTATTAATATGTTATTGTGGAGTTTTTTACTGACATTGTGGCAGTTGTCTTGTGTTATTCCCGAGTGATTAATTAGGTGTAGTTCTGACAATGTTTTCCATGTTTTGTTAGCTCCATCTCCTTAAACATTAAAGTCCTCATGGCACCTAAATAATTTTTTTGCGATGACACAGCGGCAATAACATCAATAACACGACACATAACTGTAATAACATCCAAATTACACAATGCCTTAACAAGGCAAAATAATACCGTAGAAACACTAGGATGACACCTTAATACCACTCTAATAACATGACAGATAAATCCAATAACGTGGAGAACTCCAATAACATTGTGGAAAGCACCAATGCCACCAAATACAATGATAATACCACCGCAGAAAATCTCTAATAACATCACTGATGCACCAATAACATTGTAGAAACTCTAATAACACTGAAATACTATGCAAATATCACAACGCCAAATAAAACCGTGAATAATTGTAATAACGCTGCGGAGAAATCAAATGGCATGGCGGAGAACTCCAATAATGTGCGAAAAAAACCAATGCCACTGAAATACAACCTAGAAAATCTCTAATAACACTATCAAAAACTCTACAGTGTTATTAGAATTATGATCGGTACTATTAGAGTATTATTGAAGTGTTATTATGGTTTTTTTACTGAGATTATGGTGGTTGTGTCGTGTTGTTCTCAAGTGATTTATTAAGCATAGTGTTGGTGATTTTTTCCATGTTTTGTTAGCTCCATCTCCTTAAAAATTAAAGTCCCCAGGGGATCTAAATAACATTTTCCCAAAAATACAGTGACATTAACACCAATAACACAACAGACAACTGTAATAACATCCAAATAACACAATACCTCAATTAGGTAAAATAACATCTAAAAACACCAATACCACCATAATAACACTCTAATAACACCACAAAGGAATCTAATGTGTTGTTTTTCCTCAACAAGATAGAATAACACTGCAAAAAAACCAACATACACTTTAATAACACTCTAATAACACCACAGATAAATCCAATGACACTGCGAACCTATACCATCAAAATACAATGCCAATAACACTGTAGAAAATCTCTAGTAACATTGTAGCTACTCCAATAAAGCCACGCAAACTCCAATAACATCGGAAAACTACGCTAATAACATGTCACCAATATGACCTCAGAGAACTCTAACAACGCCAAGGAGAAATTTTATGTCACCTCGAAGAACTCTAATAAAACCACATAAAAAACTAATACCATCGAAATACAACGCCAATAACACCGTAGAAAATCTTAAATAACACTGCAGATATTCTAATAACACCACAAAAACACCAACAACACCAAAAAACCATGCTGATAACACTACGCCAATAAGACCACAGAGAAATCAAATAACGCCGCAGAGAAATCCTATGACACAATGGAGAACTCTAATTAAACAGCAGAAAACACCAATACCACTAAAATACAATGCCAATAACACCACATAAAATGTCCAATAACACCGTCAAAAACATTGTGGTGTATTGGATTTTTGTGCAGTATTATCAGAGTGTTATTATGGTGTTTTTTTAGTGGAATCTTGTTGGCTATGTTGTGTTATTCAATATTACCTCCTAAAATTAACAAAAAAGTCCCTAATTAATAATATATATGATTAATTAATGAATGTTGTCTCAATCAATATTATCTTAAAAACCCAACAAGTTTATCAATGTTATTGTGTATTTTATTAAAAATATTGCAAAGACTAATAGACTTAAACTACAAAAGAATTTAAGAAGCTAGTACCTTTAAATGTATCAATAAAAGCATCAAACACAGTAGATATTGATCTACCTTTTATTTCTTTTCTTAAAAAAAAACTGCAAGCTTGATAATATTAGTGTTGGCTTTAAAAAAAACTCTTTCACTGAATATTTATTCTTTTATTGATAACATCTTGATAAAACACTTTTCATTTATTGAATTTAAATCATTATCTCTTTAAATATGTAACATTACTATCAAGGGCTAAGGCAACTGTCCAATTAGAAGCCCAAAAACCTGAATTTAACCCCTTAAGAAATTCAACTTACAACAATATTAAATGATTTAAAAAAGGTTATATTTAATGGTTTAGAGTTTAAAAGTAGTATATGGTCTAGCAGTTGGCTTCATAAGATAGATAGCTTATATCATGCTAAAAATATTGTTGATAAAGTTTGAGTTACAAAATATTGTTGACCATGACATATGTCTAATCTTAATTGCTTGAATAAATAACATCAATATGAGTCCATAAAAAGTTGGCATGACAAACTTGATAAGTTTATTCACCTGCACCATATGGTCAACAAGAATAAGAAAAAAACTTACAAATCCAACAAAGATTTTTAATCAAGTATCATTTTCAAAGAAAACAACTCTTTGAAGTTTCTTAGGGGATTATATATCATCATATAAATCCATCAATAAGCTTGTATATGTTACCATGGGAAGTAATGTAGGAAATTCCCGCCAATTTTAAATAATTACGAGTGAACGTAAGGGAAAAAGTAACAAAAAAAAGGATAGAATAAATAGTTTTGACTTTTAGTTATGTACCTGACAGAGGAAATCTGACGTTGCAAATAAATTTGGGTCACATGGGGGAACTGGAACTTGGCTTGAACAAGCTTCTTTCTCCTTTCATGTATACATGTTTTGTCTTAGGGAATAATAATGCAACAGATAATGTATACTTTTTACTCTCTTATTTTTCTCCCAATAGCTTTTTAATTTTGAATTAGATATTCCTTTTGGTTGCGTCTTCATTGGGTGATTCAAATTGTGCTCTTTATTCATTGTTTTTTCTTATTTGATTTTGGCTTTGGCCGAGGTTCCCTCCCACGCAATATGTCATCGACATCGATTGATAATTTCTCAAAGACTCCAACATGCAATTCTCAACGGATTCATTTCCTTCTGCTTTTGTACTAATCTGAAATGTAACTTTTTGAAAGTGTGTGCAAAATATGAGGTCACTTGAAGAACTTGGTGACATTTGTGACTCCTTGAGATGTTTATATGCATAGCTGTTACATATGTTCATTTTTGCATGTACAAACCATCGCAGAAAGAGATATTTATCATAAATCTTTGTTTTGTTTGTTATGCTAAGAACCCTCAGAGATTAAGCACAAAATAAACCCATTACTTAAAATTTTTGCAACTACATGTAATTTCATAATTACTTTTGTCCAATTTAACAGTCCAGGGTTTGTCTGTGTCTTTATTATCCAAATTTTTTATGTAAATTTCTGAATCCCTATTTGCAGAGAACTCCATAACAAGGCCACATAAACCGTGTAGAAACTATACTTCAAACATTAAATATAGCTTCCTCGTATAAATTAAAGCAGCCAACCTCAACACCAGACAATTTTTTACTACGGGGACAATTACAGACTGTTCACATTTAAAATCTTCATTCTTCTCATTCTTTCACATTTAAAATCTTCATTCTTCTCATTCTTTCCCCATAATTTTATGACATTTTCAAGACCCAAAAAAACATTCAGTAAGGGAGTTTGTTTGCTTGGAGGCACTATTCCAGATATTATTAGTGAACTCACTTCTTTGTGTTAATAGGATCACATATTTTTTTTATTGAAGGTTGTTGACAAATTATGCCTGATATTGTAAATATCATCCAACCAGTCATTGTCACATCTGCTATTGCATTTATAAAAAGGTCATTGACTCTCTTGCTACCCACCCCATAATGGACTTTTGAAGGAAATTTATTGTATATATGCAATTGGCATAATCTTTGTCTTGTGTGTGGCAGAAAACCTTAAGTGGCTCAAGACATTACTTGATCCTATACAGTGAATATTGTCATTGGATGCTTGTTATCCATTATACAAATAAAAGTTTATATAGCCATTTCAATGAGTCAATTGTTTCATAGGCCAATAAACTAAATCTGAAGAGAACATTTTGTCAGTGGTGGTTCACACCAACAAAAGGAGCACAACATAAATTGTATTTATTCAATCTATAACTTTTATCAAAGTTTATGACATCCCCAAAGCAGTCGTAATCAAGCATGACATCCATCACTCCAAACGAAACTCAACAAACTGTCAAACTTATTAATTAAGAAGTCCCACACAAATATGGTATCCTCAGCTTGCCTCTCCGTGAATAATTTTAGTAGAGAATTAGCATCCGCATGTTCAATTTTATCTCTTCTCTCTCTTTATAGAAAATTTTAGGCATCCCACTTCATGCATTTAAGATTCTCCACTCCCCTGTCTTCTGTAGCTAGGAAGCTAAATGCATGAATGGCTCTAATCTCCGATTCTGTCATCGATCTAAGTACATCTACATTGACGTCACTTATTTTTTTGTTGGAACGTAAAAGATGCCTATCAACGGCCTCCATCAAGGGAAGTTTATGACTTTCTATAAATTTCTCAACCAGCCGGTTGCCTTCGATATCAACGGTACATCTAATCATGGCTAAACAACTAGTCCTTGTGCCTGCTCTTTTGAACTTCACTGTGTTATTGAACTTCAACTCTTTTTTAAACTAGCATTACCACAAATAGCGTCATTTGTCTTAAACTAATTCTAATTCAGCAAAAAAACTATTGTGGTCCTTTCAAGCAGTAAATCCAATATGGCGCGCGTAGATAAAACATCGTTCATAAGCTTACTTCTCATTATTGACAACTGTGCGAAGAAAACTGTCTGCAATTAGATTTGATACGCCACCAATAAATTTACATTATCCAGCATGAATCTTAAGGCATGGCATGGATTTTGAGATAATATTTTGAGCAAATGATGTTCAAATCTTGATAAAAAGTCATCCAAAACTCCAATTTCAGCAACTTATAGTTAAACTGACTGACTCAATGAGACAGACCAAATGATATCAAATTCAGTCCAATCTAAGTTAAAGCAAGCTGAGATCAAGTCATTAAACCATTCTTGGAAGATTTTCATACACATTTGGAAGTTCAAACGAATGCCAAATTTGGCAAGTTTATAATCTAATCAAGCGTCTCGATAAGAAGAATCCAACAAGACCAACATAACTCATTTCTAACATCATTAAGATATCCAATTACCCCTTAAATATCGTCTGATTAAGCGAAGCTCCCCGGACAGTCTGATCAAAATAATATACATTTCTACATTAATTGCACCCAAAACTCTATAAATAGACCTCCCCCACATATGAGAGGGAGCTTAAGCCTAGAGAGAGAACCTGAAGACTTGAGGAGAAGTTGCAAATCTACATCATTGTCGATTGTCATCGACTACCATCAACCGCCGACCTCTGTCGATCATCACTTACCGTTGTCGACCACCTCCTAGTATAGTCGACTACCATCAACCCCGTTGACCCTGCCAGCTTCTGCCAACCATCACATACCTTCGTCAACAACTGTCAACCTCCATTGACCATCACCTACCATCGTCGAGCACCGTCGATCGTCTTCGACTGCGGCTAACCTTCATTGAGCTCAGCGAGCCATCTTCATCTACTTTTAACCATCATCGCCAATCACCACCAACCAGACATCATTAGTCGACACTGTAATCTGAAAAATATAGTTATCATTTTTCTTTTGTGGGACAAAAAAAATTTTGTAATCATCAATCCATAGTGAATCTTTACAATTAGGCCAGGCCTGGTGGTTTTTCCCTTTATGGGGTTTCCATGTAAAAACTTCTAGAGTCATCACCATTTGTTTCTCTTTCATCTTTGTGTGTGCTAAATTTTTGTACACCGCTAAGACGATAATTTGTTACTCTACCGCCATGAATTTTCTAACATGCATCATTTTTGCGCTGTTTGTGGGAACTTTTCAATCCCACCACTGAAGCACTTGCATGGCTTACTACATGGCCACCTGACACAATATTCATGATATCGAATCATCCTGCTCCAACACCCATCATTCCAGGGAGCAGTCGCAAAGCCAAAGGTGGCATGTTTATTCATCTTCATGCCCTGAAAAACATTATCCTACCAATGAAGGTGTTTCAGATCCTTCTATAGTAGATCGAATGCGCAGAATTGAGGAGTCTCAACTAGAAATCGAATGCGCTGCCCACACCATTGAAAGAGGGTCATTTACAGTTAACTCAACGGGTTACAGGAAATTCACTACTTGGAGGAACTCGTACTAGCCTCCCTCCCCAGAATGGAACACTCCCACTACCATGTCATGATGTTGACTTTTAAATATCACAAGTTCCACTCATCCATCTCATGCAGCTCACCTGGCACTGCCACATATTGATGCCATTCTAGATGAAGACATTCGTAACGAACTACGATGCCTCATCTGAGAAGAGTTCCCTTAGAGAAATAGGATCACCTCCACCCTCACTGCAACGTTCATGAATCCTCTCCCTTAACGGATGTGATCCTCTAACAAACCATCCCAACAGGCTTCAAGCTTCCAAACATTGACACATATGAAGGGATGACCGACCCCTACGAGCATATTGAACATTATTGAACCATCACGCACATTCAGTGTGCCTCTGGTGTGCTTCTATGTCGAGTGTTCTCAGCCACTCTTAAAGCACAAACTCGAACCTGCTTCCACTCTTTGTCGGGAGGTACTGTAAACACCTTTAATGAGCTTGCCAGACTATTTGTGGAACAGTTCATAGAAAATCAACGGATCATCAAGGATTCATCCCATCTATCAGGAATTCATTAAAGTGAAGGAGATTACTCAAGGACTACTTCCGTAGATTTTCTGCTGAAGCTCGACATGTTCCATGAGTAGATCTAGAGTTACTAAGAGGAGTCTTTCTTGGGGGCTCCACCCAAGACCCTTCTAGTCATCACTGATGTGTGAGACAGTTCATTCTTATGCTAGCCTTGTCCACCATGCTGAGGCCCAGATCACTGCAGAAGAGGCTATTAGTGCATATAAGGAGCAATTTGAGAAATTTGGGGGAGAACACAAAGGTAACTCCATAGACAATAATGAATCTTCGCAGCATAGAATGTTTGAACAACCGAAGAATTATGACCTTATTCTAGAACCTAGGGGCTAACAAACTGAATATCGACCCAAGAAAGAGTATACATCGCTCAACACACACATGCTAACATCTTGATGGCCATTAAAGATGAGCAAAATATTAAGTGGCCTCACCCCCTAAAAAGTAACTTGGGGAATCAATAACAATAGTATCATTTTCATCAAAGTCGTGGCCACACCACTGAGGCATGTAAGCAACTCAGGGAAGAGATTGAAAGATTGATTCAGGAAGGGTATCTTAGTCAATTTATACAAAATAAACTATCTTGTATCGATAATGCTCCTACTGGAGCAATAAATACAAAGGCAACATGGAGGTCACCCAATTGTGGGGGAAATTGAGATGATTGCAGGAGGCCCGTTGCAAACTGATCAAGCTCTTGTCACTACACCTAGTGAACCAACACAGAAGAAAATGTGCATTGAACCTATCACTTTTTATGATGATGGTTTAGAAGGAGTCTGAATATCCCACCAAGTGTCATTAGCACAGGAATTGGCAAACCTTGTGATTCCTTCACAAAAATACCAGTATATTTATACATGAGGTAATAAGATTATAATTATATTTTTTGTATGAAACTTTCTTCTTTACAACGGCATCAAAAACTTAATTTCGATGTAAATAAGAATTTAGCGATTAAATTTAAATTTAGGGATTCTACGTAAATATATGTATCGTTATCAAATAATTTAAGACTTTCGATTAAGTCCCAAAATATCGATCCCACTGGGAAACATTTTGGATATGTAAAAGATAAAAAGGTTTTAGATCATAAAATTTATTTATAAAAAGACACTTACTTAAAAAGTTTTAGATAATAAAAAACTTGGCAATGCAATTCTTTTTGGTATTTTCTCAAATTTTGAAATAAAGTGAATAATTAACCAACTATAACAAGATTTTTATAAGATTAAATAAGCACAGATGAAAATATATTTTTTCTTATCATGAATAAGTAATAACTATAGAAATTATGTTGTGGAAGTACTCAAAATGTGTTATGCTAAATAGGAGCAATAATATTCTTTACCCTTACTAGAGATGTTATAAAGAACATTGGCTAGTTTAAAGTTTGAATAGTTTTGAAGACGTGTTAGGCAGAGAAGATACTAGCTCTCACTCTAGAGTTCTCTCCTTTCCCTCCATGTGGGGGCTAACATCTCGCATCTGTTGACCTCACTTTTGAAGAGGTCTTTTCTCTTCTCTCTCCTTAGTACTTAGGATCTAGCCTTAGGCTTTTCCTTTGACTATCTTAGAAGACTAGAGATGGAACCCACCACTTAGAAATTCAAACACTTCTTAGCTCCCTTCAAACCCCACATGCCTGATTAACAACCCCCAACCCACTTGGAGAGTTAAAATTAATATGTGGAGGTTTAAAGGATAAGTTCCCTATAGGACTCTTTGGCATTAAGACTACCCCGAGTGGCCTGGTCTGGTGAGGGTAGGCTTGCACACACTACACTCTCACACACATTCCAAACCCTAAAACTACTCTTACCCAACTTGACTTCCTGACTCATGTAGGTAATCCATATGGATGGTCTTCAACCCCTAAGCCTCTGGCTAAGAGGGTTAGGAACAACATATTGAGTGCCTAAGATGAGTCCTTTCATGGCTCATATGAGTTTATTATGGCTTCATGGCTCAACCAAGATGATCCCATTCTACTTTCACTTGATCAATCTTCATTTTTCCAAAATTTCAATTTTTGACCCCCGGGGCTCTACACCCACCAAACCTACCAAAAGCCCTTGAAATTACCCAAAATTTTCAGAATTACCCAAATTACCCAAAATTCCTCAAAATCAATCCTAAACATTTCCCACCACTCAAATTAATCATCCTTGGCCAAATACACCAAAATTTCCAAAAAAAATCCCCCAATTTCCAAAAAATACCCAAAATACCCTTGTGACCCAAAAATCCAAAAAATTCCAAAAATTCTCAAAAAAATTCCATAAAATCCCAAATATTCTAAATTTCATTTTGTTCAACTACACCATGGGTCAATTTTGCCAATTTAACCCATTTTTACCAAAACCCCTAATTTAACTCATTTTTAACCCAAAGTGAACCCAATGTCAAACCAACCCACTCCCATTGACCTCAATTTTGGTTCAATTCAATTATAAAATTCAATTCAAAATCCCTAATGCCAATTTAGACCAAATCCAACTCCAATTTAGTTAACATTTGGATCCAATTTCAATTTGAAGCTTAAAGCCCAATTTTGGCCCAAGACCTAAACTTAGCCCAACCAACCCAACTCAATTCCAATTGGCCCCAAATCTTTTCTAAAACTTTCCTAACATCCCCACAAACAAAACTCTAACTTAATTTGCCCCAAGTTTGAATCCAAACTCCATCCAAACCAAACCTAAAACCAAAATCCCAAATTTGGCCTAAAGCCCACCATGGATCCAATTAGGCCCAAATCCCAAAATTAAAGCCCAACCAAAGTTGAAAACCTTTTATTACACACCCATAAACATTTCTCAACATTAATTTTGCATCAAATCCAACATTATTCCAACCATAGCCTAAGTTAGCCCAATTTGACCCACTTTGGCCCCTTTTCCAAAAAGGCCCAAACTAAACTCAATTCAACTCCAAATTATTTCAAATCTATTCCAAATCACTCATGATACACCCCTAAACTACACCCAAAATTTATTTGGCCCAAGCCTTTACAAAATTTTCATCCAAATGTTTATTTTAAAATCCAAAAGCCTACTTTCTTAAACCATTTTAAAAGCACATACAAAATAATTCCAAAAGCCCAAAACCTATTCCAAAGCCCACATGAAATTTCCACTCATCATCCCCTATGATTTAAATCACTCCCTAAGTTTCAAATTTATCATTAAATGTTTCCAAATCAAACCACATGACAATTTCCTTAAACCCATCAAAAATCTCATAACCTTTTTCCATGAAATAAACCAACCTTTTCCCAAGCCATGGGCAAGCCAAATGAAGCCATGGAGCCATGCATAAGCCATATGCAAGCCATGGGGAGCCCTTTCCACCTCACCATGCCACTTATGGAAAGAAGAGGGGAGCCCTTCCTAAGCCTTCATTAAACATTTTTAACCCCATTCATGCTACACACTAAACCAAGTTTAGCCACCTCACCATGGATGGAGACTTCACCACTCCAATTCAGCTAACACAAATGATTCCTCCCAGCCCAAAGTCAAGCTTTTGATGGTGCACCAAGCCCTAAACCATGGGTTGACCAAATTGAACCCAAAATAAGTCGCCTCCCATTCCATTTCAATTCAACCTTTTTACACATGGCAATGGCTAATTGACTTCACCAACTTCAAGCCCTGACCCTCCTGATCAGGATGGTGACTTGACCCTGGTCGGCCAGCCACCAGGCCGCCAGAAAACACCATGGCCGAGAAGCTCCATGTGAGCCAAAATTTTTAAACTCACTTGTTGACTTGTCCCAACTCAATTGGACGCCATGGTTGTTCTTCCTTGACCAAGGCAGCTGATCCCAAGCCCTAATTCCCCCTGGGAAACCCTTCAGTCACCTCTATTTAAACATCACCCCCTCTCGGCCAAGAGAAGTGATGAACCAGAGCTTAACAAAACTCTGCCAAAACTGCCCCAGGACCTTCTCCTAGCCCAGAGCAATTTATCAGCCTAAAATCCACCAAAAAACAAAGACACTTCTGAAATCTCCATCAAAATCAAATTAAACTCACCCACACCTTCACCAGGCCAAGAGGAGAAGTTCCCCATCAAAAGCCCCCTCACCAGGCCAGCCATTGCTTCCAGCCTCCAAGCTTTGAAATTGGCCTTGGTCACTATTGTACCTAGGTAATTCCCCAGAGCCAGAGACTTCATCCGGAGCTTCCATGGGTGCAATCGAAGGTGCCACAACTCTCTGATTGAAGCTACACTTCTCAGAGCCAAGGTATGGACCTCTCCTTCCTCCCGAGCTTCCAGTGATTCTCCATTTTTATTGGCTTAATTTCATAGCATGTAAACCATATGGATGTGTTCATCTCCTCAAGACAAATCCATAGAGCATCCATAGAGCATAAGAACACAAAAATCCGTTAAGAAATGAGAGAGATCTTAGGGTTAGAAAGTGGATGACTCACAGGACACACCAGTCATAGACGAAGACCAAGCGTCGTCCGATCGTGCGTGTATCGAATGAACGGCTCAGATGGCATCGGACCAGGAGATAAAACGGGACCGCGGGCCGCGTGGCAGCTGAGTCGGATGACAATGTCAAATAGGAGCACGCAGCGTGGTCTTTCGATCCGCCGAAGGATGACGCGGCGCTGACTGGGTTAAGTAGATAAATAGGCTATTTTATATTTATTTAAATACCCAAAAATTGAAAAATCCATAACTTTGCATAGAAAAATTAGAAAAATAAAATAAAAATACCCTCTTGCTCAGTATGGAAAAGAAATCAAGTAATTTTGATGAGTATTTTATTTTTAATTGTTTATTTACTGATTTCAGTATTTTAATTCTCCATTTGCATAAACAATTCACCATGGAATGAGACCATAGGGCTTTTGTGGCCTTTGATATTGGGAACATTCTCTGAATTTTCCAAGGTCAGAGGCCATCCCTATGACAAGTTATGTATTTTTCAAATTTATGCATTTGTTTAGGTATTTTAATTCCACTAATTAGCATATTACTTGATAAATTCTAGGAAAATTTAGGGGAGTACCTTAGGACCAGAGGACCCTAGGAAAATTATGATTAGGCTTAATTCATTAAGAATAACCCTAATTGGCCGAAATACCTAAAATTGAATTTTAATTAATTAGGGTTAACCACACATCAAAATAACTTGAAATCAACTCTTCACTGTCATTTAGGATACAGAGAACCTTACATAAAAATTTGAAATCAATTTGAAGTGATTAGCTCCACTAAATAGATTAATTAAGTTATATGGTCAAAATTAAACTTTAAAAATTCATAACTCCAAAAATACATTTTAAAAATCCACCAAATTGGTTTTGGGATTTCTCTGATATCAGAGGAGTCTAAGAAAAATAAAATTAGAATTTTCTAAAAATATTTATTTTTAACCCTATTTTAATATTTTAATAATTAAAAAATAATAAAAATCATAAAAATATTAAAAATCACAAAAATATCATATTTTGACTCCTAATCACTTAGGAACAAACCAAATATTTTTCCCAAGTCTCTAGGTTAAGATATTCGATTTTAAAGCCTTAAGACAATTTTTAATATTAAAAAATGGATTTTCCAACCTTTCCACAAAATTAATTCTAATAAATCAAAGAAAAAATAAAAAATTATAAAATTTATTTCTATGAACTCCTTGAGGTTAGAGAGACTTAAGAAAAATATAAAATCCATTTTTCAACTTTAATTTTATTTTATAACTAATTAACACTCCAAAACTTAAAATAATTATAATAAATAAAATATAATTCAAAAAATCACCACAACTGGTCCAAGTGGTCCTCTAGTCAGTAGAAACATCCCATAATTTTCCTAAGGACAGAAACCTTACCTTGGTTATGTTGTTGAATTTCCTTTGAAATCCCTTATTTTTCACTATAAATAATTATATAAATAAATTAAATTTAGAAAAATCACATTTTCTCCTCTGATGTCTTAATTGACATGTGAGTGAGGTGACATAAAGATTTCAAATTCATTTGAGCTCAATTTAGTGAGTTATGAAATAAATAAGCGTAAAAGGGCATAAAGGTAATTAAAGAATTTTAACCCTTAATTAAAACTTTAGGTTTAATTAAAATGGAGGGTAAAATATTTGATATTATCCTTCTTTTGGGTGATTGAAACTTAGGGAAGTAAGGGGTAGAAACCCATTAATCATCTTGAAAATATTTAAAGTAAACCTTAATTAATTAAATAATTTATGTCTTGGAAAAATAATTAAAATTTGAATTATTAAAATGGGGATATAATTTGAGAAGATGTTAATTCTTTAATTTAAAAAAAAAAACCCTAAATAAATCATTTCAGTAAGATTTAACTCTTAATTAAACTTTAAATAATAATTAAAACAAAATAAATTAAAAAAAAGGATTAAAAGAAGATTACCCTTAAATGAATTAAAGCTTAAAATATTAAATAGTTTAATAATTAAATTAAATTTAATTTAAAATATTAAAATTAAATTAAGTTAAATTAAATTCAAATTAAATTATGTTAACATTATTTAATAACAAACTTAAAACAATTTTGAAGTATTAAATAATGTTAAAGCAATTTTAAGTAAATTTAAAACATCAAAATTAATCTGAAATATTAAAATAATAAAAAACTAAACTTACAATAACTTGAACACTATTCCAAACTTAAAATTATTAATCAAAATTCTACAACTAAATTAAATCACTCTAATCATTACAACTGAATTAAATTTTGAAATCAAATCATCTTAAATTAAAAATTTAATTAAATGATTAAAACTCTCAACAAACCAATTTGCCCTTAAAGGCTTCATTATTATAAATCTTAAATAGAGCATTAAGTGAAATTGTCACTTCACTCATAGGATAATCAAACATCCTAATTCACTGAGCAAGGAAATAAAACTTAACTAAATTCTTGGTTGATTAATTCGCTTAAACAATCAAATTCATTTGGACTCTAAACAATCTCAGAAGTATTGAAAAGATGTTTAGGATTCGTCCTAAGCACTTTCTCAAATAAAATGAGATGTTTTAGAAGAACAATTGAATTTAATTGTTCTCGCAGTGAAGAAAATTATCCTAAAAAAATACAAGAACCTAGACGTCATAGGAGTTGACTAGCAATAGGATTAGGATTCTGGTAGACAACCAAAACCTTCCTGTAGTTTTACCTATGTGTTTACTTGTTATAAACATTTAAATGCCTTAACATGTGCTTTAAGTGCAGCTTGGAATGACTAGAAGACCCTCCAAGTATGCTTTTATTTTATTGCAAGTTACTTACATGTACTGTACTTTACTTTTCTTGCATGTTAAATAAGATTGTTGCATGAAAACTGAAACCTTTAGGATAGCAACAAAACTGAAACCCAAAATAAATTAAAAGTCACAACAAGATAAAATTCACCGCCACAAAATTCAAAAATATAAAACAACTAAAAATTAATCACAAACAGAACAACAAAACTACAACTACAACTAAATTAAAACGACTCGTTGAATGATCGGAAATACCTCGAATGATGTAACCCACGTGTTGCTAACGGGATTTCCCACGGTCTAAATGAAAGTGTGAAACTCATTTAGTTGAGTTTAGCAAATTCATCTGGACAAAGTGAATTCGACAAAAATAACGGTGTCGGGATGACGGTACCGTAGGATCTTAATCTGTTCTGTTTAATCAACTTTAAGATTTGTTTTAATTAAAACACTAAAGACACTTGGATTTTAAGACTTCTCTAAGCCAAAACACTTCTCTCATCTCTTAATTATCACTTTCTAAAACTAAACCTTCTGCAACAACAAGGAGCTTGGAGCATAGTGGGCAGCACGGCCATCTTCTTCAGCAAAACTCGGATCTTCATCAGCTAAACCATTCTTAGAATTAAATAACCAAGCCATAGGATTTCGAGGTAGTCTACCTAGTGCAACATAAATCCTCAAATTTTTGTTAGGCATTTGCATAATCATGTTATGCAAATTAAGCCCTAACTGGTCTTAGGACACCGAGGTAGTCGTTTGGTACGACATAAACCCTCACATCTTCGAGGCATTTGTATGATCTTGTCATACAAATATAAGTCCTAATAAACTAACATTGACAGGATTGCAACATTAAATAATCTCCCAAATTGAAGCCAAACCATAGGATAGTTTGGCAAGTTGCCAAGATTCTTCTTGGATCTTCAACTTCTCCTACCTTTCTTCCATTGGATTCTCAAAATAAATTGTTCCAAATTTGATCCAATCCCTTTTGAAATTTCAAAATTCAATCATTTGAAATCTTAAACTTTGAAATTCTTTAGAGCAAAACAACTGATCATTATCAAGAGTTTTCTTAAATGATTCCCGTCATTTAAGATGTAATTAACTATAGGGGCTTGCCCTTATAGGGAACTTTAAGAACCCAAGTAATATAAACCCTGCTTAATTCCTTTATATTAAGTAGGGGAACTTGTCGGCTTATAAAATTAGTTTGCAGACCAAACGGATGTCACAAATCTTTTAGTTTATTTAATCAAACTCCATCATCAAGCAGTGTGTCTATTCTTCGGAATAAATACACGGTTTGTGATGCGGTACTCGTTTATATAAACTATTTGGGATGTGAGATAGGTTTGATTTCATATCTCAAAATATTTTTCAAACTTAAAATTATTTTCAAAATAAAATGCTACTTTCAAATTATATATAATTATAAATTAAACACATAACCTAAAAAAATACGCCGACAACATCAAAACCTAAAACAATAAACCAAATTGGGGGTTTGATTCTGTCACCCTAAAGACCTCTATTCTACACCCATCAAAGTATATTTCTCTATTTATTTGCATAAAATTGTATGAATTACTTTTTCATCTATACAATCCCATGTGATTTATACCAATTGTGATTGAGACAATACTACTTGGATATTGCATGTTCTAACAACAAATTTTAAGATCTTAACTGGCCAAATCGAGAAGTAAATGAGTGCAAGGATTAAATCAACAAAATTTCTTCCAACATTAAAGATCAATACTTCCACAACTTTCATCCAACACTTAATTACTTTTCATTTTAAAGAAAAAGATAAAGAAAACTACTCAGAATCCAGGGAAAAAATACAGCAATAAATAATTTTAAAAATAAGAATCATGTAGAAAATACAATAAGTCTCAATTAAAACCAAATGAAGTAATAAGATAAAAACTTATCTCAAGTTCCTCTCTACCAAACTCTTGAAGTTCCTTTGAATCTCTTCCTTTCTCTTACAAGACTCCCTAGGATTGGTAGCCCAACCCAAGAGGGTTTAAATCTCTCTAAAACAATGGATTTTTACTTAGTAATCTCTAATCTCCTTCCCATTCACTAGGAATGAAAAAAGTGTGAAGAAACCCTAAGAATCCTATAACTCCTTACTATAACTACTCTAAAAACTCTATAAAAATAAAGTCTAAAACTCCTCCTAACACTCTTTAATGACTCTCTTTTCTTTTTCTTTAAGTCATTTCTTTAGTGCTTTCTCAAAAGGTGCATTAGTGTCTTTTCAAAATATGTTCATATTCGATGAATATACCCAAGAGATGTATCCTTTCAAGTGAAAATTGAATGTCTTTTGGCGCCCTTGATCAGTTACCCACATTTGTACCAAAGGTTGCCTTAAACACCTCTTCAAAATTCACCAAAAAATTCCTTCCAGTTGCAAAGTAACTACCCTGCGCTTAAGCTCGAGGTCCTGGCCCTTAGGTGCGGCCTTCTCTGTCTACTGGCACTTAGGTGCCCTAGAACATTTTAACACCTTCATTGTTTCTCCAAAATTGATCCATTTTCACTCCTTTTGACATATTTAGTTGTTGACCTCATTTTTGGTGAGGTTTTTTCTTTCCTCTTAGTGCTTAAGATCTAGCCGTAGGACTTCTCCTTGACTATTCTAGAGGACTAGAAATGGGATCCCCCACTTAGAAATTCAAACACTTCTTAACTCTTCTTGAACCCCACATAGATGACCATAAAACTCCCAGCCCCTTTGGAAGGTTAAAAATCAAATGTGGAGGTTCAAGGATGAGTTCAAATAGGATTCTTTAGCCTTAGGATTACCATGGGTAGTCTGGTCTTGGTCAGGTTAACCTGCACACACCACACTCTTACACACATTCCAAACCCTAAAACCACTCTTACCCAACTTGGCTTCCTAACTCGTGTAGGAAATTCATATGGATGGACCTCAACCCCTAAGCCCCTGGCTTAGAGGGTTAAAAACAACACATTAAGTGTCTAAACAGAGTCCTCTCATGACTCTTGTGAGCTTAACATGGTTTCATGGCTCAATCGAAATGGTTCCATTTTACTCACATCTAATCAATCTTCATTTTTCCTAAAATTTCATTTTTAACCCCCGGCCCCGAAACTCAAAACTTTACGGTCACCCGAGCTCTCAAAAAAAATCATTCCAGAGCGTTCCTCTCATCAAATTGAGAAGTTTGACTGTAAACATGTCATACTTCTGAGCTACCTTTGGGCCCCTCACATTCAAAATAACCGATATTTAAAAAACGCTCCGGGATTCATAAAACATTCCACATAAATCAAAAATGACCCTGGACACTTTTTTTTTACTCTAAATTTCTTTCTAAATCACCTCGAGCCTTTAGTTCAGCCTTTTGACCACTTACTTCCAAACCCTCAAAATTACCAAAATGCCCTTCATAGCTAGAAATTTCGAAAATTTCCAAAAATCTCAAACAAATCTACAAAATTCTAAAATATTCTCAACATCATTTTGTTCAACTACCACATACCCTAATTTTGTCAATTTAACCCACTTTGATCAAAAATTCCAAATTTGCCCTTAAAGCTCAAAATTGACCCTATGTCCAAACCCAACAAATTGATCATCCAATTCAATTCAAAATAACTCCAAATCTTTTCCAAACTCTTCATAACACTTTCCTAAGCCAAACTCAACATTCACTTAGCCCGATTTTTTACCCAAACCTAACCCAAACTCAAGCCCAAGTTTACCCCAAGTTTAAAGGCCCAAAATCAAGCCCATGAGCTAAATCACTTCAATTAACCCAAATCCACTCAAATGCCCAAATGCCAATTATCATTTCATCATCCCTTTGATTAAATGATTTGCCTAAGTTCCAACTTCATCATTTAAATTTGCCAAATCAAGCATCTTGACAATTTTCACCAAAAATCCAAAATATTTCAAAATCCTCTTTCATGAAAGCTCCCAAGCCAAAGGTGAGCCATGGAGGAGCCAAATGTGAGCCATGAAGCTTGTGTCAAGCCATATGTGAGCCATGTAAGCTCTTTAAAAATCACCAAACCTTAAATAGCATGGGAGTAAGCCTCTTTTATAAGCCATGTTTAAGCACGTTTAACCCTTTCCATAACACACCTTAACCCAAACTTAACATAAGTACTTGGGATGGGGTCACTTCCAGAAAAAATTTCAAAGTCATAGGTCTTTCCTTGGTCAAGTTATTGAATTTTCCTTAAAAACCCCATTTTTTCATTAAAATAAATATATAAATTAAATTAAATTCAGAAAAATCACATTTTCTCCTCTGATATTTTAATTGACCCATGAGTAAGGTGACATAAAAATTTCAAAGTCATTTGAGATATATTTAATGAATTATGAAGTGAATAAGCCTAAGGGGCAAAATGGTAATTATTGAAATTTAGCCTTAATTAATATTTAGGCTTAATTATAATTAATATTTAAGCTTAGTTATGGGTAATGGGTAATAAACAATCCTAATTAATCTCCTTAGATGATTGAAACATGAGGAATTAAAGGGTAGGAACCCATTTATTACTTTTCCAACATAAACAAAATGATTATAATTTCTTAAATTATTAAAAGTTTGAAGTTAATTAAAATAGAATGTATTAAGTGAACGGGTTTAATCTTGGAAGATATTAATTTATTAATCTTAACCCCTAATTAATGATAGAAATCAAATACCACTTAATATTAATTTAATAAGTCATTGATGAAACTAAGATAAATTAAATAATCATATTAAAATAATTTCTTAGATAAATTAAATAACCAAATTAAAACAATTTCTAAGATAATTTAATAAAAAAATAATTTTAAAAGAATATAATTAATTAAACTAAAAATAATTTTAAAATGACGTGATTAATTCAAAACAATTCAAATTAAATATAATTAAATTAAAGCAATTTTAAAATAATTTAATCAATTTTAAATCACAATTAAATTAATACAACTGAATTAAAATCAACTTCAAATCAATGCAATTAAATTAAATATAATTAAAATTAAAGTTAAAACAATTTTAGAAACAACTAAATCAATATTTGAAATTACACTATTAAATTGAAATAACATAAAACAATTATAATTAAACTAAAATATTATAATTAATTTGAATCTTTCTTAAAAAAACCAACTCAATTTCAAACAAGATGGTTAAGTTTCTTAATAACTTAACCTGCCCCTAAAGGCTTTCACCCACATAACTCTTAAGTGAAATGTCAAGTGAATGTCACCTCTCTCATAAGATAATTAAAACATCTAAATTCACTGAGCAAGAGTCAAGCCTCAACTAAACCCCGGATGATCAATTCATTCGAATGATAAAATTCATTTGGACTCAAAATAATCCCAAAAGTGTTTAGGAAGATGTTCAGGGCTTAAACCCCGAGCACTTCCCTAACCTAATGGGGTGTTTTAAAAGAACAATTGAACTTCATTATTCTTTGATGAAGAAAATCATCATTAAAGAACAACTAGGATTTCAACCCATACGTCATAGGACTTGATAGACAACTAGGATTTCAACCCAGACGTCATAGGACTTGATAGACAACTAGGATTTCAACCTAGACGTCATAGGACTTGGTGATCAACTAGGGCCTGAACTTAGACATCATAGGGTTGGTAGATGATCAAAAACTTCCCTTAGCCCTACCTAAGTGCTAGTCCTTAAATATTAAATATCCTAACATGCATCTTAAGTGCAGTTAGTGGAAACAAGAAGACTCTTCAGGTACACATTTAAGTTTATTGCAATTTACATTCAGAAGTTTGTTAAATGTTTTACTTTCCTGTAAATACATGAAAATGATCGAACCCAACATGTTTAAATAACTCAAAATTTAATCATCAACAAAAAATAAAACTGCAATTACAACTAAAATTAAAATGTCTCGTTGGATGATCGCGAATCCCTCGGATGATGTAACTCACGTGTTGCTAACGAGATTTCCCACGGTCTAAATGAAGGTGTGGAACTCATTCAGTTGAGTTTAGCAAATTCATTTGGACTAAGTGAATCAGATGAAAATAGCGGTGCCAGGACGGAACCGTGAGATCTTAATCGGTTCTGCTTAATCAACTTTAAGATTTGTTTTAATTAAAACATTAAGCCATCTAAATTTTCAACCTCTCTAAAACAAAACACTTCTCTCTTATCTTGCTTGCCACTTCTAAAACTAAACCTTCTGCAACAACAAAGAGCTTGAAGCATAGTGGGCAGCACGACCATCTTCATCAGCAAAACTTGTGTCTACTTCAGCAAAACCTTTCCTATAAATAAATAACCAAGCCACAGGATTTCAAGGTAGTTTGCCTAGTGAAACATAAATCCTCAACTTTTAGTTAGGCATTTGCATAATCATATAATGTAAATTAAGCCCTAACCGATCTTAGGACTCCGAGGTAGTCTTTTGGTATGACATAAACACTCACATCTTCGAGGCAATTTGTATGATTATGTCATATAAATATAAGTCCTAATTAACTAAATTTGGCAAGATTAAAACATTAAATAAACTCTTAAATTGAAGCCAAACTATAGGATAGTTGGTAAGTCACCGAAGTTCACTTCGGGTCCGTGACATCCCCCAACTTCTCTTCCTTAGGACTCCTAAAATAAACTGTTCCAAATTTGAGCTATTCCCTATTGAAATTTTCAAAATCCAATTTGTTTGAAACCTTAAACTTTGAAATTCTTGAGAGCAAAACCACTGATCATTATCGAGGGTTTTCTTAAGTGTTTTCGGACATTTAAGATGTAATTAACTATAGAGGCTTGCCCTTATAGGGAACATTAAGAACCCAGGTAATATAAACCCTGCTTAATTCCTTTATATTAAGCAGGGGAACTTGTCGGCTTATAAAATTGGTTCGCAGACCAAACAAATGTCACAAATCTTCTAGTTTATTTATACAAGCCCCATCATCGAGCGAGTGTGTCTATTCCTCGGGATAGATGCACGGTTTGTGATGCGGTGCTCGTTTATATAAACTATTTGGGATGTGAGATCGGTTTGATTTCATATCTTAAACTTTTTAAACATAAAATTATTTTCAAAATCAAATGCTACTTTTTAAATTTTATATATATATATATATATATATATATATATATATATATATATATTTAAATTAAATTTAAAATCTAAAAATTCGCCGACAACTTCTCTTGGCGACCCCTTTTTAAAATACAACATATAACCTAAAAATAAGCCGACAATTTATGGCTACTCCGCTGGGGACTAGTTCCTCTCTCTATTTTGATTAGATGGTTTTGCTTTCACAAATTGGTAGTGAGTCCATACCCCTAGTGGACCAAATTGCCATTCTTTCCATTGGCATACCTTGCTCATTTCTATCTTGAGCGAGTGTAGTCAACTCCTTTTTGGATTTTGGAGCCACTATTTAGACATCCCTAAACAGAGAGGTTCCAGAATCCTCCCACCTCCCCAAAGAGGCGAGAAAGACCCCTAATAGGTGTGTTAGAATAGGGCACTCTATCAAAGCAAATTTAATGTGAAATCAATCTCCTCTAAATCTCGGACTAGGTATGATACTTCATCCCTCTTTAGGTTTGACTTGTAAACATGTCAAAGTAAAATTTCACTCTGATAACCTTCCAATAAACTCTAAACAAAATAAAGTTTTGTCAAAATTTCAAATCAAAATAAAATTCTTAAAACCCATCGAATACACAATAATAAAACAAAATGCAAAATTTTGAAATAAGAAAAAAATTCACATGAATAAATTTTAAAGGATGCCCGGTTTACAGGACAAATGTGTTAACTTGAGTATTACTGCTGAAATTATAAGGCAAAGGACGCCACTGACTTCTAAATGTTATTGAAAAGACGACCTACACATCCACCGAAGGATTGTCCCGCGATGAAGCTGCTAACAAGTTCAAATGTCATGGATTGACAAATAAATGGATATGAGAAGGATAATGGGTAGTGGGTCCCGACCCTCCCACCACAAAACAGTCAAAGGAAATAACAACTCAACAATGAGTTATGGGTCCCAACCCTCCCACCACAACAAAAATAAAAATAATAATAAGCTCAAGAACGTTCAAAGATCTGCAGAAAGACAATCGAGAATGGAGTAATCCAAGGCAAAACATCTGTTGTTTTGACATGATCATGACTTTAGGGGAGAATGAAATTAATGACCGAATGACTGGGTCCTTCACTTTAAGGAATTCAGACTGAGTCCTAAGTAGATTTTGAAATGAAGCAGTGTGGTTGAAATACGAGTAATTGATCTGGGATATCAAGGGTCTTTTAACTTTCTGTCATGTGACTGGATCCAGACTTTCGAATAATTATAATATCTCAGGATTCATATTAAGGGACATTTCAAAATTATTAATTGGGGAGTTTCGACATTCAAAATCTTTAACAGAAATATGTCTTACCAGATACAGTAATTCTCAGAGAACAAAAGAAGCATAAAAAAAGAAGAAAGATAAAAAAAGAAGTATTCCTGAGGAGAAGCTTGAGGTGAGCACAGAATCAAAAATTGGTGTCCTAATTCAGACATTCAAAATCTTTAACATGTTCTACACCAGATATAGTAATCCTCAATAAAAAAAGAGCGAAAAGTTCAATAAAAAAGAAAAAAAAGAAAAAAAAAAGAAAAGAAAATAAGAAGGTTCCATGAGAAGAAGCTTGAGGCAAGCATATAATCAAAAATATGTGTCTTAATCCTCCCCCAATTAATAAAACTTGAAAGGCTACATTAAGAAATTTCCTCTGATATTATGCTTTGAAGAGAGTCAAGTGATTTTATGTCTTTTGGTCAGACATTAATTGACTCAGAAATATCTTTGGACAATGAAAAATATTTCTATCACATGAGCATAAGTTTTGAAATCTGCTTAGGCTCAGAAAGAAAGAATTGAAGTAGAGGGGTATTGTTATTAGCAATTCATGGAATTCAATCCTGAAGTCACATCATTCAGTACCCAGCAAATACAAGTCCAACATCAATTCGAAGAGCATCAGGGCAACTCCTCAATGACAACTTGGAAAATCCTTGCAAAAGTGTCAAAGAAACGACAATCGCTACAATGGAACAACAAAGTTACAACAACTTCAGCTGTAGAAAAAACACATCATTATAGGTATTTAAAAAAAAAAATTCTGATAGTACCATGAAGAGTGAATTATTTTCTACACGGGCCTTCAATTAGTGGACGATACCTCAAGAAGTACTGTGCATCGTGATGTTTCAAAGACACCCTCTTTCTACAAAGCACAGATGCTACACTTGCTTGTAACTGGGTTCAAATTTGAAAAATAAAAAAAAATACAACAAAAAAAAGTCATAAAAAATAAAAGAATACAATAAAATTTCATAACGAATAAACAGCAATAAATTCCTCAATGAATGAAATAACAAATAAATGAATAACAAAAAAATAATAATTAAACAAAATAAAAATGTTTATACAGATCAAAATGAAATTCAAACCAAAGTGAAACAAAATTCAAATCAAAATAAAATCAACACATCAAAATAAAAAGATAAATAAATAATAAAAAAAAAATCAAGAAAAGACAAAAAAAAAACAAATCAAAAAACTAAATTCCTCTCCTGACTCGGTAGCAAGTTAAGCTTCATCAGCCTAAGGCTGTTCTCAATTCCCTTTCAAATTTATTCGTGGGAGAGAGGATCAGCTGGTTCTATTGACATGGAGCCACGAGGTCTCGTAGGTTCTGTTGGCGTGGAGCCACACCCTTTCTTACAGAAACTACTTTTTTTAATCAGCTCTTCGAGTTGGATGCGAGACACCCTCGTACCCTCTTTTAAACTGATTCTTTCCAGCGGAAAATCCAAAATTCAAATTCCAAACTTCAAACTGTTTACGATTCCAACATCCCATGAAACTCAGTAAACCTTCACAGATTTTCACTGAATCTCTTGAATATTTTCTCCCTTCTTGAGTTAAAAAAAAAATTTTGAAGATCAAAACAAAATGAACATAAAACAACAAGAAAAAAAAAGAAGTGAGAAGAGAAAAGAAAATGAAAAAAATGAAAATAAACGAGAACTCTTTTAAAAATCTGATTGTCAAAACGAACTACAAATTAACGTGAACTCTAAATTGAAAAAATATAAAAATATGAGCTCTTATCTAATTCAGAAATACTTAGAGATTTTTCAAATATAAAGTTTAGGCATATATCTTATTTACTTAAAAAATTTCATTTAAATATAATTATACTAACTATATTATATTCTTAAGCTTAGGAGTTTCTCAAATCTTATGCATTAAAAAGATCAGATATGGAACTAATTTTTTATTAGGCACTAATCCTCAAGCTTCTCCTCCCATATATATATATATATATATATATAGAAGCTGAAGCAATTGCTGCTTATTGGGACTGAAAATTGCTATTATGCAGAATAGCCAATTTGTGCACTTGGAAATGGATTCTTTGTATTTACAATAGATTTTATTGTCACAAGTTGTTGTGCCTTGGTTTCTTCAGATCTGGATAAATAAAATTAACTTACTTTCTTCATCTATTGCAGTTCTCTGGAGTCATACTTATAGGGAGGGTAATCGACCTGCTAATTGGCTTGCAACTAAGGCTTCTTCTTCTCAGGATGTTATTTATAGTGCTAATTACTCTTATTTTCCTTTATTTAGTTCTCTTTTACATGGGGATTTAATTGAAATCCCTCATGTTAGATGTAAGACTTTTCTTTGAATAATATTTTGGTTTTTGCTAATATATATATATATATATATATATATATATATATATATATTTCACATACTATACTTCACATTTTCTTCTCTTTTTTTTTTCTTTTCTAGTTTCTTTTTTTTGGCAAGGATTACTATATTTGGATATGTATTTAATGATTTTGAATTCCACTCTTCCTTTCCTAAAGCAAATGTCTGATATATATCCTTTACTTAAAAATATAATAATAATTTTGAAAACTAATTTTAATAAAATAAATTTAAGTATTGAATATAAAAATCTAATTCTTCTATATTTTTCAAAAATACAATATCTCTTACTAAAGATAGTTAAACCATATTTAACATCTCATCACTAAGAAAATTTTTAACTTGAAATTTTTCTTTATCGCTATAAAGTTTTAACCAAATTCTATTACACATTTTTATATTCAAAATTTTATTACCTAATTTAACTTCATACATATAATCATTTTTCAAATCAAAATCAAATTTATTTGTAGTATATTTGAGAGCAAATAAATTTCAAGTTTTGAAACTGATTTTTCATTCTCCCCCCTCCCAAAAACTTTATTTTTTTACAAAGATTAAACTTCTTAGCATATTATATATAAAGACAGGAATGAAATAATAAAAACTTTTGCTTACTACAATTTTCATTTCCTAAATATACAAGTACAAAAAATTAAAAATAGGAGTAAAAATAATCAAATTTAATTTTGATGTTAACATATATGAGATTCAAAAGACTTTTATGCGGTGGAGGTTAACATAAAAGCAAATCACATGCACTAACCTAATATCACAATCACAGCGGAAAGAAAATACATGGTAGCAAATTGAAAACTTAAAAATTAAATATTTAAATGAGGGTTTGCTCTATTTTTAACTTCCTAAAGAAGTCGGAATAAGTTCAACACAAAACCAACACAATACGTTTAAAATAAAAGAGTTCGCATAATTACTACCACATCAACACTCATAACTAAATATAACAATTAACTACAACAACAATGTCCATCACAACCATTAAGAACATCACAATAGTCCATACAAAAATTCAAATAAAAGTATAAACAAAAACATAACATAACCAAATCTCTAGTGATCCTTATCACCTTCGTCACCTTCTTCATCTTCATCATCTTCCCAAAAACTAGTAGAATGGGTACCGTGGATATGGAGGAAATAACACACTCTGATCACCTCTAACGAGTCTCTCCATAGATGTGTTGTATTTCTGTTCATAATCTCTGTGAATCTTTAAGTAAAAATCAATATGATCTACATAGTTTTCAAGATTTGATATCTTATATGTAGCACAATCAATGTTTTCCATCATCTTTTGCATCAATTGATTCTAAGAATTAGGACTGGATCTACCATGGAATGTAGATGCACGAGATGTAGAAGCACGCGATGTAGAAGTACCAGATCTTCTAGAAAATCCCCCTCTCCAGCCAAAAATTGAATGCTCATAATAAGTCTTCACATTCGCACTTGTAATGGGCTTCAAAAGTTGAAGAATCTCCTCCCAACTATCAAATCTAATACTAGCTTGCACACATAATGAAAAGATTAAGGAAGCAAATCTCAAACTTGTAGTAGTGGCAGCTCTGGCAAAACTAGTGATAATCTGATAAATGAGAGATCCAATATTGATCAGCTTATACTACTGAATTCAGTAGTTCAATGTGGCTCTTTGGTCACTTCACTAACATGATTTGTAGGGAGTAGACAAGCAGAAATAAAATAATGCTATGATTTCACTGTGGCATCCATTTTTTACGTAGGAAAGTTCACTCTTCTACCACTGGTAATTTTCCCTATACCACTTCTAGCAGTTAACAAATAAATAATCTCATCTAACTCCTCCTCAGAAGGATTGTAATTAGAATAAAAACACATTGTATCAATAAGCAGTTGGTAAAGTAATTCATTAGCTCTGGTGAAAAAGCTACTGACTTCCCTCTAACCATCACCTTATCATCCTTTGATTTAGGGAGATTAGCATTAAACTCCCTAACCACAGAAATTACCACAATAACAGAAAAACAACAGAATCAATTCCATTGTAGGCGAACAATTAAGACTTCTACTTCTTCGCTCGGATTTTTAAAGCAATGCTCAGAAATTAACTTCCTCGATTGCAGTGCATCAGTATATCTATCCTGAGCTTTTCAACTCACAAACTTGCTTGAACCGAATGTGGCCTTCCCCTTGCTCCTTTTCATCCTTGATGTCATTTCTAAAAATTAAAAAAAAATCACAATAAATTCCAAAATCAACCTTAACTCACTGGATCTAACTTCTAAAAGCTTAAACTTACGTTCCCATGTAAAATCCATCAATTTTCATCAAATTTTCACCATGAATAGTAAATTTCAAATTTTCCATAATGCAATCCAAATCCATGGTGAAAAAAAAATTACATAAAAGAGAAGCTCTAACCTTGAGAAGAAAAAATCCAATGTATTTGGCTCAAATCCACCAAGTTTTCTTCACTTATAGGGACACCCTAAGTTCAAAACCGCAAGCTCTTGAGGAAGAAGAAGAAGAAATGGAGTTTTTTGGCACTTAAAACCATCATGAACCGGCGCTTAAGCGCGACAGGGTCGGCGTTTAGGTGCTGATGCACCTAAAAAATGCTTGATTTTTCATGTACATTTTATGCTTAATTTTAATGATATTGCACTTTAAAGGAAGGTATTTTGTATGTTTTACGGTCTTAGGTACAAGAAATGGCTTTTGGAGAAAAGGAAGCAAAGCGGTGCAATTTGTAGCAAAAATGAGCAAGAAAGTAAATTTTGGCTTGACACATTTTGATAAGTCTTTCTTTGTCTAATCTCTTTTACACATCTTAAATATTTTTGAATGAGATTACACTTCAAAGAAAGGTTTTTTATGCTTATTTTGTAGGTCTATCTGTTAAAAATGCAACGCAACTGAAATGGGGCGAATCAGAGCTGAAACGGAGCCAAACGAAGCAAAACGGTGGAGTTGCACAGTACTAGCGAGGTCCGGTGCCTTATCCAGCATCGGACCGCGCCAGAAAACAAAGAAGCATTAAAAAGTCACTGGAAATAGCATCGAACGGTGCCCAAACAGCTTCGGACCACGCTAGAAGTGCTTATGGCCGATATTCAACGTATTTGGGTGCTTTTTGAAAGGATTCTTGTGGAAACTCTTCATACTTCATCCCTACACTTTAAAAGAACAATTTTACATTAGAAAATGGGTGTTTTTGGTGTGTGTGTGGTGGTAGATGTTAGGAAAAATTTAGAGAATGCTTAGAGATCTTAGAATAGGTGTAGAAATGTAGATTTCTACCTTTTTAGAGAGATTGGTGAGGGGATTTTGAGATAATTTGTAAGGGAATGTTCTAGCATTGCATGGATCAGTGGGAGACTTTATGGGAGAGATTTTCATCTTTCTTTCAAGGGGAAAAAACTAAGTATTGTGTTCTTCATTATCTTATGATTTTGTAAACACTTATTTTGTGGATTCGCTTTGAAATGAGTTTTTTCGTTGTGTTTTCTTCATGGTTTATGATGTCTTTCTCTTACTCTTTCTTCTTATTTGGAAATAGTGGCATAAGAAAATTATTTCATTGTTTTTACTCTACTTTTCTTTTGTAATGAGAATGATTCATGTTTAGGACATTAGGATGCATGCAAAAAGATATTTTAATTATAACTGTGGTGATTTTTACTTGCACTTCATTTACATTACAAAAAGAGCTTGTTGTAATGTTAAAATTCATTATAATTGCATTGTCCCAAAAGGGCGGTGTAATTCTCAACAAAGTGGAACCACATTCAATGTCCATGAATGAGTTACGTAGTTCATGGGGGTTGAGTGCAAATAAATAGGGAAATTTGGTTTGATGGGCGTAGAATTGGAGATTTTAGGGTGACAGCTAAAATCCCCAATTTGGTCCTAGTGTTTCGAAACTAAAGTGAGAGTTAGCCTTCAGGTGAAGGGAAGTGGGAGCTCTAGAGTGAGAGCCAGTATCCTTCTACCCTAACCACGAATTTAGGGACTAAACCTAAGATTAGCCAATGTTCTTTATGCATTCAAAAGAGGATAAAGAATAAGATTGCTCGTATTTAGCACATACAATATTTAATGCATCTCATTCCTTTACATTATCCAATTTATTACTTGAGAATAGTAGTTTTTATTATCTCAAAATTCTTCAAACTAATTTATCCAGAAAGATTTATCTTTAGTATTAATATTTTCCTTTAGGAGTATTTATTAGTTATTTTAAAATTAAGATGAGTACTTGTTAGAAAAACCACTTATATCAACCTTCTAATCTAAAGTCTGATAATAGCAGACTAGAATTTGACTAAGGACCTCTTACCTCGCTTCCCTGTGGGATCGATAACCAGGACTCCATTAGATTCTCGTATTACTTGATATGATACGTAAACTTGTGTTTGAAATTGTGACTTACAAAATCATTATAAATATATAAATATGGGTCCATAAATTCTTGCATATAAAAAGTCGTATCAAGTTTTTGATACCGTTGTCAGGGATTTAAATCTTCTAGCAGCGGTATCAAATTCTTGTATTTTTAAGTATAAAAAAAAGTCACATCAGGCACCTAGCTCTTGGGTTTGCATGCTCTTAAGCGTGGGGTATTGGCGCTTTGGCGACAGTGCACAATTTTTTATATTTCCAAATTTTGATTCAAATGCGCATCTACCTATGTCAACCACCCTTACATGGTCATAATAAATTATAATAACAAACTTCTTCCACTTTTGCTCTATTCTTTCTAAAAAATTTTCAACATTTCACAACTTAGATTCGATCACAATAACACGAAAAATTTTCACACAAACAAAATACTTTCATTAACATTTTCAACAAATACAAACACACATCACATTACTAATCTTCACTCCAAAACGTATTGGATGAGATCACATCTAAATTCAACATAATACAAGACAAACTTACATTAAACACTTAAAACAAACAAACACGAACAAGCTAGAAAGCAAACTAAACATAGAACTGAATTCCATTCTCCATTAAGTGGAACATATCCTTGTCCTTCATTTGTTCCTTCTGAACCATTTAGCACATATATTTGATAAAACAGACAATGATGAAGAACTCTGATAGAATCCTCTTCTATTCACTTGTTTCTCAGATACATCACCCTGCCTGCTTCTTCAATATAACTTGCATGATTGAATTTCATTTTGATTTTCCAACCAATATGTGCTAAATGTGAGTTAGTTTCATTTACCTTTTTCTAAATGGAAGCCACAATTGCCTCAATTTTTGCAATGTTCTCTGCTATTCCTTCAATACTAACAGCTAGGAATCCATTATATTAATCTTACACACTTTGACTTGCAAAATTCTTCTTGTCGGCTTCATTCTTCTTCTTCAATTCATTCTCCCAAGAAGACATCTTTGCTAACTTAACACCTTTAACAACTCAAATCTCTCTTCACTTAGACTTTAGAATGAAAATTTGGAGGGGCAAGAATTCTCTTCATTTTCATGCTATTTATAGACTTTAATAGATCCTATACCCACTTCCCATGTCTAATAAAAAGTAAATAACATTCAAGGCCACTTTACCACGTTTAATTCTTTTAGAGCATCATTTAGGCACGTTTTTATAACTACGGTGCTTAAGCGCCAAATTTGGGCGCTTAAGCACCAGTGCTCATTTTAGCACAGGTCAGCTTAACGTCCAAATACTCATTCTAACACTTCTAGGCCATCAATGAAGTCTTAATATTATCACCACAAGTTCAAAATACTACCACAACTCTAAAACAAACACAACAACATAACAACAACAATCAAAACAAAAGCACACCGATAATTAAGCGTTGCCTCCCACAGAGCGCTTACTTTACGTCGTGAGCCCTATGTACCCAGCGCTTATTCTGGGTGACCCAACATTAAAACATCATTCACTTTAGTTGAATCCCCTAAGAAATAAGGTTTCAATCTATGCCTATTCACTTTGAAAATTTTCAAGGTTTTAGGATCTTTGATATCCCAGCTCCATATGGATAAACTTTTATCACAATAAATGGGCCCATCCACCTGAACTTAAGTTTTCCTAAAAATAATCTCAATCTTGTATTATAAAGTAAAACTTGTTGCCCTAGCTCAAAATTTTTAGTAAGAATCTTTCGATCATGCCGCTTTTTCATCTTATCTTTATAAATCTTAGCATTCTCGTAAGACTCATTCCATATCTCTTTTAGTTCATTTAATTGCAATAATCTCTTTTTACCAGCATCCTTCAAATTATAATTAAATTTCTTAATAGCTCAATAAGCTTTACGCTCAAGTTCCACTGGTAAATGACTAATTTTCCAATAAATTAACCTGAATTGTGACATTCTTATAGAAGTTTTGTATGCAGTCCTATAAGCCCACAAAACATAATCAAGTTTGACTGACCAATCCATTTTTGTTGTATTTATAGATTTTTTCCAATTTCTTTTAATTTCTCGATTAGAAACATCGGCCAAACCTCTTGTATGAGGATGATAAGCAGTAGAAAGTTGATGATTTATAAGAAAGAAAAAGATATAGTAAACTACTCAGGATGCATTGGGAAAATACAAAAACACATTGATTTAAAATTAAAAACAGTAAGAAAAATAACAAACAAAAGCAAATAAAAAATATTAAAAGTAAACACTTATCTGAAAATCCTCTCCACAAGACTAAGGAAGTTCCTCTGAAACTTTGACTCTTCGCTAAACTACTCCTCAGTGCAAGTCTTCAGACTACGATGACTCAGAATACAGACTTCAGACTTCAATAAAAACTAAACTAAAAGAAAGAAAAGAAGTGGGAAGAAGAATACTTCACTCCGACCCTTTTCTCCTTTCTACTCTCTACACATAATCTTAATAAAAACTCTTAAAATGCAGTGGAAGAACAATGGAAGTACCCTTCAAAATGCAGTGGAAGAGTCTCCTAAAGCCTTCCCTAATCTTTCCTAAGACTCTCTTTAAATAGTAAACCAAAAGGTGCATTGGTGTCTCTTCAAAATGTGTCTAGATTCAATGTATCTACCATGGAACGCACCCCTTCATTCAAACTTGCCGCCCAAAGGAAGTTATGGTAGTTACCACCAAGAGTTGCATCCCATACCCTTTGAAATTGGAGCCAAATTCATTTGAATTTCGATTTTTAACTGTGGCGGCTAAGCGCCGGCTCAGCGGCGCTTAGCAGCCAGTGCCATAATTTTGATTTTTCATTTTTTTGCTCCAAATTTTTATCCAATTTTGCTCCTTTCATCATGATCATCCATTTTCATCATACCTGCAAGAAAAACACAAAATATCTTCCCTTAAAGTGCAATATCATTAAAAATAGGTATAAAAATGTGCATAAAAATACTATATATTTTAGGTGTATCAGTCATCCCAAAAAGAATTCTTAGCTTCAGATAAGAATTTGTTGGTGTGTCAGACCATAAGGTAAAATGTTACTAACAACAAAATTCACAAAGTCTGCATACCATGAAACACGGCATTCATTAATATTGAACAATTTTTCATCTAGAAAACTTTCATTAAGTTCTTCTTCATAACAAAATGATTTGTCAGAGTCAAACCTGGATAAATGATCAGCAATTTGAATATCAACTCCCTTTCTATCTACTATTTCAAAGTCAAATTCTTGCAAAAGAAGAATTCATCTTATCAATCTTGGTTTTGCAACCTTCTTTTTCATTAAAACTTAATACATAATGATCTGTATGCACCACACATTTAATTACAATTAAATATGATTTGAATTTATGAAAGACAAATATTATTGCTAATAACTCTTTCTCAATTGTGGTATAATTAATTTGAGATTCATTAAGAGTTTTACTTGCATAATAAATTACTTTGTTAACTACTTCTTTCATAATGGGTTTAATCTCCTTTGAGGATCAACCCTGAGTTTGTTTTTCTTCCATCATGATTCTATGCCTATTAAAGGACTTATTTCTTTAATATCAGTAATTATCCATCCAACGGCTTTCTTAAATTTCTTCAAAATTTTCAGTAAACTTACTTCTTCTTCTGAAGTTAAGTTTGAGAAAATTATAACTGACAAAGTTGAGGAATTACCTAAAAAGACATATTTTAAATGTTTCGGAAGTAACTTCAATTCAAGTTCAGGAGGTTTCTCAATTGATTGACAAAAAGATTTTTCTTTTTCCTTCATGTCCAAAGCTTCAAAACTTTCTTAAACAAAATTTGTATCCTCTTCAATAAAATCATTAAGATGTTCTAGTTCCTCTTCTTGCTCGTACTCCAATTCTTTTATTTCTCAATTCTCTTCATAAGTTGTTTTGAAATGGCATTCACTAATATATCTCATTACATCCATCCTAAAACACTTTTCATCTTTACCTTTTGCAGGGTATTTCATTGATTTTGATCATTAACATGCATAGTTAATTCCCCTTCTTGCACATCTATAATTGTTTTTCCTGTAGCTAGGAAAGGTATCCCTAAAATGATTGGTATCCCTTTATCTTCCTCTATATCTAGCACAATGAAATTAACAAGAAAGATAAATCAATCCACTTTCACCAAAACATCTTCACAACTCCCTTAGGATAAGCTATAGAACAATCTGTTAATTGCAAGATATAGTTGTAGGAGATATTTCTCCTAATTCCAGTCTTTTAAATATAGATAATGACATAAGGTTAATTTTTGCACCCAAATTACATAAAGCTTTCCAAAAAAAATTGTCTCCAATCACATATGGAATTGTGAAGCTACCAGGATCTTTAAGCTTTTGAGGAAGTTTTTTCTGAATTATAGCACTGCACCCCTCACTAAGTATAATTGTCTCATAATCTTCAAACTTCCTTTTTCTATTAAGAGTGTCCTTCATATACTTTACACAGCTTGGCATTTGTTCTAAAGTTTCAGTAAAAGGAATATTAATTGTAAGCGTTTTAAAGATTTCCAGAAATTTTGAAAATAGTTTATCCAACTTTTGTTGACAAAGTCTCTGAGAAAATGAACGTGATGGCGGTTTTTTAAATCAATCTTAAGTAGAGAAATAGGTCTCTCAAAGTCATCTAGAGCGTCCCCTTTAGGTTCTTCAATTTTTTCTTTCTCTACTTCAATCTCTTTTTAAACTCTACCTTCCAACTCTCTTCCACTTCTAAGTTGAACAACCATTACTTGCCATTTATTCTGGTCATTTGGATTTACTTTTGTATTGCTGGGAAGTATTCCTTGGTTTCTATTACTTACTGTTGACCTCATTTTTGATGAGGTCTTCTCTTTTCTCTTTAGTACTTAGGATCTAGCCTTAGGCTTTTCCTTTGACTATCTTAGAGGACTAGAATTGGGACCCTTCTTTTAGAAATTCAAACCACTTCTTAACTCCCTGCAAACTCCACAAACTTGATTGTAGACCCCTAATCACCTAGAGGGTTGAAGTCAAATGTGGAAGTTTTAAGGATGAGTTCCCTATAGGACTTTTTGGTCTTAGGACTACCCCGGGTGGCCTGGTCTGATGAAGGCTGATTTACACACACTACACTCATACACTACACTCTCACACACATCCTAAAACTACACCCATACCCAATTTGACCTCTTGACTCATGTAGGTGATTCACATGGATGGTCCTTAACCCCTAAGCCCTTGGCTAAGAGGGTCAGGAACAACATAGTGAATGCCTCAAATGAGTCCTCTCATGGCTCCTATGGGCTTAATATGGCTTCATGGCTCAACCAAAATGATTCCATTTCATTCACACTTGATCAATCTTCAATTTCCCAAAATTTTAATTTTTGACCCCCGAGGCCCCGGACTCGCCTAACCTACCCAAAGCCCTGAATTGCCCAAAACCTTCCAAATTTCCAAATTCCCCAAAATTCCTCAAAATTAATCCTAAACATCTCAAACCACCCAAATTGACCATCTCCAGCCAAATATACCAAAAATTCCAAAAATACCACCACTACCCTCCAAATTACCAAAATGCCTCTCTTGACCCAAAAATCTAAAAATTCCAAAAATTCCCAGAAAATTCCAGAAAATCCCAAATATTCCCAATTTCATTTTGTTCAACTACACTAAGGGCCAATTTTGCCAATTTAGCCCACTTTTGTCAAAACCCCCAATTTGACCCATTCTTAACCCAAATGAACCCAATGTCAAACCAAACCTCCCCAATTGACCCCAATTTTGGTCCAATTCAATTCTAAACTTCAATTCAACATTCCCAATGTCAATCTAGACTAAATCTAAGTCCAATTTGATTGATATTTGAATCCAATTTCACTCTTAAGCTTAAGGCCCAATTTTGACTCATGACCCAACTTAGCCCAAACCATTCCAATTCAACTCCAATTTGACCCAAACCTTTTCTAAACCTTCCCTAACATCCCCACAAACAAAACAATAACATGATTTTCCCAAAATTTGCACCCAAACCTCACCCAAATCCAACCTAAAGCCAAAATCCCTTATATGGGCCTACACCAAAACCTAACCCAAATAGACCCAAACCCCAAAATTAAAACCCAACCAAAGTTGAAACCTCTTTGAAACACCCCCATAAACATTTCTCAACATCAATTTTACATCAATTTCAACATTAACCCAAACTTGGCCCATAATAGCCCAATTTGGCCCACCTTGACCCTTTACCAAAGAAGCCCAAATTCAACCTAATTCAAACACAAATCATTCCAAATTTATTTGAAATCAATCATGACACATCCCTAAACTAAATCCAACATTTGTTTGGCATGGCCCCTTACAAAATCTTTCATCTAAAAATCCATTTTGAAGCATAAAGACCCACTCCCTTAAGCCTTCCTAAAAAGCCCATCCAAAACAAATTCAAAAGCCCAAAGTCCATGACAAAGCCCACATGAAATTCCTCTCATCATACCTTTGATTTAAAACACTTCCTAAGTTCTAAAATCTATCACCAAATAAATCCAAATCAAGCCTTATGACAATTCTCCTTAAATCCATCAAAAATTCCAACACCCTTTTTTAATAAATTGACTAAACTTTTTCCCAAGCCAAAGGTGAGCCATGATGTCATGCATGAGCCACATGTGAGCCATGAAAGCCTTGGACACTTCACCATACCCAAGATGGCAAAAGGAGGAGGCCCTTTCCATATTCCCTTAAGGGGATTAGCCACTTCCATGATTCCACTAAACCTTGCTTAAGCTTAATTGTACTTGGATTGTGACTTGACCCCACTAATCAAGCTGATCCAAATGACTTTCTCTTCAGCCCAAATTGGCCTTGGATGGTGGACCTAACCCAAAACCATGGGTTGACCCATTTAGACCCAAAACTAGCCCTTTCCCATTCCATTTGAATCAAACCCTTTACACATGGAGGCAGCCAATTGACTTCACAAACATCAAGCCCTAACTCACCTGACCCTGAGGGTGACCCATGCCTGCCGGCAAGCCACCTGAGCCGCCGGAAAACACCATGGCCGAGACCTTGGAAGAAGCCAAACATTGAAATTCCATCTTGCTGAGCTGCCCCATGCCCATGGCCATTGGAGCTGTTCTTCAAGACGAATCCATATAGCACAAGAACACGAAAATCCATTAAGTATTGAGTGAGATATTAAGGATTTAGTGTGGACGGTTCTCGGGTGAGATCGATCGGGGACGATGAACGGATGCCGTCCGTTTGCGCGTGTATCGGCTGGATAGCCAGGATCGCGTCGGACCGGAGAACATTACATGAACCGCGGGACCCGGGGCAGCTGAGTCAGATGGCGGCGCCAAACCAGAAGACGCCGTGTGGTCGTTCGGAGATGCTAAGGATGACGCGGCGCCGCGTGGATAAGTAGGAAAATAGGGGATTTTCTTATTTATTTAAATGCCAGAACTTGAAAAATGCATAACATTGTGTAGAAAATTTCTAAAAATAAAATAAAAATACCCTCTTACTCAGTGAACAGAGGAGAATAATGTGGAAAAAAAATCAATTAATTTCATTGAGTATTTTATTTTTAATGATTTATTTACTCTCTAGACTATTTGAATTCTTCATGCATATAGACAATTCACCATGCATGAGACCACAGGGCTTTTGAAGCCTATGAACTTGGGAAGATTCCCTGAATTTTCCAAGGTTAGAGGCCATCCCTATGAGAAGTTATTGATTTTTCAATTGCATGCTACTGTTTTAGGTATTTTAATTTCAATAATTAGCATGTTGTGAAATAAATTCTAGGAAAATTTGGTGATGTTTCTTATGACCAGAGGACCCTAGGAAAAATAGGTTTTGAGTTAATTCACTTGGAATAACCCTAATTGACCTAAACACCCAAAATTGAACTTTAATTAATTAGGGTTAACTACACATCAAATTGACTTGAAAACTATTCTCCACTGTCCTCTAGGGATAGAGGGACCTCACATAAAAATTTGAAGTCAATTGGACTTGATTTGACCCACCACATGGGTTAATTAAGTCCATGAGTAAAACTAAACTTTAAAACTTCATAACTCACAAAATACTTTTCAAAAATTCACAAAAATGGTTTTGGAGCTTCTCTGATATCAGGGGAATTTAAGAAAATTAAAATTGCAATTTTCTAAAAAACTTGATTTTTTACATTATCTTAATATTTTTAATAATTAAAAAATAATAAAAAACACAAAAATATTAAAAATCACCAAAATGTCATATTTTGAATTCTAATCACTTAGGAACAAACCAAATATTTTTCCTAAGTCTCTAGGATAAGATATTGAATTTTAAAGGCCTAAATTAATTTTTGAATTAAAAAATGAATTTTCTTAACATTCCGACTAAAATAATTCTAATAAATCAAAGAAAAATTAGAAAATTATAAATTTTGGTTCTCTGGTTTCCCTGATATCAGAGAGATTTTTGAAAAATATAAAATTCATTTTTCAACCTTTATTTTAATTTTAAATTAATTAATACTCCAAAAATCAAAATAATTCTAATAAATAAAATAAAATTAAAAAAATCACCAAAATTAGTCCAAGTGGTCCTCTGATCATTAGGAATGTCACATAATTTTCTTAAGAACAGAAAAATTCCCTTGGTCATCTTATTGAATTTTCCTTGAAAATCCCTATTTTCTACTAAAAATATTTACATAAATAAATTAAATACAGAAAAATAACATTTTCTCCTCTAATGTCTTAATTGACATATGAGTGAAGTCATATAAAAATTTCAAATTCATTTGAGCTCAATTTAGTGAGTTATGGAATTATTAAGCTTGAAGGGCAAAATGGTAATTAAAATTTTAACCCTTAATTAAAACTTTAGGCTTAATAAAATGGGAGGGTAAAATATTTGATCCTAATCTGATTTGGATGATTGAAATTTAAATAATTAAAGGGTAGAGACCCATCAATCATTTTTAAGATTAATTAAAGTAAACCTTAATTAGTTAATTAATTAAATTTGGAAGATTAATGGAAAATTGAAATTATTAAAATAGGGATATTATTAAGAAGATGTTTATTCTTTAATTTAAGAGTCCCGAAATTAATCACTTCAATAATATTTGATTCTCAATTAAAATGATAATCCAAAATCAAGATTTAAAATACTAAAAGACTTAATCATTAAATTAAATTAAAATTAAAACATTTAAACTAAATTAAATCAAAATTTCAATTAAATTAATACTTTAACAATTAAATTAAATCACCTTTAAAACATTAAAAATAAAAATTAAATCAAATTAAAATTAAAATCACAATTAAATCAAATTAAATTCAAGTTAAATTAAATTAAATTAAAACATATTAAATTAAATTAAATTAAATTAAAAATAAAATCAAATTAAAATAAAATAAAATTAAATTAAATTAAAATTAAATTAAATTAAATTAAGATTAAATTAAATTAAATTAAATTAAATTAAATTAAATTAAATTAAAAATAACATCACTTAAGACATAAAGAATTCAAAATAAATCTAAGATAACTTGAACATTATTCCAAACTTAAATCCATTAATTAACTTAAACTTAAATTAAAATCATAAATCATTAAAATATCAATTTGCCTTTAAAAGCTCTTGTTATCATAACTCCTAAATAGAGTATTAAGTGAAGTGTTACTTCACTCATCAGGTAATCAAATGCCCAAGTTCATTGAGCAAGAAAACAAAAATAATAAACTAAACCTCGGGATGATTAATTCACCTGTATAACTAAGTTTACTTGGACTTAAGACAATTCCAGAAATATTGAAAAGATGTTTAAGATTCTTCCTAAGCACTTCCTCAATATGACGGGGTGTTTTATAAGAACAATTGAACTTAATTATTCTTTGGTGCAGAAAATCATCCATAAACAAAATTGAAAACCTAGACGTCATAGGAATGACTAGTTATATGATTAGGATCTTGGTAGAAAACCATAGACCTTTCCCTTAGCTTTACCTAGGTAATTGCTATAAATACTTAAATGCTCTAACATGTGTTTCAAGTGCAGCTTGGGAAGACGGGAAGACCCTCCAGGTACGCTTTCACTTTATTGCAATTTACCTTATTGCAATTTAATTAATTGCATTGCACTTTCTTTTCTTGCATGATAAACAACAGTTGCATGAAAACTAAAACCTTTAGGGTAGTCCCTAAAACTGAAACCAAACTAAATTAAAAGACATTACAAGATAAAATTCACCGCCAAAATATTTCAAAATATAAAACAACTCAAAATTTAATCACAAACAGAACAACAAAACTACAACATTAACTAAATTAAAACGTCTCGTTGAATGATCGGGAATACCTCGGATGATGTAACCCACGTGTTGCTAACGGGATTTCCCACGGTCTAAATGAAAGTGTGGAACTCATTCAGTTGAGTTTAGCAAATTCATCTGGACTAAGTGAATTCGACGAAAATAACGATGCCGGGATGACGGAACCGTGGGATCTTAATCGGTTCTGTTTAAACAACTTTAAGATTTGTTTTAATTAAAACACTAAAGACACTTGGAAATTAAGACTTTCTCTGAACCAAAACACTTCTCTCATCTTTTGATTACAACTTTCTAAAACTAAAACTTCTGCAACGACAAGGAGCTTGAAGCATAGTGGGCAGCACGACCATCGTCGTCAGCAAAACTTGGAGCTACAACAGCAAAACCATTCCTTAGTTAAACAAACAAGCCATAGGATGTCGAGGTAGTTTGCCTAGTGCAACATAAATTCTCAACCTTCTTGTTAGGCATTTGCATTGCAAATTAAGCCCTAACCGGTCTTAGGACTCCGAGGTAGTCGTCCAATACTACATAAACCCTCACATCTTTTAGGGTATTTGTATGATCTCATCATACGAATATAAGTCCTAATTAATTAAAATCGGCAAGATTGAAACATTAAGTGATAGGATTTCCCTAAATTCAAGTCAAACAATAGGATAGTTTGGGAGGTTTCCAAGATTCCCCTTGGATCTTCAACTTTTCCTACCTTTCCTCCCTTGGATTCTCAAAATAAACTGTTCCATATTTGAGCTAATCCCTATCGAAAATTCCAAAATTCAATTCCTTAAAAACTTAGACTTTGAAATTCTTGAGAGCAAAACCACTGATCATTATCGAGAGTTTTCTTAAATGATTCCCTTCATTTAAGATGTAATTAACTATAGGGGCTTGCCCTTATAGGGAACTTTAAGAACTCAGGTAATATAAACCCTGTTTAATTTCTTTATGTTAAGTAGGGGAACTTGTCGGCTTATAAAATTGGTTCGCAGACCAAAAGGATGTCATTAATCTTTTAGTTTATTTAATCGAGCCCCATCATCAAGCAGTGTGTCTATTCCTCAAGATAGATACACGGTTTGTGACGCGGTGCTCGTTTATATAAACTATTTGGGATGTGAGATCAGTTTGATTTCATATCTTAAAATTTTTAAACTTAAAATTATTTTAAAAAACAAATGTTATTTTCCAAATCATATATATATTTAAATCAAATTTAAGGATTTAAAGTTCACCGATAACTTTTGTTGGCGACCCTTTTTTCAAAATACAACACAACCTAAAAATATGCCGACAAATTCTGGCGACTCCGCTGGGGACTAGTTCCTCTTTCCATTTTGATCAGATGGTTTTGCATTCATAAATCGGTAGTCTATCCATGTCCCTAGTGGATCAAACTACCCTTATTTCCGTTGGAATACTACGTTCATTTCAGCCTTGGATGAGTATAGCCAACTCTCTCGGATTTAGGAGCCACTGTTTAGACACCCCTAAACAGAGAGGTTCTGAAATCCTTTTACCTCATTTTCTGAGGTGGGGTGGACCCCCAATAGGTGTGTTAGTTTAGGAGCGGTCCTTTGGATCGGAAAGTTTTATGAGACTTTCTCTTCCTTTCCAAATTCTAAATCAGGTCCTTTACCCTTTCTACAACTTTCCTCCTTTAAACTGTTTTATTCCTAACAAACAAAATCCTTTGGATAAAATAACCTTCTAAACGAAATTTTCTTTTAAACCGTAAGTATATTAAGATAAACAGAAACGTGTTCAGACTCTTTCTTTTTTTCGTCCTAAGCTTTACGATGAAAGGAAGCATAATTCGGGAATGACACTTGGAATTTGTCCTGCAGAAATGGATGCCCCGAAATTGATCTTCTCTTTTGTCAATGGACTTGACTTTGCTGTCTACAATGATGAACTGCCTAATAATGGAATCATTCGATTCGGACAAGGATTCGGTAACACCGACATTAAGATCCCCAACGTCGCTCTCTTCACGCTTACAAACAAAGTACCTGAGACTGAGGAGCCTCTGATTGAGTTCAACCTCAAATCAACTCAAGAGTTCCCTCCTCTGCAAAGGTTTCCAGCTGAGAAGAGTACTGTTGTTCACAGGAGGACTGTTGTTTCTACCCCCGCTGGTCTAGTCATCCTGCACCTACCCCGGCTTCTGCCAAACTGAAGGGGAAGGAAGTTCAAGCTTGTAATGAGCCTGTTATCGCGGAGGGTACAGATTTCCATGCGAGACCTTCTGTTTTCGAAATCGGATCTAGCTCAAGAGTTCCACCACTAACACGGACTCAGAGGAGAAACAGGAGTAGAAAGATTGCAAGGAAAGCTAGAGCTGCTGAAGTTGCTTTCTTAGAAGAACTGCCTGAGTACACACCACTGCCTGAGTACACACCACTTTTGGAAGGAAGTAGGTTCTATCCCCTCTCCGTCGCGGATGACGAGGAAAATATTCGAAAGATCGTTTCTACCTTACCGAAACCCGCATACTACAGCGACAGTCGAAAGAAAAAGGGCTAGAATTACACCACTTGCCCGACTACAGACTGTGGTAGAGAAGTTAGCAAAGAAAGAGAGATGTCATGTATCAGAAATCTTGAGAAGGATAGGGCGAGTACCGGCCAAATCTCGCCTTGGGCCACGAATAGAGCCTATCAATGCCACAGAAAAGCCAAATAAGAGAATGAAAGCTACTCCACCTGTCATTGTTTCAGGTTTACAGATTAGGGAGGATACCACCTTCCAACATGTAGCTGACAGACCATCTGGTCTTAGGCACTCCGCTGCAGCAAGGATGGTATGGCGACCAACTACTGGACAGTTAAGGTTAAAACAACATCCTGAAAAAGAAAGCCTTGTCAGAAAGCTAGAGTCTGAAGAGAGCGCTACCGCGATGAAAGAGACTCCCGAGAAGGAAATCCCACAACCATCGCATGACAACTGCGAAATCCCACGGAAAAGGCCGATAGAAGAGGCCATGGAAAAGCTGAGAACTGACATTCAACGACTAGCAAGAGAAAGGGAAGAAAAATTCGTAGATGAAGTTGATTCGTCCGAATTCATGGAGGACGAGTATGCAAATATCAATATGGTCGAGACCCAAGCATCATCAGCTTCGCAGGGTGCTCCGGCAGCTGCAGAGAGAGATGAGTCGGAAGTGATGAGAGCACAACTCCAGGAGAAAGACGATACAATCTCTCAGATGGCAAAGAAGATGGAAGAGATAGCTGCAGCTTTAGCCACTCTCCAGAGTCAAGTTCAACCCCCAAAAGAAACTCCCCCAGAGATTATCCATATCACGGATGGAGGGAAAGAAATTACATCTGTTCATGGAGATGATCAGCTAAAGAAGGATGCAACGCAGAATATGGTCCCAGAGAAAGACATCAAAAGTATGGTAGAACAGCAGGTACGAGAAGCCTTAGCACAGTCTAAGAGCGGGGCATCTATTCGAGCCCGGTAGACCTTACCCCGAAGAATTTGATGCCGTCCAATACCCAAAAGGCTTCGCACCACCTCTATTCAAAACTTTTGATGGTACCGGAAACCCTCGGCAGCATGTTGCACACTTTCGTGCTAGTTGTTGCAATGCCGGTGGAAGTGATGCCCTACTCTTCCGACAGTTCGTCAGTAGCCTGTCAGGGATCGCCTTTGATTGGTACGCGGAATTGTCAAATGGTTCTGTCAAGACGTTTTCAGAGTTAGAGAACCTCTTTATTAAACGGTTCGCCGGAGCTCAGCACCACATCACTATAGGTGATCTAGTGGTAGAGAAGCAGAAGCCCAATGAAACTCTAGTGGACTACATACTTCGATGGAGGAATCTGAGCATGAAGTGTGAACCACAGTTACAAGAGCAGCATGCCATCGGTATCTTGCTTAAAAGCATTCACGGCCCGATAGCACTTCTCCTTAAAGGATTTACTATTAAGACCTTCGAGAAGTTGTTAAGCAAGGCTGGAAGCTTGCAAGAAGAAGCAAAGCAGCTGAGTTTCACCGACAAGACTGATAAACAGAAACTAGTGAAAGCTTTCGAAAAGAAATCCGGGATCGTCGCAGCAGTGGATAAGGGCAAGCAGCCGATGCAAATACCGTCAGAACGACCGCAACCCAACTATCAGCCACCACAACAGATATATCAACAGCCTCAGCAGAATTACCAACAACCACGACCCAGCTATCAGTCTCCTCAACATTATGAACAACCGCCTCGTTCATCACGGACCTTAAGGGAGCTTCTGAACAGGGAATATTCATTCAAGACCGAGGCAGTAGCCAAGATGTTCCGCAGTCTGATAAAGACACCAGATTTCCAGTCACCAGAGCCCAAGAGACCAGAAGATGTCAACAAGAAAGACCATCTGAATTACTGCCCTTATCACCGGATGCTCGGGCATAAGATAGAAGACTGTATTACCTTCAAAAGTTGGCTCAACGACAATCTCAGAAAAGGGAATATAACGATTCCGAAAGAATACATGAAGGAACCCCAGAAAGGAGGTTCCGTCAATGTTATCTCGACGGATCCCATTGTTCCGATAGACCCTTATGCAACTGATGATGGATGGAGTACCGCCTGGACAAAGTCTTCAAGGAAAATTTTGGATCGCATTCAAGCCGCTTCGGTGCGCGCTTCAATCTAAAGTTCAAAGCCTGTCAAGCCGGCACTATCGCTTGCGATCGAGGACCACCCCAGGAGGAAGAGATCGAAGAAAAGAAGGAGATCGTAGAAGAAAAGAAGACCGAGGCTCCTAAGGCTAGACTAGGGGCTGCTGATCCTGGGATGGTTGTTTCTGATTTGGGGGAGAAATCCCTCGAACCTCTGACTCTATATGATTATTTGCTCGCCCCGGCGGGATCTTATAATGATAAGGGTTATGACGTTGGCTACGTTTTGACTGTTTCTAACGATTACGTAACTAACGACAACCAGCCTAATCCGGATCTCGATTCAAATAACGATTCTCAAATCATACACAACCTCGACGATCACGATGAAGAAGACCTTCACCAAGAAGGCTATGAAAGTCCCACAAGCAGCGAATCTATTTGAGAATTTCAAGGAGCTCCGATCACAATAGAGTTAGAGCTTTCAGATTCTGAGGCGACTCCAGAAGAACCTGTCACTCAGATTCAAAAAGAGATACCAGCATATCCAGCCTCGGATCCAAAAGAAATTACTGAAGTCAACTTGAGAAGTGGGAAAGTTCTACCTCCAAGAACAGGTCCAAAGGACAAAGGAAAGCAGGTGGTTGTTCAGGAAGAACCAACCCCAGCAGAGGAATTGCCTGTTCAGAAAGAAACCGGAACACATAGTAGTAAAGTGGACTATAACGTGCTAGCCCATCTTAGGAAACTACCAGCCAAACTGAGCATTTACAACGCTCTCATCTTATCAAAGGAGATGAGGGAAGCTTTGATCAAGGCCTTATTTGATCCAAAAATTTGTTTAGCTCAAATGGCTGGAGATTCCTTAGACAAGGTTTGCTCGTTAAAGGAACTGCGAGGTGTTACCTTCACGGATAATGACCTACTACTGGGAACAGCCGATCACAACCGACCATTGTACATCTCAGTCACAATTGGAAAGTTTACGCTCTCCAGAGTGTTGGTGGATCCAGGAGCATCGATCAACATAATGAATCTTCGTACACTAGCTTACTTGGAAATCGATGCTCGCGAGCTCGAAGCTGACAAGATGTTATTAAGAGGGTTCAACCAGAAATGAGAAAGAGCCCTTGGATCAATAACACTGATGATGAAGACTGGAGACTTAGCAAAGACAACCGCAAAATTCCACATAATTGATTCTGAAACATCATTCAACACTCTACTGGGCTGGCCGTGGATACATGAAAATTGGATGGTACCATCGTCTTTACATCAGTGCATCAAATACTATGAAGTAGGAGAACAGTGCATTAAAGGCGACTTGCAACCTTTCTCTGTACATGAAATTGGAATCCATGAAGATGCAGCTTATTACGCACCTCCAAAGAAGACAATCTTCTCCAGGAACACCGTGCCAAATGAAACAAACGAAATCAGAAACGACGAAGAACCTGAAGTTCTAGTCCAACAGTCACTCACCACTCCCTTGCGGCGAGATGGTGAAGGTTTCTCCAGAACTCGCACCCGAGGTCAAGGCCGGGGACGAGGTCGTGGAAGAGACGTTGGGACAGTTGGACAGAAGAGGCCAGTCATCAACGTTAATTGGGAAAACAGTTCCGAAGAGGAAGAACAAATCGAGAAAGAAGCAGCGACAATAAACCAGAAGAAACCACAATTCAAGATCTCTCTTGAAGATGAAAAGAATGAAGAATACAAATCGATGTACGAGAAGATTAACCACTATGTACACACTATGACCCTGACCCCGATCCATTCTAACAAGATCGAGGGTATGGTGGTCAAAGAAGTATATAGCAGCGGTGCAAAACCAATTAAATTCTACCGTAGTGCTTCTTCTTCCAAAAATGAAAATAATGTACAATTTGAAGATGTTACCTCATCAGAATTAATGGAATTACCTTTTGAGTGGTACTCTCCTTGTGTTTAAAATTTAATTCAGCGTGGTGTCTTACCTCAACAGTGGACAAAAGGCCAATCACAACACTTTGAAAGATTGTGGAATAACGCTGGTCGGCCCCCCAATTCAAAGCATGGTCTCGGATTCGGCACAGTAGGATCAGTTGACGATACGGAATTTTGCTTGGTTGTCACTCATGAACCTAATGAAGACTGCTTAGAAGCTACAGAAGAGCTTGAAGATCTACAAATTGGAGAAGCTCCGCCAGAGTTCGAAGAAGAAATCAAATCCACAATAGACGAGTTAATGGAAGTTAACTTAGGTACTAGCGAAGAGACTAGGCCTACCTTTGTTAGCTCCTTACTCAACAAAGAAGACTCCGAAGACATAATCAAGCTATTAATGGAATTTAAAGACTGTTTTGCTTGGAGTTATGATGAAATGCCAGTATTAGCTCCAGAAGTCGCAGTTCACAGGCTAGGAGTGGATCCCGCAGTGACTCCAGTCAGACAAGCTCCCAGAAGAATGCGTCTAGAAATTGAACAACAAGTTATAGCTGAAGTTAAGAAACTAATAGACGCTAAATCTATCCATGAAGAACAATACCCGACCTGGTTAGCTAATGTGGTACCAGTTAAGAAGAAGAATGGTCAGATCAGAATTTGTGTAGATTTCAAAGATTTAAACAAAGCATGTCCAAAGGACGAATTTCCACTGCCAATTCCAGAACTTATGATCGACATCGCTTCAACGCACGAAATATTTTCGTTTATGGACGGGATACAACCAGATAAAGATGGCACCAGAAGATGAAAAGCTTACAGCCTTCAGAACGCCGATCGGGGTGTACTGCTACACAGTAATGTCATTCGGACTGAAGAATGCAGGAGCAACATACCAGAGAGCAATGACAAGAATTTTTGATGACCTCATCCACAACCAAGTTGGATGCTACGTGGACGATGTGGTCATTAAAAGCAAACTAAAGGAAGATCACTTGTATGATTTGAGAATTGTTTTCGAACGATTAAGACAATATAACCTTAAAATGAATCCCCTGAAATGCGCCTTCGGCGTCACCTCGAGGAAATTTTTAGGATTTGTTGTCCGACATCGTGGAATTGAAATCGATCCAGAGAAGATTAAAGCTATCTTAGAAATGCCACCTCCTAAAACTTTGAAACAACTACGCTCTTTTCAAGGGAAGTTGGCATATCTTCGACGCTTTATCTTAAATTTGTCAGGAAGGTGTCAGCCCTTTTCGACATTAGTTAAAAAGGACACCAAATTTATTTGGGAAGAGAAATGCCAGCAGGCTTTCGAGGACATTAAGCAGTATTTAATGACACCTCCTGTCTTAACAGCCCCAGTCTCAAGTCGACCGTTAATACTTTATACCGCGGCTTTAGACGACTCCCTTGGAGTCCTGTTAGCCCAGGTCAATGATGAGGGCAAAGAAAATGTTCTTTACTACTTAAGCCGTCGTCTAATTCCGACGGAAGTAAAGTATCATCCGATTGAGAAGCATGTTTGGCCCTGATCTTCGCCGCTCAAAAGCTCAGGCACTACATGCTTTCTCATAAGGTAAACCAGATTTTGAAGTTTAATCCATTGCACTATTTGATGACCCGTCCGACGCTTTCTGGCAGACTTGCCAGGTGGTCGATGATACTATTGCAATTCAATATAACTTTCGTGCCTCTTCGTGCCGTAAAGGGACAAGTCCTAGCAAACTTCCTCGCAGCACACCCTTTGCTGGCAGAATCGTCTCTCAACGACGACTTGCCAGACGAACAAATAATGAGCCTAGAAGACCCCGATGATCAACGTTGGGAACTATACTTCGATGGAGCTTCTTCAGCACAGAAGGACAAAGAATCGCAAACGATAGTGCCCGATAAAGCAAGAATCAGACAAATCTTTATAACACCGAAGCGGGGGATGTTAAAGTACTCCTACCACTTAACAGAACCATGTACAAACAACGAAGCAGAATATGAAGCCCTCATAACAGGATTGGAATTAACCATTCAAATGAGGATAACCGACATCGACATCTACGGGGATTCACAGTTAATCATTCAACAAATCGCCGGACAGTACAGAATTTTAAAGCCAAGACTCGAGCAATACTTTCAGTACGCCATTAAGTTATTAGAACAGATTTCGAATGTGACAATCTACAAGATTCCCAGGAGAGATAATGCTCTCGCGGATGCGTTAGCTCGCCTTGCAAAAGAATTTGCCTGTTTACAAGATGAGTCAGTTGAAGTGTCAGTTCAGGGACGACAGGTCCTATCACAGCTCGACATCGATACAATACATAAGTCAGAAAAAACATAGCAATCAGTTGTGACGGTAACAGAAAACACAGAAGATTGGCGTCAACCGCTAATAGACTACTTGCAAACAAGAAACCTACCGGAAGATAAGTCGTTAGCCCATCAAATTAAGAAAAGAACTCTGTCCTACGCATTAATAAACAATACGTTATACAGAAGGTCTTTCGATCAAATGTGGCTAAGGTGCCTAAGCAGGTCTGAGGCCCGTGAAATTGTTAAAGAGGTGCATTAAGGACTCTGTGGCGCTCATCAGTCGGGTCCGAAAATGAAAATGAAAATTAAAAAACTAGGGTACTACTGGCCCTCAATGATGACTGACTGCATGAAGGTCACCAAGAGCTGTCACCAATGTCAAGTGCATGGAGTGGTTCTACATCAACCTCCAAATGTGCTACATCCGACAATCGCGTCGTGGCCATTTGAATGTTGGGGCACAGATATAGTGGGACCGATAGAACCGCCGTCTTCAAAAGGACATCGCTTCATTCTCGCAGCTACAGACTACTTTTCTAAATGGGCAGAAGCAGTTCCACTCAGAGAAGTAAAAGCACATCACGTGCTACAGTTTTTTAAGAATCAAGTTGTCTACCATTTTGGAGTGCCGCGCAGAATCATTTCAGATAATGGCTCCACATTCAGAAGCACACAAATCAACAATTTTGTCAGAAGACACAGAATCGAATGGCGGTATTCAACAATTTACTACCCAAGAGCGAACGGCTTGGCCGAGGCTTTTAATAAAACTCTCGTCCAAATCTTAAAGAAAATCTTGGACGACAACAAGAGAAATTAGCACGAGAAGTTGTTAGAAGCTTTATGGGCCTACAGGAAGACTTTCAGAACTCCTACTCAATCTACGCCTTACGCTTTAGTGTATGGATCTGAGGCAGTGTTACCCTTGGAAGTCCAACTTCCATCACTCAGAATTGCAGTTGCAAACAAAATTACTACGGAGGAAAACGTCATATTACGATTGGAAGAGTTGGAAAGTTTGGAAGGAAGAAGACTTGCAGCGCAATAGAATTTGGAGCTGTACCAAGCTAAGATGATACAGGCCCACGATAAACTGGTCCGCCCAAGAACTTTCAAAGTTGGTGACTTAGTTCTTGTTCTCAAAAGGCCTATTCTTGCACACTGCAAAATAGGAGGAAAATTTAAACCAACTTGGGAAGGGCCGTTCGTGGTCGAGACAGTCTACTTAGGAGGCTCCTACCAGCTTGTAAATTGCCAAGGAGAACGACATATGCTTCCGATCAACGAACGATACTTGAAGAAGTATTACGCAACCTGATGTTTCGAAGGAATGAGTTCTCATTGCTAGAAGCACGGGTGAAGTAATTACTTATGACTTGGTCCGAACCCAAAACATAAAAATGGATAATAAAAAAAATCATTAACAAGAAAATATATGCTAAAAATAAAACATGTGAAATCATGATAATAAAGTTTTTATCCTTCCTTTCAAATCAAATCTTGTTCCCGATCTTTTCTCGCCACCTTTTCCTACTCCTGTTCAAACTTTAAAAAAAAAACTCTTTCATTAATAAATATTTTCTTAATGTTCTTGTTCTGAGTACAGCCCCTGATCCTTTCCTTGTTTTCTTCACAGGGAAATGTCGAACGGGCGGTTGGTCCTAAACTTCAAGAATGGCGTGAGTCTCGCACTCGATGAAAAGAGGGTGAGGGATGGAGCAGTAATAGAGATTGATTCAGACTTCACACCGGCCGGCCTACAGTACGAAGAAAATGACTGGGTCCCAGTTGACCGAGAAGAGCTTCACAGCCAGACAGTAATGAAGGTAGGTGGCCCAAGCCACCAATCCAGCAACAAAAAGAGAAAGACAAGCGACACTCATTCGACACATAAAGATAAAAGAATCCAGTCCGTGGTCACTACAGCAGAGGGCAGGCTCGTCAGCGCCGCGCCCGCAGAAGTTCAGGAAGTACGAAGGGCCACTCTCACTGCAACTCAGAGGAGGAATAAGAATCGTCGTATCAGCAAGATGTTAACTAAACCAGCAGCGGATCAGCACGACGAGACAGTCGCTACTGCTAGCACACATACTTCAAGAATACCGGTTCATCAGGAACCTGAAAGGAGGAGACCAACTCCAAGAGCAACGGAAAGGATAAGGGAAGCTCCCAGAAGGTCAGAAACAGAAAGGCTACCATGATGCCAGGAAGAACCACCAGTAATGAAGAACCTTGTTGCGGAAGTAACCCCGGAGGATGTCCCGACAGAGGTCATCCCTGAGGAGCCAAGGTATGCAGGAGAACGTGACGGGATCTAGCCGTACATCCCGCAATATGTCACAAGACCTCGCCATCTACAGATCATTCCAGAGTATGAACTAGAGACAATGCAGAATGTTTGAAAAACAGACTTTTGAATACTTTGAAAGAATCAGAGGCAAAAGAGTTAATATACTAGAAGGCCTCGAGCTACATACGGATGTGTTCTCAACATATGAGCAACAATAGATTGTGGATTGCATCCTGAATTTACAAGAGATGGGTCAAGCAGGCCGTCTAAGAGAAAACACTTATTCAGAACCCTGGAGGTGGATGCCAGGGAAAGGAAGAGTTACAATACAGTGCGGATGTTGTTATAACTTCGCAGAAGATAGAAAAGGAAACCCACCGGGGATACTCCGTCATGGCAAGGTGGACCCAATGCCGAGAGTCATTAAAAAGATGGTTAGAAGGATGATAACGTGGAGGGTATTGCCTGCAGACTGCATACCCAACAGTTGCATCATAAACATTTACAAGGAGGGTGACTGCATACCCCCACACATAGACCATCACGACTTTGTTAGACCTTTCTGCACAGTCTCTTTCTTAAACCAGTCCAATATCATGTTCGGATCTGACCTCCGGATAGCAGGCTCGGGGAAGTTCCGAGGGCCGGTGGAGATACCATTACCGGGAGGTTCCGTCATGGTACTAAAAGGAAATGGAGCAGACATTGCAAAGCATTGCATACCAGGAGTGCCAGTGGAGCGGATCTCAGTTACTTTCAGAAGAATGGATGACAGGAAAGCGCCATACCACTTCCAACCAGATCCAGAGCTAGAGAGTCTCCGGCCTTACGAGCTGTCAGTTGCATGGTATATAGCACACCTCCATCGTACACCCCTACGGCATTCCTGCCAAGGATGACTTGAAAGGTGATGTTATTATCCATGTATCTCACTATTCAGACATGGATTTTTGACAAATGCTTTTGATGGACCAACAAGAATCATACATAGTCCGTTTTAAGTCTACATGGATTGTATGAAGAAATATCTCAGATCGAGTCGTATGATGTACCTTCAACAAGATTGGAATGAAAGTGACTATGTCACATTTTGGCCTTCACCTCTTTTTGTACAAATTGACTGGGAAACGCCATTAAAGTTAAATGAACTCTGAACAAAGAACAGAGAAGAAAAAAAATAAATGAGAACTTCCTTTGAAAAATCTAAATAATAAAATGAACTCCAAATCCACATGAACACAAAATAAAATTCACATGAACATCAAACAAACAACAAAAATAAAATTGGATCGTTAAAGGACAAACAAAATGAAAATAAACCTCAAATTGAATTCCAATCCAGATCCATCTTTTCAAAACCTCCAATTTTTCTTCAAATCAAATCTACTTCAAACTCCTTTTCCGGGATGATTCTTCCTCACGAGAAACTCACATTTCAACTTCAAAATCTTACACCTTGTTGTCACATCGAAATCCTTTCGATTTTTCTATGATCTCCTTTCTCTCTTGTACGAAGATCGACTAAGTCTATTGACACGGAGCCACGAACTTTGTTCGATTCGGTTCTGATGGCATGAGACCGGGCCCTTCTTCATACGTACACTTTCCGAGACTGGTACCTACATTCCAGTTCTCATCTTGGGATCAGTACCTACATTCTGACTCCCGTACAACTTTTCGAGGCTGGTACCTACATTCAAGTTCTCATCCCGAGGTCAATACCTACATTTCGATTCTCGTACAACTTCCGAGACTGGTACCTACATTCCAGTTCTCATCTTGGGATCAGTACCTACATTCTGATTCCCGTACAATTTCCGAGACTGGTACCTACATTCCAGTTCTCATCCTGAGATCGATACCTACATTTTGATTCTCGTACAATTTCCGAGACTAGTACCTACATTTCAGTTCTCATCTTGGGATCAGTACCTACATTCTGACTCCCGTACAACTTCCGAGACTGGTACCTACATTCCAGTTCTCATCATTTCGATTCTCGTACAACTTCCGAGATTGGTACCTACATTCCAGTTCTCATCTTGGGATTAGTACCTACATTCTGATTCCCGTACAATTTCCGAGACTGGTACCTACATTCCAGTTCTCATCTGGAGATCGATACCTACATTTCGATTCTCGTACAATTTCTGAGACTGGTACCTACATTCTAGTTCTCATCTTGGGATCAGTACCTACATTCTGACTCCCGTACAATTTCCGAGACTGGTACCTACATTCCAGTTCTCATCCTGAGATCGATACCTACATTTCGATTCTCGTACAATTTCCGAGACTGGTACCTAAATTCCAGTTCTCATCTTGGGATCAGTACCTACATTCTGACTCCCGTACAATTTCCGAGACTGGTACCTACATTCCAGTTCTCATCTTGGGATCAGTACCTACATTCTGACTCCCGTACAATTTCCGAGACTGGTACCTACATTCCAGTTCTCATCCTGAGATCGATACCTACATTTCGATTCTTGTACAATTTCTGAGACTGGTACCTACATTCCAGTTCTCATCCTGAGATCGATACCTACATTTCGATTCTCGTACAATTTTCGAGACTGGTACCTACATTCCAGTTCTCATCCTGAGATCGATACTTACATTTTGATTCTCATACAATTTTTGAGACTGGTACCTACATTCCAGTTCTCACCCTGAGATCGATACTTACATTTCGATTATTGTACAATTTTCGAGACTGGTACCTACATTCCAGTTCTCATCCTCTTTCGGGATCAGTACCTAAATTCTGATTCCCATCCTTTTCAATCAACACTTAAACTCCAATTCTCACTTCGAGACTGGTACTTGAATCCCAGTTTTCTTCGCATTCCCAGGATTGGAACCTAGGTTTCAATTCTCATTTAAAATCCAGATTTTCTCAAAATTGATTTTAACCAAACTTCAATCTAAATTAAAACTCAAACCAAATCTAAACTCACACATCAAAACTTGAACATGAAATGAAACGAAATATGAATCGAAATTCCTCCAGATCATGTGATTTGGGATTCACTTCTTTCTCCCTTTCCCCTGCGAGAGTTCAGGGGTCTCCAGTCCTGGAGATGTACTTGACACTCCCCAGCGGAAATTCTCTTACTCTGTTCCAAGTTTATCACTTGGACATCTGTGTTGGTTTTGTTGATCTCTTCGGTCAACGCCAATATGCGCGGAGTGCTCCGTCAGCACACCACACCTATTGGGGGTCCATTTGTTGACCTCATTTTTTATGAGGTCTTCTCTTTTCTCTTTAGTACTTAGGATCTAGCCTTAGGCTTTTCCTTTGACTATCTTAGAGGACTAGAATTGGGACCCTTCCTTTAGAAATTCAAACCACTTCTTAACTCCCTGCAAACTCCAAAAACTTGATTGTAGACCCCTAATCACCTAGAGGGTTGAAGTCAAATGTGGAAGTTTTAAGGATGAGTTCCCTATAGAACTTTTTGGTCTTAGGACTACCCCGGGTGGCCTGGTCGCAGTGAAGGCTGACTTACACACACTACACTCATACACTACACTCTCACACACATCCTAAAACTACACCCATACCCAATTTGACCTCTTGACTCATGTAGGTGATTCACATGGATGGTCCTTAACCCCTAAGCCCTTGGCTAAGAGGGTTAGGAACAACATAGTGAATGCCTCAAATGAGTCCTCTCATGGCTCCTATGGGCTTAATATGGCTTCATGGCTCAACCAAAATGATTTCATTTCATTCACACTTGATCAATCTTCAATTTCCCAAAATTTTAATTTTTGACCCTCGAGGCCCCGGACCCGCCTAACCTACCCAAAGCCTTGAATTGCCCAAAACCTCCCAAATTTCCAAATTCCCCAAAATTCCTCAAAATTAATCCTAAACATCCTCACACTACCCAAATTGACCATCTCCAGCCAAATATACCAAAAATTCCAAAAATACCCCCACTACCCTCCAAATTACCAAAATGCCCCTCTTGACCCAAAAATCTAAAAATTCCAAAAATTCCCAGAAAATTCCAAAAAATCCCAAATATTCCCAATTTCATTTTATTCAACTACACCATGGGCCAATTTTGCCAATTTACCCCACTTTTGTCAAAACCCACAATTTGACCCATTCTTAACCCAAATGAACCCAATGTCAAACCAAACCTCCCCAATTGACCCCAATTTTGGTCCAATTCAATTCTAAACTTCAATTCAACATTCCCAATGTCAATCTAGACTAAATCTAAGTCCAATTTGATTGATATTTGAATCCAATTTCACTCTTAAGCTTAAAGCCCAATTTTGACTCATGACCCAACTTAGCCCAAGCCATTCCAATTCAACTCCAATTTGACCCAAACCTATTCTAAACCATCCCTAACATCCCCAAAAACAAAAAACTAACATTATTTGCCCAAAATTTGCAGCCAAACCTCACCCAAATCCAACCTAAAGCCAAAATCCCTTATATGGGCCTACACCCAAACCTTACCCAAATAGACCCAAACCCCAAAATTAAAACCCAACCAAAGTTGAAACCTCTTTGAAACACCCCCATAAACATTTCTCAACATCAATTTTACATCAATTTCAACATTAACCCAAACTTGGCCCATAATAGCCCAATTTGGCCCACCTTGACCCCTTTACTAAAGAAGCCCAAATTCAACCCAATTCAAACCCAAATCATTCCAAATTTATTTGAAATCAATCATGACACATCCCTAAACTAAATCCAACATTTATTTGGCATGGCCCCTTACAAAATCTTTCATCTAAAAATCCATTTTGAAGCATAAAGACCCACTCCCTTAAGCCTTCCTAAAAAGCCCATCCAAAACAAATTCAAAAGCCCAAAGTCCATGACAAAGCCCACATGAAATTCCTCTCATCATACCTTGGATTTAAAACACTTCCTAAGTTCTAAAATCTATCACCAAATAAATCCAAATCAAGCCTTATGACAATTCTCCTTAAATCCATCAAAAATTCCAACACCCTTTTTTATGAAATTGACTAAACTTTTTCCCAAGCTAAAGGTGAGGCATGAAGCCATGCATGAGCCACATGTGAGCCATGAAAGCCTTGGACACTTCACCATACCCAAGATGGCAAAAGGAGGAGGCGCTTTCCATATTACCTTAAGGGGATTAGCCACTTCCATGATTCCACTAAACCTTGCTTAAGCCTAATTGTACTTGGATTGTGACTTGACCCCACTAATCAAGCTGATCCAAATGACTTTCTCTTCAGCCCAAATTGGCCTTGGATGGTGGACCTAACCCAAAACCATGGGTTGACCCATTTAGACCCAAAACTAGCCCTTTCCCATTCCATTTGAATCAAACCCTTTACACATGGAGGCAGCCAATTGACTTCACAAACATCAAGCCCTAATTCACCTGACCCTGAGGGTGACCCATGCCTGCCGGCAAGCCACCTGGGCCGCCGGAAAACACCATGGTCGAGACCTTGGAAGAAGCCAAACATTGAAATTCCATCTTGCTGAGCTGCCCCATGCCCAATGGCCATTGAAGCTGTTCTTCTCCTCACCAGAGCAGCTGATCCAAGCCCCTAACTCCCCCTGGGAGGCCCTCCAGCCTCTCCTATTTAAACCACACCTCTCTCGGCCATGAGAGGTGTTGAACCAAACCTTACTGAAACCCTGCCAAAATCATTCCAGACTAATCCCCACACTTAAAGCATTTGATCCCCACTGTTCTCCTGCCCTGATCCCCACTGATTGAGCTCAATTTTGGAGCTCAATTCTCAGGCCAGAACAGTACATTCCTAAATCCTCCACCAAAATCAAATTAAACTCACCCACACCTGCACAAGACCAAGAGAAGGAGTTCCCCAGTGAAAGCCCTCTCTCCAGGCCATCCAGTTGTTCCAGACTCAAAAGGTTGTGATCGGGCTTGGTCGAAATCATACCTAGACAATTCACCAGGCCAAGGGACTTCATCTGGAGCTTGCTTGGACCCAATCGAAGGTGACACAACCCTCAGATTGAAGCCACACTTCTCTGAGCAAAGGTATGAGCTAATTCTTTATCCCGAGCCTCTGGAGATTCTCCATTTCAAATGCCTTAATTTCAATGCATGATCACCGTATAGATGTATTCGTCTCTTCAAGACGAATCCATCGAGCACAAGAACACGAAAATCCGTTAAGTATTGAGTGAGATATTAAGGATTTAGTGTGGACGGTTCTCGGGTGAGATCGATCGGGGACGATGAACGGATGCCGTTCGTTTGCGCGTGTATCGGATGGATGGACAGGATCGCGTCGGACCGGAGAACGTTACATGAACCGCGGGACCCGGGGCAGCTGAGTCGGATGGCGGCGCCGAACCAGAAGACGCCGCGTGGCCGTTCGGAGATGATAAGGATGACGCGGCACCGCGTGGATAAGTAGGAAAATAGGGGATTTTCTTATTTATTTAAATGCCAGAACTTGAAAAATGCATAACTTTGTGTAGAAAAATCCTAAAAATAAAATAAAAATACCCTCTTGCTCAGTGAACAGAGGAGAATAATGTGGAAAAGAAATCAATTAATTTCATTGAGTATTTTATTTTTAATGATTTATTTACTCTCTGGACTATTTGAATTCTTCATGCATATAGACAATTCACCATGGCATGAGACCATAGGGCTTTTGAAGCCTCTGAACTTGGAAAGATTCCTTGAATTTTCCAAGGTCAGAGGCCATTCCTATGAGAAGTTATTGATTTTTCAATTGCATGCTACTATTTTAGGTATTTTAATTCCAATAATTAGCATGTTGTGAAATAAATTCTAGGAAAATTTGGTGATGTTCCTTATGACCAGAGGACCCTAGGAAAAATAGGTTTTGAGTTAATTCACTTGGAATAACCCTAATTGACCTAAACACCCAAAATTGAACTTTAATTAATTAGGGTTAACTACACATCAAATTGACTTGAAAACTACTCTCCACTGTTCTCTAGGGATAGAGGGACCTCACATAAAAATTTGAAGTCAATTGGACTTGATTTGACCCACCACATGGGTTAATTAAGTCCATGAGTAAAACCAAACTTTAAAAATTCATAACTCACAAAATACTTTTCAAAAATTCACAAAAATGGTTTTGGAGCTTCTCTGATATCAGGGAAATTTAATAAAATTAAAATTGCAATTTTCTAAAAAACTTGATTTTTTACATTATCTTAATATTTTTAATAATTAAAAAATAATAAAAATCACAAAAATATTAAAAATCACCAAAATATCATATTTTGAATTCTAATTACTTAGGAACAAACCAAATATTTTTCCTAAGTCTCTAGGATAAGATATTGAATTTTAAAGGCCTAAATTAATTTTTGAATTAAAAAATGAATTTTCTTAACATTCCCACTAAAATAATTCTAATAAATCAAAGAAAAATCATAAAATTATAAATTTTGATTCTCTGGTTTCCCTGATATTAGAGAGATTTTTGAAAAATATAAAATTCATTTTTCAACCTTTATTTTAATTTTAAATTAATTAATACTCCAAAACTCAAAATAATTCTAATAAATAAAATAAAATTCAAAAATTCACCAAAATTAGTCCAAGTGGTCCTCTGATCATTAGGAATGTCCCATAATTTTCTTAAGGACAGAAAAATTCCCTTGGTCATCTTATTGAATTTTCCTTTAAAATCCTTATTTTCTACTAAAAATAATTACATAAATAAATTAGATACAGAAAAATCACATTTTCTCCTCTAATGTCTTAATTGACATATGAGTGAAGTCAAATAAAAATTTCAAATTCATTTAAGCTCAATTTAGTGAGTTATGGAATTATTAAGCTTGAAGGGCAAAATGGTAATTAAAATTTTAACCCTTAATTAAAACTTTAGGCTTAATAAAATGGGAGGGTAAAATATTTGATCCTAATCTGATTTGGATGATTGAAATTTAAATAATTAAAGGGTAGAGACCAATCAATCATTTTTAAGATTAATTAAAGCAAACCTTAATTAGTTAATTAATTAAATTTGGAAGATTAATGGAAAATTGAAATTATTAAAATAGGGATATTATTAAGAAAACATTTATTCTTTAATTTAAGAGTCCCTAAATTAATCACTTCAATAATATTTAATTCCCAATTAAAATAATAATCCAAACTCAAGATTTAAAATACTAAAAGACTTAATCATTAAATTAAATTAAAATTAAAACGTTTAAACAAAATTAAAACAAAATTTCAATTATATTAATACTTTAACAATTAAATTAAATCACCTTTAAAACATTAAAAATAAAAATTGAATCAAATTAAAATTAAAATCACAATTAAATCAAATTAAATTCAAGTTATATTAAATTAAATTAAAACATATTAAATTAAATTAAATTAAATTAAAAATAAAATCAAATTAAAATAAAATTAAATTAAATTAAATTAAAATTAAATTAAATTAAATTAAAACTAAATTAAATTAAATTAAAATTAAATTAAAATTAAATTAAATTAAATTAAATTAAATTAAATTAAAAATAACATCACTTAAGACATAAGGAATTCAAAATAAATCTAAGATAACTTGAACACTATTCCAAATTTAAATCCATTAATTAACTTAAACTTACATTAAAATCATAAATCATTAAAATATCGATTTGCCTTTAAAAGCTCTTGTTATCATAACTCCTAAATAGAGTATTAAGTGAAGTGTTACTTCACTCATCGAGTAATCAAATGCCCAAGTTCATTGAGCAAGAAAACAAAAATAATAAATAAACCTCGGGATGATTAATTCACCTGTATAACTAAGTTTACTTGGACTTAAGACAATTCCAGAAATATTGAAAAGATGTTTAAGATTCGTCTTAAGCACTTCTTCAATATGACGGGGTGTTTTATAAGAACAATTGAACTTAATTATTCTTTGGTGCAGAAAATCATCCATAAACAAAATTGAAAACCTAGACGTCATAGGAATGACTAGTTATAGGATTAGGATCTTGGTAGAAAACCATAGACCTTTCTCTTAGCTTTACCTAGGTAATTGCTATAAATACTTAAATGCTCTAACATATGTTCCAAGTGCAGCTTGGGAAGACGGGAAGACCCTCCAAGTACGCTTTCACTTTATTGCAATTTACCTTATTGCAATTTAATTAATCGCATTGCACTTTCTTTTCTTGCATGATAAACAACAGTTGCATGAAAACCAAAACCTTTAGGGTAGTCCCTAAAACTGAAACCAAACTAAATTAAAAGACATTACAAGATAACATTTACCGCCACAACATTTCAAAATATAAAACAACTCAAAATTTAATCACAAACAGAACAACAAAACTACAACATTAACTAAATTAAAACGTCTCGTTGAATGATCGGGAATACCTCGGATGATGTAACCCACGTGTTGCTAACGGGATTTCCACGCGGTCTAAATGAAAGTGTGGAACTCATTCGAGTTGAGTTTAGCAAATTCATCCGGACTAAGTGAATTCGACGAAAATAACGATGCTTAGGGATGACGGAACCGTGGGATCTTAATCGGTTCTGTTTAAACAACTTTAAGATTTGTTTTAATTAAAACACTAAAGACACTTGGAAATTAAGACTTTCTCTGAACCAAAACACTTCTCTCATCTTTTGATTACAACTTTCTAAAACTAAAACTTCTGCAACGACAAGGAGCTTGAAGCATAGTGGGCAGCACGACCATCGTCGTCAGCAAAACTTGGAGCTACAACAGTAAAACCATTCCTTAGTTAAACAAACAAGCCATAGGATGTCGAGGTAGTTTGCCTAGTACAACATAAATTCTCAACCTTCTTGTTAGGCATTTGCATTGTAAATTAAGCCCTAACCGGTCTTAGGACTCCGAGGTAGTCGTCCGATACGACATAAACCCTCACATCTTCGAGGCTATTTGTATGATCTCATCATACGAATATAAGCCCTAATTAATTAAAATCGGAAAGATTGAAACATTAAGTGATAGGATTTCCCTAAATTCAAGCCAAACAATAGGATAGTTTGGGAGGTTGCCAAGATTCCCCTTGGATCTTCAACTTTTCCTACCTTTCCTCCCTTGGATTCTCAAAATAAATTGTTCCATATTTGAGCTAATCCCTATCGAAAATTCCAAAATTCAATTCCTTGAAAACTTAAACTTTGAAATTCTTAAGAGCAAAACCACAGATCATTATCGAGAGTTTTCTTAAATGATTCCCTTCATTTAAGATGTAATTAACTATAGGGGCTTGCCCTTATAGGGAACTTTAAGATCCCAGGTAATATAAACCCTGTTTAATTTCTTTATGTTAAGCAGGGGAATTTGTCGGCTTATAAAATTGGTTCGCAGACCAAACGAATGTCACTAATCTTTTAGTTTATTTAATCGAGCCACATCATCAAGCAGTGTGTCTATTCCTCGGGATAGATACACGGTTTGTGACGCGGTGCTCGTTTATATAAACTATTTGGGATGTGAGATCAGTTTGATTTCATATCTTAAAATTTTTAAACTTAAAATTATTTTTAAAAACAAATGTTATTTTCCAAATCATATATATATTTAAATCAAATTTAAGGATTTAAAGTTCGCCGACAACTTCTGTTGGCGACCCTTTTTTCAAAATACAACACAACCTAAAAATATGCTGACACTTACTGAATTTGCAATTTGTCCCAACTGATTCTCAATATTTCTAATAGCAGCTCATTGACTTCGTAATTGATTTCACATTTGCAACACCACTTCTTCTATAGGCTACTTCTTATCCTTAAATTATGGATTATTATTAAAACTTGGAGGATAAGTAGGTTTGTAATTACTATTATCTTGGTTGTTCCAGTTCCCCAATGAGTTTACTTGGTTGCTTCCCCATTACTGATTAGTACCACCATAATTGTTATTCCAGTTAAAGTTAGGATGATTTTTCCAACCTGGATTATAGTAGTTTGAATATGGGTTATTTGACTTGTTATTTATAGCATTTAAAGTCTCAATTGATGTTTGAGAATCTACCATTTGGCCTAATGAAGTCTCTTCAATCATTGGAATTGGTTAAGAAGAATTCATTCCACATTGCTCTATCTTCCTTGAAATTGTAACAACTTGATTTGCTAACATTGCAAAAGCTTCAGATTCATGAATATTGGCTACCTTTTTAGGATGTACCCTTTCAGAAGGCCATTTAAAATTATTAGTAGTCATTTCTTCAATTAAAGCATAAGCTTCATGAAATGGTTTTGACATCAATGAACCACCAGTAGCGACATCTATAATAGATCTAAGAGATCCAACTAATTCATCATAAAAAGTTTGAATAATTAACTAATCTGGCACAACTTGGTGCTGACACTTTCTTAGAAGTTCTTTTAATTGTTCCTAAGCTTCATAAATAGATTCCCCTTCAAACTGACAAAATATGTAATATCATTTCTAAGCTTTGCAGTTTTTTATGATGAAAAATATTTATCAAGGAATTTCTGTGCAAAATAAGTGATAAAGAATTTAACCATATCTTAGCCTTATCCCTACGTGAGAATGGAAAACGCTTAAGTCTAGTAGCATCATCAGAAACACCATCATATTGAAATATAGCACACAATTCTAGAAAATTGGCAAGATGTAAATTTGGATCTTCAGTTGGTGTTCCCTCAAATAGATTATTAGATATCATTTGGATAATAGCAGGTTTAAGTTCAGATGAATTAGCAGCTACAACATGATTTTGAATGTTATCATGAAATTCATCAACTGTATGATTTGCATAATCTCTTAAAGGTCTTAATTTATGATGAATTTTAGCATTTTGATTATTTTTATTTGCAATTTCTTGAAAATTTTGAAATTTTTCTATATTTTTAATATTTTTTAATTTTAATTTTAGTTCATTCTAATTCAGAATCATGGGGCACATGTTCTTCAGAATCTGCACTTCGAATAAACTATTACAACACAACAATTAAAATAAAAATAGAACACACATAAATAGATAAAGTTTAAATAAAGCTTTCTAAAAATAGAAATTTTATTTTTCTAAAAATTCTTTTTAATTTTTCTTTTAAATTCAAATCCAAAGAAAATTCGATTCTCCGGCAACGGTGCCAGAAACTTGATCTCTTCACACGAATACTGGTATATTTATTCTTCTGGTAATAAGATTAACAATTTAAATATGAAATTTCCTTCTTTAAATTGACACCAAAAACTTGATTTCAATGTAAATAAGAATTCAACAGTTATATTTAAATTTAGGGATTCTACGCAAGTATACATATCGTTATCAAGTAATATAAGACTTTCTGATTAAGCCCCGAAATATCAATCCCACAGGGAAAAATTTTAGATATTTAAAAGATAACAAGGTTTTAGATCATAAAATTTATTTAGAAAAAGACACTTAAACAGTTTTAGATAATAAAAAACTTGAAAATGTGATTCTTTTTGGTATTTTATTAATTTTTGAAATAAAGTGAACAATTAACTAGCTATAACAAGATTTTTGTAATATTAAAGAAGTCTAGATGAAAATATATTTTTTCCTTATCATGAATAAGTAATAAGTTAAAAAGTTATGTTGTAGAAGTATTCAAAATATGTTATGCCAAATAGAAGCAATATTATTTTTTACCCTGACTAGAGATGCTATAAAGAACATTAGCTAGTTTGAAGTTTGAATAGTTTTAAAGACAAGTTAGGTACGGAAGATACTAGCTCTCACTCTAGAGTTTCCTCCTTTCCCTCTATCTGGGGGCTAACATCTCGCATCAAAACCTAAAAAAAAAACCAAATTGAGGGCTTTAGTCTGTCACCCTAAAGTCCACTAATTCTACACTCATCAAAGTATATTTATCTATTTATTTGCACAAAATTATATGAATTACTTTCTCATCCATACAATCCCATGTGATTTCTACCAATTATTGATTGAGACAAAAACAACTTGGATCTTATATGTTCTCACAACAAATGTTAACATCTTAATTGGCCAAATCAAGTAAATGAAGAGCAATGATTAAGTCAACACAACTTCTTCCAATATTAAAGATCGATACTTCCACAACTTCCATCCAACACTTAATTACTTTTCATTTTAAGGAGAAAGAAAAAAAACTACTCAGAATCCATGGAGAAAGCTCAACAACAAAAAATTTTAAAAGTAGAAATCATGTAGAAACACAAGAAGTCTTAGTTAAAACCAAATGAAGTACAAAGATAAAAACTTATCTCAAGTTCCTCTCCACCATACTCTTAAAGTTCCTTTAAATATCTTCTTTTCTCTTACAAGAATCCCTATGACTGGTCGCCGAACTCAAGAGGGTTTAAGTCTCTCTAAAACAATGGATTTTTACTTATTAATCTCTACTCACCTACCCTTTCACTAGGAATGAGAAAAGTGTGAAGAAACCCTAAGTAAGAATCCTACAGCTCCTTACTATAACTACTCTAAAAAATCTATAAAAACTAACTCTAAAACTCCTCCTAACACTCTCTAATAACCCTCTTTTTCTTCTTTTTTAAGTCCTTTCTTTTATAATTTCTCAAATGATGTCTTAGAGCCTCTTTAAAATGTGTCCATATTCAATGAATATACTCAAGAGATGCATCATTTTAAGTGAAATTTGAATATCTTTTGGTACCCTTGATCTATTACTCATATTTGTACCAAAAGGTACATCAAACACATCTTCAAAATTCACCAAAAATTTCTTGAAATTGTAAAGTAACTACCCCGCGCTTAAGCGTGAGGTCTCTGGTGCTTAGGCACATCCTTCTCTGTCTGTTAGCGCTTAGAAGCCTAATTTGAGCGCTTAGGCGCCTGATTTGAGAGCTTAGGCGCCTCAGTTCATTTTAACACCTTCTTCAATTTTGCTCCAAATTTTATCATTTTCACTTCTTTTAACATACTTAGTCCATTTAATTTTACCTGAAAGAAAAAACACACAAATACCTTTCATTAAAGTGAAATATCATCAAAAATATGTATAAAAATGTGTACACAAATATTTTATATTATAGGTATATAACCCTGCTACAGCGTAAAAAGGATCCTATTGAAAAATGGGAGTTCTTTTGTTGTTTTGTTCTACTCCAATTTCCTTTGTTTGGGAATGACTTCAACCTGCATCTGGGTCATTATATGGTTTTGATAATCGACTAGTAAAGGTCGATGGAACAATAAATCTCCTTGTTTTCATTGAAGATTTTCCTCGACAGATAACTCGCTCAGTCCAATTCATCATTGTCAAGTCAGAATCAACATACAATGCCATCGTCGAGAGACCCCTGCAATGCATCTTTCTCATCGTAACTTTTGTACTACACATGAAACTCAAGTTTCCAACCCTAATAGGGATTGACATCATACGAGGAGATCAACAGATAACACAATCGTGCTACCTCAAGTAACCTCAGCCATGCCTGTCAGTGACATTTTGCATCAAAAACTTTAATTTTTTAAGATGAAGATGTATCTCAACGAGCTTATCCCGAAATTTTAGTTCACGTCCCGCTATGTAATGAAGACCCATCGAGAACAGTGCAGCTTGTTTCCTTACTCTCCGATGATTAAAGGTTAGAATATGTAGAACTCTTCCAGAGGAACCAAGACATGTTTGCATGGGCCCCAACCGACATGCCTGGAGCTGACCCTGAAATAATCATGCACTCTTTAAAGCTAGATCCAACCTTTAAATCGGTCATCCAGAAGAAGCACAATTTTGCCCTAGATTGCGTATAAGCTATTGAACAAGAAGTCAACAAGCTTCTCAAAGACAAATTCATACGAGAAGTGTACCACCCTACATGGCTAGCCAATGTCGTTATGGTAAAAAAAGCTAGTGGTTCATGAAGAATGTGTGTCGACTATACAGGCCCAATAAAGCTTGCTGGAATGATAGTTTTCCTCTACCGCGCATAGTCAACTCGTCGATGACACATCCAGACATCATATGCGATGCTCAACTTTATGGATGCATACTCAAGGTACAATCAAATATCGATGAACCCAATTGACGAGGAAGCCACCTTTTTCAAACATATATGGGTTTATACTGTTATCAGGTTATGTCGTTTGGTTTAAAAAATGCTGGTGCAACTTATCAACGTCTCATGAATAAGGTCTTTAGAAACCTTCTCGGGCGTATGATGGAGGTTTACGTTGATGACATGTCAGTAAAAAGCTTGAAAGCATCCCAAAACATTTCTCATCTGGAGGAGTGTTACCATCTCCTTTGTCAATACAATTACGACTTAACCAGACTAAATGTGCTTTCAAAGTCACATAAGGGAAATTCTTGGGATTCACGGTCACCCATCGTGGAATTGAGGCAAACCCATAAAAAATCAAAGTGCAGAAAGATATGGTGCCTCCAAGGAAAATTAAGGAGTTGCAACACTTAAATGGTTGTATAGTCGCTCTATTTCGCTTCTTAGCTCGATCTGGGGATAAGTATATGTTGTTCTTCAAGATACTTAGAGGTGCTCAGAACACTAATTTTCAATGGATAGATGATAGTCAGATTGCTTTTGAGCAACTCAAGACATATTTGGCTTCACTACCCCTTCTCTCAAAGCTCGTCCAAGGGGAGAAATTATATATTTATTTAGCTATTTTACATCATGCAATAAGCTATATCCTTATCATAATGGAAAACTCAGTCAAGAAACCAGTATATTATGTCAGCAAGATTCTCTCTAATATATAAAATCGCTATCGAATGTCGGACAAGACTGTGCTAGCCCTGGTATTCTTAGCTAGGAGTTCGTTTGTACTTCCAGGCTCACACTATCGGTGTCTACACACAACTCCCTTTGAGGGCTATCCTACAAAAACTAGAAGAATTGAGAAGATTAGTTAAATGGTCGGTAGAATTGAAAGAATTTTATATTTGTTATCTACCACGACCAAACATTAAATTACGGGTGTTGGCCGACTTTGTGGTAGAATGTAAAGTGCCCACCTCTGATGAACCGCGTTTTTCTTCTCCTCGGCCACCTTAGTGAACACTATACGTGGACAAAGCATCTGGAAACTCGGAGCTGGTGCAGGAATACTACTCATCTCCCCAAAGCAAGACATTGGAGTACGGGCTTCGCTTGAAATTTCCAGCCACCAATAATATTGTCGAATATGAAGCACTTGTCTCCGGATGAAAATTTACCATTGATTATGAAGTATGAAACATGATTATCTATACTGATTCTCAACCCATTGCATCCCAAGTAAAGGGTGAATTCGATGCTCATAACTCACAACCGGTGCACAACTTCAACAACTAGAGATCTCCATAAAAAAATGGGTATTGAGGAGATACATTTTCCCAGCATCCAGGACCCATGGGTGATACTTTTATAGATGACTCAAGGGAGCCATCTAGGATGGATCCCATCAACTCCTTCCTCTGAGATGAAATGCTAATACATCAATTTGTTTCCGATGCATGGCTATCAGCTTCATCCTTATTGGGTATGAGTTGTATAAGAAGTCATCTGTAGGAACGTAATTCAAGTGTCTTCCTCCGACTAAAGCTGATTATGCTCAACGATAGTTTCATTCTAGAATATGTAGAGAGCATTACGAGGGCAAGGCTCTCACTCTTAAAATAATGAAACAAGGTTTCTACTAGCCCACATCAAGCATGGCGCATTAGAGTTTGCGCAAAAACACAAGAGTTGCCAACTACATTCCAATTTATGCATGTGTTGCCGGTATAACTCATATCATTTCTGAGTCGTTGACCTTTTGCCCAATGGGGAGTAGACATCATGAGACCATTTCTGATAGCTCTGGGCAATGCAAATTCAACATCTTAGCTTTCGAATACTTCACCAAATGGGTAGAAGCAGAGTCTCTTGCCAAGATCACAGAAAATAAGACTCAATTCACTAGACGGGTCTTTACATCAATCTACAAGGGTCTTCAAATTCAGTTGGTGCACACTGCTGTGGTGCATCCCTAAACGAATGGACAAACAGATGTAAAAAATCTAACGGCGCTCAAGGGGTTGAAGACTCATCTTAAGAAGGTTGGGGGCAGTGGGTAAAAGAGCTGCACAACGCCCTATAAGCCTATCATACCACCGCACGAACTCCAACCGGGAAAACTCCATATAACTTGTGTATTGGTACCGAGGCTGTCATCTCCATTGATATTAAAGTTTCAAGCCCATAAGTTAAGATTTTTGATTCAGATAGCAATGAAGAAAAGCTCTGCCAACAGATGGATCTTCTCCCAGTACATGAGGTGACCCACCTTAGAGCTGCTTCCTACCGCCAAAGAATTGCTCGCCACCTTAACCAAAGAGTAAAGCCTCGACCTATCTCCATCGGTGACCTGGCCTTGCGTATTATCGAAACCGCTGTTCGTGGTACCCAACACAACAAGTTATCCACTCTCTGAGAAGGCCCAATATGTCGTAGCTACCATGATCAAGCCTAGAACCTTCAAGCTCAAAGATTCAGATGGAAAAATCATTCTCCGCACTTGGAATGATGAGAATCTTCGCAAATACCACCAGTAACACTCCAATCATATAATCTATGTCTATCAGTTTCACCTTGCATACAATGTCAATTTATCTCGGACTTATTGAATATTATTCACTTGCTTTAAAGCTTTGTGATTGAGATGACTTTCCTGTTACTATTGCCCTGAACAGAGGTCCTTGTGTGGTCCTGTTGGGAGATTGAATGCTTGAAAAGCTATTAATTAATTTGATATTTGGGAAATATTGATTTTAGCACGGGTTTGAAAATATTAGTAGCGGGTTTCCCCGAGTCATTTCTTTCCTGTTTGATTTTCAAATTTTAAAAGATTTTCAAATTTCATTTTAAACTTTTTCTGGTCTGAATGGAAAGGATACCCTTATTGAGGTAGATCCAATTATACCCAAGTGAGAAAATGATATCCTCTCGATTGATTCAAGGTTCTTGGGTTTTGTTTTTCAGTGTTTTACTCTTACTTGTTTTAGGGGCGTTTTAGATTAACCATCCTTCTGCTTTGGCCCTTCTCGGATTTGGAGGTGGGTTAATCTCCTTTCCTTCCCCTTTCTGTTGATTGACATGTTTTCCCCGCTTCACTCGGAGTTGGTTTTATTTTGTTTTGGGGCAGTGATGGTATTGATGATAAAGGCACACCAGTGGTAGAGTCGAATGATATTCCATCCTACGACACTAGGACTCGCTTCAGGTCCCCGATAAATCGTAGGATGACGGTATCATTCACCGCTATAAGGCTAGCGGGGCACCCATAACTTCTTGGGATGGTTAGTAATCCTACACCCGACGAAGTAATCGACTGATGGACAATCCTAATTTTCAAAATCTGATAAGAATAGATACTATTTTCACAACAAAAAAAAAATTTTCATTACAACCAAATGTTGATACAAACTCTCTTTTGTATGCCTGAAATCCACGTGCATGCTAAAAATATAAATTTTAAAAACATATTATAAAACTTGGTTGTCCATTCTTTTATTATCAGTTTTGGGTTAAGGAACACCCTTCCGAGTTAGGTTTAGTAGGACACCCTTCTAGCTGAGTAGCGGGTTCTATACACTCGGGTTACCGAGTCGCCTTCGACGACCCTCGAGCGATCTACTACACAGTTTCTGAGCCTAGCCCCGACCCGAGTGCTTGCGATTTCCTTTGGATTTTCGTATGATTTTGATGAAGCACTCGTGGTCCTTTTTCCGGGACTTTCACCAAGGTTTTGATTATTTTATTTTAATTTTCGTTTATTTTCTCCGAGTTTTCTATCGTGGGTCATTCGCAGTCCTTTTTCGGAATTCCTGGACGATGTTTCTTTTTCTGCTTGGCTTTCATGTCATGATGCACTCCAGTCTGCTGCATTTAAGAAAATAAAGAATCTCCCAGGTATACAAGTTTGTTTATATTTACAACGTGTTACTTTTTGTACCTGCTACTGTTCTTTCTAGCACGTTATATTATACTCTGCTGCATGTTTTACTGTTTTCCTGTACTATATACCTTATTATACACTGTACAACATTTAAACATACTTGTATAGGATGTTTAGGAGAACTCGACCATATGACCACCTGATTTGATATTGTGACTTACCACCTTAGAAAACTTAACCTCTTCACGGCAAGGAGCTTGGAGCTAACAGTGGGCAGCACGGTTATCTTCAAACAGCAAAACTTGTCTTCATCAACTAAACCATTCCTTAGTGATTAAATAACAACCCATAGGATTTCGAGGTTGTTCACCTAGTGCGGCATAAATCGTCAACCTTCTTTTAGGCCTTTGTATAGCTCTGTTGTACAATGTAAGCCCCAACTCGTTTTAGGATTCCGAGGTTGTCGTTCGTTAAGACCTAAACCCTCACATCTTCTAGGCCAAATGTGAGTCCTAATTTAATAAAATTGGCAGGATGAAACATTTAAATAATCTCTCCCCTAAATCGAAGCCAAACCATAGGATAGCTTGGGAAGTCACCGAGGTTCGCCTCCGGATCTCTGACATCCCTAGTATTTCTTCCTTTGGATTCTACAATGAAACGTTCTAAATTTGAGCCAATCCCCTTTCACACCTCTGTGTCCGATTACGATGAAAAGTCCTATCCTTTTGACCTCCTTGAAGATAACATTTCCTGATTTTTATCAAGAGTTTTCTTAAGTGATTTCGGTCATTTAAGATGTAATTAAATTTAGGGGCTTGCCCTTATAGGAAGCATTTACGAACTCGAACTTAAAATAAACCCTATTTAATCCTTCATATTAAATAGGGAAGCTTATCGACGAATAAAATGGTTTACGAGACAAACGGACGTCATATATTTCTTAGTTTATTTGATTAGCATCACTCTCAAGTCTTGTGTTTATCTTTTGGGATAAATGCGTGACTTGAGATGTAGCTTCTTTCATTTAAACTATGAAAAATATGATGTCGGTTGATTTTATATTTTTCTAAAAATTATATATATATATATATATATATATATATATATATATATATATATATATATATATGTAAATTAAAGCGTCCTTCGAAGCGAGCGATGAGATTTCGATTCCGGCGACCGACATCTTACGGACACTTCACACCCAAAACAAGGCCGACAGATATGCTGATTTAATTTACTCTCATAAAGACGAAAACCATAGATCTTAATCTTACACCTTGATATAAAATAAATAAATAAAATGTGAATCTAAATAAACATTAACTTAAAATTTAAATAATTCATGAAATTCAAGATACATATCAGCCTCATCTTCTCTTTCATCATCTTCAAAAGAATCATATTTTTTAACCTTTAATTCTATCTCATTGACAAATTCTTCATTCACTATAACTTTCTTCTTTCTATTAATGAATCTTAAATCCAATTTAATTTTTAAATAATTTTTGACACATGAAGTAATCATACTTAAATCATCTTGTATTTTCAGACTTTATTTCAAATATATTAAATATAATATAAAATAATATAATATATATTAATAAAATATCTTTTTTTTTTTCATAACTCGACAGTAGCACTTTTAGAAGGGTAAGCCTCAAATGAGAAAGAAATAATTCTAACTAAGTGATGACGTGGATTAAACCTCTAGGCATTTTTTGTGTGTCTCCATTCAAGTTGTGCCTCGAAGCATAAACCTTGAACACCTTTTTTTAGGCAAAGTTCACGGAAATAAAGAATCACTATGTCATGATTATTTTATTATTGTTAGAATAAGGGATACAAGAAATAAACTGACAAGAGAAGTTGGTCGTATGATCTATAACTCCAAATCAATGAAAAAGCAAAAAAGGAGAAAAAAACTAAAACGATTTCAGACTATATAAAAGGCCAATTTTGCCCCCAAACTATTTAAAAAAACAAACAATTCTTGGACTCTTTAAATGGGGATTGAAACAATCCCGCCAAGAAAGCATTTTTGTTTCTATTTAAATAACCTGAGAATTAAATTGAAATTTTACATAATCTGAGAGCATTTGACTCTCTGAAGACCATTTCACCTCTGTAATTAAAACTCTAAAACGATGAGAAAATAACTGAGAATAATATAGTGTAAATACATGTTGAAGATGTTTTTCAAATGCTCTTAATACACCAAATGACCAAATTTTCTTCTTCACTTTAGGAATAGGTGAACAAATCATCACCATTTTAGGTAGTTCTATTTAATCAATATGTTAAAAAATACATTGAAACTCTTCATCGGACTTAAAATACATCCCTTAATTCCAAGAGAAAAAGAGACAAAGGGCATCTAGATATTGTTATTATCACCCATGGAGGGAACAACTATGACTGTTCACAGCAAACCAAAAAAGGAATGAAATATTACAGTACAGGGATGAACAGTGCAATAATATGATCATTTTGTGGACATGAAGTGATGAAAGCGACAAAAATAGACAGTATTTGTGTCGATTAAGGTTGCAATTACAAAAAAAAATAAGGAAAAAAAAAAAGAGAAGAGAAGTGTAGCAATGCAGGCTTAAATGTTCTAAACAAAACATCAATGAAAACTTCAACTTATGAAAATGCGATAAATAGTATAATGCTTGAATATCATGCAAAAGTTGGAAAATATGTTGTATTTCTTTCCAACGTTTCTATAATATTTATACAAATCATTGGAGAACTTCTAAAAAAATATATAAATAATAATAAATAATAATACGATATCCATTTAAGAACTCTGAAACATCAGGTTACTTGAGTCATGAAAAAGATGAGGGATACTTTGCATGAACATATGATCCAAAACACCCACAAAGCATTAGAAAAAGTGCCTATCAACAAGTTCAGTGGGCAGGATGGAAGTGTAATCTCAAATATTATTTTCTTAAAGAAAACAAATGTCTCCTTCACAAAAGGTAATATACTATTACAAAGAAAAATAAAGCAACCTTAAGGCCTCACTGTCTAACTTTCCCAAATCTTAACCCTCCCTAATCTCCCCTTTGAATTCTTCTAAAACAAAATTTATCCATTCTTTCTTACGGCCCTACCGCTCCAGTTTAGCCTTTTTTTTTCCTTCTATGCGTTCCTTTATGCAAACAATAAGGATTGGTAAGAAACAAAAAAAAAAAAAGAAATTACAAGCATGCTACATTGAATCATCTACAAAAAGTCACAAATTAAAACTTGTGAAACTTACGATGAGGCTACTCCAACTGCAGATAATTGGGGCCAAACTAAAATTAAAAATATTTGATAACAAATTTCTTAACTGCAGAAGTACCCTACTCTCAAATTAGCATCTTCCCGAAACTTTTTAGAATAGGTTCACAAAATCTTCTGAAGTTCAATAGATTTCTCTTGGCATGAGTACTCATCCTCTCAATATTCTTCTCAGCAACTTACCATTCCGATGAAAATATGCATTTCACTTTAAAGAATTTAATATCAATAACATTTTTAGGTAATTTTAGATAAGTTAATTTTAGTAGCATTTTTATGTGGTTTAGAGATTAACATATTTTAAAGGCAAATGAAAAGATTCAGGTAATAAATGTGAAAATGCATAATACAGAACTATACATATAAATCTCCCAACTATAATTATAAAACTCTTAAAACAGTACGGAAAAGAAAAAAAAAAAAAACTAATTATCCTACAGATATATCACTTTCTAAATAAAAAAAATAAAAATTAAGTTGTCATAACTTCTTTCAAAATTCCATAACAATCCTCATGACTAATGCAAGCATAAATAAAATAATCTGCTGTGTGCTCTCAAATATAGAACATGTTCTACAATGTGTTGATAAACAATAACTTATGTTCACTGTGGTCCTTATATTTATTAAATTAACTTACCTAACAGAAAATTATCCTGACGACTACTATGCTAGAGGATCTCCAAGACTAATGCTTATGTCTATTATAAAAAAGATTCAATCAATTGTATGCTTGGATTGAAATATAACCTTTCAATCTCTTAAAACAGTACAAAAAGTATAAAATCTAGCCCATTGTCCCGCAAAAAATAACAATTCAAAACAATCAGATCGCAGTTCAAGGTGATTAAGGCTACCAATAATCAAATTGAGAATATAGTTTTGAGAAAGATATCATGCATAGAGAAACAAACAAGCTAACCTAAGAAAGCCATGCAGAACATCAGGTTACCTTACAGCCTAAAGTTAAGTCATCGCTAAGTTCAGCTTCGGTTTTCTGATTTAGATCATCAATATTTTCTGGTTCATGGCAAGTAGTAGAGAATAGTTTGAGCATGTGGCTCACTCCATGTTGCTGGCGAGTCTCTCCATCATCATCCATAAAAGAGCCTTGAGGGTCATTCTGAAGGCAAGAAGCATTGGGCTTTGAATTCAGTGAGATTTTCTTGTCCTTCTCTGCAGAATTTCTAGGTTCTGAACCAGTTGCGGGCTCAAAAATAAACAAATCATCAGTATTATCAGAAATTAAGTTCTCCCAATCACTTCTAGAAGCATCTTCCTTCGTTTGATCTGCTGGAAATTTCACCTCAACCAAAATTATTGGCAAACGAATTTTGTGTGTTTTCCGAAGCATCTTGAACTAACTTAACCCGTTCTGATGGAGTGCAGCTGATATCCTGTTTAAAATCCAACTTCACACCATAGAAAGGCAAAGTATTATGGTTTGGATTAACATTATCAACTTGTGCAGACTGAGAAATATCAGGTTGAGATGAGCTTTCATCCACAAGATCGACAGAAGCCTCATTCAGAGAGCAAGTTATACTGCAATTTTTTTGGGCAAGAACAACAGAAGTGGTAAGTACAGCATCATTTGGAACCAAAGAATTTAAATTGTTTTCATCCAAACTATTAGAAGAGACTTCCTGTTTTACTGAATCCGGGAAAGGGTGCCTAATAGCATACATGGGATGGAAACATGCTTCAGATACATAACAAAACAAACATGTTTAAGAGAATGCAGTACACTTTGATTATTACCTTATTAGGAATCTAGATTCCTTATGCAAGCTGACATGGGGGGAAGAAAAAACCGAAGAAAGAGTAGCAGAACCAGGTGAATGAAATGTATGTATGCTGTGCACTGATTTAACAGGTTGAATTGGAGACAAACTATTGATGAAGTTGAACACCGGAGAATCCTAAATCAAACATAAAAATAGCTAATAAAACCACAACATATGCAAATACAAGAAGAAATATTTACTGCTTCATAAAAAAATAAAAGAAAATAGATAAAGAAAAGGCAGCCAGTTTATGCGCCAAAAAAATATAGGGTGTAACTGTGCTGTCTAGAAAGCTTGATGCCAAAAGTACAAAAATAGTGCAAACTAAACATACACCGCTTGAAATAAAATTACACTGCTAGAAATTATTATGCTACCACAGCACAACCAGAACGGAAGGACTAAGCATTTGAATGAAAATAAAATGAACAGAAGTTGAAGAACCGGAAATAAAAATTTAAGTTATATCAAAAAAGGAAAAATCAAGACACAGCAAAGCAGAAAAATACATAATATAATCCAAAGCTTCTAAGATTGTGTGATAATCACATAGCTCAAATAAACGATAAAAACTACGGGACTTGTTAAAATACCAAAGCATCATTCTATTTTGATCTTTTAAAGAAAATGTGAAAACAAAACGAGACACAAAAGAAAATGAGCAAAAGTACAATATAATATTTTCATCAAACTATTCCAAAACAACACACATCTAGAAACAAAGTTGAAAGTTGAGGCCTCCCTAACCCAGTCGCATAACAGCTTTGAAAAACATTAATAAATGGATATGTCTATCAATAATTTGATAGAACCTTGTGACCTGCCCAAACAAATTAACGGCCAATATCAAATACCTACCAAAATCACTTAGGAGGCAGCCAAGAGCAAGGTATCTATCAATTCAAACCAATAATATAGCTTAGCTTGGTCTGTAAACAATACTCACACAATTGAATATACTCTACTATAAAAGAAAAAATTAATGGCACACAAAATGCAAATACATTTTCAAGTATACCCAATAATTAAAATATTTCAAATAACTTTAGCACATAAATTGCATTACAAAAGCATGTTCATGATATTCAAGTGAAAGGATCTGCGATTCAATGATTAAAGGACGATGGTGTTTCTCCAAGATCACGAGTTAGACTCCCAAAATTTGTGACTTATCACTTGCTATGCTGAAAAATAAAAACCAATAGCATTACCATACCCGAAGAGCCACGTAAGTGCTCATCTAGCAATTCAACTAAGCAATTGTTGTCTACTCTACTTGCCTATTAAAACATAGCCACACAACCAGATCAAGGCTTTTTATTGTTGTTTTTAGAGAGCAGCATTTTGGATATCTTTGTATAAAGGGATATCAATTTTCTCTATTTGTATCAAGGAGTTCAATAAAATTACTTTTTTTCCTGAAATCTAACTTCTTCGAACTGAGTTATTCATCACACTTATTGAATCCCTACCAAGAATTGCCCTAAATCCACACAAATATAGGTATTAAATAGTGGATCCATACAGACTTTCCACTATAGTTCAAATATAGGTCCAACCATTCCAAATCAAACTTTCTAAAAACTAAGTTTATCCAGCTCGATTAGAAATGTGATGTTATCATAGGAGCATCCTACTCTTGCAAAAGAAAGAAAATAGTACATAAAATTGGGAAGATGGAGCTTATAGCATTCTTTTCTTTAAAGATATATGCATGCTCACAACATCGAAGAACGTAAACGTGTAGAGTTATATTAACCTTGTAAGGTCTTTATGTTTCATCAAATGTGTGATACCAGTTTGTCCTAAAAATACCCAAACAGGACAGTGTAGAAAATTTACTTTTACCACATAAAGCATACCAGCTGCAGAGCTAACTCTTTGCAAAACTACATAATGGTTTCCATTAGAATAGATGGTATAACGGCTACTAAATGGCATGCTCGATCTATGGATAAAATTCAATAATAGTCTGTGTACTACAGAAGCCACAAGCTCAACATCCTGCATGATAAAGTTAAGACTATCTAATTTGCACAGGAATTTTCATCCATCTAACATCTTTTGGCCCTGGACATGGCCCTGAAACATAGCTGAGTGTGACATTCCCGTCGGAATAAAGTTCAACATTTCATGATGGAGGATGTATTAATGTGCATTTGCACCAAGATTGTGAAAACAAATCAGAAGTACAATAAGAAATCGAGTGGGATATAAATGAATTCCAAATAAATAAGAAAATGGCATGTTTAATCCTCTATTTAAACTTCGCTAACAACAAAATTTGAAAGCATAATAAAGCTACTTTCCGAACTACAACAAACATATTTCAAATACTTTGCATATTATAAATCATAACACACCAAATATAATATTCACAAAAAGAAATCACTTCCAAAAAGATATTATATTTTAGCGACTTCACAAAGTTACCTTTCATAAACAAAAATATCCATTTCTAGTACAAACAACAATGATAAAATGTGATAAGACTTAGGGTCTGTTTGGGGCAGCTGTAGCTTATTGAATAATCTGCTGATAAGCCGATTAAAAATAATCCGCTAATAAGCTAGGTGAGATGACTATTACAAAATATTATTTTCTTGAAAAATATAGACCGCAGCCAGAAAGCTATCACCGCACCTAGATAGGTGTGGTGTGAAAAAGTTACTTTTTGCGTTTTGAAAATGCATAGTTTGCCAAAACACAGTTTACCCAAACAGGCCAGGTGCGTTTTCAAAACGCCACCGCACCAAATAAGCTGCCCCAAATGGATAGTTAGTCGAGAATTATCAATTACTTAAATTAAATATAGATTTCAGAAGAACCTCTAAAAGGAAATTACAACCATTTGGATTACAGCAATTAATTTCCACCACTATCAAATTTTAATCTTATAAAGCTTGTGTTTAATAGATTAGTTACTCCTTAAAAGATATTCCAGAGAATCTAATACTCTAACAAGGTCAATATTAGATGATGCTTGCTCCATTTCATCAACCCACTTAAATAGTTGCAGCTTTCTTCTATTCCATTCTCGGGACATCTATAGAACATTCTTCCCTATTTCTCACATTTGTAAGCAATGTTTACTTTACATTGCGAGATCACAACAATAGTAAGTATGATGTTCTTGATTGCTTCTTAATCCCATCGACCTAATCAAACTCATTTTTTGTAATCTCAATTGACACATGAGAATTTCACTGTAACACATTAACGGTTAAGCACATTAGCACGTGGACACAACTTGAAGTAACACAAGTAACAAAGTCAATTTGTTAAGTTTCAATGAGAGCTCATCAATGAACTTCCTTGAAAGCTTGGAGAGCTTCAGGAGGATCTCCATTAACTTTGCCCGGACTCAATATCTAAAGACATAGGAGTTGAGTGGTATGTGTATATGTAAATCAACAATTTATAAATATGATATATTTTCAAAAATTCCAATTTAGGTATTTCATTATATATTTTGGTGCAAAAATGTAATATCTATAACGAGAATGAACATGACAACTAAACAACTGATCTCCAAAATCCATAGGAAAGAAAAATCGCCTGTTTCCTCTCACTATCATAATTTTGTTAACCAATTGCTAGGATGAACTTCAACAAGATAAGTAGACAACAATCTTTTTATGAACTCTTTGATGTCGAGAAGGAAAAATTGAATTATCAATATTAAGCAAAAAATTCTTTGTTTTAATATAATATATCAAAACAAAGGACAAAAAAATGTAGAATTACAACCACCTTGGTGAATGTTGGAGACATAGGAGCCGTTGAAAGTGCATCTTTTCATTCAAAAATAGAAAATTAACAAATGTCCTGCCCGAGCTATAGTTTAAATTAACAAAGTATGATAAAAGGTCAAATCATTTCTAATATCATTGCTCCAACATCAAGTCACATTAAACTGGAGCAGTTTCAATTCATGGACATGTTGCCCATTTTGCTTGTAGAAGTAGGCATATCTGCCTCTCAGTGTCGACCTCACGTTTGACTAGCCGCTCGCCGTCGATTTCATGCTTGACCTGCTGCTGTCGAAGGAGTGACCAGACAGTAATAAGTAGTAGCTCATGTGTTTCCGAAGAAGTGAGGGGAAAAGAAGTCTCACTAGGTGGTATACTGAATGGTGAAATGGAATTTTGAGTGATATTTCACTAATATTTAAGTTTTAGGTCATAGAGAGGTATATATGAAAGTTTCTTATGGTATGTATATAGATCCTCCAAAATCTATCTATGACAGTTTTTTTGAGGAAAAAAATTATAATGAAAATTTTTTTATTTTTTCACAATCAAATTTACTTAATATATGATAGCCACATAAAATTATATTCAAAATAAAATAATATTTATCATAATTATAACAACTATTAAAATTATAATCGTTTTTATAAAAATAATTAGAAGGGGGGAAAAATAAAACCTACATCAGCTCTAACGGCCTTTGTTTGCACGTGTATAGAAGGAATGGATCCAAGCCGAATAAGAAGAGGTAGCAGCGAGGGAACGAATCAAAGCAACCCCGAGCGTCTGGGAGCTAAGCCGCGAACTCCTCGCAGAAGAATAGGTAGAAGGCGACAGCGCAGACAAGAAGATAGGCTCGGCAGGAGTAGGATTCCCGATTCTTCACAAAACGATTAAGCATTCGCGGGGACGAAAATAGCGGATCAAAGCACAAATCATAAGCCGCTAGACCGAGTCTGGAGGAGACAGGTGAAGTAGGAAGTTTAGAGAGCATATTAAAAATGGGCTCTGCAAATAGAGATTTCTATATTCCTAACAAAAGCACTCACTGCTCTCGTCATTCGCTGCTTCTTTGCGGGGCTTTAGAAATCAGCAAAGGAGATGGAGAAGGCTTACAGTTTGGAGCTGAATAAGAAGAAGAGAAAGTTCGAGTTGATCGACGATGGGGAGGTAGAAGAGCGCGCCTGTAAACGGCTCAAGACGATGCATGACAGTGGCGACACAGAGAGCACTGCGACACCCATGGAGGTGGATGATCCGGAGGAGCAGCTGGACGATCCAATGGAGGTGGATGATCCCATGGACGTGGATGATCCGATGGAGGTAGAGGTGGATGATCCCATGGACGTGGATGATCCGATGGAGCTGGATGTTCCGTCATGGCGTCTCGTTCCAATTTATGCATTTCTATTAATTCCTGTACAAAAATTAAATTAATATTAATAAACTTTTTTTTTTTTTTTTTTGGTAGCATGAAAACACTCCATATTTTTAATCAAAATATCGTTCCAATTCAAGCTTCTGGCCAATCGTCCCCTAAGATTAAGATTAAAAATTGCCAGTATAATATTATATATACACGAACATTATCTTACATTTTATTATTATATCCGCATTTTATATAATGTTCAAATTTAAATTTTTCGTTATTATTATATATAATATAAAAATGACTTGTCAACTAATTTCTTTCAAATTTTATAAGAAAATTTACATATTTATTGCACCTTAACTTTATTTAAATATCTAACAAAATAAGTTTGATATTTATATTAATATAATTTTGATGTCATAAGCCTATAATGAAAATATGTTTCACTTTTTTTTAATTAATAATAAAATTAATAATTTTAATTTGATATTAAAATTTTGAGTGACATGCATATAGATATCAATCAATGGGAATTGTGTTGTATGCATGAGATTAGGTAAATGCCTCAATTTTGTAATGGAGCTGGATGAAAGATAAGTGCTCGAACACCTCAACCCTCCAATCACTGTTCTCCCTTCCTTAATGAAAGATAAGGCAGGCATACATTTCTAAGCACCAAACAGAAAATAATACAAGTAGAGGCATATATGGCAATAAGCAACCAAAGAAGAAAAGGTTCGATAACCTGAGCTCCAGTTCGATGGGCAGCCTCAATAATGGCTAATGCATTAAGATAGCTGGCGGGTGCAGGAGCCGGTCCAATTCGTATGGCCTCATCGGCATAATCCACATGAAGAGCGCCACGATCGGCATAACTGAATACCGACACAGTCCGGATGCCAAGCCTCCTAGCCGTCATTATGATCCTGCACGCAATCTCCCCGCGGTTCGCCACCAATATCGTCTCAATATTCCTCCCTTTCTTCCCCTCCGGCCATGCCGGCGACGGCGACGGCGACAGCGATGAGGACACCCACCGCCGGGAAATTGTAGGCCTAGGGTTTCTGCATGGTGGAAGCTGAAGGACTCTTTTCCGAAACAAAGCAGACATTAACACCATTTCGCTCTCTACAGTGTGACCTCCTTTCGCGAAGAGCAGGAGCAGACGAAGCAGTACAAGGAAGTAACGATCAGATTGTATGGAGGACGGCTGATTACATTTGACGGAAATGATCTTGTACACGTGTGAATAAGGATGATTGGTCAGAGTGGGGTCCATGAATCGTCCATTCGGGGGCCGAACAATAAGACAACCAAGATAAGGTAAATTGCCTCACAAAACGTGAAACAGCGAGAGCAGCGAATGCTAAATTGGCACGCTGTTTATGGGCATGAATCAAGCTCATTAGGCTTCACTCAATAAGGCGGACTCGGGTCGTCTGAGTTTGATTAGCTTCGAGTCAGCAGGCTCGATTAAATCGATTAGATTTATTCGGTCGGTTAATCTAGTATAGTTGTCGACCCTCAACCCCTCACGAGGAACTCCTTTTAGTCGAGCAATATTAGGCTATCAGAAAACTAATGAATCAACGTAACTCTATAGGTAGCTAGGGGTGTAAACAAACCGAACACGAACGAACAGAACTACTGTTCGTGTTCGGTTCGTTTGAAAATTAAGTTGTTCGTGTTCGGTTCGTGTTCGAAATTGTTCGTGTTCGGTTCGATTTGTTCGAATTTAGTTCAAATTGTTCATATTGTTCGATTTGTTCGAAATTTTTGAATCGTTCGAATTGTTCGAACTGTTCGAATTGTTCGAATTTGTTCGAACTGTTCGAATTGTTCGAATTTGTTCGAATTTGTTTATACTATTTATGAAATTTATTTGATGTGTTTATATTTTAATGAGCTAAAAATACATTACTTTTGAAAGAAATAGTAAATAGTTATAAATCAACCCACTCAAAAGAAATAGTAAAATACATTACATAACATCTCTTTCTCAAATACCAGTTCTGAAAATGTACAAACTCGACACTCTTAAGACTCGAAAAAAACTCTAGAAACTATAAATCAACCCGCTCAAAAGGAGCTCGCACAAATAGATGGCCATGCAATGTAACCACAGCTGAAGTCTGATGAGGATCAATCCGTGAAGGTAATGTGATCACCTGCTCAGAAGTTTTTCTTTTCATTAATGAAAATGCAGTAATAAATTTGAATCAATGTACGAGGTAGACTGGAGCTTATATTTTTAAAATATGTGGTAAACAAAGGCATTTGAGAAACCTTCTAAGTTCTCATGGATATCCTCCAATGCCAGCAATAAGGACGACCTCGATGCATTATTTCCAGGTCCGACAACAGCAATCCAAGGGAGAAATTGTTGGTAGAATCTCTAAGCTTTTTTAATCCAAGCTAAGCAAATAATGTAACAGAATGCTTACAAACAAATCAATAATAAAACATTCATCGCAAATGAAAAAATACAGGAATAAAAATCTTCTAAACAAAAAAGTATGCGTACCAATATATTAAAATTCACAAATTTTTAGAATGAAATGCATTTATATCTCAAATTATAGTAACAAAGCAAGTTTAAGCAGAGACCCTGCAGATATCTGTAATAGAACGGTGCAGACTCTTCAGAGATATTTAGATCTTCATGTAATACTTCTACATCCGTGTAAGAGAATGCACGAAAAGGGCCTCCATCCAAGCATTACCCAAATATAAGCTGCCTGTTATAACTTATAAGAAATACACATCATTATAAATGTTTAGATTAAATAAAGATTTACATGCATAACAGTATAACAATCAATTCTTTCGTGCCTATCACCTAAACTTCTATTTTACCTGCATGCCGCCTTCCCTATGCATGAGAAGGTGTATTTCACTTTTTAGAATTTAAAATGATGGTTTTCTTTTTCTGATTTGAAATATTTGGGCTGTATAAATGTAATAAGTAATGTGGGTGCTAGATATGAAAATACATAAGGCGGTATGTAAATGACCCCAAATTAAATTAAAGGCTTAAAGCTATCAGACCAAAGATAATATCTAAAGCATATACCATTGATGCTCTTCGACAAAGCAGCAAAAAATTCCTATTAATGCAGCAGCAATGCAAATTCAAGAAATTTCGAATTAGACATTCAAAGAATATGAATTGTTAGAATTTTTAACTCACTCCATCTAGTTCAGGAAGAAAGGCGTCCAGACGAAATCTTTTGACACCACCTCGGTATAACAAATAAATAAATGTCTCTCTTATCCCAGAATATGGCCCTTGTTCCTATAAAATAAGAGAACAAATAGAAAATAAGTAGTACTAAAATTTTAAATCAAGATGTATTGCGCCGCATGAAATTTTAACTCCCATTTCTGCAAGATCTAGAGCTTCAGGTCCTGCAAGTAAAACAGCCGATCACAAGATCAATATCTAAAGCATAATAAGTTCCTCATAATAAGTTTTCTCTTTCATCTTGCTCAAGGATTCACAAGATCAATATCTAAAGCATAATATTAAGTAAACCAGAAAACCAAACCTCAACACTTCTCCCACTTTCTTCGAATCAAGCCTTTCATCATTCTTAAATTATCATTTGATATTATTTATTGAAGAAAGAAATGAAAGATATTAAGAGAATAAATCATGCCTCCCAAAAAAATAGAAGAAAAGCTACTCATACAATAGAAAAGAGGAATTATGCAGGGAATGAATTGGTTTGTGTCAGTTCATTCAAATAGAAAAGAGGAATTACTTGGCCATTAAAGCAAGAAAGCATTAATTCAATTTCCAAGATTCAGAAGCATGTTTTTACTTCTTCTGAACATAATAAATCCTTCAAAAAGTAATAAATTTTTCAAAGAATCTGATACATCTTACTCTCCTACCAACCATTTTGGTTAAGCAGTATCCATTAAACTTCAATATGCATAAGCCAAACTTCATTTTAGAAGCATATAAGCATGGCACATGGCATTATCCTTCAACCGTCATCTCAGCAGGAAAGAATCTCAGCAGGAATAAAAAACCGTTTGAATTAAATCACAACAACAATAAAACTAAAAGAGTGCTGAATGAATATATTAAACTTTTCTCATTGAAAAAAAAAACTGTTTTCATTGATTTCGATCTGTTTTATCCATCCGTTACAAGCAACAGCCTACTGCCTCGCCTTTCAAACGAACCAAACGAGAAAACATTAAATAGGTGCTTGCTTTGCATTTAAATAGGAAAAATGAAGATCAAGGGGCTTAGAAACGTTACAACCAAACAAATCCTTATTTTCAAAATCCATTGAACCTTATATTTTATTCTGCAAAATTCTTAAATTAACCATTCCTGGACAATTCAGCAAATAAGAATACCTTCATCCCTGGCCTTACAAGCATTGTTGCACAAAGTTTTGGAATCAAGGAAATAGATGTCAGGTTATATGCAATCTGTGCACCATAAGCATTGCTGCACAAAACTTCCACTGCTACACAAAGAGGCATTTACATATATAGGCATTTACATATATAGAAATACCAACATAGAGCTTCACTGTTGCAACTAATAACATTCCTTTACATACTAACTATGTAAATAATAACATGATAACTAATAACATTCCTTTAGTAATAACATTCCATCACAAAATAAACAAAACCCATCAACATGTAAATAAACCTTTCAAAGCATCAAATATGACCAACTATATAAACAAATCTGCAAATGAGGTCATGCAGTTGCCCAACATCCTCATGTAAATAAGCCTTTCAAAGCATCAAACATGCCCAAATGCCCAAGTAAATAAAAAAAACTAAAATTCTCTTTCTGCTATATAACATAAGATTAAGAATAGAGCACTACAATAAATTCCATCACCAGCAATTGTTTCTCGGTGCATACTGATGCTTAAGATAATATAACTACTCCCATGAAGTTTCAAAAGAAACACGTACATACCACTCAATTCTTATATATTTACCTATGTAGCCTCCAAAAATTCCAAACACTTGAACCTATCACTTCTGCTATATCAAATTATCCATATCTCAACTTTATAGCACAAACAAAATCAGTTAATTGCTGATTCATGTACATCTCCCCGAACCTCCACATTTTGTAAAAAGGAACCCTTGCACTTTCAGGTTTTCAAAAGGACAACGCTCCCAAATAATTCAGATTTCAAAAACAAACCCTCAAAAGAATCATCCAGCAATTATAATAAAGCAAAATAAAGCTAAAGGAATGTTCCATAACTGATATAGATCAAATAAAACCCAAGAGACTTTCATGAGCAGCTCTCAGAGAAAAAATTTCTGAAAATATTTCTTCCATTTATAATTCCTTCCAGATCGCAGATCTAATTTGTTTTCAATAAAAAAACAGAAACAAAAACCCTAGGCTCTCAATCAATGACAATGGAAGTAACGGTTGCTCACAACAGATGCACAACAGCACAAGCCATCCAAGCTACTCCATTGTCACTAATCACTAGCAGAAACTTAAGCTAAGAACTAAGTAGCCAACTCACAGAAACTTAAAAAACTAGCCAACAATCTGAAGGTACTATGAAATATTACAGAAAATATGCTCAAATTAAACAGATCTAAAAAAAAGTTATGGAAACTTGAGCTAATAGGAGAACCTGAAGTCTGAAGAAGATAAATGAAATATTAAAGATAAATGAAATATTAAAGATCCAACGCCGACTCGATCCAACGACGACTTCACAAATATACTTTATAGAAGACAAATAGGAGTAGAGATTAGAGAACGAACACGAACGTACAACCCAAGCTCTCGACGAGAGAAAAAGGAGAGCCGGCGGAAACCTAGAGCTCTCGAGAGGGGAAAGGAGGCCGAAGTCTCGAATAGCGCCGAACACGTTTACACGGGCTTAGGGTTTGTTTCTTTACTTTGTATATATTAATATATATAAATAATATATTATATTAATTATATAATTTATATTATATATGTATATAATATATATATATATATTAGTATATTACTAATATATTATATTAACATACTATTACTATTATTATTAATTTATTATATATTATAATTTATAAAATTTAATTTTTTTAATATCATAATTTTTTTTATATATAATTATTTTAAATTATTTTATATTTCGAACAATAACGAACCGAACACGAACGAACGCATCACTGTTCGTGTTTGGTTCGTTAAACAATTCAAACGAAAAATATTGTTCGTGTTCGTCTCGTTTACTTATCGAACGAATCGAACACGAACTCCTTGACGAACCGAACACGAGCTGTTCGCGAACGACGAGCTTTTTTGACAGCCCTATAGGTAGCTCACTCTCAACAAACTTCGATTTATCATGAGGAACCTCATGAGCATCCGTGGGATAGTTGATGTTATTGAGAAACTGAATCTTTCCTTAGAGTCGACTTTCTTATAATAGTTGGCTTAGATATCTCCGTCTCATTATAGTTTTATCTAAAAAACATAATATATGTGATTCCAACCCGTAACCTCACTGTGAAAAATTTTATCTATCACTGTATCACAGATAAATGCATATTATAATTGAATTGATCACATGTTTTACTTTTAAAAAAGTATGTTAAAAAAAATTTGAAAAAATAATTTTTTAATGTTTAATAAGAATTACACTTTGAAATAACAAGAAAAATAACTTAAAAAATAATAATATGAAAGTTTTCTCAAAAGAGGCCATAATCTTTTAGTTTTTGAAACTAGTAGAGGAAAACTAGGTTACATAAAGTACTAGCTTGTCCTCTTAAAAAAATTATAGTGGTTCAGAATAAAGGTTTGGTCATATAACATGCATGGTGGTCTGATTACTACTCAGACAGAATTATCCATTCAAAATCATATTCTAGCAAATACAGTCATCAATTCCCTCCATATTGTAACAAAAATATGACTTCTAACATCAAGTTGCAGGATTGTAGCCTTGCAGAATTACAAGTTCATTTCTCACCAAACGACAATTGGGTTATAAGGCATTCAAAATCATTAGATTTATGTCAATGATGAATGCAATATAAATTGTAATCAATTTTATATTATATAATACGACCATACTAGACTTGAGATCGAGGTTCAGATGATGCACCAAAATAGGCCTTCCAGTTGATCAACTTAATCGACGAGTTGCCAAGTACGAGCTATCATTTACAAGCCATTGAACGAATACTTCTCTTCATCTATCAAGCACAAAGAGTAAATATGATAAGGCAGTCAAGAAGATCCAACTCGCTTCAAAATCAAATTGGTCTAGAGGCGAACTACCCCAAGATCCGAACTGTTTGATAAGGATGTGATCCGACAAAAAACATTAGGAACAAAAGATGAAATTATGCAACGTTAGATGATAATGTGTTAGAGATAACATAAAGAAGACGAGAAAATAAGTGTGTTTGGGGTGGTTGCTATTTTTTGAAGTAGTTGTGAAGCTGCTTATGGTGTAGCTGTATGTTTGTTTCGATGGTCAGTTGTGTAGAAATTGTTTCTGAGAAAAAAATTGTAATGCCCTTACAGATAGCACGTAACTCTCATGTGTATTCCACAGAAAACATAGCAAGCCCACAATTTTTTTAAGCAACAAATCAATCAAAAAATTCCAAGGACATGGCATGAAATGCACTCAAAATAATCATAAGAAAATTGATTCAAGCACATTTATGCACGCATTCCAAAAATCCTGTGTTGAGGAGCAAAACCACATATCAAATAAACTCTAAACGCATTAAAAGAATCACAGAGATACATACAAGTTATTCAAAGGAAACAGTATAGCCGAAAGGGGGTTTCGCTCGGCAACATAAAAGGAAATCCTAAACAGCGAAGGAGATCGAATAGGGAAGGGGATAATGTGGATGAATACTCGACTTGAGTGAGGGCAACAACATAAATACGAATTCAGGCCGCGAACGAGACCACGGAACATCATCCATGCCACTCTAAAACAAGTGGTTTCAGCAACACAATTTTCCCAGAAGCGGCAGAAACGAAGCTCTCCAAATGTTCCGTCATGGGCATTACAAAACAGGAAGCGGCATAACAGCAATGCCAAACAGGGCCAAAGTCAGCAATCCCTAGATATTTACATATAACTATCATTTATTTGTATTATATGAGAACAAATCCTTTATAAGAAAAGATGCCTTTGTAATAAAGGATAAACAATCGATCCCTAGAATTTGTAACCTAATACTATCCTAATAAACACATAAATTATTTCTCTTCAACTTGTTCTCTCTCATTCCTAGTTAGCAGTTTCCTTGATGTGTAAATGGACAATTCGGAAATTGTCCCGATACAAAATACATTCGGAAGGACTCCCAACTTACCACTACAGAACTTTAGGCATTATCAGAAATCTAATAGCAGTTGTGGGAGTATTCTCTCTAAATGGGTGGCTTCAATTTTATAGTTGCCCTCTGCTTCAGCGATTATTGCAGCTCGTTGGACAGCCTCTGTGAATGAAAGAAAAAAAATTTGCAGTGACAAACTTAGTACCAACACACGCTTTACAAAATAAAATATTAAAAAGAATTTTTTCTAAATTAATTTCAAACTTACCCGTGACAAAGATCCGAAGAAGCTCGCTGCTAACCTTTAGGGCATTGGAATTAGCTGCAATCATCAGTAATTCATAGTTAATAATGTCAGATAACTGAATATCAAATTTGTACATAAAATTCTTAAAAGCATCAATCCTTTAAGTTGATCATTTGTAATTGAAATAAAATCAATAAATTTTGGTTTTGTTATAATGTCTTATCATCATTAGTCTCATCTCAAATACATGTTTGACATGATGAAACTCCAATTGTCATTTAATCATGTTATATTTTGTCATAGGTATTGATCATATGCTTCGTAAATCATTTTGAATAATTATATTTATGTATCATAAGTTTAACCATTCGACCTCCTAATTCCTTAATATTAATTTTATCAACTCATTATTCTTGGCATTTTCCCTCTGTTACATATCCAAATCGACCTAGTCCTTTTTCATTCACCTAATCCAACATAAATAATACTTCAAACTTTAATATAATCACTCATTAATATATCATTTCTAATTTTACCACACATCCATTTTAAGGCACGTTTATGCACAATCAACTTTGTATCAATATAATTTTTCAAAGCCAAAAAATTTGCATTGATTATTACTTGAGACTTGTCAAAACTTCATTCATCCTGGACTTCAAACTTCAAGAGTTAAAATGGAATTTTGTTGAGGCATTCTCAGAGCAATTCGGATTGGGACAAATAATTCCAGATCTCGAAACCAAGTTACATTATTAAATTAAGACTTGTCAAATCTAGAACCAGCACTAACCCTACGAAGTGAATTCACGACCGAAGTGCATAAGCTGCTCCATTGTTCTAGCACAGGACATCTATGATACTTCTTGTGGTTAATCTCTAAATGATCAATAGCTTGTCCTAAACCAACTATTTGTTTGGAATTGGGAGCCCAATAACAAATCCTAGGTTTTTGTTAAAAAAAAAATTGTCAGCTTTCTAAAAGCAAAGTTTTCTTATTCCTTCATATAACCTCGTCAAATTTAGAGTTTCCATTGGATAAAATGAGCTCTGAAGAAACATTCCCACGACAACTAAATCCAGTAAAACGTGTGCGGGTAAAAGAATAAGAAACAACACACATCTAGAAACAAAGTTGAAAGTTGAGGCCTCCCTAACCCAGACGCATAACAGCTTTGAAAAACATTAATAAATGGATATGTCTATCAATAATTTGATAGAACCTTGTGACCTGCCCAAACAAATTAACGGCCAATATCAAATACCTACCAAAATCACTTAGGAGGCAGCCAAGAGCAAGGTATCTATCAATTCAAACCAATAATATAGCTTAGCTTGGTCTGTAAACAATACTCATACAATTGAATATACTCTACTATAAAAGAAAAAATTAATGGCACACAAAATGCAAATACATTTTCAAGTATACCCAATAAGTAAAATATTTCAAATAACTTTAGCAAATAAATTGCATTACAAAAGCATGTTCATGATATTCAAGTGAAAGGATCTGTGATTCAATGATTAAAGGACGATGGTGTTTCTCCAAGATCACGAGTTAGACTCCCAAAATTTGTGACTTATCACTTGCTATGCTGAAAAATAAAAACCAATAGCATTACCATACCCGAAGAGCCACGTAAGTGCTCATCTAGCAATTCAACTAAGCAATTGTTGTCTACTCTACTTGCCTATTAAAACATAGCCACACAACCATATCAAGGCTTTTTATTGTTGTTTTTAGAGAGCAGCATTTTGGATATCTTTGTATAAAGGGATATCAATTTTCTCTATTTGTATCAAGGAGTTCAATAAAATTACTTTTTTTCCTGAAATCTAACTTCTTCGAACCGAGTTATTCATCACACTTATTGAATCCCTACCAAGAATTGCCCTAAATCCACACAAATATAGGTATTAAATAGTGGATCCATACAGACTTTCCACTATAGTTCAAATATAGGTCCAACCATTCCAAATCAAACTTTCTAAAAACTAAATTTATCCAGCTCGATTAGAAATGTGATGTTATCATAGGAGCATCCTACTCTTGCAAAAGAAAGAAAATAGTACATAAAATTGGGAAGATGGAGCTTATAGCATTCTTTTCTTTAAAGATATATGCATGCTCACAACATCGAAGAACGTAAACGTGTAGAGTTATATTAACCTTGTAAGGTCTTTATGTTTCATCAAATGTGTGATACCAGTTTGTCCTAAAAATACCCAAACAGGACGAGTAGAAAATTTACTTTTACCACATAAAGCATACCAACTGCAGAGCTAACTCTTTGCAAAACTACATAATGGTTTCCATTAGAATAGATGGTATAACGGCTACTAAATGGCATGCTCGATCTATGGATAAAATTCAATAATAGTCTGTGTACAACAGAAGCCACAAGCTCAACATCCTGCATGATAAAGTTAAGACTATCTAATTTGCACAGAAATTTTCATCCAACATCTTTTGGCCCTGGACATGGCCCCGAACATAGCTGAGTTTGACATTCCCGTCAGAATAAAGTTCATCATTTCATGATGGAGGATGTATTAATGTGCATTTGCACCAAGATTGTGAAAACAAATCAGAAGTACAATAAGAAATCAGTGGGATATAAATGAATTCCAAATAAACAAGAAAATGGCATGTTTAATCCTCTATTTAAACTTTTGCTAACAACAAAATTTGAAAGCATAATAAAGCTACTTTCTGAACTACAACAAACATATTTCAAATACTTTGCATATTATAAATCATAACACACCAAATATAATATTCACAAAAAGAAATCACTTCCAAAAAGATATTATATTTTAGCGACTTCACAAAGTTACCTTTCATAAACAAAAATATCCATTTCTAGTACAAACAACATTGATAAAATGTGATAAGACTTAGTCGAGAATTATCAATTACTTAAATTAAATATAGATTTCAGAAGAACCTCTAAAAGGAAATTACAACCATTTGGATTACAGCAATTAATTTCCATTACTATCAAATTTTAATCTTATAAAGCTTGTGTTTAATAGATTAGTTACTTCTTAAAAGATATTCCAGAGAATCTAATACTCTAACAAGGTCAATATTAGATGATGCTTGCTCCATTTCATCAACCCACTTAAATAGTTGCAGCTTTCTTCTATTCTATTCTCGGGACATCTATAGAACATTCTTCCCTATTTCTCACATTTGTAAGCAATGTTTACTTTACATTGCAGATCACAACAATAGTAAGTATGATGTTCTTGATTGCTTCTTAATCCCATCGACCTAATCAAACTCATTTTTTGTAATCTCAATTGACACATGAGAATTTCACTGTAACACATTAACGGTTAAGCACATTAGCATGTGGACACAGCTTGAAGTAACACAGGTAACAAAGTCAATTTGTTAAGTTTCAATGAGAGCTCATCAAAGAACTTCCTTGAAAGCTTGGAGAGCTTCAGGAGGATCTCCATTAGCTTTGCCCGGACTCAATATCTAAAGACATAGGAGTTGAGTGGTATGTGTATATGTAAATCAACAATTTATAAATATGATATATTTTCAAAAATTTCAATTTAGGTATTTCATTATATATTTTGGTGCAAAAATGTAATATCTATAACGAGAATGAACATGACAACTAAACAACTGATCTCCAAAATCCATAGGAAAGAAAAATCGCATGTTTCCTCTCACTATCATAATTTTGTTAACCAATTGCTAGGATGAACTTCAACAAGATAAGTAGACAACAATCTTTTTATGAACTCTTTGATGTCGAGAAGGAAAAATTGAATTATCAATATTAAGCAAAAAGTTCTTTGTTTTAATATAATATATCAAAACAAAGGACAAAAAAATGTAGAATTACAACCACCTTGGTGAATGTTGGAGACATAGGAGCCGTTGAAAGTGCATCTTTTCGTTCAAAAATAGAAAAATTAACAAATGTCCTGCCCGAGCTATAGTTTAAATTAACAAAGTATGATAAAGGGTCAAATCATTTCCAATATCATTGCTCCAACATCAAGTCACATTAAACTGGAGCAGTTTCAATTCATGGACATGTTGCCCATTGTGCTTGTAGAAGTAGGCATACCTGCCTCTCAGTGTCGACCTCACGTTTGACTAGCCGCTCGCCGTCGATTTCATGCTTGACCTGCTGCTGTCGAGTGACCAGACAATAATAAGTAGTAGCTCATGTGTTTCCGAAGAAGTGAGGGGAAAAGAAGTCTCACTAGGTGGTATACTGGATGGTGAAATGGAATTTTGAGTGATATTTCACTAATATTTAAGTTTTAGATCATAGAGAGGTATATATGAAAGTTTCTTATGGTATGTATATAGATCCTCCAAAATCTATCTATGACAACTTTTTTGAGGAAAAAAATTATAATGAAAATTTTTTTATTTTTTCACAATCAAATTTACTTAATATATGATAGCCACATAAAATTATATTCAAAATAAAATAATATTTATCATAATTATAACAACTATTAAAATTATAATCGTTTTTATAAAAATAATTAGAAGGGGAAAAAATAAAACCTACATCAGCTCTAACGGCCTTTGTTTGCACGTGTATAGAAGGAATGGATCCAAGCCGAATAAGAAGAGGTAGCAGCGAGGGAACGAATCAAAGCAACCCCGAGCGTTCTGGGAGCTAAGCCGCGAACTCGTCGCAGAAGAATAGGTAGAAGGCGACAGCGCAGACAAGAAGATAGGCTCGGCAGGAGTAGGATTCCCGATTCTTCACAAAACGATTAAGCATTCGCGGGGACGAAAATAGCGGATCAAAGCACAAATCATAAGCCGCTAGACCGAGTCTCGAGGAGACGGGTGAAGTAGGAAGTTTAGAGAGCATATTAAAAATGGGCTCTGCAAATAGAGATTTCTATATTCCTAACAAAAGCACTCACTGCTCTCGTCATTCGCTGCTTCTTTGCGGGGCTTTAGAAATCAGCAAAGGAGATGGAGAAGGCTTACAGTTTGGAGCTGAATAAGAGAAGAGAAAGTTCGAGTTGATCGACGATGGGGAGGTAGAAGAGCGCGCCTGTAAACGGCTCAAGACGATGCATGACAGTGGCGCCACAGAGAGCACTGCGACACCCATGGAGGTGGATGATCCGGAGGAGCAGGCTGGACGATCCAATGGAGGTGGATGATCCCATGGACGTGGATGATCCGATGGAGGTAGAGGTGGATGATCCCATGGACGTGGATGATCCGATGGAGCTGGATGTTCCGTCATGGCGTCTCGTTCCAATTTATGCATTTCTATTAATTCCTGTACAAAAATTAAATTAATATTAATAAACTTTTTTTTTTTTTTTTGGTAGCATGAAAACACTCCATATTTTTAATCAAAATATCGTTCCAATTCAAGCTTCTGGCCAATCGTCCCCTAAGATTAAGATTAAAAATTGCCAGTATAATATTATATATACACGAACATTATCTTACATTTTATTATTATATCCGCATTTTATATAATGTTCAAATTTAAATTTTTCGTTATTATTATATATAATATAAAAATGACATGTCAACTAATTTCTTTCAAATTTTATAAGAAAATTTACATATTTATTGCACCTTAACTTTATTTAAATATCTAACAAAATAAGTTTGATATTTATATTAATATAATTTTGATGTCATAAGCCTATAATGAAAATATGTTTCACATTTTTTTTAATTAATAATAAAATTAATAATTTTAATTTGATATTAAAATTTTGAGTGACATGCATATAGATATCAATCAATGGGAATTGTATTGTATGCATGAGATTAGGTAAATGCCTCAATTTTGTAATGGAGCTGAATGAAAGATAAGTGCTCGAACACCTCAACCCTCCAATCACTGTTCTCCCTTCCTTAATGAAAGATAAGGCAGGCATACATTTCTAAGCACCAAACAGGAAATAATACAAGTAGAGGCATATATGGCAATAAGCAACCAAAGAAGAAAAGGTTCGATAACCTGAGCTCCAGTTCGATGGGCAGCCTCAATAATGGCTAATGCATTAAGATAGCTGGCGGGTGCAGGAACCGATCCAATTCGTATGGCCTCATCGGCATAATCCACATGAAGAGCGCCACGATCGGCATAGCTGAATACCGACACAGTCCGGATGCCAAGCCTCCTAGCCGTCATTATGATCCTGCACGCAATCTCCCCGCGGTTCCCCACAAATATCGTCTCAATATTCCTCCCTTTCTTCCCTCCGGCCATGCCAGCGACGGCGACGGCGACAGCGACGAGGACACCCACCGCCGGGAAATTGTAGGCCTAGGGTTTCTGCATGGTGGAAGCTGAAGGACTCTTTTCCGAAACAAAGCAGACATTAACACCATTTCGCTCTCTGCAGTGTGACCTCCTTTCGCGAAGAGCAGGAGCAGACGAAGCAGTACAAGGAAGTAACGATCAGATTGTATGGATGACGGCTGATTACATTTGACGGCAATGATTTTGTACACGTGTGAATAAGGATGATTGGTCAGAGTGGGGTCCATGAATCGTCCATTCGGGGTCGCCGAACAATAAGACAACCAAGATAAGGTGAATTGCCTCACAAAACGTGAAACAGCGAGAGCAGCGAATGCTAAATTGGCACGCTGTTTATGGGCATGAATCAAGCTCATTAGGCTTCACTCAATAAGGCGGACTCGGGTCATCTGAGTTTGATTAGCTTCGAGTCAGCAGGCCTGATTAAATCGATTAGATTTATTCAGCCGGTTAATCTAGTATAGTTGTCGACCCTCAACCCCTTACGAGGAACTCCTTTTAGTCGAGCAATATTAGGCTATCAGAAAACTAATGAATCAACGTAACTCTATAGGTAGCTAGGGGTGTAAACGAACCGAACACGAACGAACAGAACTACTGTTCGTGTTCGGTTCGTTTGAAAATTAAGTTGTTCGTGTTCGGTTCGTGTTCGAAATTGTTCGTGAATGTTCTGTTCGTGTTCGGTTCGATTTGTTCGAATTTAGTTTGAATTGTTCGTATTGTTCGATTTGTTCGAAATTTTTGAATCGTTCGAATTGTTCGAATTTTTTCGAACTGTTCGAATTGTTCGAATTTGTTCGAACTGTTCGAATTGTTCGAATTTGTTCGAATTTGTTTATACTATTTATGAAATTTATTTGATGTGCTTATATTTTAATGAGCTAAAAAATACATTACTTTTGAAAGAAATAGTAAATAGTTATAAATCAACCCACTCAAAAGAAATAGTAAAATACATTACATAACATCTCTTGCTCAAATACCAGTTCTGAAAAGTGTACAAACTCGACACTCTTAAGACTCGACAAAAACTCTAGAAACTATAAATCAACCCGCTCAAAAGGAGCTCGCACAAATAGATGGTCATGCAATGTAACCACAGCTGAAGTCTGATGAGGATCAATCCGTGAAGGAAACGTGATCACCTGCTCAGAAGTTTTTCTTTTCATTAATGAAAATGCAGTAATAAATTTGAATCAATGTACGAGGTAGACTGGAGCTTATATTTTTAAAATATGTGGTAAACAAAGGCATTTGAGAAACCTTCTAAGTTCTCATGGATATCCTCCAATGCCAGCAATAAGGACGACATCGATGCATTATTTCCAGGTCCGACAACAGCAATCCGAGGGAGAAATTGTTGGTAGAATCTCTAAGCTTTTTTAATCCAAGCTAAGCAAATAATGTAACAAAATGCTTACAAACAAATCAATAATAAAACATTCATCGCAAATGAAAAAATACAGGAATAAAAATCTTCTGAACAAAAAAGTATGCATACCAATATATTAAAATTCAAAAATTTTTAGAATGAAATGCATTTATATCTCAAATTATAGTAACAAAGCAAGTTTAAGCAGAGACTCTGCAGATATCTGTAATAGAACGGTGCAGCCCTTCAGCATATTTAGATCTTCATGTAATATTTCTACATCTGTGTAAGAAAATGCACGAAAAGGGCCTCCATCCAGCATTACCCAAATATAAGCTGCCTGTTATAACTTATAAGAAATACACATAATTATAAATGTTTAGATTAAATAAAAATTTACATGCATAACAGTATAACAATCAATTCTTTCGTGCCTATCACCTAAACTTCAATTTTACCTGCATGCCACCTTCCCTATGCATGAGAAGGTGTATTTCACTTTTTAGAATTTAAAATGATGGTTTTCTTTTTCTGATATGAAATATTTGGGCTGTATAAATGTAATAAGTAATGTGGGTGCTAGATATGAAAATACATAAGGCGGTATGTAACTGGCCCCAAATTAAATTAAAGGCTTAAAGCTATCAGACCAAAGATAATATCTAAAGCAGATACCATTGATGCTCTTCGACAAATCAGCAAAAAATTCCCATTAATGCAGCAGCAATGCAAATTCAAGAAATTTCGAATTAGACATTCAAAGAATATGAATTGTTAGAATTTTTAACTCTCTTCATCTAGTTCAGGAAGAAAGGCGTCCAGACGAAATCTTTTGACACCACCTCGGTATAACAAATAAATAAATGTCTCTCTTATCCCAAAATATGGCCCTTGTTCCTATAAAATAAGAGAACAAATAGAAAATAAGTAGTACTAAAATTTTAAGTCAAGATGTATTGCGCCGCATGAAATTTTAACTCCCATTTCTGCAAGATCTAGAGCTTCAGGTCCTGCAAGTAAAACAGCCGATCACAAGATCAATATCTAAGGCATAATAAGTTCCTCATAATAAGTTTCCTCTTTCATCTTGCTCAAGGATTCACAAGATCAATATCTAAAGCATAATATTAAGTAAACCAGAAAACCAAACCTCAACACTTCTCCCACTCTCTTCGAATCAAGCCTTTCATCATTCTTAAATTATCATTTGATATTATTTATTGAAGAAAGAAATGAAAGATATTAAGAGAATAAATCATGCCTCCCAAAAAAATAGAAGAAAAGCTACTCATACAATAGAAAAGAGGAATTATGCAGGGAATGAATTGGTTTGTGTCAGTTCATTCAAATAGAAAAGAGGATTTACTTGGCCATTAAAGCAAGAAAGCATTAATTCAATTTCCAAGATTCAGAAGCATGTTTTTACTTCTTCTGAACATAATAAATCCTTCAAAAAGTAATAAATTTTTCAAAGAATCTGATACATCTTACTCTCCTACCAACCATTTTGGTTAAGCAGTATCCATTAAACTTCAATATGCATAAGCCAAACTTCATTTTAGAAGCATATAAGCATGGCACATGGCATTATCCTTCAACCGTCATCTCAGCAGGAAAGAATCTCAGCAGGAATAAAAAACTGTTTGAATTAAATCACAACAACAATAAAACTAAAAGAGTGCTGAATGAATATATTAAACTTTTCTCATTGAAAAAAAAAAACTGTTTTCATTGATTTCGACTGTTTTATCCATCTGTTACAGCAACAGCCTCTGCCTCGGCTTTCAAACGAACTAAACGAGAAAACATTAAATAGGTGCTTGCTTTGCATTTAAATAGGAAAAATGAAGATCAAGGGGCTTAGAAACGTTATAACCAAACAAATCCTTATTTTCAAAATCTATTGAACCTTATATTTTATTCTGCAAAATTCTTGAATTAACCATTCCTGGACAATTCAGCAAATAAGAATACCTTCATCACTGGCCTTACAAGCATTGTTGCACAAAGTTTTGGAATCAAGGAAATAGATGCCAGGTTATATGCAATCTGTGCACCATAAGCATTGCTGCACAAAACTTGCACTGCTACACAAAGAGACATTTACATATATAGGCATTTACATATATAGAAATACCAACACAGAGCTTCATTGTTGCAACTAATAACATTCCTTTACATCCTAACTGTGTAAATAATAACATGATAACTAATAACATTCCTTTAGTAATAACATTCCATCACAAAATAAACAAAGCCCATCAACATGTAAATAAACCTTTCAAAGCATCAAATATGACCAACTATATAAACAAATCTGCAAATAAGGTCATGCAGTTGCCCAACATCCTCATGTAAATAAGCCTTTCAAAGTATCAAACATGCCCAAATGCCCAAGTAAATAAAAAAAACCAAAATTCTCTTTCTGCTATATAACATAAGATTAAGAATAGAGCACTACAATAAATTCCATCACCAGAAATTGTTTCTCGGTGCATACTGATGCTTAAGATAATATAACTGCTCCCATGAAGTTTCAAAAGAAACACGTACATACCACTCAATTCTTATATATTTACCTATGTAGCCTCCAAAAATTCCAAACACTTGAACCTATCACTTCTGCTATATCAAATTATCCATATCTCAACTTTATAGCACAAACAAAATCAGTTAATTGTTGATTCATGTACATCTCCCCGAACCTCCACATTTTGTAAAAAGGAACCCTTGCACTTTCAGGTTTTCAAAAAGACAACGCTCCCAAGTAATTCAGATTTCAAAAACAAACCCTCAAAAGAATCATCCAGCAATTATAATAAAGCAAAATAAAGCTAAAGGAATGTTCCATAACTGATATAGATCAAATAAAACCCAAGAGACTTTCATGAGCAGCTCTCAGAGAAAAAATTTCTGAAAATATTTCTTCCATTTATAATTCCTTCCAGATCGCAGATCTAATTTGTTTTCAATAAAAAACAGAAAAAAAAACCCTAGGCTCTCAATCAGTGACAATGGAAGTAGCGGTTGCTCACAACAGATGCACAACAGCACAAGCCATCCAAGTTACTTCATTGTCACTAATCACTAGCAGAAACTTAAGCTAAGAGCCAAGTAGCCAACTCACAGAAACTTAAAAAACTAGCCAACAATCTGAAGGTACTATGAAATATTACAGAAAATATGCTCAAATTAAACAGATCTAAAAAAAGTTATGAAAACTTAAGCTAATAGGAGAACCTGAAGTCTGAAGAAGATAAATGAAATATTAAAGATCCAACGCCGACTCGATCCAACGACGACTTCACAAATATACTTTATAGAAGACAAATAGGAGTAGAGATTAGAGAACGAACACGAACGTACAACCCAAGCTCTCGACGAGAGAAAAAGGAGAGCCGGCGGAAACCTAAAGCTCTCGAGAGGGGAAAGGAGGCCGAAGTCTTGAATAGCGCCGAACACGTTTACACGGGCTTAGGGTTTGTTTCTTTACTTTGTATATATTAATATATTTAAATAATATATTATGTTAATTATATAATTTATATTATATATGTATATAATATAATAATATATATATTAGTATATTACTAATATATTATATTAACATACTATTACTATTATTATTAATTTATTATATATTATAATTTATAAAAGTTAATTTTTTTAATATCATAATTTTTTATATATATAATTATTTTAAATTATTTTATATTTCGAACAATAACGAACCGAACACGAACGAACGCATCACTGTTCGTGTTTGGTTTGTTAAACAATTCGAACGAAAAATATTGTTTGTGTTCGTCTCGTTTACTTATCGAACGAATCGAACACGAACTCCTTGACGAATCGAACACGAGTTGTTCGCGAACGACGAGCTTTTTTGACAGCTTTATAGGTAGCTCACTCTCAACAAACTTCAATTTATCATGAGGAAACTCATGAGCATCCGTGGGATAGTTGATGTTATTGAGGAACTGAATCTTTCCTTAGAGTCGACTTTCTTATAATAGTTGGCTTAGATATCTCCGTCTCATTATATTTTTATCTAAAAAAGATAATATATGTGATTCCAACCCGTAACCTCACTGTGAAAAATTTTATCTATCACTGTATCACAGATAAATGCATATTATAATTGAATTGATCACATGTTTTACTTTTAAAAAAGTATGTTAAAAAAATTTGAAAAAATAATTTCTTAATGTTTAATAAGAATTACAGTTTGAAATAACAAGAAAAATAACTTAAAAAATAATAATATGAAAGTTTTCTCAAAAGAGGCCATAATCTTTTAGTTTTTGAAACTAGTAGAGGAAAACTAGGTTACATAAAGTATTAGCTTGTCCTCTTAAAAAAAATTATAGTGGTTCAGAATAAAGGTTTGGTCATATAACATGCATGGTGGCCTGATTACTGCTCAGACAGAATTATCCATTCAAAATCATATTCTAGTAAATACAGTCATCAATTCCCTCCATATTGTAACAAAAATATGACTTCTAACATCAAGTTGCAGGATTGTAGCCTTGCAGAATTACAAGTTCATTTCTCACCAAACGACAATTGGGTTATAAGGCATTCAAAATCATTAGATTTATGTCAATGATGAATGCAATATAAATTGTAATCAATTTTATATTATATAATACGACCATACTAGACTTGAGATCGAGGTTCAGATGATGCACCAAAATAGGCCTTCTAGTTGATCAACTTAATCGACGAGTTGCCAAGTACGAGCTATCATTTACAAGCCATTGAACGAATACTTCTCTTCATCTATCAAGCGCAAAGAGTAAATATGATAAGGCAGTCAAGAAGATCCAACTCGCTTCAAAATCAAATTGGTCTAGAGGCGAACTACCCCAAGAGCCGAACAGTTTGATAAGGATGTGATCCGACAAAAAACATTAGGAACAAAAGATGAAATTATGCAACGTTAGATGATAATGTGTTAGAGATAACATAAAGAAGACGAGAAAATAAGTGTGTTTGGGGTGGTTGCTATTTTTTGAAGTAGTTGTGAAGCTGCTTATGGTGTAGCTGTATGTTTGTTTCGATGATCAGTTGTGTAGAAATTGTTTCTGAGAAAAAAATTGTAATGCCCTTACAGATAGCACGTAACTCTCATGTGTATTCCACAGAAAACATAGCAAGCCCACAATTTTTTTAAGCAACAAATCAATCAAAAAATTTCAAGGACACGGCATGAAATGCACTCAAAACAGTCATAAGAAAATTGATTCAAGCACATTTATGCACGCATTCCAAAAATCCTGTGTTGAGGAGCAAAACCACATATCAAATAAACTCTAAACGCATTAAAAGAATCACAGAGATACATACAAGTTATTCAAAGGAAACAGTATAGCCGAAAGGGGGTTTCGCTCGGCAACATAAAAGGAAATCCTAAACAGCGAAGGAGATCGAATAGGGAAGGGGATAATGTGGATGAATACTCGACTTGAGTGAGGGCAGCAACATAAATACGAATTCAGGCCGCGAACGAGACCACGGAACATCATCCATGCCACTCTAAAACAAGTGGTTTCAACAACACAATTTTCCCAGAAGCGGCAGAAACGAAGCTCTCCAAATGTTCCGTCATGGGCATTACAAAACAGGAAGCGGCATAACAGCAACGCCAAACAGGGACAAAGTCCGCAATCCCTAGATATTTACATATAACTATCATTTATTTATATTATATGAGAACAAATCCTTTATAAGAAAAGATGCATATGTAATAAAGGATAAACAATCGATCCCTAGAATTTGTAATCTAACACTATCCTAATAAACAAACAAATTATTTCTCTTCAACTTGTTCTCTCATTCCTAGTTAGCACTTTCCTTGAGGTGTGAATGGACAATTCGGACATTGTCCCGATACAAAATACATTCGGAAGGACTCCCAACTTACCACTGCAGATCTTTAAGCATTATCAGAAATCTAATAGCAGTTGTGGGAGTATTCTCTCTAAATGGGTGGCTTAAATTTTATAGTTGCCCTCTGCTTCAGCGATTATTGCAGCTCGTTGGATAGCCTCTGTGAATGAAAGAAAAAAAATTTGCAGTGACTAACTTAGTACCAACACACGCTTTACAAAATAAAATATTAAAAAGAATTTTTTCTAAATTAATTTCAAACTTACCCACGACAAAGATCCGAAGAAGCTCGCTGCTAACCTTTAGGGCATTGGAATTAGCTGCAATCATCAGTAATTCACAGTTAATAATGTCAGATAACTGAATATTAAATTTGTACATACAATTCTTAAAAGCATCAATCCTTTAAGTTGATCATTTGTAATTGAAATAAAATCAATAAATTTTGGTTTTGTTATAATGTCTTATCATCATTAGTCTCATCTCAAATACATGTTTGACATGATGAAACTCCAATTGTCATTTAATCATGTTATATTTTGTCATAGGTATTGATCATATGCTTCGTAAATCATTTTGAATAATTATATTTATGTATCATAAGTTTAACCATTCGACCTCCTAATTCCTTAATATTAATTTTATCAACTCATTATTCTTGGCATCTTCCCTCTGTTACATATCCAAATCGACCTAGTCCTTTTTCATTCACCTAATCCAACATAAATAGTACTTCAAACTTCAATATAATCACTCATTAATATATCATTTCTAATTTTACCACACATCCATTTGAAGGCACGTTTATGCACAATCAACTTTGTATTAATATAATTTTTCAAAGCCAAAAAATTTGCATTGATTATTACTTGAGACTTGTCAAAACTTCATTCATCCTGGACTTCAAACTTCAAGAGTTAAAATGGAATTTTGCTGAGGCATTCTCAGAGCAATTCGGATTGGGACTAATAATTCCAGATCTCGAAACCAAGTTACATTATTAAATTAAGACTTGTCAAATCTAGGACCAGCACTAACCCTACGAAGCAAATTCACGACCGAAGTGCATAAGCTGCTCCATTGTTCTAGCACAGGACATCTATGATACTTCTTGTGGTTAATCTCTAAATGATCAATAGCTTGTCCTAAAGCAACTATTTGTCTGGAATTGGGAGCCCAATAACCTATCTTAGGTTTTTGATCAAAAAAAAAAAATTTTTGCCAGCTTTCTAAAAGCAAAGTTTTCTTATTCCTTCATATAACCTCTTCAAATTTAGAGTTTCCATTGGATAAAATGAGCTCTGTACAAATATTCCCATGACAACTAAACCCAGTAAAACGTGTGTGGGTAAAAGAATACAAAACAACAGAACTTGTTTTGAATCTGATAGAAATAATGATTGTCCCGACAAAATAATTGACAATTAATTAAATGATCAATATGACATACAAGAGTGTCACAAATTAGGGTTATTTTGAGTATTTTTTAAAACAGCTATGTTATGAGTCATAGCACACCAAAACATATTTCATTTTAAGTAAAAAATATAAGCAACAATTAAGAAAATAAAATTTGATCCCAAACGCCCATTTTATCTTGCAATGACAAACAGTACTTGTACATAGAAATGCATGTTGGTCACATAGATTTGGGCACCAATTTGGTCACAAATTTACACAATGAAAGTGAAATAATTTCAAAGGCACAAACATAAATGATAATACAATTCAAAAATATCCTTACATCAAAGCAATTCTTCAAAAAAAAGGAAAACTCGAAGTGGGAGAAATAAAGAAAAATGAGGTTAAATAAAAGAAACCATTGCTACAACGCAAAAACAAGTCCAAGATATTTAGCATGACTTTGAATCTATCAATGGTTTAAAAAAGATAGCTTGATGTTTATCCTCCAAGAATATATATACCATAAGTCCATAACAACAAACAAAAGCCCACACCATATATTCGGAAAAAAAAGCTAAAATCAGTAGAAACATAAATGAATGATAAAGTAGAAATGACCCTCCTATGTCACAACATGCATTTGTATCTACCAAAATTCTGCTTATACAATATTTATGTAAGCAACAAAAAACTGCATAGCCAGCAATTTGTTTTAAAAGGATTATACATGATGCATTATTTAAATAGAAAATACATCTCTACATGTCATGGAATGATGAGATGTACCAGTAGTTGGTCGATTCTTCTTCGAAGTTCTACCGACCTGTCAGGTCAGAGCATAAAAAATATAATGTCATTGAATACCAACTACGAAGCAAGCATTTCCATATAGATGTAAGAGATAGGTAAAAAAAACTTAAAAAAATAAAAATAAAAATAGGAGTAGTTCAAAATGATTTTCAAACATGAAGTTGTCTGAGAAGTTCAAAAATGCTTCCGCAATAGGAAGATTGATCGATAGTTAACAATGCAAATGATAATTTCTGACATTTCTCCAGGTTAATACCATACACGGAGACTTCATATTAAACAACTAAATGAATATGGTAAATTGATATAATAAGAATAATAAACTCTCTGGACCCAGACAGATTGAGTATTTATCAAACAGAGGAAATGTCTCTTTGTCATCAAGAAACAACTCTATGGAACTAATAATAATCACATACTTTCATGATAAAAAAATGTTGCCGATAAAATAACTTCCTAATAACGATGAAATATGTACCACCAATATATGTATTCAATAAATTTTGGTTTTGTTATAATATTGGGGCATTAACTCAAATAACGATGAAATAACTTCCTAATAACCTTTCAATAACCTCTGCGGTTCTATTTTAATGTTATTCACAGGGTTATTATGGGTTATTGGGAGGTTATTTGAGACAACGTACGTTGCGCTGCGTATGTTGTCCGAATGGAAATAGCTAAACATTGTCAAACATCTCACTAGTGCCCTTAATATTTCTCACCTGAGACCGGGAACTCGACATAACATAATCACACGGACCATCCCAAATCATAACATTAACAATGAGTGATCTACATGTCAGATTATGATGGTCCACTTTCAGCTCGATAGCCCGGCCTTGCTCTACCAATATTTCCTTGCCTGTGGATTAATAATTGACAACTAGACCATGATAAACCACTGACAAACACAAGCAACTGAGTAAAATCTTGGCGAATCTAAGGACATCAAATGTCAGCCGATCACTCCAAATCAACACAGTCAAACAAATGAGTCTTACTGAGTCAAGACTAACTGTTTTAAGTCGACTATGTCATAGGATAGCCAAGCTGAAAATCAATACATGTAAAATACCTAAAAGGTCATGTAAAGCTCCATTAACGCAAGGGTAGACTAGTAATTTCACATATTTTACCTTACTTTTAATAAGAAGATAATTTCATAAGAAAAAAATAATTAAGAATCTAAATTAATTTTCATTTATTTCCTTTGTCCGTCTTCATCTATTTACACTCTTAAGTTTTATTATTTGAATGTGATTCACGAACAAATACAAATTCAAATGACATAATATTATTACATAAAAAATATAAAGCACTTCCATAAAGCTGAATATTATGAAGCAAAGTTACTAGGTTGAGAAATACATAAGACAAGACGAGAGAGTTTCTCTGTCATCTGAGCGAAGAGCATCTAATTCAAAAGGATTCAGTGTTGTTTATACTCCAAAATTTGTCACGTATCTATAATACCTCTTATTGAATATAATAATTTTCAAAATGTATTTCATCAATTTAAACACATAAAATGACGTGTTTAAAACAAATATAAAAGTTATAAAAAAAAACATGAATGATTTTGTATGAAAAAAACTGCAGTCAAAGATGATTCAATAATATCTTTGCCGCACACACACACACACACAGACAAATTTATTCCATACGGAGAACGTATGCTACGTACGTTGTTCCCGCAATAACTAGCGAATAACATACGCTGTTAGGAATTTCGAGATTATTAGGAGGTTATTGCGGCATTAATTAAAAAAATCTCCTACTAACCTCGTAATAACGCCCCAATAATCTCTGCGGATTCACTTTTATATTTTTTTTATCTGTTATTCGGGTTTTATGAGGTTATTGGGACATTACCTCAAATAACGTTGAAATAACATCCTAATAACCTTTCAATAGCCTCCGTGGTTCTATTTCAACGTTATTCACAGGGTTAATCCGAACCCACCAACCCCCCATTCTATGTTATCTAAGAAAGTTCAAATGAACTTTGTTATATAATTCTGAATTAATTATTAATAAGATGAGTTATTTTGACGCTACTAGATATTCTTTTTTTTAGAGTTAATAATCTTAACTTCTGAGATAGCTAAAAGCAGTACAACCCACTCATGAACATTTCTTTTTCATATAGAATCCTATTCATAATAATATATCTTTTTTTGTTCTTTTTAGATATTATAAAGATCAAAACACAACCGGTTGATCAACGTGTTAGTAATATTTAACTGTCTACATAACGACTAAGGGACTGTAGTAACAGCTGTTATTATTTGAAGAAGCAATTGTGAAGCTCATGAAGAAGAAGCTGTTGTTAAAAAAAAAGTGATTATTATAAATTTTTTTTGAACAAGTCAGATTGTAACTTTCTAGCAGTCCCCACAGATAACTAGATATGGTGAGAAAACATAATTTTCAGCTACAGTTTTTTTAGAGCGTATACAAAAAATAATTTTGTCAAACACACAGTATTAGTGGTGTAATGTAAAGTAAATACATAAAATTTTTAAATTTTCATATTTGATATGTTGTTAATGAAAATTAAACATTTACATAAAGATATTCTTTAAATGAATTACGCTCGAAAGAAGCGAAACTCAATGTTCTCGCGAGCCTGCTCGTCCCCACCCCCCCCCCCCCCCCCCCCCTTCCTCCCGCGAAAACAATGGCTGAAGCCATTCCTTCGTTCGCATAACACTCCCAAACAGGCGAAGCTTCCGGTCGTGTCGCAACGATTGATCGTGTAGCATCGATCGCAGGTATTCTCCCAAGCAGACGTATTCTCGACGACTGCAGGTCTTCTCGCACACGATCGCAGAGTAATCTTGTATTCTGCTTTACAACCATTATCGCAGAGGATCGATCGCAGATATTGCATTCTCCCATTCTCGCACTTGCAGATCTCATTCTCTCAGAGTATTCGATCTTACTCTCGACGATTGCAGGTCTTCCTGCACACGATCGCAAATCCCATTCTCGCAGATAAATGGTGTTCTTGTATTCCCTTTTGCCTTCGAAATTCCCATCTTTCTCCTCCTTTCGTTGCTCGTATCCGAAAAGAAACCTTTGAAGAAGGTAGCATTCGAAATCTTCGTTATCTTCCTTCCTCTCACCCGCCTTCACACGGTTGGATTTCCTAAATCCCGTAAACTGTTACTTTCTCTTTCTTATGCATTATATTCTGCTACTGTTGTTGGCTTTAGCGATTCAGTATGATATTATTGGGTATACATGAGGGGAAAACTGCCATTTTTTAGCTAGAAAAGGTTGTTCTTTTAAGCTCTTTCTTAACTGGCAACATCTTAAGATCCCAAGATTGCATTCTAATGTTTAACCCAATTATGCACTTCCAAAATTACTGTTTTAACAGTTTTATCCATTGCTTTTCGGTAAAACTATAGTTCAGATCACCTCTCATCATAAGAATGATTGTATGAACTTATTGGACATAACCACATACATAAGAGTCCCTTGAAGTGCCTCCTATAACTCCAACAAAGGCTGCTTCTTTTTAGCAGTTGCAACGTATTTACAATGAAGTACACCTTTTCATTATTTGTTTGTAATTAACCTTTTTGAAATATTCATATTTTCTTATTATTTTATTTCCGGAATAATTACATACACACCACTTAATACATATGTATTTACATATCTAACACCTAAAATTCAATTTTTACATAGATGGGGTAGTTTTTCTACTATCAGCGTGCACACACACTCTTTGTTTATAGACATGTTATGATTACAATTATAATAATGTTCACAATTTGTTGATTTTAATATAAAGTTGGATGAGATCTTTGAAGATAAGGATTCCCATCAATGTAATATGTTTTACATTGAGGAATATATGAGAATGGTTCAACTTGGTAGGACAACTTCCATCATTCCAACATCGATGATTGCATTTTTGTACAAGTTTGGGAAAGAAAGAAAGAAAAAACTATAATTCTGAGCGTAATATGCAACTTAAAACTTATCTATCTATATTATATAATGGCAATGATTCTGATTGTATTAATATGGCTCAAATGAGGAGTGTGTTTCTTTAAATTATATGATATAATGCAAAAAAAAAAAAAAATGTTTAACGTGTTTAATGTAAGTGTTGAGGAAATTTGATATGGTATTACATGCATTAGGACATAATGTTTATAAACAAGTCATCAAGTTGAATTTTCAATGTTATGGGGAAACTGTCAGTACGTCATTCAATGTTACAGTACACACCATAGGAGAACTGCATCATGGAATGCTTTAGCCTCCAAAGCTTCAAAATTCTTTAAAGATACGATCAAGTAATATGTTTATGATGTATTTCTCCTAAAGGGCTGGATATCCACCAATGTGGAGATTTGTTAGGTATGATTCATAGACCAAAAATTTGGAGTATCATGGAATGAAGAGGTGTGTCTCCTGGTGAAGAGAAATGTCTCTTGTAATCATTAGATGACATGGTTGCCCAACCCACTTTGGTGTAATAAACTCCATGATGCATTTCTTCTAAGGGACTGGATATTCGCCAAGGTGGAGATTTGTTAGATATGACTCATATACCAGAGATTTAGAGTCTGTTGGAATGAAGGGGTGTGTGTCCCGATGAAGAGGAGCGTCTCTTGGAATTGGGGGTGAGAGGGCGTTTTAGTAATTTTATTTATGTTGGTTTTATCTAGAAATAGATGTGTAACCCTATGAGTATGTAACCGAACTATGAAACTCCTCTGAAATAGTAAATTCTCTGCTCTGCTCCCGAGGACGTTGGCATCTTTGCCGAACCTCATTAAATCTCTGTTTATGCTTCTGGTTCTGTGTCGATTCTTGTTTTTTTCTCTGCCCTAAATTTTCTCAACAGTTTATGCCAATACTTTTAGGTAGACTATTGTTTCATAATTTTAATTATTTATGCTAATACGATTTATACAAAAATAGGATTGTATTTGTGCAATAGATGAAACACACATTAAAGCTAGAGCTCCTAAGGAGCATGAAGCGACATTTAGAGGTAGAAAATCATATCCAACCCATAATATTTTAGCAACATTTGACTTTGAATTGAGATTCACCTATGTTATTGCTGGCTGGGAAGGTTCAGCATACGGTGCAACAGTCTTAAGAAATGCATTAGAAAGTTTTGATGACTTATATGTTTTAAAAGTTATTCAATCTAAAAGTTTTTAATATAAGCCTTACAATTATATGTAATTTTTACAATAAAAAAGAATTTGTCAAAAGTTTTAGAAAAGAAAATATTTAGTTGATGGTGGTTATTCTACCCGAAATGGTTTTATTTCCCATACTCTGGGACAAGATATCGCTTGAAAGAATTCAGTTCTAGTCGACCTTCAAAGTATAAGGAATTATATAATCCCCGATATTTGTCACTACGTACTACTGTGGAGAGTGCATTTGGTTCCTTGAAGAACCGCTTTACAATTATGAAATCAGAGCCTTATTTTTCACTATAAACTCAAGTTGACATTGTTTTAATTTGTTGTGCCATGCACAATTAGATAATTATAGAAGGCGGCGACAAATTTTTTATTTATGAAGATGAGTGGGTAGAAAGAAGTCACCACTGAAGGTGGGCTCTATCCATTTTAGAAGACTCCTGGCATTGGTTGGACAAACGAGATCAAATTACTAATGTCACGTGGAATCCCATGATTGATGAGGGCTATTAACAATATATTTTTTTAGGTGGACTTTCTATATGTGTTTTTGTTAGACAGTGAAGTCTTCTTTTTTTTTTTTGATGGTTTCCATAAAATTGTTCCATTCATTTTGTCAAGTTGCTGCCTTTAGTGAAATTTATGACTTAATTTTAGTCTTACATATTATCGGAAGTTTGGATGCTAAGCAGAGAGTAAATAATTTTGTGGTTATACCAATAAAAACTGAAGCTTTATACGCACACTACAACATTCATATTTATTCTTCCCGTTTCATATTTAAAGTTAAAATGATGGCTTTTTTCATGTGATACAAATGATTTGGGTCGCATAAATGTAAAAAGTAAGGCTTAGGTATTAGATACGTACATACATAAGATTTGGGTGGTATCTATATAAAACTCCCTGTAGTTTTTAGTACCAGACTTGGACGCTGCAAGAGATGTTGCTTATGATTAGATACGTACATACATAAGATTTGGGTGGTATCTATATAAAACTCCGCGTGCTTCTATCGCGGCGTGCGCTAGCTGTCACGGAAATCCTCCTCCTTCACGAGATCTACTCCTTCGCGGATCATTCCTCCTCCGTCTCGCCGCAGCTTTTTCTTAACTAAATAAGAAAGCTGATGCAGAGGAAAAGTGCAGCGGCGGAGTAATTAATCTGAAAGAGAATCAAGGAATATTCTATTCCTATTAAAGGTTGTCAGCTCTCGGAATTCTGCAGGTGCTCAGCGGAGCGGATTTCAGACATTAGTGGGATCAAGCCACAATAATGGGATCCACTAAATTTGACATCGAGAAATTCACAGGAAAGAATGATTTCGGCCTGTGGAGAGTCAAGATGAGGGTCTTGCGGTTCAGTAGGGTGTTGCAGAAGCATTGCAAGGGCCGGTGGCACTGCCGGCTGACATGGCAGAGAAAGAGAAGATTGACATGCTGGACAAAGCTCATAGTTTGATAATCTTGAGCTTGGGAGACAAGGTTCTGCGGGAGGTGTCGAGGGAGACAACGACTCAAGCACTTTGGGCCAAACTCGAGGTACTCTACCTGACCAAGTCCCTAACTAATAGGCTCTTTCTGAAGCAGCGTCTATACTCTTTCAAAATGCACTAAGACAAATCAGTCTCGGAGCAGATCGACGAGTTCAACAAGATCATAGATGATCTTGAGAACATCGACGTCAAGATGGATGACGAGGACAGTGCACTGCTGTTGCTAAACTCTATTCCTAAGAGCTACGAGCGAGTTCGAGCATGCGATGCTCTATGGAAGGGCGCGGACGATTACTGCGGAAGAGGTTCAATCATTGATCAGAGCCAAAGAGCTTCAGAAGAAGAACGACTTGAAGGAGGAAACCAGCGGAGACAGTCTGATGGTTAGAGGAAGATCGAGTAAGAAAGGTTATAAAAGTGATCAGAGCAGATCAAGATCCAGAAGAAATGGTAGAAGTCAGTTTTCTAAGAGGTCTTACAAGTGCTACCATTGCCTAAAGGAAGGTCATTTTAAGAAGAACTGTTCGGATAGAAAGAAAGGCTTTCAGGAGAAGCTTAAAGATTCTGGAGAAGCAAACATAGTCTCAGACGGCTATGATTCAGCCGAAGCTCTGGTGATCACAAAATCTGAATCTAGCAAGGAGTGGATCCTTGACTCAGGGTGCTCCTTCCATATGTGTCCTCACAAAGACTGATTTGAGACGCTACAACTGACAAATGGTGGATCCGTTCTACTTGGAGACAATAAAGCCTGTAGGGGAATCGGTAGCGGGACGACCAGAATAAAAATGTTCGATGGAGCTGAACAGATACTGCAGCATGTCAGGTACATCCCAGAACTTAAAAGAAATCTGATTTCTTTAGGGACGCTGGAGTCGAATGGATACTCATTCAAGGCAGAGAATAGCTGTATCAGAGTAGTTAAGGGCTCTCTCATAGTCATGAAAGGAGTTAGAAAGAATGAGTTACACTCCCTAGTTGGATAAACTATGATCGGGAACTTCTCAAATGCAGTTCAATCAGAGTCTGACAGGTCCAGACTATGACACATGAGGCCGGGGCATGTAACTGAAAGGGGCTTACAGGAACTGTCAAAGCAGAACCTGTTATGTGGAGATCGGGTCAACAAATTGGAATTCTGTGAACAATGTGTACTAGGGAAGGCCACCAGGGTGAAGTTCTCCACTGGAATACATACATCAAAGAAACCTCTTGATTATGTACACAGTGACCTATGAGGCCCAGCTATAACTCAGACTCATGGAGGAGAAAGATACTTCATGTCTATCATCGACGACTACACCAGGAAGGTATGGGTCTTTATTTTAAAAACAAAAGATGAAGCTTTTCAACGATTCAGGGACTGGTTAGCTCTCACCGAAAACAAGATGAGAGCAAAACTGAAGCACTTGAGAACCGACAATGGCTTGGAGTACTGTTCAGAGCAGTTTGAGGATCTATGCAGGAGGAATGACATCATAAGGCACAAGACACTCCAGAACACTCCTCAACAAAACGGCCTAGCTGAGAGGATGAACAGGACTCTCCTAGAGAGAGTGAGGTGCATGCTGCTAAATGCAGGTCTACCCAAAAGTTTCTGGGGCGAAGCTGTGTCAATTGCCTGCTACCTTATTAACAGATGCCCATCGACAACTATTGATATGAAGACTCCGTTGGAGTGTGGTACAGAAAGTCAGGTAACTATGATAATCTTAAAGTTTTTGGATGTATTGCATACGCTCACGTTAGACAGGATAAGCTGGAAGCAAGGGCTTTGAAGTGCATCTTCATCGAATACCCACCTAGAACTAAAGGTTACAAACTTTGGTGCCTTGATCAACAAAAATGCATCATCAGTGGGGATGTGACATTTGATGAGTCCAAAATGGGGAATCTGCAAACCTATGTTACCAGGAACAGTGTCACTCAGGAGGATCCGTCAATTGAGGTGGAGCTGCAACAACTACAAACTTTGACTGATCAAAGGACAATTGTGAATGATCAAGACGAAGCGGCAGAAGACCAGCAAATGACTGAACCAGAAAGAAGATCTGATGACTACAGCTTGGTAAGGGACAGACAAAGAAGAACTATCAGACCATCAGAGAGATACAACCATGCATATATGATCTCCTATGCTCTGAGCGTTGCTGATGTGATAGAAGAAGCAGAACCGAGCAGCTACAAGGAAGCCCTGAAGAGCAAGGAAAGACACAAGTGGGAAGAGGCAATGGACGAGGAAATGGCTTCTCCGATGAAGAATAAAACCTGTGAACTTGTGGATCGACCAACGAACAAACGCGTAGTCGATTGCAAGTGGACCTTTAAGAAGAAGGAAGGTACGCCAGGTACTGAGAGGATCATGTACAAAGCCAGACTCGTTGCAAAGGGATTCACACAGGTTGAAAGAATTGACTTCAACGAAATCTTCTCACCCATGGTGAATCACTGTTCCATTAGGATAGTCTTAGCATTAACAGTTCAATTCAATTTGGAATTAGAGCAGCTAGATGTTAAGACTGCGTTCCTACATGGAGAGCTTGAAGAAACTATCTACATGGACTAGCCAGATGGGTACAGCACACCTGAGACAAAGGACAAAATTTGCTTGCTGAGGAAGGCTATATATGGACTTAAACAAAGCCCAAGACAATGATACAAACGATTTGATGAGTTCATGCTAAAAATCGGTTTTGTCAGAAGCAGCTACGACAGTTGTGTGTATATGAAGTGACAAGACTGTGAAATCGGTACGTACTTGCTCCTTTATGTGGATGATATGTTAGTAGCCAGCAGAAGCAAAGACGAATTCCAGAAGATCAAAGGTATGCTCAATTCTGAATTTGACATGAAGGACCTAGGACCAGCTACAAAGATCATAACATCTGTCTAATCGGTGGAGTTACGTTATGTGGGTTGGAGGTGCGGGTGCAACATCCCTGCAGTATGGTACAAGGGTAATTTTGTAATTACATATTGTGCATCAGAGCTATATATATGCTTATTGTAACCCTAATGGGTGTCTTGTACTCTTTTTCTGAAAGTGAAAAGAAAATCGCCGCTCATCTTTGCGGAACCTCATTAAATCTCTGTGTATCTTCTTCTTATTTGCGTTTCTTTGCTCTAATTTCTCAACAAAAGATAAATCAACAAATGTCATCGTCTCCAAAGGGAGATGTTCCACAAATGGGGAAGAAAGTGTCAGTGGTTGATCAAAATCTCCTGGAATATATTGTCATGATGACATAAAGTGTTGGAAAGATAGCTAATGCAATTGAGAGCACGATAAAAATTTATGAGGAAAATTATTCACCGAACTTATGGCAGAACTATCAAACATTCCTCGTTTTTCCGAAAAAGAGATTGATGTTATGTATAAAAACTTATCCAAGAATTCTAAAATGATTCGTTCATTCCTTTCAAGGCCCGAGCAATCCAAAGCTAGATGTATGAGAAAGGAATTAGATAAATGGGTTTGACGAGTCATTTTTATTAGTAGACTGGTTACACTAAATAGCTTATTTTATGTTTTTAAAATCGCTATTTCACATCAGACCTTATTTCTTGTAATATTTATGTTCATTGTTTTGAAGAACTGACTGACACTATTATTGCTTTTGTCAAATTTAGGGTTTCTCTCATTAAACAGAACAGGTTATGGATCCGGATTTGCTTCTTTCTATGTTTTTATTAATTCTATAGAAAATAACCTCTGTATCCCAAGTTCATCATAATAACATCTTCTGTAAATTTCAGAAGCAATTTTTTTAAGAAGAAATTTCATTTTACAACGTGTTCGATGTGCCACATGAGAATTTCAAGCCATTATTACGTACATATTCTTTGGCTTGCCATTGCATTTGACTTCATATTCCTAGCAAATGAGTTCCCTATAAAAATCAACACTAACATAAGCCACTTAATTTCCATATATTTACATATCTAACACCTCAACTTAATTCTTTACACACGACTTAAATCATTAAAACAGTTCTGGATGGTATTAATGTAATAATCAAATTTTAGATGTTTGATATGTAAATACAAATATGAATTGAGTGGTATGTATGCGAGTGTATCATAAGTTTGGGTGTTATATATATATATATATATATATATATATATATATATATATATATATATATATATATATATTAATTTGGCCTTTTATTAGTTGTATTTCATTTTTATTGCTTATATAACGTAACAATCAAATAACTTACATGTGTTCAGAACACCCTTTTAATTTATTCTTCATGCATCGAATCAAACAGAAAAAAAAAAAAAATTACTTGTATTTACTTTGCAAACAATCTAATAATTTTAAAATATTCAAAGTGCACTGTAATCAGAGTACACAATAAACAATTTACATTGTACTGCTTTTTCAGCAAGCCAAAAACCCCTTAATTGGCTTCATAAGCTTTATAAATAACATTTTGACCCCATGTATAGAGATATTGACTTCAAGATTAAAAAACATATGGCTCTCAATATTTTACACATCCATGAAGTTACAAGATTTGGTAAGAGAAAAAAGTTTTAGCCTTGATTCCTTCGTTATTTTGAGGTAATTGATGAGTTGATAAAATTTCAGAAAATCCGAGCATTCCTATGAGACTCATAAATGTGCAAGATATATTTTCTCTTCCCCGTGACACTATACACTCTTTGAATCTCACTCATTTCAATTACAATCTTTGATTTAAGAAGGGTTAAGTTGTAAAGAGATATCTATGTATATTTAAAATTGTGAGGTTTAATAGCTTCTTTATTGATATACACTATTTGTTGAGAAACACTAAAAGAATCAACCCAAGCTTATAAGCTTATGAGAGAAAAAATCCAAGATAATCATAAAATATCATAGCTTTTTTCAATAAGATCTGGATTTAAGGTTAACATTCTTTTAAGGGATGGCCAACATTCAAATCTCTAAGCAATGTCTAAAGTTATAGGGCTGCCTTCTATTTTAGGGACATGTTTTATTTCATAAAATGTAAAAAATTATATTGTATTTTATCACAACTTATGTATTTTTATTAGGAGATCTGAATGTTGGGCATCTCTCACATAATTTGATTTCAATATTCAATAATTCTTACCTCCTAAATCTAATACCTCATCATCATCTTTTTTTTTTTTTTTTTTTGTTTAAGAACTAGTCATGACTTGCCTTCTTTCAATGACTTGATTTAAATAGTTAAGTTGATCGGTTGAGCAACAACATTTCGATAGTTGAATGTTTAGGAAGTGAATGAGAAAAAGCTCAAAGTAGTTCCACGATTATTAAGTAGTGTTCAATTTAGTCTCCTAGTTTTTAAATACTCCAATTTCATTCCCGACTATTAAAAGTAGTTTTGAATTCGTTAAACAAAATTTTCTTTTAGTTTAACAACTCCTTTCACATATTGAAGGGTGGCTCCGTTTATTTACAAAATTCACTAATCAAACACATGAATGGCATGCCGGTTCTCGTGGAGAATTCATACGCAAAGTATTCTCACTTTAAATCCGCTTGTATGACTTCTCCCTTTCAATTTCACCATCGTCGAAGCAAGCGACTCAAGGCACACACTCATTCATACTTTCGCTACTTGACCGAGTAGTCTCTATCTCCATCCACGTTGCCTGCATTGACGACAAGACTTCGCTTTCATCTGATCACGACTTCTCCCCTTCTGTTTCATCATCGATGAAGCAAGCAACTCAAGGCGAGTGCTCATTTGCGGCTTGTCCAGTTGACGGAGCAGTCTCTATTTCGATCTCCATTTGTGGTGCTTGCATTGAAGACAAGACTTTGTCGTCGTCTGAGCGCTTGCGCATCCCTCTCGACCATCGTTCATTGCAAAGAGAGAGGGATTCGACTTATGTTGGTTCGACTTGGAGAAGCTACAACTTCTATCAAGTAAATACGACACTGCAAGTTTGTAGAGAGGAGTAGCTTGTCGAAGAAGAAATATATATTAGATATGACAAAGTGAATTATTTAATGGGATTTAAAAGCAGAAAAATGGTGGAGAATTGGGCTTTCAGATTTTGTGTTATTTGCTTCTAATTGTAGTTGAGCAGTATTTAAAGGTTTTAAGGAAGCTTTTGCCTTAAATCCAACAAAAAAAACATAGACAATAATTTTTTTGCAGGATCTATTTATGAATAATAACATAAAAGATGAAAATATCCTTCAATATCTTGTAGGCCACTATTAAATTTAATTGAAAATATGATTTAGCTCAAATTTCGAACAAATTTTAATAGTCTGAGACTAAATTGGAGCATCCTAAAATTTTAGGAGTAAATTGGACTGTTGTTAATAGTATGGGGACTATGTTGAGCTTTTACTAAGAAGTGAGTTATCATCAAACTTTGCAAGTTTTGTAATTGTTTTAATTTGCTTTTCTGGTGCAATTATTTAATTTTAATAATTTGAATAAAAGTGGCTTTGTATAATGCACTTCCTTAATGATTTTATTAGTCTAAGAATAAACTTTTAGCCATGCAATTTTTTACTGATTGGTTGAGCAAAGCCATGGATTTTGGTTGATTCAATATTTGTCTAGCTTCTTCCCATCGCCGACTGATATTTTTATTGCATTTAATTTTAGCCTTTAATTTTTTCGGGCATGTTTGAGGTTATCTTGAATAATTAATTCATCCAAGTATAAATTCAATTTATTATTGGATTTTAAATATGTGTTAAATGTGGCATCTACGTCAATTCTCTACATGATCGAGCCTATTTAAATCTTAAATGCATTTTGAGTATGTTAATTTATCAAAAGTATCGCTTGTGTTGTGTATTCCACTTGCATTTCGTTCTCATTTCTTAAGCAATGTGTTTTTGTAAATTGATATCATCGATCTCCCTCTTTAAATAAAGAAAAGGTTATTTGAGCTCACTTGTTCTTTCCTCTAAGATTCCTGATGTGCCTTGCTCCTTTTAGGATGCTGATAAAATTTCAAACATAACTAAACAAATATACATATGAACACACCAAAGATTAACGATTACATGATACATAAGCTTAATTGGTTTGGTGATATTATGTTACAAAAGTAGTAGTACATAAATGAAATGTTCTATTGAACTTTAGAAAAGATTACCCCAAATGATTATTTGTATATGTTGGAATATGAATGCACTGATACAACCTTTTTTGTTAGTGATTGAGACAAAACAATCATTTTTAGAAATGAGGGTTGAACATGGAGAAGAAGACATCGTTTGTATTTTTTTCATCTTTCCAAATTCATTGTAAGAGCCACTTCCCCGTCTATCTCCTCTACAACATTTTTTCTTTGTATGGTTGAAAGGTTAAGCCTCTTTTTTCTTTCTCTCCTCTTCTTTATATTTTCTTGTGGCCAGGGTTGCTTCAACAAATTGGATCCATCTCTTACCTAGTGCTTAGGGGTGGTAGATAGCAAGCTTGGATATTATTGATGGATGGTGGAAAATTTAATTTTGTAGTTTTTATGCATATAATAGTAGGTAAAAAATATCATAACAGATGGGAGCGGGCTTGAGTTAGAAATTTGTATAGGATAGGTAAAAGGACCTTATCTTCATATTGGTTTTGTTTTTGCTAATGGAGGTTTCATTTTTGGTCGAAGCATATGCCCTTGATAGCACCTCTAAAATTCTTAATTGCTTTAATGAATTCATTTTGCTTTTACATGATATCTTAATCTTAACATTTCATTCAAGTTGAACCCATTCTATAGGCTTGGAATGTGATCGAGTTCTTTCCCATTTGCTACATTCGTTGAGTATGGTGTGATAGTTCCATAAAATATGTAGAATGAAGCTCCTTTGTGAGATTTTGAAGTGTTTAACAATGTTTGAGGTGGTTGGAAGATCACACTCTACTTTTATCAGGTACCATAAGATAGTTCTTTGACCTTTGTATTTGTTGTTTTAGGGTATCAAAATTTCGTTTCTCCAGGCATGATGGAGACTGTGATGGATTTCAACCCCCTTTTGTTTTCTTTGTTGAGATTAATTTGAACATTTTTTCTTCTAATTAAATAGTCAATTGTTTTAATTAATTCTTTATGGTTTTACCTTAGATTGATTTTAATAGTTTGGTAGATCATTGTTTCAGTTTGAGGTCAATTTGAAATGTGATCAAGTTCTTTCCAATCGTCATGATTCTAAATCCGATTTGTAGTTCTATTAAATATGGAGAAATAGGGTTGCCTCTTAGATATCGAAGCATTAAACAATGATTGAGTGGATTACAAGATGATCATGTTTTACTTTTTATTCAAATAATGGAAGATAGTTCTTTCACCTTTGTCTTGTTTGTTTTAGGGTTTCAATAATTAGGTTCTTGAAGCTTGATTGAGAATGTGATGGATTTCACTTTTCTTTTAAACTTCTGTTGAGATTAGTTTGAGCATTCCCAGTTGAGTAGAGCATGATTCAACTCGGGAAGTTATAAGCTTTTAATGGAATTTGTTTTGCTGTTTTTTTTTTAATGTGTGTCCAAATGCATTTTCTATGGTGAGATTTGCTTCTAAATTGACTTCTTTAATATTGTTTTGTCAATTTCATCTTTCCCTTGTCATTTTTGACTTTTTTTTTTCTTTTTTCATGCATGGTTGAATTCTTTTAGTTCAAATTTCCATTTTTTTGCCAGGTTCAAATTCTTAAGATTACTTGTATAGCTCAGTTAACATATATTTTTTAAAAAATGAAGAATGATTCTTTTGTTTTATTTCAGTATAATCTGTAGATTAATGTCAATGTCTCTTGCACTCTTTTGTTGATTAAATGATGAAAATGAACACTTTTCTTTGTTAAATTTGTTGGAATATGGTTGGTCCTGAATTTGTTTAGTCTTGCACCAACAGTTTCCTTACATGGCACTTAAATTTCAATGGAGTTATAGTTTATTAGGCAGATTTATTCGAATGCGCTCAAGCTCTCAGCATTTGAGTTTGTTTGCTATGCTAGTGTTTGAAATTATTAATGTCATGAATTTGTGTTTCTACATAATATGTATTCTATAATTTTTTTTATAGACAGGTTGGTTGAAGAGAAGTCTCCATTATTTTAAGGCTATGCTGTACACTATCTAGTTTTTACGAAGAAGACCGGCTCAACTCAGCTCGCGATTGACGAGCCAATTGATTTTGTTGCTCCTAAAGAGCAAGCTAGTCGCAACGTTCAACAACTCTTCTAAACTCACAGGAGGAAAACTGGTCATTCTTACATCTTTGAGCCGATGGCAAGGTCAAATGCTAGGAAGATAAATTTAAATATTGAAAGTTGTCATTTTTATTCTGATTATAGAGTTAACTAATTAGTTATGAAGTGGCGAGGCATATTTCCTTCTGAGCCATCTTGGAAAATTGTTAAGATTGAAGGCTAATCATGTCAGTCAATTTTCCATGAGGTCTTTTTAGCCATCGTGGCTGTTGTTCATGACTTCGAAGCATGAAAAAATATTTGATTGGGTGCAAATTGCTAGTGATGCTGTTGAGTTGGGTATTAATGGATGTGTTTGTTAAGCTTTTAATTAGGTTTTGATTGAAGATGCTTTTATGATTGAAGGAGCTTGAAGCAAAATTTGAGCTTTAAAGATAGAGTTATATGGTTAGCTGACCTGTCCTAAGGATGACTGCTTGACTTGTACCAGGAGAGGAGAGCCTTGTTGAAGAGAAAAGGGTCTGGCTTACCCATTCATTTTAGAATCTATGCATTTTTGGCGATTTAACTGGGGTTTTTTTTTATGATTCTATTTCTTTTTTATCTTTTTCCTTTTTATAGGTGTAATAATCTAATCCTTAATTTTTAATGAAACACTTGTTTAATCTTTTTTTTACTTAGAACATTGTTTTGCCAATATAATTTTTTTCGGTTGTATAGTCGATCTCTGAGGAGATTCAACTCAGCAATATTTTTTTTTAGTCATTTGTCATTGTTTCAAATGTTGAGGATTAGCTAATGGCTACTTTGATTAGATAACGTTTTGTTTTTTCTGGATTTTAATGTTTGTCTAGCTTGTTTCAGAAGGATGAATTGTATTAAGAATGTGTTGACTCGAGTTTTTTTTTTCCTTTTTTCCCAACATTGACATGGGCTTGGGCTTAAATATTTTTGAGGTATATCTTATGGAATGCTTCATTGATGTGTTTTGAAAATTTTTGATCGATTTCTCTTAGTGGAGGAGAAGCTTGCTAGGCTTTGCAGCATTTTAATTTTTGATTTATTTTAAGGAATCAATTGAGAGAACTCAATCTTTGTTTATTTGCACTTAATTTTTTGGGCTGAAACTTTTTGAGTCCCTTGGAGTCTGAGGATGTGGCTAAAATTGTTGGGATTTTGAGGATAGCTGTTTCAACCGATTCATATTATTTGGAGCGTTAAGCCGAATTTTAGAATCATTTATACTTTTTATTTTAGTTTAAACATTTTGGTATAACTATCCTAGTACATGCTATTCAACTTTTTGTGTCAGAATCCTACACCACGATATGTGGTTTTAAATATTTTTGTGTTTTATCATAATTTTGGGTCTTTTATGTTTTTTTTTTTTTTATTTTTTTACTGAGAGGACACTGGTGTAATGTTCTTTTTATAAAATTTTGGATTGAAACCCTTATTTTTGGTATATAGATTTTTTACTTTTGTTCCTCTAATAGGGATTCTAAATTTTTTTGCTTGAATCTGAACCTTAAGACATCACTCAACCATCATTCTAATGCGCTCCATTTATATTATCTTCATTTTAAAATGATTTTCTCATTGAAGTATATGTGGAATGGGTTATATATTATTAGTATGTTTGCCATCATTTAATCCCATATCATTCTTGGTTGATTCGATTGCCAATCCATTTAATTTGCTATATTGTACTCCTTGACTCTTGACCTTGACTCATGAGAGATTTTCTTCTCAAGTTCCTCTTTCTATATTGGTTTAATTTTTAATTCTTCGATTCAAACATAACATGCAAACTGATATGTATTCTCATTTTATATAAAATTGCTGCTAAACCTTAAACCGATAGTAAAAAACTACTATATGGATCCATCATCTATTATGATCCTTTCAATATGTCATCTTCTCAATTGGGTCAGGCCCTGTGGTTTTTGCTTTTATGTGTTTTTCACGTTAAAACTTTTCGAGTCGTCACCACTTGTTTCTCTTTCATCTGTGTGTGTGCTGAATTTTCGTATACTGCTAAGACAATAATCCATTACTCTACTGCCGCGAATTTTGTAGCACACATCAGGATCATTACAAATAAATTCCGGCTCAGGAAACTACAAATTTATAAGATATATTAAACTTTATTAGATTGATAATAATACCGATCGAATGCTAAAAGCTCAATAAAACCGATACATTCCATTAGAACCTTCATAATCAACACAATTAAATCAGAATAATGCCAGAATAACGCTGAATTAACACAACATCGCATCAATTGCAAAAAAAAAACACAAAAATAACACAATAAAACTGTATTATTACACACCCAATAGCATTATAATAACGCAAGAATTTAAAAGAAATAACACATGGATAACACTATTAGAACGCCAAAATAACCCTCTAATAATAACACCTGAAAAATGTCATAATAACACGCCATCTGCACATCAATAAAACCTTAACATTACCCATCCAATGACATTACATTAACACAAAAAAAAATCAGTATAACACTATGATAATACATAAATAATTTCACATCTCCACTCCAATAAAAACCTAACATTAAACATTCAATAATACAACAATATCACTCCAATAACATCAGAATAACATAGCATAACAAATAAAAAAAAAAAAAAAAAAAACAAAAACTTCAAGACATCATAACAATAACACAACAAAAAGACACCAACATAACACAATAACTTAAACCCTAAACACCATGACACCGTATTAACATCAATATAACATGTCAGCAGTGCTACAATCCCACCACAATAAAACCAATAAAGATAATGCTCAATAACAACTTTTCGGATGTAGCTAAACTTATCTCATTTTCATAGTTTTCATAAATATTTTGAGATTTTACCAATATATTCTGATCGAAAGAGACGTCCATCGCCACAAAAATCCTAGCTGACAGATACGTAAATGAAAAATGCCCTAAAATAAATAAATTAAATAAAATGATATTTTTCGGAGGACCAACAAGATCGAAAAATGTAAAAAAGCATTTTTTTACGCGAATTGAACAAGGAAAAAAAAACATAATTTTTTATTTTTTAAAGGATAAAACTCACATTTACACCATTTTTTATTTTAATTGGAGTACAAAAACAAATCTGCATTCGGACACAAATTTGTAATATCTTTCCAGCGAGAAATTATTGCGAACGGACGGCGGACGCACTCTCCAATGAGAGAATTTTTTTTTAAAAAAAATTTAAAAATAGGTTCCACCCATACACTTTTTGGATGGGACCTCATATTATTGGACAAAATTTGCGTCCGCAGTCCGAATTTGCGTCCGGCGGTAACAGAGAATTTTTATTTTCTTTAAAAATTTTTTTAAAAGTGGCGTGTTGGACGCCGGAATTAACCGAGCCGAAGTGCTGCTGCTGTCCTCATTCTTCACTTCTATGCCCGTGCCAACGCGTTCTCTCACAATGCAGGTGACCTCTTGGAGTGCATTCTCAACTCTCGTCTTCCCGCTCGCCAAATCATCCTCCTCCGTCCTCCTCCCTCGCCTAAAACCATGCTCCTTACTCTTTTGCTCCTCCTCCTCCACCCCCTCCACCCCCTCCAACCCCTCCACCCCTACCCACTTTACTACGAGCTCATTCACTACAGTCCCGACGGCCAGCGTCCCGACGGCCACCGTCTCGACGGCCGCCATCCTCGCCTCGCTCTAAACTCCTCTACCCCCATGGCCGCCGCAGTTTCAGGCGACGGAGAACCCTTCTCGTCCTCTGGCGAAGTCCCCGGCGACTCTAAACAAATGGATCGTGCCAAGCGCCGGTACTATCGTAAGAGGCAGAGGAGCATGTACGGCGACTCCGGCTTGGAGTCCTACTCTGGACGTCGATCCGATTTAGTGGAGCTGAAGCCTGAGATCGTCGACTTCCCTAGGCTGCACGCCCGCGAGCAGGAACTTTACTTCCACGACGCGTTTGCCTTACCCTGGGAGAAGGATAAGTACTACCGGAAGGTGAACAAGCTCGAGAAGAAGTTCTTCCCGGAGCAATCCTTTGACACAGCTTTTGTCGACCTGCCGGCAGAGGTGGTGCAGCTGCGTAAGAAGGGGAAGAGGACACCTAAGAAGGAGAGAAAATGGATGCGAGGGCTTTGGTTTTCTTTGACGAAGAGAAGGATAACGGACAGGAGAAGAAGGATAGGGGAGGCAATGTTTCAGAGAAGAAGGTGGAGGCATTTTTCAAGTTCTTGAAGAAGGTTCCGAATGTTCAGAGCCAAAGCGATACTTCTGAGGATGGTAGTAATGAGCCGTTTCTCTCGAGCAGGGGAACGGGACTTCCTGCAAAGTGGGATGGGCCAGCTGGAACTGTAGTGCTTGTGGACAAACCTAAAGGTTGGCTATCATTTTCCCCTTATTTTCTTCTTCAATATTTCATTTCATGCAAACTAGTATGATACGCCCGTTTACAACTCTGGATGGTCGTGCTCCCGTATCTTTTTCTGATTTTTTGCTTCTGTAAAGGGGACAGTTACACCGCAGGTTAAAGTACCTTTGGACATTGAGTTTTGTACCCTTAAATTATACACAATTATCTTCTTGAATTGTTTTTTATATCCCAAGAATTCTTGAAGAATGACAAGCTTTTATCAGAACCTGATTAGGTCCGCTTTAGCTTATCAATGTTGACACTTTTTATTAGTTATAACATTTTTAGCTTATCGCTGGATTGGAAATTCAAAATTTTCCTATTGTATAACTTCATCACTGGGGCTCAACTTGTTAATCAATGGGTCAAATCTTGTATGTGTTTGGCTTGTTAACCTATTAAGCCAAGTTTATGAGCATAAATTCAAGTTAAAGTTATATATAAGCTATATAAGTTTATTAGTTAAAGTTATATATATATATATATATATATATATATATATATATATATATATATATATATATATATATATATATATATATATATATATATATATATATATATATATATATATATATATATATGGAGGTTATACATATAAAAAAAAAATGTTTGGCGGCAAGGAGGAGGGTGGTGCTCTGCTAGGGTTTTTGCGACCATGGTAAGGTTCGGTCAGCGACGACTGTCTTTGGTGGTGGTTCTCCTGAAGCTTGAGCTGGTGGTGTGGTTTGGTGAAGGCCTTGTGAAGTGTGTTTTGAAGAGTGCTTCCCGGGCTCCTCAGTTTTTGTCAGTTGTTACTGTTCCATTGGATAGTGATTTTGTTTTTTCTGTTTTTCTTGGGCATTGATTGCTATCTTCTCTAAGTTATCTGGAAGCAGTGACTTTGCACTCATGTCTGGTCCTTCTTCCACAAATGCTCTCTCCTCTTATGCCTCTGCTGTCAGCAAAGGCATTCAATCTAAGCCGCTGGAACATCTTACCTTTCCCCAAATCTTGCATGATGCTGCTGCAGGGAAAGTCGACTGCCCTTTTGTTAGACCTCTGGGATCTAAAGAAGGAAGGCCAGCCGTTTTATTCACATCCCAGGAAATGACTACACTTGCTGAAGCCATTAAGTTCACCATTGTAGGACAGTTCCAGTTTGGACATCCCAAAATGGAGGTAGTCAGAAAACAATTTGAGCTAATTCAGTTTGTGGGACAATGGAAGATAGGGGTCATGGATGGTAGACATCTCCTAATCAGACTCTCAAGGGAAGAAGACTATGCAAGAATTCTGGGAATGCAAGTCATGTACATTGCAAACTCACCAATGAAACTAATCAAATGGTATCCAGGCTTTGATCCAGCTAAAGAACCTCCCCTAAAACCTTTATGGTATACCTTCCCAAATCTACCAATTCAATTATACCATACACATGCGATTTTTCAGATAAGTAGAGCTTTGGGAACACCCCTTAGAGTGGACTCCCCTACCCATTATATGGGTAGCCCTGCTGCTGCCAAAGTTTTGGTTGAAAGAGATGTTTCTCTCCCAGATTTAGATAAAATCTGGATTACCACTTCTGATGATGGAGAAGGATTCTGGCAAGAGGTGATTTTAGAAAACAAGCCTGTTTACTGTCATCATTGCAGGATGTTTGGGCATCCAAAGGAAAAATGCTATAGGCTTACAAAAAAACCAGCTAAAGGGAAAGCAAAGGTTGTTCATTTACCAGGAATTATCCATTTGGATAGTGTAACACCTCAGGTAAACACTATGGAGTCTGAAGCTCTGATTGCTGAGGAGCATCCCCACAGTGTTTCCATCGAAAAGGAGCCTCTGCTGATTGGTGAGGCCCACACATCTACTGTAAGCCCCACAGATCATCCAACACAAACACTGTTAGAAGAAGAGCAAGGAAAAATGGAATCAGTCTGGCAACTTCATAAATCTAAGAAAAAGAAGAACTTCACTGAGCTGCAGAACTTAGCCTCTCAAACCCAAGAACTATCTGATAGAAATAACACTGTTGGCTCCCCTCATGGCTCCCCCAGAGGCAGGACCAGGTCTAGATCCAGATCCATGTCTACCCATACCTCACCCCAATCCAAACCCCCAGATGATCAACTGCCTCTGCTGGAACATTAGGGGGGTGGCACACCCCCTTTCTCTGAAAAGACTCTTACATCTATACAAGAAGCACCAACTTTGGTGTATGGTTCTTTTGGAACCTATGGTGTATAAATATCAAGCTAAAATCCTTACCAAATTTTCTGATTGTACCTTCTATGCTAACACCACAAATAAAATCTGGTTAATTTGCAGAAAGGAATTGCACTGGACTGTTAAGGTAGATCACTCCCAGCTGGTCCATCTCCATTTCAATTTTGAAGGCCTTCATTTTGCTGCCTCCTTTGTTTATGCTGGCTGCAACAAGTCTGCTAGGAGGGAACTTTGGAATGAGATAATCCAGATCAGTAAAAGTGAGACCCTCAGCTGGATTGTGGGAGGGGATTTCAACAGTATTGCTTCTGCAAATGAAAAGCTTGGAGGAAGTCCTAACCTGAATAAGATTACTGAATTTAATGATAATATTCAAAGTGCTGGTCTTTTTGATCTAGGATTTCTGGGCAACCAATTTACTTGGAGGAGAGGAGCTATTTGGGAGAGACTTGACAGATTCTTAGCTAATGACATCTGGCACCAAATTTTTCTGTACACTTCCATTACCCATCTTAATTTTGCTGGCTCTGACCATAAACCTCTTCTTCTTACCCTCTCCACCCCCTCTACTCACATAACCCCCCCTCCTTTCAGATATCTCACTTTCTGGTCTTCCCACCCTAACTTCACCTCTATCATTGCTAAAAATTGGATCGGGTTACCCAATTCCAATCCTTTTATCAAACTCCAAAACCTTCAATTAAATTTAGCCAGAGCTTTGAGAAAGTGGAGTTGGGAGTCTATTGGTGATGTTTTTCAGGGGTCATTAAAGCTGAATTGGAAGTTAACAACCTTGAAGCTGCAACCCAAGCTGATGACCAGCAGTATAGTCTTTTTGTGACAGCCCAAGAGAAACTTCTCACTTTACTGGACTGGCAGGACCAACTTCTTAGACAGAAAGCCTCTACCTCTAAGTTTAAGGAGGGGGATAGAAACACAAAGTACTTCCATGCCTGCATAAAGTCTAGGAGGAAGTGTAATACCATCTTCTCCATTATGAATGAACAAGGTACTATTCTCAGGGACAACACTCAAATTGCAAATAATGCAGTTTCCTTCTTTCAAACACTTCTCACTTTCAAAAACAGCTCCACCCCAAATATTGACAGTAGCTTGTTTAACGTTGAGCACCACTACACCAACTCAGTTAATCTAACAGATATCCCCTCCCAGGAAGAAATTTGGATAACCTTACAATCCATTAACAGCTCTAAGACTGCAGGACCTGATGGGTTTAATGCCGATTTTTACAAGAAAACCTGGAATATATGTAAGGATGATGTTTCAGCTGCTGTCCAAAGTTTTTTCCAGGGCATTGATCTATCACAGTACTTTCATGCTTCTACCATTGTGTTAATTCCCAAAATCTCTGATCCAAAAAACTGGAACCACTACAGACCTATCAGCCTCACCACAGTTATCAGCAAAATTATTAGTAAAATTATTGTTGGGAGACTGCAGCCTCACCTTGATAAGATCATCAAACCACATCAATCTGCTTTTGTTAAAGGAAGATCTATTTCTGATAATGTCCTCCTTGCTCAAGAGTTACTCCTGGACTTGGACAGACCTTGTAGGGGGGCAACCTAATCTATAAACTTGATATTAAAAAAGCTTATGACACTATGGAGTGGAACTTCATTCTTCAGGTGCTGCATGATAGAGGTTTTACTACTGAATTCTGTCAGCTGATTAAGAGATGGCTTCAACACAATCAACATTCTATTCTAGTCAATGGCCAAAGTTGGGGAGGTTTCCAAGCTACTAGAGGGCTTAAACAGGGAGACCCCCTATCTCCTACTATCTTCATAATTGTCATGGACTACCTCTCCAGGCTCCTGGAAGCTCAAGTGACACCCTTCCACTATGCCAGATATCAACACAGATCCAATTTGGTTATCTCTCACCTTTTATATGCAGATGACATAATGCTGTTCTCTAGAGCTTCTAAACCTGCTGTCAGAAAAGTCATCAACTGCCTTAAGCATTTTCAACTGGTGTCTGGTCTTCAATTCAATCATGCTAAATGTGAGCTGCTCCTCCCTAAACAAAGTTCAGCTAATTTAACCCACTGGATCACTCAATATACAGGTTTTACTAAGGCCAACCTTCCCATGAAATATCTGGGGGTGCTACTAATTAATGGTAGATCTAAACAGATTCATTTTGAGGACATTATTGGCAAACTTAATGCCCAGTTATCCAGCTGGGCCAACTCCTTCTTGTCAACTGGAGGAAGATTAACCCTCCTTCACAGCATCCTCACCACCTTCCCTAACTATGTTCTTCAGATGACCTGCATGAAGAAAAGTTCTAGACTTCAAATTGAAAGAATTTTCAACAGATTCTTATGGTATGGGCAAAGAAAACAGATCCATTGGGCAAGCTGGCAGAAACTTGCCCGACCTGTTGATGCTGGAGGATTGGGCTTCAAAGGATTAAAGCAGCTACAGAAGGTTAATTATTGTAAATTATGGATCCAGTTCAGAAAGCAGAATTCCCTCTGGGCACTTTATATGAAAGGTAAATATTGCAAAGATACTCATCCCACTTTGGTACAAATCAAACCAGGCATCTCTAGGATCTGGAAACATATGCTTCTCAACAGGAACTTAGCAGACTCTCTATATTATTGGGAATTGGGTAATGGTGAGGTTTCTTTTTGGCATGACAACTGGTGCCCATCTGAGATGAAGATTGCACTCCCAAACACAGAGAAGCAGCAATTCCCTGTAGCAAACTGCTGGGACAACAGGCACTGGTCTACCACTACACTTCAGGAATTGCTAACAGACTATTCAGCTTACCAGATTTCTTCTATCCCATTTGATAGAACTAAGCCTGACAAACTCATTTGGCAAAATGGGCAGGCTCAAAGTCTAACCAAGAAGATCTACCTCCAAATTCATTTCTGGCCCTCCTCCTACTGGGGTAAGAAAATTTGGAACAAATACCTCACACCCTCTATGTCCTTTTTCATTTGGAGGATTTTCCACAAATTCCTTCCCACTGATGATATTCTCAAATTAAAAGGAATCAAAGGACCTTCTCAGTGCTGCCTTTGTGGGAATCAGGAGGAAACTTTACAACATTTATTTTTCAACTGTAAGTTCTCCCAGGAGGTATGCAAGGGAGTTACCAACCTACTTAGTATAAACACACTTCTTCTTGATTGGCATGAGTTACAAGATTGCTGGCTGACCTGGCAAAAAACAAAAGTTGGTGAAATCCCTTTTATCATTGCATGGTTTATTTGGATGCACAGAAACAGTGTGAGGTTTGAAGACAAGAGAAGTAATGCTCCTACTGTTGTGGGGCACTGTCAATCTTTCATAACTAAGCTCATCCTTATGAAGAGGTTCCCTAACATCCTCAACTGCCATCTTCAGGACCACCCTAAGCAGTCCAGAATTATTCTTATTAACTGGCAAGCTCCTACCTCTCCATTTATTAAAGTGAACACTGATGGGGCATTCTCTGATTCTGCTGCTGGTATTGGCGGGATCTTTAGGGACCATCAGGGGAAATGTCTTTGTTTCTATCAGACCCCCATAGTTACTGCTGATCCTTTGGAAACTGAATTAAGTGCAGTGTTTTGGGCCCTTCAGCTGGCTAACTCATTCACCTGGTCTAATATTTCTGTGGAATGCGACTCTGCCATTCTTTTACAGTATATGCAGAACACCCTCCTTCCACCTTGGCACCACTCCTTATGGATTAATAGAATTAAAACCTTCTCTCAGCTGTTAAATACTAATTTTCAGTTCATTTACAGAGAAGGCAATCGTCCAGCCAATTGGCTTGCTAGAAACGCCCTTTCCACTCAGATTGTTCAGGTTTCCTCAAACCCCCCTCCTCAACTCACATTCCTTATTGAAGCTGATCGGGTTAATGCTCCCCATTTCAGAATTATTCACTGTTGAAGTCTTTGCTACTTTGCTCACCCTGGGGATTAGTCTTAACATACTTGGTTTTTGTGGGGAGATTTCTGTTTAGTTTTTCTGTTACTTTGCTGTTTCTGGATACACTAGAACATAGATATTTTGGGTTTCACTTAACACTTCTTCTATTTTAGGGTGGAGTTGTAATGGTGGGTTTAACTTTTTGGTATGCACTGTAAACTCACTATTTATTAACCTGTAGGGAGTCTATGTTGCTCCTTTTCTCAAAAAAAAAAAAAAAAAAAAAAAAAAAAAAATATATATATATATATATATATATATATATATATGTGGAGGTTATTTACATGGACTGATCTTGTCTTATTCACTGTCATATGGAGGCTTGCTCGACTGAAGGGTATGTTAGTTTTTGCAATGAATATTTTTATTATTACCAAGAAATTGGAAATCAAGGCAAGTATATAGATAGATAGATAGATAGATTAGGCTTGCTTGACTAACGACTTTATTGTACATGTTATGATTTTAGTAATTATTATGATATTAGATGTTCACAATGCTTATTTTTATGATTACTAAGATATTGCAAATCAAGGCAGGTTGGACTTCATTTACTGTATGTGACAAACTCCGACGCCTAGTCAATGTGCAAAAGGTACTTTAAACTCAACATCATGACTACTACTAATATTGACCGATGATAGCTAACTTTCAAATCACAGGTTGGGCATGCTGGTACACTAGATCCAATGGCAACTGGTCTTTTAATTGTTTTTGTGGGTAAAGCTACCAAATTTGTTGAACGGTATATTTTGTTTTAACTCTCGGTGGACAGAGACATTTGTGCCTGTATTTATCAGAGCGGTTTATTATATTTACACATCCATATTGGTAATTGTTTATTAGCTTTATGGAATTTATTTAATTTAGTTGCTATAAGGCATCAATTGTTTTAATTTGCTTTCACTTGGAAGAAAAGTTTTCAAACATTCAATGAAGGGTAATAGTTTTCATTATAGTGAAGCAATATGCAACCAAGCACTTTGCTTTGGACATATCTTAAAACTTTAGTGAAGTGTAATGAGTTAGTGCTTTCGGGGATCTTTGTATTGCACTAAGGACTAATAAATTAATTTTTAACGGTGTGGATATTGTTTTTCCCACAGTGTTATCTATTTGAAGGGATACATTTTTTATTAACATAGTGAAATAGGTACTTGATTAGAAACTATAGTTTGTTCAACATTCACTTCTGGTCGAAAACACTAACTTCAATTACTCAATTTATTCTTTTTTAAGTTTTCTCGTCCTAGTTTTTGTTTCCAGCAGCTGAAGTTCTGATGCTAGAAGTTTATTTTTGTTCCTCTATCATTGCTATTTATTTCTAGAACTTTTACTTCTCTTTTTGTTTAGCTAGTTGCTATACTTAATTACAGATTCTCTTAAATAGTGCAATTTTGTATTGCTCCACTGAGTTTACATTCTCTCTATTAATATAATTGTGTGTGTGGGCTCTAAAAATTCTTGCTTCAGTCTCTCATAATGAAAGAGTTTTTTTTTTTTTTAATTTTCTAGATCAACTTTTCAGAAGTAGATTAAGTTGCAGATAAGGTAATCCACCTGAAAATTTTGCCCGCATTTTGTGAGGCATTTAAAATTTGGGGTTTGAGGTCTCCTCAGGTGCAATCCTCATATGATTATGTATTCCGATAATGAGAGGAAACTTTTGATTAAAGCTAATTGTCTGACCTAATTTTCTAGCATATGGTAGCAATAATTTAATAATTTTAGATTTAAGAAGTCATCATTGTGAGCTTAATATTGATGTTAGGGGAATGATGAAGAATCCAATTGATATCCAATGGTTTAGTTGTCTTTGGTTGTTAGGGTTCCGTGTTTATTTAGCCAAGGGAGGTAATCAGCTCAATATAATCGAAGGAATTTTATCAGCAACTATAAGTTATATCATCTAAGGAGATTTTATAGATATGTAGTAGTTGTTTGTATAAGGGGATAAATTTAAGTAAGACTTTAGCTAATAGGGAGCTTTGCGTCCTATCAAATACACTCTATGATTCACGCCTCAAAAAACAAAACCATTGAAAAACATACGAGTTTTAATCATGACCTTAATATAGTGGAGCTAACTGGCCAAAGTTATTTATTTCTATGTTTTTCTCCTTTTTAGAGAGAGCATAAAAATAGGTGGTTTGGTTGGGTGCTGTGTCTGGCTATTGAGGTCGTAAGAGATTAGAAATGAAGGAGCTGGAGTTAAATTGATGATGAAAGAGTGGCGGTCAGGATATTCAGTTTATTAAGATGAGGAAATTGTGAGGGTGGTTGATTGATTTCGGCTTAGAGATACGTGCATCATTGAAGTCAACAAGAGTGTAGAGGAGAGTGGGCGGAGACATAGGGCTTGACATGTGGTCTGTAGAGAAGAACATGAGATGAAGTGAGATGGATATGGGAGGTCAGTGAAGGGGCTTGTGCTTGGGACTTGCAACAGTGTGGAGGGCTTGTTTCTCGGTAGTGTCAATGAGTGAAAATGAGATAGCTTATTTGGAATGGGACCTCTTGAGTAGGAGTGGGTCGTAGACCACAACATGGTAGTTTGCATGGCTTTCAATCTCAAGAACAATGGTAGGTTGTGAAGGAGGGTCGGCGATTGAGGATCTACAACTAGGGAGAGATAAGGATGAATTGCTCGGGTAGGGGCTGCTGGCTGTGAGGGATGGTGGTAGAGGATGTATGGGATGGGGAGCTAATAAGGAGTTGGTATTGAGATGAGTGGTGTTGTGGTCTTGGGAATTACAGGGAGAGGAGCCGAGAAAGAGGGTTTTGGGTCAAGCTGCCCTAGCGTGAGTGGGGGGAGACCAAGAAGGTTGTTCGTTGTGTGGGGTTTCGGCCAAGTATTTCTCACCATTGCAAAAGAGGGAAAACCATAGAGGATTCCATGGTTGTGATATCAAATTTAACCGAAACAATAGTGGGATGTGCACTTTATTGCTATAAGTCAAATATGGGGTTACACCATTCACGTATAAAAATAGGAATTGACAAAGATAACACAAAAATAATGCCAAAGTAGAGCTCAGGATGATGGTGGTAAGTTAGCGGTAGAATGGTTGTGGTAAGTTAGCTGAATTCAGATCTGTGACTCATGGGATATGTGAAGTTCTATGGATTAGAAGAATTCTTAACGAGTTAAAAATTCATAGTCCACCACTAATAAAAGTATGCTGTGATAATAAGACTGCCATCACCATCGCCCACAATCCTGTCCTTCATGATAGAACAAAGCACGTAGAGATAGACAAGCAATTCATCAAGTAAAAAAATGACAGAGGAGATATCTGCATGGTGTATGTTCCTTCCAACAACCAAACAACGGATATTCTGACGAAATGTCTTCCCAAAAAACTGTTCGACGATTTAGTGTGCAAGCTGGCTCTGAAAGATATTTTCATGCTAACTTGAGGGGGAGTGTTGAAAGGTCTGATTTGATTTACATAATTTATTGTCTTTCTTATTATACAAAAATTATTTTCTTTCCTCTTATAGATTTTTGTGTACAAATCATGCTTAATTAGCTATGAAATGTTATAGGAAATAATTGTCACCTATTTAATTATTTTCCTTATCTAGGATGTGAGATTTCTATATGTAAAGGTACTAGGTATTGCAACATAAGTGAAGAAAGAATTTTCCATCTCTTTGTTTCTGTTTGCAGTTTGTTGAGCTAAAAGAGAGAGTTGACCCAACCGAAAAAATTTGTCCGCAAACATGAATTGTTTCATTAAGAGGATCTTATAAACCTAAGATTGATGTTTATTTAAGATGATAAATTCAAGTTGACGTTAGCTAACAGAGAACTTTAGCTTTATCAAATACACTTTATTATTCACGTCTTAAATGGGAAGAGGCTATTATGGAATGTACGAGCCGTGATTATAATTAAGCAATTGAGTATTGATGCATTTTTTATGAGGCGTGACGTAAGCTATAAGGTGCTTTGAGATGTAATCCTCAAATTAAGAAGAATATGTAAATAATAATTATATTTTATATAGTACAATGTGTGAAGAAATCATATATTTATTTTAATTTATTAGCATGCTAAAAAGTAATATAAGAATATTCTAATCAAGTATAAAAGAAAAAAATTGCGTAAACCTAGAAGTAAAATATTAAATCCTAACATCAAATTATGAAATTAAATGGGTTATATTAATATTAAACTATCAAAGAATCTAAAATATTAAAATAAAATATCAAAACATCAAAACATAACAATCAACATAAGTTTAACATAAGTCTTTCTCTCTCACTCATACTGCCTCTCTTTAAAATAAGAATATAACAAGTATCAACATTAAACTTTTTAATTTAAATGTCTCTATTACTCTCATTTTTATTAAAATCATCGACATAATGAATTGTGTTTCATGCGCCTTATCCTTAGTCATATCTATATTCTCATATTCCTTGTTATCTTTAATTCTGGTTATCTTCTACTTATAATGTTAATCACCAATAAAAATATTAATTTAAATAGTTAATAGTTAGAACTTCCAACTACATAATTTTTATGGATACCTTTTCCTTTTATTTCTTCTTATTAGTATGTGAGTGGTGAGGTTTAATATGTGAGATGTATTTGTATTACTTCTAGTTTTTGTTAAAATATTGCGAAAAACCTAAAAAAACATAGGCATGCCTCAGCTTGGGAAAGCTTACAGCTCACATTGGAAGAATGAGGCATACACCTCATTGATATTTTTTGTAAAGAGCATTTGGTGTGAGCTTCAAAATGTGCCTCATATTATGCAATTTTAAGTGAGGATACGAGTTATAATTGTGATTGTAATATGATGGAGTGCACTATCCAAATCACCAAATCAAAGCACTTTCGTTATAAACGCAATATTTGTGGAGTCAGTTGACCACACCGTACGAACAAAAGACTCAAATGACGTCTTTATTTGCATAGATAGTTTTGAGTGTGAACATGAAAATGTTTCATATGATATTTGACTCATTTGACTTATTGTGAGCTGGGATTATTCTTAAATTTGTCTCTCTTGACAAATTGTTTTGGATGATGGATGAATGAAATTTTGCTTTTAAGTTTTAAGTGGCTACTTTCATCAGATCTTTTTAGATTTTGTAATTTTCTTGTGAGTTTTTAATTTTGTTATGGAAAACAATTATCATGATTTAGTGTGTGTGTGCGCGCGCATTAATAGATTTTCTTTAATTCAACATGACCATCATCGGAGAATTTCGTTGAAATAGTTGTATTTATCTTTTTGAGAGCTTTATTTTTGAGAGTCGACCCCTCCGGTTGTGATTCATTTTTAGCACAATTTTCTTCAAGATATTTTTTAATGACTTTGCATTTGACAACTTAATTTTTTCTTATAATGAGTCCCTCTGTTTGAGATTCACATTCAACATGGCTATTATCGAAAAATGTGAATGTTACATTTATTCATGATTAATTTTCATTGAAGTTAATTGGTTAATTGTTTCTAAGTATTAGCCTCCTTAACTCCAATTGCTGTAAAGAGGAGGATACTAATGGTTTATATTGTCAGGAGAAGGATCATAAAGTGAGATTTATAATCTTCCTCTATAAATAAGGCGACGTACTCAAGAGTGTATTTGATTATAATATTTGAAATTTTTATGTTTAAAAGAAGTTAGAATTTTTCAAAATAATTGCATAATTTCAAATCATTTGCTTGCTTTTCTTAGAGCAGAATAATGTGGGTTAATTATATTTTCGGCGTACGCAGTATTTAAGTAATCAATGCATTGGTAAGATCATAGACAAACATTTTCAGTTTAATGGATTTAAACACTATATAGAATATGTCATATTTTTTTAAGCAAATAAATGTAATTGCAGTTTATTTTATCCGGCACAACATTCTCTGACCATATGTTTAAACAGTTAGCATGACGGCCAAAGTACACGTGGGTTATTGTGTAATTTTGATTGAACTAATTGATTGCTGAAATATTAACCTGGTGGAATTTTAATTGTGATTTGGATGCCATATGAAGGACGGTTATTGTGCAATTTTGTTGTGGTTGTCAATGCTTTTATATGTTGTGTAATTACTAGTTCTGTGATTTCACTCATTTGGGAGATAGCTTTGGTGATGATGAGGATGCTTATGAGAAAATAATTGGTAGCTGTTAGATAGTTTAATTAACAATTTATTTCAAGTGATTTATACTGGATAAATTTGTTTGGAATGTAGCAGCTTGTCTCTATACTTTTCTTTCTATTTAGGGGTTGCCTTTCATTTCTCATGACTGCTGCATTTTGTTCTATTTCGAGAAGCTTATGTGAATTTGTTGAACATTCCAATTTTAGTTGGGAAAATATGTTAAAATAGTGTTAACCAGGGTTTAGCAAATTATCTATTTACCAAGTGAAACTTATTGATGAAGGGAATGTCAAGTTTACAATCAGTAAGCACTTTAAAAACCTAAAAAGCACCCTTTTAAACCCATATATAATTTTACTGTAATAAAATATGTTGCCTAAGGTTTACACTTGATTGGCTTTATATCCACTGGACTGTTGCTACTAATCTGAGCTTCATTAAAATAAAGATACGGCCTGGGGCTTTTTTCACAGTGGATTGCTTTTGGCCATATTTTTTTAGAAATGTTCCAATTGGATCTTTGTGCTTGATCATGCTCTTTAAATTTATCCTTTCGTCATAAAGCTGCTAAAAATCTCCCAATTCCTAAAATATTCTTTATTTATAAGATCTAGAAGGCCTTATTGTGCTGATTTGCATAGATTGTGGATAGTTCTATGTTGCATTTTGAAATTTTTTTGTCTTCAACTGGCACTTAATTGTTGTGCTCTCCAATAGGGAAAACAAAGGGAGGAAGTGTTTTTTGATGACGATATGTTTCATAAATCATAGGTGTGTGTTTTGACCATTAGCTTTGTTTATCAAACCAGTTTTTATTTGGGATTTTATAGTGGCAATTTATTTTTTTTATTTTTTTTTGAGTTTTCTCATGGCCATATCCATGATTTTTCATCGCGTTTGCAAATAGTTATCTACTTTTTATTTTTCCTGATTTTGTCTTATATATCAATAATTTTAGGGCTTGCATCACTTTGAACAATGAGAAATTTTTAGGGAAGGATATTTTTGACATTAGAAATATCTTACAATCATGCAGGGCTCAACTCTCCTGGGGAGGAGCTGACCAGTTCGGTCCAGATTTACTGGTTCAGTTAGCCGTAATCTTTAGTTATCTACAGTTTTTATATATTGCTCTCTGTTTTAGTGTTAGCTTTTTGCTTTGTTTCTCTTGGGACAATTGTCGGTGTCCCTAGTTTTCTCTCTTAGGGCTATATCTAAGGACGAGTGGTTCTTTGACTTTATCTCGCTCCGACCTCTATCTTCTCTTCCCTCGCATCCCTATATAACATTTGTCGTCTACTTCCCTGCTGCAACCGGCTCTCAAAGACAACACTTTGTTGTTTTCCTGAAGCCCACCACCTTCGGTCTCACGACTCCACCTCTACAGCTACACTCTAGGCAAACATCTATCGACTGTTGCCATCCAAAACCTAGGGCCACCACCCACAGCTACCTCCCAGAACAACATACCACATATTGCCGCAACCCCTCTCCCTCTAGCCTTCTCTTACTTCCGCCTGCTCCCCATACTCTGATACTCCAAACGCCAACCTTCCATCCAATCATTAGCCTCCTCTAGCTGCCTATTCCCTTCCCTTCCCAGCCGCAGGTGTTGTTACCTGTTTCCAATAGGCCCCCTTCCAAAAGACCGCCAACCCATTTTCCCCTCACCTGCTTAACCCCCCCACCTCCCAGCAACCTAATCCCCCCTCACCTACCACCTCTCTACCCCCACTACTACCAGGGCCGTCCACCACCCCGAGCCATATCATCTCTAAACACACTACAGTCATACTTAGCTCTAACGGGATATTTGTGTTGTGTTGTGTTTTCTTTCTGTCTTGAAGTTGTGATTATAATCTCGTTGTTTTTGCATAATAAAAATCTAATTCCCTATTGGATTTTTGATTGACTCCGGTATCACAATCAATAAATTATTACATGTGTGATCAGGTGATCCTACTATTGGCTATTCTTAACTATTGTTAAATTGTAGGCACTGCTTTGAAGACCAACAACCATGTTGGAATACCTATGTGACATAAAACATGATTGGTATTTAATTAAGTACATGCTTGGACCAATGTGAACTTGTTACCCCTTGACTCATGGGATCTGTTTTAGATTAACATGCATAATATGCTTTAGATGCTTTGGCGTCAAGTTTTGGAATCTGAGGTGAAGTCCACCTATATTTTCATTGCATTTCTGTGTGCTCAGTTTGGCAATTTTAAAAAAATTGCTAGGTTTGAGATACTTGTATTTGTGTGATGAAAAGTGCAAATGTTTGATTGTGAATCTTTATACTTCTTGAGTCAACTCCCTCCTACTGCAAGGGAATTCTGAGAAATGATAATGAAGGTTGTGACATTCATTGTATCTACTTATCTTTTAACATGATAATTGGTTGTGTTTTTATATTAAATTTTTTTTTTTCATGTGGTTCTACGTTTACATCGTATTTTGGTTCAAGTATACAAATAACTTTTTAAATATCTTGAAGATTTAAATGATTTAGATATTGTTAAATAACTTAGTTTTTTTTTTTAATTTTTTCCTTCCAGATTAAAAAAGTTGATATAGTCCTTATAAAGCTTTTGTATGCTTTTCAGTTATCAGGGTATGGCTAAAGGTTATAGTGGTGTTTTCGGGTTAGGAGAAGCCACATCCACCTGGGATGTTGATTCTCCAGTATGTCTTCTTTATATTGTCACCAACATTAATTTTGGGACTGATTTGTGGTATTTATGGTTTTATGTTGTCTGTATATATACACCCATTTGAGTTCCTGCATATTACTATCAAACTACGTCTTCATCATCACATGTGCAAAACTTGTGAAATGTTCACTACAATTTATTTCTGGTAAAACTTAGGTTTAACATACTTGGTGCTACGGTTAAACTATCTCATGTTCTGTCCTTGTAATAAGGAGTTGGAGGCGCTAATCATCATGTGGTGCTAAATAGGCTTCTTTGTGTGCGAACTTTGTATAGGATATCATGTTTTCCTTAGTGGTGCTTTTAAGTGTGAAACCCTCAAGTAAAATGAAGCTAAACTCTTAAACATCAAGGCGTCATTTGGCGTATCAGTTGAAATTCATCAGAAACTCTAAAGTATACCGTACTCATGCAAGAGCACTCCTGGTGGGTGACCTATTGGGAAGTTATACCAATTGGACAAAATCGTGAGACTGTTACGCCAAAGCGGATATTATCTTGATGGGTGAGAGTGCGGGCTATTACAAATGGTTTCAGAGTGTTACACCTGATGATGAGAATTAAGTGCCGTACAAAACAAAATGCTATATCATGGGAGCCACTTGTTGAACCATAGTTTGGATAAAGTGCTAAATTGTGGGAGCCACCTCCTGATTCTATAAGGAGTCACCTCTGGAATGCTATTTGCTTTGTGGATGATCTAGGTAAAGAACACTAACAAGGACGTCAGTTACTTAAAAGAGGGAGATTATGAAACCTCTCAAGTAGAATGAAGCTGAACTTGTATACATCGAGGCACTTTTTGGTGTAATTATTGAAATTTCATCCGAAACTCCAAAATTAAGTATGCTCATGCGAGAACTCTCTTAGGATGGGTTATCTCCTGGGAAGTTATACCAATGGGACAAAACTGTGAGGTCATTAGGCCAATGCAGACAATATTTAGATGGATAAGAGTTCAGACTGTTTGAAATAATATCAAAGCATTACTCCAGTTTGAAGACAGGAATATCTACCTGGCTGATAATTCCGGGTTAAGAAGATTGATAAAAACTCATGTTGCTCAATTGGTGGAGATATGAAACCCTTTAAGCAAAATAAAGCTAAACCCTAATGCTTCAAGGCGCTTATTGGTGCAACAATTAAAATTTCATCGAAAACTCTGAAGTTAAGCGTGCTCATGCGAGAGCACCCTTGGGATGGGTGATTTGTTGGGAGGTAATATCAATGGGACAAGAACATGAGGGTATTAGGCCAAAACAGACAATATCTTGATGGGTGAGAATTCGGGCTGTTATAGGATGATCTAATCATTTTTATTGATGACAATGTTCTGCTTCTCTGAATTCACTTCTCTATAAGAATTTATCCATCATTCCCTAGAAACTTTACCTTATCATGCTGAAACTTGTTGGATTTGCTCATTTTGTTACCGCTTTGTATACATTGGTTGGTTTTAATTCTATGCTTATTTGAAGTCGACAACCCTAGATGTGCAAAGTGGAGGGTTGCGTTAGGTAATCGACAAACAAAGTAAAATTTGTTGAAAAATCACGACATGAATCCTTTTGATCATCATGTAAATGCTAGGGCATCCCTTGGAAGTGACGTGGTGTGTGACCTGAACATAGTGAAAAGTGTGCAAGGGCCACTACACCAGTGCCCGGGTGTAGTGTCAAATAAGTAAAGGTCCCTCCATTACGAACGGATGCAAGTAAAGAAGTTAGTCCATGAAACTACTATTAGAATAAGATCTTGGAATATAGTTACTTTCACAGGTAAATTAATTGAATTAGTTGATATTATGATTCATAAAAAGATAAATATCTTATGGATTCAAGAAACTATATGGGTTGAAAAAATAGCTCAGAAGATTGATAACTTAGGTTTTAAAATTTGGTATTCAGGCAAGAGTCACACTAGAAATGGTTTAGGTGTAATTATATATAAGAGTTTGAAAGATAATGTTATAAAAACTAATAGAATTGAAGATAGAATTATAACTCTTAAGATTATTGTTGATACTAAGATTTTTAATGTTATAAGTGTTTATGTTTTTCATGTAGGTTTAAATATAGACTCTAAAGAAAAATTCTCGAATGACCTAGAAGTTTAAATACAAATGATTCCTCTTAAAGAAAGAATTTTTATTGGAGGAGATTTAAATGGATAAGTCGGTAGAGTTGTAGAAGATTTTAGAAATATTTATGGTGGCTACGGTTTTGGAGTTATAAATATTTATGGTCACACTAGAAATGGTTTAGCTGTAATTTTATATAAGAGTTTGAAAGATAATGTTATAAAAACTAATAGAGTTGAAGATAGAATTATAACTCTTAAGATTATTCTGTATACTAAGATTTTTAATATTATAAATGTTTATGCTTTTCAAGTAGGTTTAAATATAGACTCTAAAGAAAAATTCTCGAATGACCTAGAAGTTTAAATACAAATGATTCCTCTTAAAGAAAGAATTTTTATTGGAGGAGATTTAAATGGATAAGTCGGTAGAGTGGTAGAAGATTATAGAAATATTTATGATGGCTATGGTTTTGGAGTGAATAACGAGGAAGATTGAACCATGTTAGATTTTGCTTTATGTTATGAATTTGTTATTCTAATACTTTATTCAAGAAAAATGATGAGCATTTTATTAGTTATAAGAATGAATTTGATAAAACACATTGATTATTTTCTTATGAGAAGAAGAGATCGTCTCGAATTTAAAGATCGTAAGGCCATTTCAAGTGAAGATTTAAGTTTCCGAAAATGCTATCGACCTTAGTGATCTTAATATTATTAATAATAATAAAATATTTCATCTTTACTGTTACATTAGTAAAAAAGAAGTTGAGGATGCTTTAAAGAAAATCATGAGTGGAAAGTCTGTAAGACCAGATGATATCCCAATTGAAGTGTGGAAATATATTGGAGATTTGGAAGTTTCTTAGCTTACTAAACTCTTTAATATTATTTGAAAAACTAAAAAAGATGTGTGAGGAGTGGAGGAAGAGTATTTTGGTCTCCTTTTTTAAAAATAAAGGTGATGCACAAGAGTGTGGAAATTATTGGGGAATTAAGCTTATGTGTCATACTTTAAAATTATGAGAGCGGTTAATTGAACATAATGGGTTAAGTAACATAATGGGTTAAGTCGTATTACAAAGATTTTTCATAATCAGTTTGGATTTATGCCAAGCAGGTCTAATATGGAAGCTATGCATTTAGTGAGAGGTTTGATGGAGAAGTTCAAAGAGAATAAGGAGGATCTAAATATGATTTTTATTGATTTAGAAAAAAACTTACGGTAAGATTCCAAGAGATATCCTTTGGAGAGTTCTGGAAAAGAAAAGTGTTGATATGACTTATATTCAAGTCATTAAAGATATGCATACTAGAGATGTTACTTGTGTTCGAACTTAAGGAAGATTGAATACCTATTTTCTTATTTCGGTTGGCTTACATCAGGGATTGGCTTTAAGCCCATATGCTTTTGCTTTAGTTGTGGATGCTCTTACTGGACATTTACAGGAGGATGTACCATGGTGTATGCTTTTCGCTGATGATATCCTTCTCGTGGATAAGACTAGAGAAAAAACACAGAAGAAAAAATAAATTATGGAGGTCTACATTTGAGTCTAAAAGCCTTCGTTTGAGTAGAGCTAAAACTGAATAATGAAATGTAATTTTAGTAGTAGTAATTTTAGCGACAGAGTTGTAACTATGGGTAGTCAGATTATTAAAAGGTTTGAATGCTTTGGATATCTCGGGTCTATTGTTCAAAGTGATGGTGATATAGATTGGCATGTTATTAGTAGAATTCAAGTTGGTTGGTTGAAGTGGAGGAATGCTTCCTATTGTGTGATAGAAAAGTATCGTTTAGATTGAAAGGAAAATTTTATAAGATGGTGGTGAGACCTGCAATGCTCTATGACTTTGAATGTTGGCCTTTAAAAGAGATGCATAAAACTAAGTTGAGTGTTACCAAGTTGAGAATGTTTAGGTGGATGAGTGGCATTACACATATAGACAAAATGTGAAATGAATATATTTGTGATAGGGTTGGTGTAGTTTCAATGGCGGACAAAACCAGAGAGAGTTGTCTTAGATGGTTTGGTCACATTAAACATCGACCATTTGATGATTTGATTATGAGAGTAAATGTTTTAGATTCTGGTTATGTTAAGAAAGTTAGAGGTAGATCTAGAAAGGCTTGGACATGTTGTATAAAAAATGATCTTAATTTATTAGAATTAAATGAAAATATTACACTCAGTAGAACGCAATGGAGAAAAATGATTCATGTAGCCGATCACTTAGTGGGATAAAGGAGAAAAAGGATTAATGTAGCTTACCCCACTTCGTGGGATAAAGGTTTGTTGTTGTTGCTGCTGCTTATTAGAAGTCCATTATAACACTTTCTGATTTAGAAGATCTTCCACTGGTACCTAATCTTTAGTTCATTCCACAATTTTAATGGGTTATTTCCCACTTAATAAGAATGGAGGGATGAAATGAAGGCAACTTAATTTTTTATTGCATTTAATAGTATTTTCATCTTTCAAATTTTTATTTTTCTTAAAAAAAGGCCTTATACTACTCTAATAATTTATGAAGGAAGATATACATACCTTTCACTCAATTCTTAAGCATTTACATTTCTAACACCTAAACATCAATTTTACATATATGCCACCTTACCTATGCATGAGAATGTGTATTCCAACTTTTAAAAGTTAAACTATTATTATTTTTGAGGTGATATAAATATTTGTGTGGTATAAATTTAAAAATGTGAAGTTTAGGCGTTAATACTTGAATACATAGGAATTGGGTGGTATGTATGTAAAGACCCCCATTTATGAATTTATCGTAACCTACTTCTGTCACTTCAACCAATCTAGCTATCTAGCTAGGTTGCACAGATGATTCCATGAATATTAAAATAAATTTAGAAGTAATAAATGGAAGAGGGAGATGGATTTTTTTTTTTCAGTTAAAGGATCTAGTTTAAAGTATAATTGAATTTTCCCTCTAATAATAATGGTAAATGTGTTGGAGTACCAACATAAGTGTGAGGAATGGGGATATTCACAGAAACAAGTCTTGACAACATGCTCAATGATCCACTGAAAATTTGATAGTTTTCTAATGCCTATTTCATACCTATTCTTGATGATAATGCACTTTAAAGAATCGTATTTTTTATGATTTCATGCAAGTACGATGATTTGAGGCATTTGGAGCAAAAGGAAGCAAAAAAAAGTGAATTCGGAGCTAAAAGAGTCAAATTGTGCAAATTGAACTCGCGCTGGACGGCGCGCTATCCAACGCCGGACCACGCCCATTTATAGAGACTTTGGGCAAAAGATGGAAAATAGCGGCGGACCGTGCCCTATCGTGATTCAAACCAGATTCAATATTTTTGGTCGAATTTTGGAGGGATGCACCAGGAAACTCTTGAGGAAATCGGTTCTATCCGAATTCTAACTGTTTTGGAGCCTAAAATTGAAGTGTTTTAAGTGTTTTAAGTGTGTCATGAGTGTTGGAGAGTGTGTGTCTTGTCTTGTTTTGTCTTCTAGGGTTTTAGTGAGTGAGTGAGTAGAGTGTAGAGAGTTCTAGGGTTTGAGTGAATTCTCTTCTTCGGAGTGTAGGAGAAGAGAAAAAGTAAGAAATTTCTTCTTCCTTACTCATTTTTAAAGAGAGAATTATGTGTTATGTTGAAGAAAGAAGAGGATTCAAAGGAGTTTCAAGAGATTCGCTTGGGGAAGAAATTGAGATAAGTTGTATTTACTTTTTTTTTTATTGTTTGACATTGTTTTTATATATAAAATCCATCTTTCGTCGTACTTTCCTCATTGATCTTGAGTAGATTTTTTTGTATTCCTCCTTTTCATGTGATGTGTTAGTGATTTAATGTGGAGACGATGTGTCAATTTTTATGTGGAGAAATTGTGATGACCTTTTCACTTCGAACTTCATTTACTTTTGATCTGACCAATTGAATTGTTAAAACTTGTTGTGAAACATATGTTTCGAAAGGATTGTGAGTTATACAACAAAAGTGAAGTTCACATTTAACGACAATGAATGAGTGACGTAGTTCATGGGGGTTGATTACAAATAAATAGGGAAATTTGTTTTGATGGACGTAGAATTAGAAATTTTAGAGTGACAGACTGAAATCCCCAATTTGGTCCTAGGGTTTGGAAACTAAATCGAGAGTTAGCATTCAGGCGAAGGGACGTGGAAGCTATGTAGTGACAACCGCTATCCTCCCAGCCTAACCACAGATTTTTGGACTAAACCTAGGATTAACCTGTTTGACACAATACAGTCGCATCACTGATCTATGTCATTAAATCAACATATTAGCATTGGAAAGGAGGAAGACTCTTTCTTGCAATTGAATTTCGTTATAAAATTGAGTCTTGTGTTGGTTTACTGTGTTAAGAAAGTAGAACTTGCTTGTTAGAAGTAGAATTGCAACTATCTGAACATCCTAATACTAGTAGTAATCGCTGCAATTGTGGTGTAATTCGAGTTACTAATTTTTGTGCTTTGTTATATAATTAACATAACCTCCTCGTGGGATCGATAACCAGGACTCCGCTGAAGCCTCGTATTACTTCGAGCGATACGTATACTTCGCTTTTTAAATGTGTGACATGCTATAATCTTTATATATATATATATATATATATATATATATATGGATTCGTAAATTCTGACATTTAAAAAAGGCGCACCACTCAACCAGGAGTCTCCAATTTTTATAATAATCTTATATTCCAATTATGGAAACACTATTAATTCATGGCTAAGTAATTATTAAAAAAGATCATGTTGGTAAGAAGTTTGGCTCTCTTTTTCCCTACATCATCAATTGATCCAACCCCTGTTAGTACAAACATAGTTCCTACTAATGAAGCATCTACTTTTTTCCTAATTGACATGTAACACGAGCTAATATAGGATTAAAAATTATGTTACTGCTACAAAATATTAGTATTGGGCAACTTGGAGTCTAAAGGAACATATTTGTGCTACAAAATCGAACTCCACTGAGAAGAACTTGCTATCATTTTTATTATCGAGAATTTATTCTTGTAATGAAAAGAATGACCGCTATCGTTAATCATAGTGAATTTCTTGTATCTAGGCCATGCATCAAAATCTCAGTACAAAATGCTTTGCAGGAAAAGCATTAAATCCATACTCTTTCCTTTCATGTTGAGAAATCCTTCCAAAATTTTCTGTTTGCAGGATTAAAAAATAGCTGAAATAGAGAGGAAAAAAGGCCCAACATTTTCAACTGCAATTCTACAGCCAAAGTGATCGTTATCACAGGTTTTAAAAAACTTGAACGAAAGGCATCAAATTCATCTTGTTTTTTGGGTAGCTTGAAATAAAAAGACCCACCACACTCATCAAAATCAAGTGGTCCCTTTAAGGATGTCAAAGCCTTTTGCCATGGCTATATTATAGCTGCATGGAAACTTGATGATTCCAGGAATAGTGGATTCATTTATATTGTATTGTTAAATGATTGAGGTGATGCATTTCTTTGACAAGAGATCCAACACATGAGCTCCACGTTCTAAGGGCTCACTTGCTTGAATTTAGAAATTATGTTTTGGAAAAGATAATTTATTAGATTCTATGATTTGCCTGGATGGAGTTAGAAATCAAAAGAAACAGATCAAAAAGGTCCCTCAAGTATTCTTAAGGTGTTATTAGTCTCAGACTATGTAAAATACCCAATAAGTTCCAAAATTATTAAATAAAGAAAATTCTTAAGGTTAATTGTGTCAAAAAACGAGGGTATCTTAGGAAAAATATTTTTTTTAATGATTTTATTAAATTTAATTTCCTACTTACCTTATTTTTTTGTATACAACATATAATTTCATGCACATCAGGATTCTATTGAGATTTTGCAGGTTACGGACCAAGGTAATTCCTTTATCATAAATAATATTTTTTGTTTTCCATATGCTAATGTGATAAAATACATATGCTTTACACAGAAGAATTTCTATGATGATAAAATACACAAACATTATTCATAATGAAGGAAATTCTTTCTTTCATGTGTATTCATTGATCTTTTTTCAGTTGTTTAGTGTTACTTTTAAAATGTCAAAAAACATCCAAAAAATGATTTCTTAAAAAATTTAAAAATATGATCTTATGAGCATAGGTTTTGGAGTTAGTAGGATTTAACACACTTCATGTTACGGTCATCATTGTATATATTATTCAGATTAAAAAATAGGCTCCAAGTAACTAATACTAATTAAATGTTTTGACTCATTCTAGATCACTGTTTTATACTTTAGTCTTATACATATAATTATATAACTACTAATCTTATAAATTTGTTAAGCCAACGTACATTATTTTTTAATTGTGTGAAAACATTATTCCACCAAAGATGGCATACATGCATTTGCTATTTTAACACATGACTAACATATGATTTGTGTTGCCTCGTTTCATTTTCCTGAGGAAGTTGAAGAGATGAAATTGAAGATAGGGAGAGGAAGCGAAGAGTCGAAGAGGGGGACAACAAGCAATGAGTTAGGAGAACGAAACACTATTTTTGCTCTATAAATCATCCCGTCAGATCAATTACCTGTAGAACGACTAGTGAGAAGGAGAGGAGGACACTGCGGGAGGAGAGGTCTAGCAGAGGCGTGACGCCAGGGCTTTCACCCCACCGAAAGCAGCGACGTTGATCAGCGTAGATAGCAGGAGAGTCTAGGGTTTGACGAAGGTGGCGAAGAACAGTTGGTGCGAAGGCCGTGCAATGCGGTGTAAGGAAGGGGACCTGTGCGGGAGGCCTAAAGCTTTGGTCGCGTGCATTTGGAGTTCGATCGAAGGAAGACAACGCACATGTAGAAAGGAGGCCGTTCCCATATAGAGGGGGAGAAAAGTTTTTTCGCGTGGATTAGCGCTCGATTGAGGGTTTTAAGGGTGAGTTTTAGCAACTTTAATTAAAATATTTTATAAGAATTTTATACATATATTTTGAATTATATATATATATATATATATATAATAAGGTTGGTGATCTTGTGCTCGCAAGTCGTGGCTCGTTGGTTGGAGGGGTTCATTGTAAGTCCCCTCAGGTCATCGGTTCGATCCCAACCATGGTGCGGGGGTCAATTAATAGACACATGACGTCACACACCCCATCATAGGTGCTGTAGCGCAAAGGGGAATCGGTATTTGTGCGCCCACCGGAGCCAATATATATATATATATATATATATATATATATATATATATATGGTTGGTGATTCAAATATTTGGAAGGCTATGCTTAAAGCTAGAAATGTAACCAATCAGTTCGTATTTTGGGATCTCGATGAGGGTATGGTTTCTTTTTGGCATGAACAATGGGAATAGAGTAACCATTGAGGGTTTCTTCTCAGATTCATCAACATGGTATATTAGTCTCTAGTTGTTGGATTGATGACTCTTTGGATATTTCCAATTTAAGAGTCTTGGTTGGTGATTTTTCTTGGCACGTTGCTACAATCTCCATCGTTCCGAACAGAAAGGATAAACCCCCTCTGGAAGGTAACCTCTCAGGTTTCCATTACTAAACTGATTTATAAACAATTACATACTTTTAATGATTGGAGATGAGGTAAGTTAATTTGGCATAAACTCTTCGCCCCCCAATCTTCTTTTTCCTATGGAGATTCTTCTCCTCTTTGTTGCATATAGATGATATTTTAAAATTAAAAGGGCTGCAACTTGCTTCTAAATGTTATATATGTAATTGTGAGGAAGAAACTACTACACATCTTTTCTATAAATGTAAGTTTGCTCGTGAGGTATGGGCAATGCCGGGTAGATACGTTGGAGTTCTTTGGCCTACTAATTACTCCTTGGAGGCGTTTTTGTTGGTTTGGAAATCATCTCTCTATTTTGAATAGAATCTGGATTATTTTCCTTTAACTGTACTAAGGTTTGTTTGGTCTGCAAGGAATCGTTACAAAAAGGCATGCTCCCCACCACCTCTCTCTCTTACCGTCTCTTTTATTCTCTCGTTTTCTTACTGCTAGCATATGCTTAGGGGCTGATCTACTTCACACTGCCCCTGAAAGAAGTGGCCGGCCTATCTTGTTAAGATGACAGCCCCCTTCTGTTGGTTGGGTCAAGATTAATATTGATGATAGCTTGTCTACCAATATTTTAGGTGCTGGGGGTGTTTTTCGAGATTGCTCTGGCATTGTTGTATGCTTTTTTGCTTCGCCCATCTATGCATCATGTCCTATTGAGTCTGAATGTTGGGCTGTACTTCTATCATTGTAAGTTGCTGCTAGTTTTCATATGCATCACCTTATTATTGAAACTTATTCCAGCATTGTTCATAAAACGTTGTCCACCGTCTCCAAGCCATACTGGAATCTGACTATTATATCTTTAATAGAATTTGGCATACTATCATGAACTTTCAGATCACAATTTAGTCTAGTTTCATTTTTAGGGAGGGCAATGCCCCTGCAGGCTAGCTGGCTAAGCGCGACACTAATGGACTTTTAGTTGGGGTCCATCCTCTACATTTGAAAAAATTGCTTGTTGGTGACATGTTGGATATTCCTTATATTAGATCCTAACACCTTCTGGTCTCTTCCATCTATGCCTCTCCATGATTTCTTTAATTTCGTTATTTCGTACATGTTCCAATTGCTTAACATATCCGTTGCTAGATTGTTGTTTCTTGCTTTTTGTTCTCACATTGCTTTGCTTTAGTTCCTGTTTGGTTTTTTGGTCCTTGCTGTTTGGTTTTGTGCTCTTCCAGGGAAGCTGTTTTTTCTAAGATTGGCGTCTGCTTACGGTTGCATGGGCTGGCATGGATGCTACTGTTACACAAGTCTGTGGAACTCGACTTTGATTTAACGCGGTGGGTCGTGATTAAGGAGAGACTATGGTATATTCCGATTGAATTGGACATCCCAATAGCCTCAAGATCTGCCTTTCAAATTCTGCATAGTGGCTGCTGCGAAATAAACTGTTATTGGTTTTGCGCGCAATTATGCTCTAACCAGATCCTTCTTTGGTTGGATTTCGCATTTGGACTACATTTTCGCTCCTTCATTGTCTTCTCTTTCTTTGTTATACTATTATGTATTTTGGAGATATTTTTTGCGTGGAGTTGTACTGTTGAAGGTAGAACCCCTACGGGTGCATAATGTATTTTTTTGGGTTTTATATTTGTAGTGCGGATCTACCTTCACACCCCATTTGTAACTCTTTTTTGGATGAATATGCATGGAGCCGAATAATGCTCCTTAAAAAAATATAGATAGATAGATACATATATATATATATATATATATATATATATATATATATATATATATATATATATATATATATATATATATATATATATATCTATCTGTGTGACACACACACACACACACACACACACACACACACACACACACACACATATAATTAGAATTACTTAAAGTAATGGAAATTTAATACTTAAATAATTTAAAGTTAATAGTTTATTAAAATAATAAATTAATTAAATTTTATAACGATGTTTATTGTATGCTTAAATTTTAGAACTATCGAAGTTAAAATAAATTCAAGAATAAATTAATCATTATCGAGGTGAGTACTCGTATTCTTATATTATGATAATATTTTTCTTCTTTTAGGCTAAATGCTTTTACTGTTACTGCCACTAGTTATATTGAAATCACTGCAACTTTTAATTTATGATTCTATTGAATTTTTGTTTATATTATATGAAGAATGTACTTAGGATTTTTTAAAATTATCATGAAATTGAAAGTGATATTAGTATATTGACTGCTATGCAAATGAGAATGAAATATTCATTATTAAATAATGATTTAGATAGTATGCTTGTATGTGCTTGCTTGACTATGATGAAGTTACTTATTTATGGTATTAGTGGGGGAATATTAAGGTGCCTGTGCACGTAAATGAAAAATGATATTAATGTTGAAATATCGTAATTGGTATAATTTTTAGACGATGCTCCTATGATGGTTATACATATAGAGAATGATATAGACTTGTTATTGATATTGTAAAACTCATTGAATAGTATGTAGTATCGTAAATGATCATATTCCTAAAATATCAAATATTTTATACTGATTTACTAAAAACTTAGCTGACGTGCATATTATTTTTTTCTCGTATTACATGCATATATTTTATATTTGCATTGAATGTTGGCCTTTAGAAGAGAAACATAATTCTAAGTTAAGTGTTGCCGAGATGAGAATGATTAGGTGGATGAATAACTTTACACTTGGAGAGAAAATGTGAAATGAATATATCAGTGATAGGGTTTGGTGTAGCTCCAGTGACAGACAAAATTAGATAGTCGTCTTAGATGGTTTGGTCATATTAAATGTTGACCATCTGATGATTCGATTAGCAGAGTTGATATTTTAGATTCGACATATGTTAAGAAAGGCAGAGGTAGACCTAGGATGACTTGGGCTTATTGTATAAAATTATTTTAATTTATTAGAATTAAATGAAAAAATGACACTAAATTGGACGCAATGAAGAAAAATGTTTCATGTAGCCGACCCCACTTAGTGGTATTAAGGATTTGTTGTTGTTGCTATATTATTGTAGTTTAGGAGTATAGGTATTCACTAGTTTTGGTTAACTTACTGTTGTTTTAATCTAACTTTTCAGGTTTAATTATTTGATTAAAAGTTGAGCTTTATAAGGGAAAATGTTTATAGGAGACGCAGTCAACCTATAATGAGGTAAATCTAATTTTACTAGTTTGATTTAATTTCTTTGGTGGCTTTTTCATTTTTTAATAATTAATTATATAAAATAAATATAGAAAACTTAATTCTCACCGTCCCACCGTCTGTAGCCGCTTTAGTTAATTCCAAGTCTCGGGGCAGGCTGTGACAAAAGTGGCATTGGAAACCAGGTTTATGATTAATTGATGTAAACTTGATGAAAGTAACAATAATAATAATAATAATAATAATAATAATAATAATAATAAATAAATTAAGTTAACTCAAATAAATAATCATATCCTTTTAGCATAGAGATTCATCTGAAATTATAGAAGAAGGGAGTCTGATAGAGAACAATGAAGTGTATCTTACTATAAATGTGAACACAATTGTCCTAACCCAGATTATGGCGATCATGACTTGATTGATTTAAGAGTCAAGATCACAACCTATCAGAAATGATAGTCTCTGTGGACAAGTACTTAATGATATTTCAAGACTCATGTCCACCATTGTTTAATGAAATTAAAGATTTGATTGAAGCAGAGAATTGACTAATGTAAATTGAGAAGATATTATATAGTATAACTTGTTCGGATGAAAGAAAATTGTCATTAGCTACATTTGTGTTAGATGGAGAAAGTAAAAGGTGGTGGCACGAGTAGCGTCAGGACAGACTAGGGGACACCCAACATGATGGTGAATTGCGAGGAGTTTGCGGAGCTATTTAGAGAATGGTTTGTACCCATATTCGCTTAAAGACAGATGCAAGACTAGTTCAAAAGTTGGTTCAGGGAGAGAAGACAGTCATGTAGCACGAAGCAGAATTCACATCACTGTCAAGATATGCTTCACATTTGATCTCTACTGTAAAAGAGAAGTGCCAATGATTTCTTTTGAGATTAAATGATTCGATCACATATTCATTGGTGCCTTTGGGGATCGATGAATGCTTAGTATTAGTGGAATGATCTAGAAGAGTGGAGACCGATTATCAGCTTATTCAATGTGTAAGAGTATTGATGAAGGAGAACATGTTGACCAATCAGAAGGATCTAATGGGAAGAATTCCAAGTTCAATTCAGGTGGATTTAGTAGATGTTCGACAAAGAGTACTTGTGCTAAATGCGAAAGACAACATAAGGGAGATTGCTTGATGGGCTTTAACACTTGCTACTTGTGTCGTAAGCTTTGTCATATAGCAAGATATTGTCCATCGCTTGGCTAGAAGAGCATTGAAGATCATAAATCAAGTGGAAATTCTTCACACAAGACTGCAGGCGGGCAGAAAAGGATAGAGTCAATAGCTTCAACTCCTGCCCAGGTTCAATCAAGTCAACCTATTTGACCTTATGTTTATTCTCTTACTCATAGTGAGCCTGAAGGACCTACTGCTGATGGTGATCAGGTCTGATAGGTTTGGCATTTTCTTATTAGGGTATTTTTCTAGCTTACTTTCTTGCTTCAATAACTATGTGTTGTTATCCAAAGAATAGTTGAGTCCTTGTATTGGGTCTTTAAATTACAATAATTACTTTTATCTTAATGAATGACCCCTAGTTTTTATCTTGAAATTTATGAATAGTTCATGCTGACATGCTTAATGAAAGATTTATGATCCATTTATAAATTTTGAGGATGAAATTTTTGTACTTGGGCAACATTGTGATAACTTGTTTTATTTCTCTGAAGAAGTCGAAGTGAGGGAGAGGAATCGAAGAGTTGAATAGAGGGAGAGAAAGCGATGAGTCAGGAGAATGAAAGGGTATTTTTGCTCTATAAATCATTGCAGTCAGATTGACTTGTAGAACTGGGAGTGCGAATGAGAGGACGTCACAGAAGGGGGTGCTGTCAAGCAGTGATGTGATGCTTGAGCTTTCACTTAGCCGAAAGTGGTGATGTCGATCCCTGTAGACAGAAGGCGAGAGTTTAGGGTTGGACGAAGGTGATGAAGGGCGGCTAATGCGAAGCTTGAGCGAGGCGCTGTGAGGAAGGATTTCATGTTGACCTACTTAATGAAAGATTTACAATCCATTTTTAAATGAGGATGAAATTTCTGTAATTGGGCAAGATTGTGGTAACTTGTTTTATTTCTCTGAAGAAGTCGAAGTGAGGGAGAGAAGTCGAAGAGTTGAATAGAGAAAAATGAAGCGATGAGTCAGGAGAATGAAAGGGTATTTTTTTGCTCTATAAATCATTACAGTCAGATTGACTTGTAGAACTTGGAGTGCGAATGAGAGGACGTCACAGGAGGGGGTGTTGTTGAGCAGTGATTTGACGCTTGAGCTTTCACCTAGCCGAAAGTGGTGATGGTGATTCCTGTAAACAGCAGACGAGAGTCTAGGGCTGGACGAAGGTGATGAAGGGCGGCTAATGTGAAGCTTGAGCGAGGCGCTGTGAGGAAGAAGACGCATGTGGGAGGGTTGAAGCTTTGGCCGCGTGCGTTTGAAGTTCGATCGAAGGATAGTTAATAGTTTACTAAAATAATAAACTAATTAAAATTTATACCAATATTTATTATAGGCTTAAATTTTAGAAGGGTCGAGATGAAGACAAATTCAAGAACAAATCAATCGTCATCGAGATGAGTACTTATATTCTTATATTATAATAATATTTTGCTTTTTCTAGACAATAAATTTATTGTTACTATCACTAGTTATATTGAAATTACTGCAATTCACGTTTTATGATTTTATTGAATTTTTGTTCATATTGTAGGAATGATGCAGACTTGGCATTTTTTATAGTTGCTATGGATATTGAATATTATACAAGTATATTGACTGCTATGCAAATGAGAATGAAATATCCAATATTAAATTATGATTTTGATAATATGCTTGTATGTGCTTGTTTGACTATGATGGAGTCACCCCTTTATGATACTAATGAGGAAGGCTAAGTTATTTGTGCACGTAAATGAGAAAAAATATTCATCTTGAAGTACCTTAACGGTATAATTATTAGACGGTACTTCTGTGATTGTTGTACGTATATAGAATGATATATATATGTTATTGATATATTAAACTCATTGAATAACATGGAATATCATAATGATCATATTATTAAAATATCCAATGTTTATATTAAAGGTTTAACTTGACATGCATTTTATTATTTTTTTCTTGCACTATTGCAGTTTAGGAGTATGAGTATTTACTGTTTTGGTTAGCTTGTTGTTGTTTTAATCTAACATTTTTGGCTTAGTTAATTGATTAAAAGTTAAACAATATAAGGAAAAATATTTATAGAAGACGGTGACAATTTTTATTGCACTATTTTAATTTAATTTCTTTTGTGAGTCTTTCATTTTTTAATAACTAGTTATACGAAAAACATATGAAAAATTTATTTCCCACCATCCGACCGTCTGTACCTACCAATGTTAGTTCTAAACCTCGGGCCGGGTTGTGACACGATCAACATATAACAATGTTGAAATTTACGTGATGGCTTCGTCATTTTTCTTGGACATTGGTTAGTCAGTGAGAGTCATTGATTTGCCACATCTTATTTTATAGAAGAGGAGTCAAGCTACATACTGTGCAAAATCACTAATACTCGACGTGGTAGAAGAGGTGGTGTTGGCTAGGGGATGGGATGCTTATGTTCATTGATGAGTGGCAGAGAGCCATATTCATGAGTTGCACGTGATAATTTTTGTAGAAGAAGAAGAGTTAGTAATGGTAGTGCAGAGGAGGTACATATTGCATCTAATAACTTGGGCATTGTATGGGTGTGGGAACAATAATTAGTTTAGTAAAGATCATGGTTTTTTTTCTTGATGACTTGACTGTCTACCATTTTCCGTGGTCAGACTTGTCCACCCATGTTCAACCAATGTCAGAATTCAATTTTAATCATAAATAACTTTGACTCAATTTTGAAAGTGCCAGACATGTTTAGAGGCTATTTTATGATGGTAGCAAAAATTTTCTTATTATTCTTATGCAATTATGAACTTTTATTTTTTTTTGTTTCCTTCCAATAAGTTGTATGAAGCCATGTTTTTGTTTACTACTATTTCCTTAAATGTTGCAAATGTTTTTCTTATTAGCTTTGAATCCATAATATTTGGATACCACACCTAAATGGACTTATTAAGAAAGATACTAACTTATATCTATCATGTTGCATTTATCTGCATTATATGCATCGTGATCTGTATATTTGATGTATATAGTTTAATGGTCTGTCAACCTTGTCATAAAACTATACTAGTTTTGGCCTCACATCAAAACTAGGAAATAATGATTTTGCCCGAAAACAGGAAGATACACTTTTACAGCTTTTAAGTACCACACTTCTAACTTGTATTCTCAATTGAAATTAGAGGATAGCATTTATTTATGCCAAAACTTGTGCATTGTATGGCTCGTATCACTATTTATAAACTTCTCTAGCTCAAGTTATCGAGTAAGATTGGTAAATGATCAATCTTAATATAAAGTTACATTAATTTGTTTTGAAACATTGAAGTCACTTGACTCCAACCATCAAATCTATCATATATACTTGCAAATGCTGAAACACCCAGATACCGAAATCTCACTCCCATCTTGCAAGCCCAAATGCAAATCACAAAAATACCAATAATGCATAACAAAACATGCTATCAAAGGTGTTACACAAGAGCTAAGAAAACTTGCCAGCAATTTCAAGTATTTCATGGCTTAAAGCCCTCAACTTGAACTCTATAAGCCATCCTTTTATTTTCTATTTAATGTAAAAAACCACAAGCCAAAATCACGACCCGATACCACCACATCATGGAGCAAGAGCACTAATTTAGGTAATATAGTTGTTCTCATCAATAAATAGTTAACATCAATCACCCTCACTTTAATTTTTTGTTCACTTCAATAATTTAATCTTTCAACCCTCTCTTTTTGGCTAAACTTCATCCTTTCAACAGTAGATTCATTCATTTGCTTTCAAAAAAAGTCTTATTACTTGTCGTTACCATTATTAGTGTTTGGCTGAAACATATAGCTTGTTTTTGTTCTTAGATTTTCTTAGTTTTATTAGACAACCGAGTAGACTACCTATACCGGAGGAAGCCTGAACCACCATGAAAGCACAATTATTATTGTTGAATTCAAATAGGTATAAACGAGACTCATGTGAATATGAAATAAACAATAACAAAAATACAAACAAAAAGGACAGGACGACACTGCGAATATATAAGATAGAAAGCAACAAAAAATGCATAAATGACCATCTAGAAAACAGGGACAAGGTTGGTTTTCGAAAAAAGGTTGGCGACTGCTCGAGGTGGCAGGAGGGAGGTGCAATGGCCTGAGGCAGCAACCGACCTGTGGTGGGGTCTGGACGCTGGGACTAGACAGCAGCGGGGATCAGTGCCAAGGGTTGGACAACAGCTGTAACAGGCGCTAGTGGCTGGACTTCAATAAGGACAGACCCGAGGGGGAGGGGGGTTCGGCGACAGGGGCTGGTCGGGGAGGGTCTTGGCGGACTGTTGGAGGAGGGTGCAAGGATAGGTGCAGAAATGTGCTAAATAACAGTGAGGAAGGTGTTGGCGACAGGGGCTGGTCAGAGAGAGACTTGACGGACTGCCGAGGGGTTTAGAGACAACTGCTGAATGCGCTAAACAACATCGAGGAAGCTATCGATGGGGCTGACGACAGCAGGACAACGGCTTGGGGACTGATCACTGAAAAATTTATTAAGAATTTCATACATATTTTTGATGAAATCTGCACTTTAAAGAAAAGTATTTTCTTATTTTATTGCAGGAATGAAGAATTTTAGAAGATTGGAACAAAAAGCATGAAATGGAGCAAATCTGGAGCAAAAATGAAGAAATTCATGCAAATTATACAAGGTCGCCGACGGCGAGATCGAGCCCGCCGACGGCGAGAAATCAGTTATAAAATTTTACACTAAGCTCGCTGACAGCGAGCTCGAGCCCGCCGACAGCGAGGTAGCGCGGAAGGAAAGCTTCTAGAAGGCTCGCCGACGGTGAGGTGGTTTCTCGCCGACAGCGAGGTAGTTCAGAATGGACAGATTCATTGAACCTGGACACCTTTTGAAGAGGTGCTTACACACCTCTTGGTCCTTTGCTTACCTCTATAAATAGAGGCCGAAATTCAGCCTTTAAAGTGTGTCTTCTCAGTCTTCTAAGTTTTTCTAGAGTTTCTTTTGCAGTTTCTAAGTGTCAATTAAGTGTCTTAGTGTGTGTCATTAGTGAGTTTAGTAAGTAATTAGTGAGTGTGCTATACTAGAAGGAGGAGTCAAAGGAACTTCAAGGAGTCTGCTTGGGGAGGAAATTAAGATAAGTATTTTTGTTTATTGTTTTTAACTTTAAATGAAATCCATGCTTTGTTTAATTCCCATGCATTCTGAGTAGTTTATTTAGTCTTTCTCCTTGTTTGAGAAATTATTTGATTTGATGAATTAAAAATAAAAGTGCCTTGATATGTTAAATAAATTGAGATAATTTTTACTTAAAACTTAATTTACTTTTCAAACTAGCCATTTGATTTGTTAAAATACGTTGATTATCAACTATAGTAAAAATTACATCTGATAATTGGGGAATTCAAAAGCCTTGAAAGGAAGGTGCAAATAAATAGGGAAATATTATCACTGGGCGTAGAATTGAACATTTTAGTGTGACAAACTAAAATATTCAATTCGGTCCTATTGTTTGAGAGCTGAAGTGTAGATGTTAGCCCTTAGGCGAGGGGAACGTGGGCGCTCTGAAGTGGCAGCCGGTATCCTCCCAGCCTAGCCGCAGATTCAGTAATCAAACATAGGACTAGTCAATATTCTTTACACCTGGACCAAAGGGTAAAGAATAGGAATGCTCCTATTTGTCTCAATACATTAAAATTAACTATTTTTTTATTCATCAATCACTTAATTTTCTAAAAATAAGAGGAAGAATACTTTTTCTGAATAGTTAAATCACACCTCTTTTAAAGCAATCATTTTAATTTTCTGCAATTAGATAAGTTTTACTATTCTAAATAGTTAATTACACCTTTTTAAAGCAATTAGTTACTTTCCTGAAATTTCAATACGCATTACTTTTTATATAGTTAACCTAAATAATTAAAGTACTTAGTTTACCTTATTGCGCTTTAATTAAGAATTCTGAATTTCTGTATACTTATTAAATATAGTAATTTTAAAAATTAGTCATTACTTTAAAATTCTACTTCCCTGTGGGATCGATAACCAGGACTCCACTAGAGCCCTGTATTACTTGATAAGATACGTATACTTGCGTAGCATCCACAATTAAACATAAATATATATTATAAAGCGGGTCAAGTTTTTTGCATCGTTATTATTAAATTAAATTGCAAAATATAAAAAGTGGGTCAAGTTTTTGGCGCCGTTGCCGGGGAGGTAAGCAATTATTTACTTGAGTGGCGGACTATTTTTAAAATCTATTCTAAAATTGTATGCGTAAATTTGGAAAAGAAAATTTAATACCTTACGATTCTGAATTAGAGCGTACAATTAAAAGAATTAGAAAACAAAAGAAAGAAATTATAAATTTAACACAAATGACAAATATTCCTGAAAATCAAAATATTAATCAACATAGACCATTAAGAGATTATGCCAACCCTACATTAGATGAAATTCATTTAACTATTCAAAACCCTGATGTAGCTGCTAATTCATTTAAACTTAAACCTGCAATTATCCAAATGGTACAAAATAATCAATTCAGTGGTTCACCTACTGAAGATCCTAACTTACATCTTGCTAGTTTTCTAGAACTATGTGCTACTTTCAAATATCAAGGAGTATCTGACGATGCTATAAGACTTAGACTTTTTCCTTTTTCATTAAGGGATAAGGCTAAAATGTGGTTAAATTCATTAGCACCTGGATCTATTAAAACTTGGGGAGAATTATCACAAAAATTTCTATCCAAATATTTTCCACCATCTAAAACTGCTAAGCTTAGAAATGATATAACTTCTTTCAGTCAATTTGATGGAGAATCAATATATGAAGCTTGGGAGAGATTTAAGGAACTTCTTAGGAAATGCCCACATCATGCGTTACCAGATTGGTTAATTATTCAAACCTTTTATAATGGATTAGTAGGATCTCTAAGATCAATCATCGATGCTGCTGCTGGAGGTTCATTAATGGCAAAACCATTTGATGAAGCTTATGCACTAATCGAGGAAATGACAACAAATAATTTTCAATGGCCTGCTGATAGAATGAATCCTAAAAAGATAGCCAGTATTCATGAAAATGTTGCAATATCTATGCCAGCTTCTCAAATTGCTGCTATATCTAAGAAATTGGATCATTTCGGAATGAATTACTCTCCTACTTTAGAAGAAAACTCATATGGACAAATTATAGAATCTCAATCTCATTATGAAACTTTAAATGCTATTAATAATAGAACTAATAACCCATATTCAAACTATTATAATCCTGGTTGGAAAAATCATCCAAATTTTAATTGGAATAATACAGCTAATCAACAATGAATGAATAATTCAATAGGAAATCAACCTAATCAAGGAAACCAAAACTATAAACCTAATTACCCACCTGGATTTAATAATAATAACCCTCAATTTAAAGATAAGAAATTATCTATGGACGAGTTAATTTTGAATATGGGTCATCAACTACAAAATCAAGGAAACCAATTACAAATTCAAGGGAATCAATTACAAATTCAAGGAACAACTATTAAAAATATTGAAACTCAACTTGGACATATTGCTACTGCGCTAAATAATAGAATACCTGGAACTTTTCCTAGTAATGTGGAGATCAATCCTAAAGACCAAGGAAAAGAACAAATTAAAGCAATACATCTAAGGAGTGGAAAAGAATTAGAACCTCGAATTCAAAAAGAACTTGAAAGCCAAAAATAGGAAGTGGAAATTGAAAAGGAAACAATTCAACCAGATTCAAACTTAGAACATCCTTTAATACCTATGAAAATTTCTGTTGAAAAACCTCCACCACCATTTCCTCAACGACTTAATCAACATAAAAAAGATAAACAATTTGCTAAATTCCTTGAAATATTAAAGAAATTAACAATCAATATACCTTTCGTAGAAGCTTTAGAACAGATGTCAAATTATGTAAAATTTATGAAAGATATTTTAAGTAAGAAAAGAAAATTTACTGATAATGAAACGGTCGCACTTAGTGAAGAGTGTAGTGCTATTATTCAGAAAAAGCTTCCTGAAAAATTGAAAGATCCTGGTAGTTTCACTATACCTTGCGCTATAGGAGAAAAATTTTATGGAAAAGCTTTGTGTGACCTAGGAGCGAGCATCAATCTAATGCCTCTATCGATTTTTAAAAGATTAGGATTGGGAGAAATTACACCTACTTCAGTAACCCTTCAGTTAGCTGATCGTTCTGTTACATATCCTAAAGGAGTTATTGAAGATGTGTTAGTAAAAGTGAATAAATTTATCTTCCCGGTAGATTTTATTGTCTTAGATCTGGAGGAAGATAAAGAAATTCCTATTATTTTAGGAATACCATTTTTAGCCACTGGAAAAGCCATGATTGATGTTCAGAAAGGAGAACTAACTATGAGAGTAAATGACCAAAAAGTCACATTTAATATTGCCAAATCAATGAAATATCCTGCGCTAGAAAAAGATAGTGAGTGTTTTCGAATGGAAGTACTCGATCATTTACAACAAGAACATTTTAAGGAATATTATGAAGAAAGATTAGAAAAAGAAAACACTGAATTAATTGAAGATATTAATGAAGAACTAGATTATATTCAAGAAAGATTTGAATTTTTAGATAATACTAAAAATATTGAAAAAAAGATAGTTCCATCGATTATTAAACCTCCTGAACATGAGCTAAAAATGTTACCTGATCATTTAAAATATGCTTATTTAGGTAATTCTTCAACTTTACCAGTTATTATCTCATCTGAATTAAACGAATATCAAGAACAAAAACTTTTAGATACCTTAAAAAGATATAAGAAAACTTTTGGTTGGACCTTAGCAGATATTTAAGGAATTAGTCCTTCGATCTGTATGCACAGAATTATTTTAGATAATGAACATAAGCCTAAAGCAGATCCCCAAAGGAGATTAAACCCGATAATGAAAGAAGTAGTTAAAAAAGAAATTTTAAAATGGTTAGATAATGGTATTATATATTCTATTTCTGACAGTGTTTGGGTAAGCCCCATACACTGCGTTCCTAAGAAAGGAGGAGTGACTGTAACTGCTAATGAAAATAACGATCTTATTCCTATAAGACAAGTCACTGGATGGCGTATATGTATTGACTATAGAAAATTAAATACAGCCACCAGGAAGGATCACTTCCCTTTACCATTTCTAGATCAGATGTTAGATAGATTAGCCGGACATAAGTATTTTTGTTTCTTAGATGGATATACCTGTTATCATCAAATACAAATTGCTCCTGAGGATCAAGAGAAAACTACATTTACTAGTCCTTATGGAACTTTCGCTTTTCGAAGGATGCCTTTTGGATTATGTAATGCACCAGCAACATTCCAGAGATGTATGATGTCTATATTCAGTAAATTAATTGATAATGTAATAGAAGTATTTATGGATGATTTCTCTGTATTTGGAATATCATTTGACACATGCTTAACTCATCTTGAAAAAGTATTAGAAGTATGTGAGAAAACTAATTTAGTTCTAAATTGGGAGAAGTGTCAATTCATGGTTGCTGGCGGCATTGTATTAGGACATAAAATTTCGGAAAAGGGCATGGAAGTAGACCCTGCAAAGATTCAAGTTATAGCTAAATTACCACCTCCAACTACGGTGAAAGGGGTAAGAAGTTTTCTTGGACATGCTGGATTCTATAGACGTTATATTAAAGATTTTTCAAAAATTACTAAACCTCTATGCCAACTTCTCGAAAAGGACAAGAAATTTGAATTTACAACTGAATGCCTGAACGCTTTTGAACTATTAAAAGAAAAATTAATTACAACACCTATAATAGTTTCTCCAAATTGGGAGAAACCATTCGAGCTTATGTGTGATGCTAGTGATTATGCTGTAGGAGCAGTTCTTGGGCAAAGATATGAAAGGATTTTTAAAGTTATATATTACGCTAGTAAAACTCTTAATGATGCTGAAGTAAATTATACAGTTACAGAAAGAGAGTTATTAGCAGTAGTATATGGTTTTAACAAATTTCGGCCTTATCTGATAGGACCAAATTTATCGTGCATACTGACCATTCTGCTATAAAATATTTAATACAAAAGAAGGATTCCAAACCAAGATTAATCAGATGGATGCTATTAATGCAAGAATTTGATTTTGAGATCGTTAATAAGAAGGGAATTGATAATCAAATTGCAGATCATTTATCAAGATTAGAAAATTGTGAATTATCTGATATTGATAATGAAATTATAGATAGTTTCCCTGATGAACAACTTTATCATATCAATGAGTGGAAAATACCATGGTATGCGGATATAGTAAACTATATAGTAAGTGATATTTTACCACCGATGTTAACTTTGCAACAACAGAAAAAGTTCATTCACGATACGAAAACATATTTTTGGGATGAACCGTATTTATATAAGCAATGTAAGGATTTAATTATTAGAAGATGTGTACCTTATGAAGGAACTGAACCAATTATTCAGAAATGTCACAATTCTGATTTTGGAGGACATTTTGGGACAGATAAAACTGCTTATAAGATTTTACAATCTGGATTTTACTGGCCTACTCTATTGAGAGATGTATACAGATATATAAAAACTTGCGATAAATGCCAAAGAGTAGGAAATATATCTAGAAGAAATGAAATGCCTCTGAATTTTATATTAGAAGTTGAAATTTTTTATGTTTGGGGATTAGATTTTATGGGACCTTTTATTCCTTCATTTGGAAATTCATATATATTAGTAGCTGTTGATTACGTTTCCAAATGGATTGAAGCACAAGCCTTAACTAGATGTGATGCTAAGAGTGTTTCGAAATTTCTAATGAAAAATATTTTTACTAGATTTGGAATGCCGAGAGTGATTATCACTGACGGAGGAACTCATTTTAGAAACAAATACATTCACAAACTAGTAGAAAAATATAACATTACCCATAAGATATCTACTGCTTATCATCCACAAACTAGTGGATTAGCTGAAGTATCTAATCGAGAGATTAAGCGTATTTTAGAAAAGTCTGTAAACCCTAATAGGTTGGACTGGTCTATTAGACTAGACACTGCATTATGGGCCTACAGAACTGCTTATAAAACTCCGATTGGAATGACTCCTTACAGGCTTATATATGGAAAAACATGCCACTTGTCAGTTGAATTAGAACATAAATCATATTGGGCAATTAAAGAATTTAATTATAATATGAAGGAAGCTGGTGAGAAAAGATTGTTGCAATTAAATGAATTAGAAGAATTAAGAAATGAATCATATGATAATGATCGGATTTATAAAGAAAGGATGAAATTATGGCATGATCGGAAGATTAATCAGAGAAATTTTGAACCAGGACAAGAAGTTTTACTATATAATACTAGATTGAAATTGTTTCTTGGGAAATTGAAGTCTCGCTGGTTAGGACCTTTCACCATAATTCAAATATTTTCATATGGAACTATAGAAATTGAAGATCCAAAAACCGGACATAGATTTAAAGTCAATGGACATAGATTAAAACCATATTTCGAAGGTAGAAGACCTAATTATAAAGAGATTTTAATGCTTAGTCGACCTGATTACTAACTGAATCTTGGTCGGGCTGACGGCGTTAAACCAAGCGCTTTATGGGAGGCAACCCATAAATAGTTATCTATTTTTATTTACGTATAATAGTGAGTCTATATTATTGAATCTTACTACTTAATTTTTATTAAGAACCATAACAAAATTCGAGCATATATGATGAGAACTGAAAATATTCAAATTAGAGAAAAATTGGACAATATTTTTGAATCTCGCCGACGGCGAGGTCGATACTCGCCGACAGCGAGCTTCGCGCCTAAATCATATTTATCGAGCTCGCTGACAGCGAGCAACGTCCCGCCGACAGCGAGAACACATGCCTAATTAAGAATCGGTTTTTATAACTAAGTCGCCGATGGCGAGAAACTGCTCGCCGACGGTGAGGCAGTTATAAAGATATGTTATTTAATATTTGAATGCCGATTTGAACGGTTCTAATGCCAATTTCTTTGTGCGAAACCTTTCTTAAGTCATTCTAGATCTGCCTTCTTCACTAGAACTCATTAGAATCCATTCCAATCAATCTAAATGGCCTTCAAACTCTTAGATTCCACTAAATCTGGAGTGTTTAACCGGAGAAAGTTTGTGAGTGCGGAAGCGCAGCGGATCTTCAACAAGGTTCTGATGAAGAAGAGGGTTATCAAAGAAAGGGGATTCGTCAATCGAGGATTAGAGAATTCCACTACGAAGATAGAAAAAACGATCGCGCAGCGGCACTGGGAGGTATTCTGTTACACTACGTCTGCTGTTGTTATTCCAGTTGCAAAGGAGTTCTACTCTAACTTACATGCGATCAACAATGGGAATATCTACGTCCGAGGAAGATGGGTAACATTTACTCCTTCGAGGGTAAATGAGTTATTATCTATAGAAAACACCCCGGTATGTCACTATTCAAATTTTGTGCCTTCGAGTTATAATATGAATGAGATATTTTGATATCTGACTGATGAACTGGAAGATTGGGAGATGCGTGAAGACGGGTACGTTAGTTTCTCTGTATCACTTTTGAATCCTGTCTCGAAGCACTGGCATTTCTTTATCTCATCTAAATTGTTACCTACTATGAGGGTAAACAAAGTTTCGAAAGAATGCGCTATACTGAATGATTGTATTCAAAGTGGATTGTCTATCGATGTTGGATCAATAATTGTTAAATCTGCACTGGGTTTAATTGTGCATGGGTCAGTTCACGGACTAGGACACCCATCTACTATTTTTGCATTATGCTGTCAGTACCAAGTTTCTTATGAGGCTTGGGAAAATGTTCTATTACCATGGAAGCCGCTTGATCCTACAGATATGTTCCCTACTTTGGATAATAATGATGAGATCACTGCTATTTCTGATAGAGCTTTCGAGAACAATCTTTTAGGAAGGCCAATTACAGATAAAACTGATTTTCTTCTGAAGAAAATTAAAGGATTGGAGAAAGAACTGCAGAATGTGAGGGATTCTATCGACAACATCTTTGATATGTTTGATCACATAGACTGGAGGATGAAGGAGCACTTTGATCATACTGGAAAATTAGAGGCCAGCTTTATTCATTTACTGAGACAGAAGGGATGGATTACTGAAGACTCTACTCTAGAGTTTCCTTTCAGGCCTTTCTACAACCTATTCGTGCACCTGCGTCACATTGGAAACATAAGAGATGATGAAAGTTCTGACACAGAAGAGTAGTAGTAAAGATTTCAATATTATGTTTTATTTAGATGTGTTGGTTTGATTTAGATTTCATTATGATTTGAGTTTGGATTTTGCTTTTAATAGAGCAATAGATTTTGATATCTCAGGATTTGATGAGATGTATGTATAGTTTTGTATCAGCATTTAGTGTGTTGAGGTTTTGGTTTGCGATGTTGATTAGTAGTAAGGATTGAAGTATTGAAGTTTGATTTATCGAAGTTTGAAATTATGTAAATCTGTATGTATCATGGATTTCAATAGTAAAGTTAAATTGTTGTGTTGTGTAAATTTGTTTAGTTTAAGTAACTAATCTTCATATAAGAATATTAAATTATTTGATCGGAAGTACGATTAAGGACAAATCTAGGGCGAGATTGATTGATTAAGTTTAAAATTTTGAAATATATGGAATCTCGCCAACGGCGAGAAAAATCCCGCCGACAGCGAGCTCGAGCTCGCTGACAGCGAAGAAAAGCTCGCCGACAGCGGATTTTTCCCGAGAGTTTGGCCTTTGGACAAAATATTAGCTCGCCGACAGCGAGCTATATCTCGCTGACAGCGAGATTCGAAAATACCTATATTTGACCGATCAAAAACACTATTCATCACCCCCAACCTCTCAATTTCGAAAAAAAACTCCTCTAGGGCTTGCTAGATCTTGCTTGTGGAGGTGATTTCAGGACTCAAAAACACCGGATTTCAATTTCTCTTGGTAAGAGCTTCTACCCCATGCAAAAATTTTTTATTTTCACCATATATTTTCACCACATTGCAAATTTTGGAAAAAATCGAAATGTGGAAGAAATATTCGGTGGAAATCCATAAAATTTGATTTAAATTGCTTATAAATGTTGTAGGAAGCCTTCTTAGTATTATTTTTAAGTTTAGTGAAAATTTTCGCGATTTTCATAGATCGATCGTATGGCTCCACGACAAAAACGAAGAGTAGAATTCGACGAAGATAGATTCGTGAATGCACGAGCCCAGGCTAAATATTTTGAAAACATACAAGGAAGAAAGTGCATTGCGGATCAGGTTTTCAAAATTTTGGGAGGAGAAGTAGAGCGGATTATTAAGGAACGAGGTTGGGAGAATTTCTGTTACATCCAATATAGAGCAGCTGTGGAAGTGGTTAAAGAATTTTATGCCAATTTGACTGCTGCTGAAGATGCACCAGTAAAGGTACGAGGATTTTTTGTAGATTTCAACGCTGCAAGAATTAACTCGTTCTATGAAGTTCGTGACTCGCACTTTAGCGAGTATGAAACTTTTGGAACGATGGAAGGACAACTGGAGGAAGTCATTAACTTTCTCACTGATGGGACCGGAGTTTGGAAAATTAATCAGCGGGAAAGAGTGAATTTTCCTCTTTCTAAATTGAATGCGATCTCAAAGCCCGGCATTACTTTATTTGTTCTACTCTGTTACCCACATATCACCACAGTGAGGTAACACGAGATAGAGCAATTCTGAATTTCTGTATTTAGAAAAACAGAAGCATCAACATTGGGAGAATTATTTATTAAAACATCCTGGCCACTCCTCGAAATGAGAGTGGAGCTAGATTGGGACACCCTGGTTTAATTTTTGCACTTTGCCAACTCTCTGGAGTTGAGGCTAGAGATGATGAAGAATGGGTAGAACCCATGAATCTGATCACAGTACGCCAATATCAAGAAGTATGAATCCCATGAAGGGTGGAGATCAGGGGTAAGGAGTTATTTTTCTTAATCAAGTAGAGATAGACCCTCTACTAGTTATGATCCTCCACAACCTTCATCACCTACCCTGCAAGACATTATGAATGAATTAACATTGAGTAGGAGGAGCTTTGAACTGTTTGGAGAGGATATGGGGAGAAGATTTGACCAATTTGGTTATAGGATAGATGATCTGGAGAGGAGACACAATTATGATAGTGAGTACCTGCAGAGACATTCAGAGTATGAGATTGCCTATTCTGAAGCTGAACGTCGCTACAGGAGTGGAGAGTTAGATGTTGTCTTTCCAGATTGCCCCCGGTATACTCAGTACCATCCTGCCCAGCCATCCCAGCCTTCTCAACCTTCAGGACAGAGAGGAGATGACATAGTTTGGGATTTTGATGCAGAAGATTAGGAACTTTATTTGTTTGTTTAAGATGTTTTGTTATGTTTTGTTGAATTAAAAACTTCGTTATGATTCTGTTTGTAATATTTCGTAGTTATGTGGATTGTGAATTTAGATGTTTGTTTGATTATTTTGCTTGAGCTGTGTTAGTAGATTAGTTTATTTTAGTGTTATAGTTAATTGCAATCTTTTTGTTAGATAGAATGTTAGTCTTCTTTAATATGTCTTGTTTTAGTGTACCTTGGTCGTGAGCCTCCTCTCTTGTTTGTGCTTTAGCCGTGAGCTTTGGTGGAGTAGCTGAGATGAGCGTGGCCTTGCTTTTTGCTATTCTTGCCCATGGAGTTGATTAAAATAATTTTGGAACGCTCCCTAATTCATTTGTGAGAGGACATGTAATGCCATAGTTGGGAGATTTCATGTGATGGAATTGGAATTGACTTGGAAAATTATGAAAAGCTTGTCCATTCACTCTCTTATAAGTTTGGAAGTTTGTCCTTTCATTCGGAGTTTGGGGATATTCTTGTTGTTGTTGACTTAATCCCGAGCCAGATGGTGGTTTTACTTTCAGTTACCCTTGCCTATGGAATTTATTGTGGTGATGTGGGGGCTTTCTCTATCTTTCTTGTGAGGAAAGATTTCAAGAAGTTGTAGATTTCTTTGAAGTTTGGGAAGGTTCAACTCTAGCACGTGTTTGGGAGGGTTAACAGCTATTTCTCCCCAAGCCAGTCCTTTTTGTTTGATTAAAAAAAAAAAACTTTGAACGATTTTATCGGATTTTGTTTCTAAACACTCTTTTGATATAATTGCACCCAAGCGAGAATGTGACACCCTCGAGGTCGATTTAGGGAGCTTGGATTGTACCTTCAATGCTTTATTATTACATGTCTTAGGGGAATTTTAGATTAACCTATCTGCCGTTTTAACCCTTCAAATTCGAAGGTGGTTTAGTCTTCTTTTCCCCTCCTTGTCGCTTGACACGTCTTTCCCGCTCCACTCGGAGTTTGGTTTTGTTTTGTTTTTGGGACAATGACGGCAATGATGCTAAAGGCACGCCAGTGATAGAGTAGAATGATATCCCATCCTACGACACCAGGACTCGCTCTAGGGCCCCGGTGAACCGTAGGATGACGGTATCATTCGCTGCCATGAGGCTAGCGGGGCACCCGTACCTTCTTAGGATTGTTAGTGATCCTACACCCGACGAAATGATCGACTCGTGGACAATTCTAATTTTCAAAAACCTGATAAGAATATGACACTACATTTTGAAACAAAAAAAAATACATATTTCCATTACAATAAAAAATTGATAAAACTTTCTTTTGTATGCTTGAAACTCATGTGCATGATAAAAATATAAAAATTTTAAAAACTATATCATAAAACTTGGTTGTCCACCTATTGATTATCAGTTCTGGGTTAAGGAACACCCTCCTGAGTTAGGTTTAGTAGGACACCCTTCTAGCGGAGTGGCGGGCTCTATACACTCGAGTGACCGTGTAGCCTTCAATGACCCTCGAGCAGTACTTCACAGTTTCTGAGCCTAGCCCCGACCCGAGTGCTTGCGGTTGTCTTCAGATTTTCGTATGATTTTGATGAAGCACTCGTGGTCCTTTTTTTCCGGGACTTTCCCGAGGTTTTGATAATTTTATTTTGATTTTCGTTTATTTTCTCCAAGGTTTTCTACCGTGAGTCACTCGCCGTTCTTTTTCGGGTTTTCTGGATGATGCTTCTCTTTCTGCCGGACTTTCACTTGTGTGACACACTCTAGCCTGCTACATTCAAGGAAATAACGGACCTCCCAGGTATACAGGTTTGTTTATATTTATAGCGTGTTATTTTTCGTACCTGCTACTGCATGCTTTACTATTTAGCACGTTATATCATACCGTATTGCATGCTTTACTGTTTTTCCTGTGCTATATACCCTACTATACACTGTACAACATTTAAACATATTTTCATAAAATTTAGGAGAACTCGACCATAGGGCCACCTGATTTGATATTGTGACTTGCCACCTTAGAAAACTTAACATCTTCACGGCAAGGAACTTGGAGCTAGCGTGGTGGGCAGCACGACCATCTTCAACAGCAAAACATGTCTTCACCAGCTAAACCATTCCTTAGTAATTAAACAACAATCCATAGGATTTTGAGGTTGTTCGCCTGGTGCGACATAAATCCTCAACCTCTTGTTGGGCCTTTGTATAGCTCTGCTGTACAATATAAGCCCCGACTCGTATTAGGATTCCGAAGTTGTCGTTCGTCACGACCTAAATCCTCACATCTTCTAGGCTGTTCGTGTGATCGTTTCACACAAATGTAAGCCCTAATTAAATAAAATGGCAGTATTAATATCTCCCCTAAATCGAAGCCAAACCATAGGATAGCTTGTGAAGTCACCAAGGTTCTCCTCCGAATCTCTGACATCCCCTAGTTCTTCTTCATTTGGATTATATAATAAAATGTTCTAAATTTGAGTCAATCCCCTTTCACATCTCTTTGTCCGATTTCGTTGAAAAGTCATATCCTTTGACCTCCTTGAAGATAATATTTCCTGATTTTTATCGAGAGTTTTCTTAAGTGATTTCGGTCATTTAAGATTTAATTAACTATAGGGGCTTGCCCTTATAGGAAGCATTTCCGAACCCAGTTTAAAATAAACCCTATTTAATTCTTTATATTAAATAGGGGAACTTGTCGGCAAATAAAATGGTTTCGCAGACTAAACGGACGTCATATATTTCTTAGTTTATTTGATCGAGTCTCACCTCAAGTTTTGTGTTTGTCTTTCTGGATAAATGCATGACTTGAGGTATAGCGCTCTTTCATTCAAACTATGAAAAATTTGTGGTCAGTTTGATTTCATATTTCTTTTCTTGAAGCGTCCTTCCGAAGCGGGTGACGGGATTTCGATTCCGGCGACTGACAGCTTCTTATGGGCACTTCACACCCAAAACAATGCCGACAGCTTCTGGCGACTCCGCTGGGGAAATGCTTCTCTCTCCATTTAAATCAGGAAATCTTATCTTCATACATCGGTAATGTGTCCATGTCCCTTATGGACCAGATTACCCTTCTTCCATTGACATGCTTCACCCATTTCTTTCTTGGGGAAGCACGTTCAACTCCTTTGGACTTCAGGACCGTCTGTTCAAATCACCTTTTGAATAGGGAGGTTCAGGAGACCATTAAGGACTTTTTGATCTTTGTGTGGGGTCGGACCCCCAATAGGTGTGTCGGTGGACTAGTTCCACCCGGACATTGTGCGTTTTGGAGTTGGTCCCGCACTGGGTCCTAAACTTCACACTCTCTTCATTTCTTTTGGGTTTAGTTTGTTTTTCTGCGAATCAAGCCAAGTTGTTGCGTCTCTTCACGCTTCTTAATTCGCTAATCATAACTCTTCGATGCTTCAATCATAAATAAATAAAAAAAATTTGAAAATTAAAATAATAGAGGATGCCCAGTTCATAAGACAAGTGCGTCAACCTGAGTACTTTTATTGAAGCTTCAAGGCACGGGACATCGCTGACTTTCAGAAATTCTTCAAATGGCAGGGACAATGTCTTCGCCAAAATTGATCTTTTCTTTTGTCTCTGGAATGGAGTTCGCTGTCAACAGGGATGAACTGCCTGACCTGGCAATTATTAAGTTTAGACAAGGGTTTGATGATATTGGAGTTAAGTTCGGGAAAGTTGTTGTCACGGTAGTGAAGTTCGAAACAAATAAGTCTTTGGAGCCTATTGTAGAATTTAACTTGGAGTCTGTCAAAGAATTCTCCCCTTCAAAAGTGTTGGTTGAAAAGAGCTCTACTAGTGCTGAAAAGACTGTCGTTGGGAGCGTTGAGATGTCTCCGAGGTTTTCTCCCCTACTACCGGATCCAAGCTCACCGCACCAACTGTTTTACTGAGTAAGGGAAAAGAGATTCTACATGAGGAAAAGTCGGTTGACGCTTATACCCCATCATTTTCTGAATTCGGGATTGGGTCCAATTCAAAGATCGTGGAACTGATGAAGGCACAGGAAAGGAGGCGCAGCCAGGAACTTTTGAAAACCAAATAGCCTCGTCAACCTCGCCAACAACAGACACAACGATATGACCAATCTAGCTAATAGCTACATCAGCCAGGATCACACCAAACAAGGAATAAGCAGATGTCCATTGCAGAACGACAGAAAGTGGTGTATTCCTTCAAGGAAGAAACCGTGTCGAAGATGTTCCACGACTTGCTGATGAGACCAGAATTCAAACTTCCAAAGCCGAAAAAGCCAGAGGAAGCCAGCATGAAAGATCATCCTCAATACTGCCCATACCACCAGTTGCTTGGCCACACGATAGAAAATTGCTTCGTCATCAAGGATTAGCTTGAAGAGAATTTCAGAAGTGGAAATGTGATAATCCCGAATGAATATTTAAAAGAACCTGAAGAAGGTTCTGTAAATATGGTTTCGGAGGATTCAATCGACTCCTACACGACGCCGGTGCTCGGGGAAATAAGTGATGTTTCTCGAAAAGTTTCAGTTGACCTTAAAATTCTCAAAGGAAATTCGATTGAGTCTGCCTTGGAAAAGCTTCGAGCTGACATTGCACAACTGTCTAAAGATCAGAAAGGAGATATCGAAGACGAAGATTACAGCCTAGCAGATTACGTGGAAAGTGACTTTGCAAAAATCAACGTCGTCGAAACCCGAGCCATGTTAGCTGCGAGCGACACTCCTCTTCGCGAGGAGAACGCCGCAGATGAGTGGCAGAGAGCCATCCAACAAAGGAATGAACATATCAGTTGTCTGGAAAAGAAAACTGAAGAATTGAAAACCGTCATGATTGCGATGCAAAGACGATTACAATCACCACATACGACACCTACAGAAACAAACCAACCAGAAACCATTAATGATGCAGATGAAAGAAGAGGGTTCGCCTCTGATAAACAACAAAAATATGCTGCTCAGAGAATCATACTAAAAAGGGACTTTAAATAAATTATCGAACAAGTTCGGGAGGCCATAGCCCAGTCTAAGAGTGGGGCATTGATTTTAACGGGTAGACCCTACCCGGAAGAATTTGATGTCGTACCCTACGCTAGAGGTTTTGTGTCACCGAACTTTAAGATATTTGACGGGACTGGAAATCCCATATAGCATATAGCACATTTCCGAGTCAGTTGTGGCAACACTAGAGGTAACGAAGCATTGCTTTGCCATCAGTTTGTCAGCATTTTGTCAGGAATAGCTTTTGATAGTTACGCCGAATTACCTAATGGATCAGTGAAGACATTCTTCGACTTAGAGCAGTTGTTCATGAAAAGATTTGCCAGAGCACAACATCATGTTTCTATTGGAGATCTCGTGATTGAAAGATAAAGGCCTGACGAGACTTTAGTGGATTATATCTTGAGGTGGAGAAACCTTAGCATGAAATGTGAACCTCAGCTACAGGAACATCATGCGATTGAGATCTTGCTCAAAAACATCCATGGACCGATAGCTTTTATGCTTAAGAGACTCACCATCAAGTCTTTCGAAAAGTTACTCAGCAAAGTCAACAATCTACAAGAAGAGGTCAAGCATATAAATTCTTATGAGAAAGCCGAGAAGTCTAAGACAATCAAGACATATGAAAAGAAATGTGGGACAGTTGCAATGGTTAACAGGGGAAAGCGACAGTTGCAAATACAGGTCGAACAACCTCAACAGACCTTCCAACGTCTTCGTCAGAATATTCATCAATCATCTCAGCAGAAACATTACCAGACAGATGACAGGCAAGTTCCAACCATGGTTGATCGATCAAACAGAATATACTCTTTTAAAGATGAAGCAGCGAAAAGGATGTTCCAAATTCTGATCAAGAATCCCGAGTTCAGGTTACCCAAGCCGAAGAAGCCTGACGAGGTCAACAAGAAAGGACATCTGAGATATTGCCCGTACCACAGATTCATTGAACATACCATAGAAGAATGTTGCAGTTTCAAAGACTGGCTCAAGGAGAACTTCAAGAGTGGAAGCGTAACAATCCCCGATGAATGTTTGAAAAGAACTTGAAGAGGTTCTATCAATATGCTTTCGGTGATTTGTTTGCTTCAATTGATTCCTACGCAACTGACAGCGGACGAGACACTTTTTGATTACTATTGTACTACCTTTTGCTAAAAGAAGATATTAGTATGATTTGTATTGGTCTGTACTATCTCTCCTACAACAATAAATGAAAGACAAGAAGTTTGTTTTGTCAGGAATTGTTCAATATTTGGAAATCTCAAACTTTGGATATTTTGATAAGAATATGGCTTCAAGGAAGAATGAAATTAATGTCATAATAACTGAGTCATTTTCTTTAAGGAATTCAGACTGGGCCCTAAGTGGATCTCAAAATGAAGCAGTGTGCTTGAAATACGAGTAATTGGCTTGGGATATCACGAGCCTTTTAATTTTCTGCCATGTGGCTGGGTCCAGACTTTCGAATGTGTTATAATATCTGAGGATTCATATTAAGGGACATTTCAGAATTATCAATTTGGGGAATTTCGACATTCAAAATCTTTAATAGAAATATGTCTTACCAGATACAGTAATTCTCAGAAAACAAAAGGAGCAAAAAAAAAGAAAAAAAAAGTAAAAAAGTGTTCCTGAGGAGAAGCTTGAGGTGGGCACAAAATCAAAAATTGCTGTCCCAATTCAGACATTCAAAATATTTAACATGTGCTCCACGATATAGTAATCCTCAATAAAAAAGGAGCGAAAAAGCTCAATAAAAAAAAAGAAAAAAAGAAACTTGAATGCTCCTTGAGAAGAAGCTTGAGGCAAGCATATAATCAAAAATTAGTGTCTTAATCCACCCCGGTTAATGAAACTTGAAAGACAACCTTAAGAAGTTTCCTCTGATATTATGCTTTGGAGAGAGTCAAGTGATTCTATGCCTTTTGGTTGATCATTAATTGGCTCAGAAATATCTTCGGACAATGAAAAATATTTTGATCACATGAGCGAAAATTTTGAAATCTGCTTAAGCCCAGAAAGAATGAATTAAATGAATGATAATGATATTAGCAATTAATGGAAATTCGACCCTGAAATCATATTTCTCGGTGTCAAGCAAAGTTTGAGGCATAATTAATTATATGCAAAGTTTTTAAAATGTAAAATGAATATCTCTGTGATAGGGTTGGTGTAGCTCAGGTGACGGACAAAATTAGAGAGAGTCGTCTTAAATGGTTTGGTCACATTAAACGTCGACCATGCGATGATCCAATTAGGAGAGTAGAGGTTTTAGATTCGACTTATGTTAAGAAAGACAGAGGTAAACCTCGGAAGACATGGGCTTATTGTATAAAAAATGATCTTAATTTACTAGACCTCAATGAAAATATGACTCTAAATAGGACGCAATGGAGGAAAAGGATTCATGTAGCTGACCTCAGGTAGTGGGATTAAGGCTTTGTTGTTGTTGTTGTTGTTAGAGTATTGCATTCTCGGGGCATATTATTAGTGGGCAAGAAATCTCAGTAAAATCACAGAAGGTGAAAGCAATTGTGGAATGATCTACTCTAAAGAATATTATGGAGATACACAATTTTCTTGGTTTGGCCAGATATTATAAGAGGCTTGTTAAAGGATTTTTATTGATAATTATGTCGTTGTCTAAGCTGATGAGGAAAGTCATCCAATTTGAGTAGACTATAGGATGTCTACATGATTTTCAAGAATTAAAGCAATATTTAACCACTGCTGCAGTAATAGCTATTCCATCAGATATAAAAGAGTTCCAAATTTACAATGACACATCGTTGCGAGGCTTGAGCTGTGTTTTTATGCAAAATAAATAGGTGATAACCTATGCTTTCATAGTTTGCAGTGATTTAGTTAGACTAGTTAATTACCCCCGATTCTGATTCTGCAAGTCAAGATATGTGCTAGTATAAATTTAGTTTCATCGAATCCTCTACCTCTGTCGCACAACAATTGACTCTTAATGTGAGTCATTTGGGGTGTTGTGACAAATTAGGCACAAAACATTAACTTAGTTCAACAATTAATCTCAAATAGATGGGCCTATAGAGGTTGTAAATTGCATAATTCTTTGGTATTTTGTGGGCAAGTACATATGACAGTGGGATCAGGGTATTTCTATAGAAGAAAAAACCTTTGCTAGCCCTGGATAATAACAGTGGAGTGTCAGTTCAACGGGATTGTGAAATCCTGCAATTCGGGGATAACCCGGGATATTTTTGCGATTGCGGGAGAGGACGACCGCTTGGTTTATCTTTTCGAGCATTTTTTTCTTTACATTTTTTTATTTCTAGTTTTCTCCAATTACACAATTTTAATTAGGCTTATTTTCTTTTAGGAGGTTATTTATATGTGTATGTTAATGTTGTAGGCTAACAAGTGTTTGATTTTATAATTTTGAGATACTTTTATCTTTTTTTTCTCTCCGAGTGTTGGAACATCTTTCTTTTTCAAGTGGTGTGTTTATAGCTTGCCCAGGTAATAGGTGGTGGATCCTCGTCGCCAATTCATGGTTCGTTGGTTATCCTTACTCATCACAATCATTGCTCCCCTGAATCTTCCACATGCCCCACCTTTTAGATATCTTAATATGTGGTCTCATCATCAAGATTTCAACAACACTATGTTGAAGGCTTGGACTGTAGTGATACATCACGACCCTATTATCAAACTCCATATGTTACACAACAAAGTGGGGAGAGCTCTCAAATCTTGGAGTTGGAGTTGGTCTTCTTTCCGTGATGTCTTCTAAATGGTCGGAGATGCTTTGAAAAGGAGGTGGATAAGCTAGAGAAAGACACCTGCGGGGTTCTAATGTTGAGAAGGAACGCATTAACTGCACAAGAGTACCTTCTTACTTGCCATTGAGAGACAAGACCTTCTGCGAAACGAGTACTGCTATTAATATCTTCGAGGAGGGTGACAAAAATACTAAATACTATCATAATTATATCAATTACAAGCGGAAATGTAATACTATTCATACTATTTAGACCTGCGAGGGTCATCGGCTTACCAACTCCACCGATATTGCTATGAATGCGGTGGCTCTTTTTCAAAAGCTCTTAACTCGGTCGATACTCCCGAAGCTCTATTGACGGCGACCTCTTTGCCGATGATATCCACACCGCGAAGCAATTCTTATGACTTCCATCCCCAACGATGAGGAAATATGGCAAGCTATTCAATCCATTGACGGCTCCAAAGTTGTTGGCCACGATGGCTTCACGAGTGATTTTTATAAACAGTCATGACAAATTATCAAAGGGGATGTTACTGATGCTATCCATAGCTTCTTCAATGGTAATAGTCTCTCCACTTTTTTCAGTGCTTCCAACATTGTCTTAATCCCCAAAACTTCTATGCATTGCAAATGGGATCACTTCATACCCATCAATCTAACTTCTGTTGTCAGCAAAATTATCAGCAAAACACTGGTTCACAGACTTCAATCTCATTTGGGGCAACTGGTTAGCCTCCACCAATCTGCCTTCATTAAAGGTAGATCCATAACTGATAATGTTTTGTTAGCACAAGAGCTTCCTCTGGATTTAGATAAGCATTGCAGAGGGGGGAACCTCATCTATAACCTTGATATCCAAAAGGCTTATGACACTATCTCTTGGGATTTCATTTTAGAGGTTTTGGCTGCTAAAGGCTTTAATCCCACTTTCTGTTAATTGATTTCTAGATGGCTATAGAATAATGCTCAATCCATTCTCCTCGATGGACAATCCTATGGATCTTTTCATGCTACCAGAGGGTTAAAACAAGGTGACCCATTATCTCTATTCTTTTCATACTAGCTATAGATTATCTTTCCAAAATTTTACATACTAATTTACATCGATGTCAGTACCATCATAGGACCAGAATTTCTGTCACTCATCTCATTCATGATGATGATATCATGCTCTTCTCAAACGCCACTAAACATGTTGTCAAACAAGTGTTTCAATGTTTAAAACATTTTTAGGACACTTCGGGAATGCAATTCAACGCTGCCAAATGCCAACTACTGTTTCCTAAGAATCGACCCCCACAGAAAACACTGGATCCTACAATTTACAGGTTGCTACACAACTACCACTTAAATACTTGGGAGCTACTCTACTTACTGGAAGAACCAAACAGTCACAATTTGATGATATATTGCACAAAATCCAAAGCAAAGTGGATTGCTTGATCAACACTTTTACGTCTAATGGTGGCGAGAATCACCTTGCTTAAAAGCATTCTAACTACCTTCCCTAATTACATTCTACAGATGACTTCAATGAAGAAAAGTACACAACTGTAGATAGAAAGAATGTTTAACAGGTTTCTTTGGACAGGGCAAAGACAAGAACTTCATTGGGCCTTTTGGCAGAAGCTGGCCAAACCTACCTTAGCAGGGGGTATGGGCTTCAAAGGTTAACAGCATCTACTTCAAGTGAATCTATGCAAATTTTGGATTCAATTCAGAACCCAGAATTCCTTATGGGCACATTTCATGAGGAGCAAGTATTGTCGAGATCAGCACCCTACCCTTGTCTCCAGGAAGATGGGGGATTCTAAATTATGGGTTAAAATGATTGACATCAGGGAGCTTGCTGAAGAGCAATTCATATGGGGACGGGGACAAGGACACCTAAATTTTTGGTTGAATCAGTAGTGTCCCTCAGATTGGCTGATGGCTGCTACCGATAGAACCACTAATTTCACTGTGGCTGATTTCTGGGATGGTGAACATTGGTCCCTATCCAAATTATCTGCTATACTCCCACAACATTCAGTGATTAATATCTCCACTATTCCTTTCAATAGAAATAAGTCTGATAGCATCTTATGGCACTCTCCCAGAGCTAGTAGCCTTACCAAGGCTCTCTACAACAAATTATTTGTTTGGCCTACTGTTCCTTGGGGTCTAGTCATTTGGAACTACTTCTTAGCCCCCTCAATCTCCTTTTTCACTGCTCACTTACGGACAGACAACCGCTTGTTTACATGGTACATTGGAAACCACCTACCCCTAATGTTATCAAAATAAATACTGATGGGAGTTTTTCTAAGCATGGGGCATGTATTGGTGGATTGTTCCGAAACTCTTCTGGACATTATCTGCTACTTTTTGCTGCCCCCATCATTACTATCGATCCTTTGGAGGCTGAATTAATTGCTATTCACTGGGCTTTACAAATTGCAATTAAATGCTCTTGGAACAACATTTGGGTGGAAGTTGACTCCACTGCCCTACTTACACTTCGTTAAACTCCACTCGATTCACTACCACGACATTATACCTTATGGAGACAAGCACATTATTTCTCTCAACTCCTGGTTGCAGACCAAGTACTCTTTTATTTATAGGGAGGGGAATAAGCCTGCTAATTGGTTAGATAGAGTTGCTACGAACTCACCCACTGTGATCATTTCATCCACTGCCACTGCAGCACTCGCTTTCCTGCTCAAAGGAGATCTTCTGGACATCCCCCACCTTAGAGTTGTCACCTGACTACTTGGAAATTTTGAAGGCTTAATGAGATGAATGTACTTCAGTTATGGAGGCTTAACTACTTTGATGCTGATTTTGCTCGGGTTAATACACAGTTTTGGTATACTTCTTTCAGCTGGTATACTTTACAGTTTCATTTTGAATGTTACGGGTTTCATATGTATTTATACTTTTTTTGCGTGCGTTGTAATTCGGAGCGAGGAACCCCTAAGGCCATATATGTATTTCTTTTCTTTTTAGTGGGGATCCTCTCTCCCTCCCAACTTGTAACCCTCTTTTTTGATATTAACACGTAAGGAGCCACGAGTAGTTCTTTTTCCCAAAAAAAAATATATATATATATATATATATATATATATATATATATATATATATATATATATATATATATATATATATATATATATATATATATAACTTTTTTTTTAGAAACACAAATAATTTAAAGCTTAATGATCAAAGTATATTACCAACTATTTAAGTGGTAGATAATGCCTCCAATAACAAAGCGCTTACACAACAACATGGAGTTTTCTATAATATAAATTTTCTTGTTAGTTCTATTTAATTCCTTACTAAAGAATATTTATAAGATACCCTTTGACTTAAGACTCCTTCAATACCAACAATAAATACAATATAAGGAAATTTAAACACCCTATTAATGTTTGGAGATAAGAATAGGTGAATTTTTAAAGCTTTATCTAATATAAAGTAAAACATGTTAATCATATTTAATCCATTTGAATTCTCCTTTCTTCAAAAAAATTTGTAATTACAGGTATGTTAGTACAACATCTTTGACTGGAGTATTTATATAAAATAAGTAAACCCTGGTAACTGTAAATATTTTGTATATTAGTAGGCTTTCGCCAGACATTAATCACATTAAACTTATCAGAATAAATAGACGATCCATCTACCAATGCATCCTAAGATGATAAATGTCTCAAAAGAATATTTTTAAAAATTAAATACAACATTTCTGTTTACAAAAACTTAAATACTCTCATAAAATATATTTAATGATCATCATGTGTCAAGTTATAGATTAAAATATCATCAAAATAAACAATAAGAAATTTTCTAATAAATGTTTGCAGGATAGGATAGTTATCTTCATGAAAGTACTAGGTGCATTGATTAATCCAAAAAATATTGCCATTCATATAATCCATCTTCGATCTTAGAAGTCACTTTCCACTCGTGACCTTCCATCATTTAAACTTGATGACATCCATTTCTCAACTTAATATTAGAAAATATGACAACATTCATCACATCTAGCAAATTATCCAAATAACATAGGAAATCTATATTTAATGAAAATTGTATTCATATCACTGCTATACATGCAAATATGTAAACACCTATCTTTCATAGGAATAAACATATCAAGTACAAGACAAGAACTCATGCATTTCCTAAAAAAGTCTTTTTTAAGGGATTATCAACAAGCCACTCAAGAATATTTTGATGGATTCATTCGATAATGAGGCAAATTAGACAAAAATGATCAAAGAACAAAATCAATTGCATATTGTATATCCCTCAAGGGTAGCGATTAGTAGAAAGTTCACTAGGACAAATCTATACACTACATTAAACTCAACAACTACTAAAGCATAGGTCACAACCTATTGTCTACTCTCTCTCATATGAACGTTTACTTAAATTGTGTAAAGACTTTTTTCATTTCATTGACAGCAATAGCCTCTTTAATATATTCAAAAATACTATTTTGGCTTGGTAGGTTTCAAAAAACAATCCTTCTCCTATACACTTGAAAGAATATGTATTTGACATCCCAAAATGAGTAAAATATGAATCATAAAACCTACGCAAAAAAAGGATAAGCAATATCCATTGATTTCATAACGCCGCATTCTAACATTTTAAGAAACTACAAGAATCAAATTTAAATATCTCTAAGACAAAATGCAATTTTATCTACCCAAGCTATCTTATTTGGTAGTGGATGTGGTTCGGATTTTAAATTCATCCAAGGCAAGCTTAGATATGACATTTACGCTACTCCCACTATCAATTATGATTTTGCAAGGCTTTTACTCATATTTCAAATAGTTTTCAAAAACTAGAATCTGGTATAATCAAAGTCAACTGTAGCAATAGTTACACTATTAAGACATTTAAGAAATTATAAATCAAAACTTTGACTTATATAATTTTCATAAGCATTATTGTAAACACCTTAAATTGTCTATCAAGATGATTTCACTCTCCTTCTAGAACTAACATTCAAATGAAAAGGAATATCATTATAATTAAAATCCATTTCAATTTCACGTGCATAAACTTGTCTAATTTTCAATTAACCAGTTTATGCTTTAACCAGCATTAATATTACCATTTAATTGGTTTTTTTAATTGACAATTCAACATATTTATATTGCAAAATAGCCAAAATGTTATCCCTTTCACGACATATTAAGTTGCCCTAAAAAACAAGCCTTGCTTCGAAAAATCATGCTAGCACAACCTAGCTTTAAAACTAATATTTCAAATCAAAACTTAAGCTCAATTCCTGCTAGAGTCAAATTATTCAAGACTCTACTCAATGGATCATAATATTGGGTGGGTTCCTGATGGGGAGCATCTCCCATGTAACGCGTGTCTCGGAAGTGGGATCGCGTCATGCATGCAAACGATTCTGCGTTGCCCGTTATTTTGTCTAGACCAAACTGGTCTAGGTTTTCTTCCTTTCAAAAAGTCGGTTGGTCCTCTTGCGCCACTCCTAATTATCCTCTTATTATATATTTGTATTCCTGATGTTTTAGGTTTAATTTTTTTATGTTTCATATCGGGACGATCGTCGACATCTCTTCTTCCCATTGAGGGTTGTATCCTAGGATTTCATGTGATGTTTCAACAGTATCTTAGTCTCCAGGTAGTGATTATCCTCCCTATCCCCTTCTGCATCCTCCCCACGTCGCTCCCGGACGCCCTCATTGTTGCAGCCGCCTCCAAATAGCTGTATATTGTTGTTTTCCCTGCAGTTCCCAATTCCAACCACCTGTCCTCACTACCGCCACCCCGGACAGCCATCTTGTTGTTGTGCAATCCTCCGCATTCTCCATCACTGCCACTGATATCCCCACCCCCAACAACCCCTACTGCCACCCGAAAACAACAGTTTCCAGCTGTTCCAGCACCTAGCCATTCATTCCTCTCATTCCGACCTATTGTGGCCACCTCCAAACAATCGTATATTGTTGTTTTCCTTGCAGCTTCTCAATTCCAACCACTTGTCTTGCTTCCGCCACCCCGTACAACCGTCTTCTTACTATTCCGCAATCCCCGCAGTCCCCCGCACAACAGCCGCCAGGAAACAGCCTCTTTCTACTATTTTATTTCGTTTCAGCCGCCCAACCATCCATTCCAGCATGCTTATATTGCCGCAACTCCTCCCCTTCATTGTCGTCGTCCTTCTCCCTCACTACTGCATTCCAAAATAGTATCTCTCCTGCTGTTTAGCCGCCTTTCTGTTCCTTGCCCTTGCAGCCATCACCCAGGACAACCTGACTTCCCACTGCTCTAGCAATTTATTACTTCTGCTTAGCTGTCACCATCGTACCCTTATTGCCACCCTACCTTTTAACTCATCCACGATCCATTGCTGCCTCTCCAGAGGTCCAAACCCTCGCCGATCTTGAAATAGTGTTGTCATTTGTCGCAATTCAAGATTTCAGGGTGGCTTATTTTTGTTATTTTCTATTTCAATTGGTTGTTTGTAACATTCCAATTAAATTTTAGCAATAATATTTTTGTTCTAATGCTGTTTGGGTTTACTCCGACATCAGTTCCTAATGCTTATGCAAGAGTGGTCACCTTATTTTGACTATTCTGAGGAACCTCTAATTACGCCATTATGGGTTATTTTCGTAGTCACTACTTTAACCAATATAGATATTACTCTCTCTTGGTTAAAATTTTTCATAAGCTAGTTTGGGTAGATGCTACTACTATGAAGCTATGCACAACATTGGTGACTCGATATTAGTAAAAAAAATGGCACTACTCCTTAGAAGAAAGAAATTTAGATGGGCTCTACAACTAGTAGTTATTTTCAAAAACTAGAGTATGAAGATTTTCCTCATTATTGTTCTTTTAACAAATTTTTATTCATAACTTCTCAACATGCGTTGGGCCACACCTTAAGCCGTAGAAATATCCTAGGAACCATTGCAAAGTTGAGCATTCATCTAATAAAAACCTTGGTTTTAATGCAATGGTGATAGTTCTTACTTTTTCTGATATAGTTTGTAAATAATACTTTAGTCAACTTTGATCCTACTAAGGAATCAATGCACTCAGAAATCGCTACTCCAACGATTAAGACTGACTTGACACCTACTGACGCAAGAACGGCCTACATAGGATGAGGACACAAGACACTAGACTCCCATAAGCATGAGAGATAAGGAGATGGGCCGATCAATCCCGATTTCCTAATTTTTATTGTCTTTCCTAATATCATTCGTTCTTTTTTAGTAATTTCTTAGATATTTGTTGTACTAGGGTTTGGAAGTTAGTTTTTTAGCGTGTTTTGTTTAAGATAGTCGTTGGGGTCTGTCTTTTTCCCTTCGAGTATTGTGTATGAGGGATTGAGTGGTGCTCCGGTTTATATCCCTTGAGATGATGATTAACAGACCTATCCCCTTCCAAAACATCCCTACGGCGCTCCCAGCCGCCTTCCACCGCTTCATCCGCCCCCAAATAACACATGTTTACTATTTTTCACTGTAGATTTTCAATTATACCCCTTCTTTCTTATTGTCACCACCCTGCACAGCCGCCCCTTGCAGTCCTGTAGTCCATAGCCCTCCCGCTTTGATGCACCTCACTGTCCCAGCCCTCCGCTTCGCTGTCAAGGCAATTATAGTACCTCCTGTTGTTGCACCAACCGCCCACAACATATTTAAGCCACCTATCTCTGCTCCCCAACCACCTAGCTGACCTCCATCACCTATGGGTTGAGCCCTAATGTGAGTTTGTATCGTGTTTGTTGTAATTTCTCTTTCAAATGTGTTTGATTGCAACTGCCTAATTGCTTTCAGTAATAATATTTGTTTTTTTATTGTGATTTGGCTTAATTCCGATCTTATTTGGTATCAGACCTAATCTGACATTAGTCTTATAATAGGATTTCTAACACCCCCCCCAAATTTTTATTTTCCCTCCACCCTACACACCTCCTTCCACCTACCTAATACCTAAAACCCTAACCACGTCCCCGATGAGTCAATTGTCTAAATCTAATCAGGAAACTTCCATGGATAACATACAATGGCGACTCCTCTAAGTTTTACAACGGTTCAATGTCATTGAGCAAAGAACCCAGAGTGGATTCACCATCGACTGCGATAGTGACATCCGTGAAGGAGAGTAGAAGAACGCCTGAATCCTTTCCGTAGGGATGATTCCAATAGAGAAGGCATGGCACAACGCTTTGGAGTAGAGTATCAGCAGAGACCAAGATCTGAAATGCCTTTTGGAAGATATCGAAATGAGGTGTCTGCTGGAGGATACAAAGATGAGATGCATGTTAGAAGATACAGTGATGGAATTCCTATTAAAAAATATAGAGATAATATTACTTTTGGAGGATACAAAGATCTGGGAATGAAAGTGGTCCTACCGGACTTCAAGAGAAGAAGGGATCCAGAGGATTCCCTCAGGTGGATGAAAACTGTTAAGTGGATCTTTGAATACAAGGAGGTACTCGATAACAAAAGAGTGAAACTCACCACCATCAAGTTGAAGAAAAATGCTTCTTTATGGTGGGAGAACCCGAAGAGGTAGAGACAAAGAAGGAAGAGACAAAATCACTCTTTGAGAGAAGATGAAACCGGAGATGCAGCGACAATACCTACCCCCACATTATCGCCTGGATATTTTCTTGAAGCTCCACTACCCATAGCAGGAGCTATCACCAGAGGAGTACCGGGTAGGATTTATGCAGCTTTAGTTGAAGTGTGAGCCAAAGGAGACAGAGGAGCACATAAAAGCTATGTATTTGGGAGGACACAAAGATGAGTTGTCTATTGGATAATACATAAATGAGATATTTGTTAGATGACACAAAAATAAGATGACTGTTAAAGGATATAGAGATGAAATGTCTGTTAAAGGATATAGAGATGAAATGTCTGTTAGAAGATAAAGATATTATTTCTATTGGAGGAGATAGAGATCTGAGAATGAAAGTTGACCTACCATACTTTGAGAGAAAAAAACAACAAGATGATTCCCTCAAGTGGATGCAAATAGTTGAGCGAGCTTCGAATACAAGGAAGTGCTTGATGACAAAATAGTGAAACCCACCGCCATTAAGCTAAAGAAAAATGCTTCTTTATGTTGGGAGAACCTAAAGAGAGAGTAGAGAGAGACAAGACAAAATCACTTCTTAGTGTAAGATGAAACGGAAAATGCAGCGACAATACCTACCCCCGCATTACTGTCGGAATACTTTCTTGAAGCTCCACTACCTACAGTAGAATGAGCTATCATTGGAGTACAGCGCAAAATTTATGCAACTTAAGTTGAAGTGTGAGCCAAAGAAGACAGAAGAGCACGCCATAACAAAGTATTTGAGAGGCCTAAAGTTTGCTCTCAGTAATGTGGTACAGCTGTAGTTTTATTGGACATTAAGGGACATATAGACTTTAGCGTTGAAAGTGGAGAGATAACAGAAGCAAAACATGCAACCAACGCCAGTCAGACAACCACCCACGGTTGGAAACCTCGGGAGGATTACGCCCTGGAGAGTGGAGTAGGCTGGTAAGGAACAGGGCAGAGACACTCCAAGTGAGAAGAAGCCTGAGAAAAGCAGCACACTCATTACAATCCCAGCCATAAAATGCTTCAATTGTCATGGTTTTAGACATATCGCTTCTAGTTACTCGATAAGCTGAGCTGTGACTTTCAACGTGCTGCGGGTGATGGGGAAGTTAGCGATGAGGAAGCAACTAAAGAAAAGGGTGAGTATCAGCTTCCACCATATGAGGGAAAGAAGTTTGTGGTTCAAAAATCCTTTAGACTGGGGCATCGATGGAGTAATGTGGCTTCACCATAATATCTTCTACACTCATTACACCTTGAAGGGAAATGTATACAGCTTCATCATCGATGGAGGTAGAAGCAAGAATGTAACATCAAAAGTGATGGTGGACAAGTTAAGTATCACGACTCGTAGACATCCCCCGTCATATTCTATTACTCGATTGAAAAAAATATGATCAACATCGACGAGTGTCTCTATGAGTTTTCGTATAAGAGCCAACTACATAATCATATTTAGTGTGATGTGGCACCCATAGAATCTCGTCACTTTTTACTGTAATGACCAACATGATGGGTACAGGAACACTTGTTCATTCACCATGGATGGCAAACATATAGTCCTACCTTCTACAAAGTCCGAGATTACGGGTTTCAAAGAAGCATTGGGAAGATCAATACTAATGATGACGAGAGGACCGTGAGAGAGAAGAGCCGAGCAGGAGACAAAATGATAGCCAATATAGAGAGAATTTCACGACATCATGTTTACTAGCTCACTAACATGGCCGCCACCATTCGTGGAGATTCGCATTGTCCTCGCCTTAGATCGAGTTGAACCAACCTTGGGTTGCTTTTGAGTATACACGTGACATGCGGACCCGGCTCGGCTCAAGCACAATTTTGAGCTTCCGAAGAATGGGCCGATATGGATCGATCCACGCAAATAGGGAAAACTCCTCAAGTGTTTTAAGAGACAATTCAGATGTCACTGGGACCAAAGAGACTCTAGGTCCATAGTAGAAGAGCCTTTAGTACCAGGACATTACAGCAGCTCCATCATCGATACTGGGCAAACAGAAGCTTTGACGAATGAGGTCGAAGCTCCCTTAATCCAAGGATAGTGACACATGAGCGACCTACGTCAGACGTGGACGCGAGCCACACGCCTCTTATGAGCGCGGGAGATAGGAAAACAGGTTTATCTATCTCGATTTTCTTTATTTGGATTTCTTCCCTATTATCACCCATTCTTATTTAGTCATTTCCTTAGGGTTTGGAAATCAATTTTTTCATGTGTTTTGCTTAGGACAGCCATCAACATCCATATTTCTCCCATCGAGGACTGTATTTCGAGGGATTGAGTGATGCTCTGGCTTTATCTCTCTTGAGGTAATGATTACCTTCCACATCCTCTTATGCATCTTCTCCACGCTGCTCCGGCCAACCTACACCGCCACAACATCACTCATTTGAAGTTTTTCAATGCAGCTTTTCCAATTCCAACCCTTCTTGTTCGCTTCCACAACCTCAGACAGTTACCATTTGTTTCTTGCAGTTCACAGCCCACCGGATTCATGTTTCTAATGCAATTGCACTTCATGAGATATTGCTAATCTAAATTATATATTCATTAGCTTTACAATTAGCATCCCTAAAATAAATGAGCTTCTGGGAAAAATAATTTCAAATTCTATAGAGTATAAAGAAGAAAAGCTTAAAAATATATCATCATTTTCCAAACTATACCAAACTATTGACATTGGTGTTTTGAAATAAGGTCCTTCGAGACTACTCTCTTCTTGTGTTGGTTCATTTGTCACCTTGTTTCCTTGTTGAGGTATTTTTTTATAATTTTTTTATCTAATAATGTTATGCAATTACTTCGTGTTGTACTCTTTTTATTGACTAGTAATACAGATATATTTTGCTTTTAAAAAATATCTAAGGCTTTTGATAACATTTTGACAAACAATTTAAGGCAACTATTATGATATGATATGTAAATCTTGCAAGGGAACTTGAGAATCCGCATATCACAAATCACTAAATAAGCTAACAACTTATTTAAATTCAAATGTAAATACAAAAATTAGATCAAAAAAATAATATACTGATTTAATAAACACAATAAAATCAATAAGAAATCGGAACCACACAAAGTCAACGAGCAATTGTAATTAAATCATCATAAATTGAGTTCCATTTGTGCCAAATTTAAACAAAATTAAAAGCACTAACAATTCAATAACAATTTATGCTAAAAAAAACTAGCTCAAGAAAAGAAGTTATCAGTAAGAAATACAAGTCTCATGCTGGTACAAAAGATGACTTCCGCCAAAGTTACATGCCTTAGAATAAAGACATTATCCCTAGGTTATTAAAATCAATTTCATATTTTTAGCCCACCCTAAAGTCCAGAGGATGGGATTTATTATGGTGTCGGTGAGGTTTGAAATCAAAACCATGGCAATAACTTCTAAAGTCATTGCCAATCTGAATGGTAATATATATGAATGGCACAAGAACAGTCCAGTATGATTTCTAATAACTCTAGTCCGATAAAAGAAAACAACCATTGGCAAAAAATCATTATTCATTTGGAAACAAAAACCAATAGAATGAAAAACAAATTTGAAGATAAAGACATCCAATCTCACTTTACACCATAAAAAGTCCTTTTCCCATAACCCATCTTAACCGAACAACAGATGATCATAGAGGATAAGAAAATGAAAATTTGATCTGAGAAAAAAATCAGTCAGCTTTCAACCCTAGAATATAAATTCTTCATATGTAAATAAAGTCAAATTTAAGCTTACTTATATAAACAGGAACACTACACATTTCATGCGCAGCAATTGCATCCATCAACTAACTTATGAGGGTTGTATGGTTTTTTTATAAAACCAAAGATGAGCAAGCATTGAACATTTTAACAGATAAAATTCAGATAAGTAGCTTACTAAAAATTTTACCAGCATGCAGATAGGATATAACAGTTATCACAGCAGCGAAGCCACAATAGAGACTAGCACACCTTAAAATTTCTTCAAGCATGTGTCTGCTTTAAATTGGCCTCTTTTTCTTCCAATCCATGGATTCCTTTTACAATATGTTCTAGTGCAAAAAAGAGGTTTATTTCAAATATTTCAATAAATTTGGATTTTTTTTGTTTAATTTTAATTGACATCAAGCTTACCATCTTTTTGGATAATATTTAGGAATTTGAATTATTTAAGTATATCTGGGATCCTATTTGAATTCGTTTTTATTTTAATTTTTTAGACCCTTTTTCTATAGATGTTCCTTTTACTATAATTGAAATAATGATTTTTCTATCCATGGCGTGTAATGAAATTAAATTGAAAATTGAATCCTTTTCTTATCAACTCTTCTTTCCTCCCCCCCACCCCTCCCCTTCAAGTAACTATGTCCCTCTCTCTCCTATAAATGCTCCTCTCTTCCTTCTACCACCTCAATGAATATCAGAATAAAATGATCCTTAAGTGTTTCTTCATCACACTACAAAATATCGAGCCATTCCCTCTCATGATTCTTCTCTAACATCATCCCTATCAGGTATTCTACTCACTTCTTCTTCCATATATCTAAAGCCTCGGCCTTCCATGTCTTCTTAGTCCGCACCCCCTCTCTCTCTTAAAATCTACTTGAATTTGTTTAATCAGCATTATTCGTTTAGAGGAGATAAATGTTGGTTCTTGTGATTTTTGTCTTTCTATTGTTCGATCTATAATGTGGGTGGTTGCCTAACTAACGGTGGTTTTCCTGCACTGTTTGTTGTCTTTCCACTTTCAATGGAAAGGTCTGGACATTCCCAAGTGACCAATAAAACTGCAACTGCACCACATTGCTAATAACGACCTTCAGACCCTATGGTGTGTTCCTCTCAGTCGACCAAATCAAGCTTCATCTAAAACTGGTCAAATTGCTCCGTGAACTCCTCTACTAATGGGTCTCTCTCATTGCGTGTAATGGAGTCTCGAAACACATCCTAATCGCAAGTGAGGTGGGAGGTATTTCCTCCGCACGCTTTTTTCTTCTTTTCCACTTGAAAATCTTATCAATGCTATATCTTTTCCTCTGTCTTGACAAATTGTCCAACCAAAAGGAGACACTCTTTCTAAATTTGATAGCTGCAATATTCGCCCTTTTATCTTCTAGCACCACTTTGCACTTAAAAAACCTCTCAACTGATTGTAGTCAATCAATAAAATCATCTGGATATATACTTCCATCGAACTAGTAGATCCAATTTATTCTGAAGCCCTTTGTATCCTCCATATGTGGGATACTCTCTCGGTCTCCTCTGATACTAGATCCCAAAGCATCATGGCCTTTCTTCTTCATCACTGAAATCATCCCTATGGAATCCTCCATATGTGGGATACTCTCTTGGTTTCCTCTGATACTATATCCCAAAGCGCCATGGTCTTTCTTATTCATCACTGAAATCCTCTCTATGGGAAGGGTTGAAATTTTCTTCTATTTTGCCTCTTCGACTTTCCCTGTCAGTATCGAGGGTAAATTCCCCATGGGTTTTATCTTTAATATCTGCAAGTCTCCGTAGAAATCGACGGATCGCTCATTATATCTATTCTCAGGTAGTCTCAGACAAGTATCTCCTAGGTGATACAGATAAGGTTTGGAGTTGGATGGTGAAAGGTGTAAAAATTAATTTAAGATTGTTGTTTTTAAGGTTGGGTCAAAATTTGGCTATGGTTTGGAAATAGAAAAGAAACTCTAGGATAGGACTGGGGTTATGCTAGCTCTAATACCAAATGATACCAGATTTAATTCAAAACACAACAGAAATACAAATATTATTGCTGAAATTTAAATCAAGGTTCAATCAAGACTCACAACGTAAAGGGAAAACACAACTAAACAATAATATCCGGGTAGGGCTGGATAGGACTAGCTGTGGACTCGACAAGAAGGATTTAGGGATAAGTGGCAATAGGGTCGGAGAGCTTAGGATAGGACCTCGGTGGTAGTAGGAGTTGGTAGATGGGTAAATGTGGGTGCAACAACATGTTGTTGGGATAGAGAGAACAAGGGTGGTGGGAGGAAGTGACAGTAGGGAGGTTTGCCTAGGGGTTGCTGCTGGGCTTGACAGGAAAGGAGTTGGGAGTTAGGGTGAAGTTATGGCAAGGAAAATCTTGCAGGTGATGGATGCAACTAGGTTTGACGGGAAAGGAACAGGGGTTAGGAAAAAATGCGTTACAGCACATCAAGGAGGGTTCTGGATGGGGTTTGGCAATAGCCGGAAGAGAGGTGGGCGGCTAGGGAAACCATGAAGGGGAGAGGTGCAAGAAAAATTATAACAAAAAGAAAAGGACAAATACATACCACCTCGGCAAGTTACAACCAGAGAACCTTCTCGCCATCAGATACAACTCTAGAAAGCGAAAAGGGGATCCTCGCGCTTATCCAAATAGAAATCTCACCAAAAACAAACCTTAAAAACAGAATAACATGCATATATACATAATATATAAGTAAGAAGGGAGTGGGAAAGAGGCTGCAGCACTCTAACCCTAATTAGAGCTGATCGGTTCAGCCTCACTACTAAATTGGCAACCCCCTATCTAAACCCTAAACCTCTTCACCCTTCGCAACCTCACGTCAACCATAAAAGGGAGTACTCCATCATAACTAAACATGCACAGTCAAATAGGGGTGTAAACGAGCCGAACACGAGCTGATAGGGGTGTAAACGAGCCGAACACGAGCGAGCCAAGGCTCAGCTCGTGTTCGGCTCGTTTATATTTCGAGCCCAAAAAGTGTGTTCGTGTTCTGCTCGTTTGCTTAACGAGCCGAACACGAGCTAACAAAGAGTTGTTTTGACAATCCTAATCACGTAACCATACGATGTTAAGGGTTGAGGCAAGATTTAAGAATTATAGTTTATATTAAAACATCATTTGAATCTAATTTAATACTTTTTATTATATTTACATAATTAATAATTTTAATTGATTATAAATCTTTTAAAATTTTTAAAAATACTACTCGTTAAAAAATACATACATACATATATATAATTGAGGAATAGAACTTTGAGCCAAAACGAGCCGAACACGAACGAACAAATCCTTGTTCGTGTTCGGCTCGTTAAGGCTTTTTAACTTAGCGAACGAGCCAAACACGAGCTTCTTAACGAGCCGAACACGAGCTATTCGCGAACAACGAGCCGTTTTGATAGCCATACAGTCAAACAATAAAAATAGTCAATCTCATTCTTATTTTCATATCATATTGTACATAATATAATACATTGTTTATGCAATAAATGTAAATATACATAAATGAATAACATACAATTTATTATGATCAAATAAACTTAAAGAACAGATGAATCATTTTGATCTTGTTGCAATTTAAAATCTAACAGTTAATAGAATGTATCAGATTTAAAAGAAATCAAACACTATTATAATTTAAAAGCACAAATACTCACCTCAATCTTTAGATGATTCTTTCCTATTAGTTTTTGTCTTCTCATCCAAGTAAACACCTATAATGTATAAAATATTCATGTCACTAAATTTTTATCACAGTACTTAATTATGTATTAATTTAATTATTGATCATTAATCATTGTTTTATTACATTATTTTAATTTAGATTTAAATACTTAAACTTTAAGTTTAATATTACAATTAATATTAATACTAAATATTAATAATTTAAACAAAATACTTTTGGAAATAAAATCCCAACCTTTATTTATTGTCGTCATCGTTTTCTCGATCCAAAAGTTAAAATTCTATAACTTGAAACTTGATTTAATTAAATACTACTATTAACAATTAATAATTAAACATATATATTAAATTCATAAATTAATATTTTCAAAACCCTAACACACCTTCACCGGCTCAGTTTGGTGCTTCTCATATGAGCAGCTTCCTCCCTCCCTTTTTGTCTTCTCAAAGCTGCAGACTCTCATATCGATATTCTTGCATGCCAAGCCTTTTCCCTCTCCTTATATCACATGTTGGCTCCTCCTCTCCTCTGCAATTCGGTTCATCTAGGGTTGCACTCATGCGGTATGCTACTACTCGCATCTCCCGCTCACAATACTTCCTTCTTCCTCTTCGCACATAGAGGCTCGTTCCTCCCTGTTTGCACCAACACCACAAGCGCTTATTTCTTCCTCTTCTTCTGCACAAGGAATCGTCGATGCTCCTCTTCTTATCCCTAGCTTCATCTCTTACGCACTAGACACACATGAGTCGCTGAAATGATCAAATGTAACGTCGACTCTCTTCTTTTGCTCGAATGTGGCATCATCAACAAGGTATGTGACTTCCTTATTCTCTTCCTTCTCTTATTCTCCGGCTCATGCTCATTTTCTTATCTCAACTTTTTAAAGGTCATTAGAGTTGCTCGATACGACTCTGATATAATGGAGACGTTAATAGAGAAAAATAATACCAGGCGTTACAATCTTCCCCAATTATAAAAAACTTTAACCTTGAATTTTTATAAATCTACTACTACCTTCATCATTGCAAGAAACACATGAGCAAAGATTGTTTGATACAAGATAACATAACCAAATTACGCCATCATCTGGAATAGAAAAACATAATCAAGGATAACATCACCTCTATAGAAATTTCACATAACTAAGATAACACACATCCATTGAAGTAGAGAAACATTACAAAGACATCCATAAAACAAGAAAGAAACATAGCAATCATCAACCCATATTAGCATCAGTTACAGAATCTTCAAGCTCTCTACTAATAAGGGAATAAACTCGAAGTCAAACATGTGATCTTTGCTAAACTTGACTAGAACCTGAAGTTGTAGACTCCATCATTCTTTGCCCGCCTGTAGGAGCTCTACTTCATTTCTATTCTTCTGAAATTTTTTGCTCAAGTGAAGGCCAATATTTAGTTATGTGACCAGGCTGGCGACACCAGTAGCATATCTAAGAGCACATCAAGCATTCAACTTCATGTTATTTTCCACGTGTGGCACAAATGACTACGGTATCACAAAAAGTGCCACCACTGAATAAATGAGAACTGACCTTAGGCTTCACATTGAATCCCTATCATTGATCCACATGATCTCCTGTATCAATACTCTTTCTTTTGTGTGTCTCCTTATGCTTTTAAATAACCTGAAAATCAATCTTTACTCACCTAGCCCCCTCTACTAACAATGAGTAGTCATCGATACTAAAGGCACCAACAATTGCCTGATCGAATTCTTTAATCTTGAATGTAATCTACAACACTTTTCTTCTGCAATAACTATCAGGTGTGAAGCATATTTTGACAGTGCAGTGAACTCTGCTTCATACTACATAACTGACTTCTCTCCTTGCACCAACTTAATTTTCCATGCATCTGTCTATGAGCGAATAGAAGTACCAAACACTCATTAAAAGCTCCACAAAATCCTCCTAACGTACCAACAGGTTGGGTACATCCTCAATTCTATCATGATGCTGCCCACGCCGCTACATTTTTGTTTCTCCATCTAGCACAAATGCACCAAATGATACTCTTCTTTCATTCAAACATGCAATGCTATCTAATATCTTATCTATTTACGGCATCCAATTTTTTTCTTCATTTGAATCTTCAGTTCCTTTGAATAATGGAGGACACAAATTCTAAAATATCTTTATATATTTATCCACATCAATAGTTTCATCCCTACTATACTGCAGTTTGAACTCCTGAATTAGCTGAATCATGGCCACCATCATCAAGGTTAGGACATTTGTATCACATTTACAGTATGTGGTACTTCATTTTCTAATAGTCACACTTTTATAATCACGGGTGCATCTATTTGCCTAATTTAACAATATAATTTAATTAATGTTACTTAAATTTTTTAATTTATTATTATTTTTTTTTTCTAGTGACTATCATATTGACTCTTTCATGAAGATTACATTTAATGAATCCTAAATGTTTTTTGAATACCACTTTTGTCATAACCTGGTCTGAGACTTGAGTTAACCAATGTAGGTACAGAAAGTCGGACGGTAAAAATTAATTTTTTTATATTCATTTTCTATAATTAATATTTAACAAATAAAAGAACCATTACATAAAGTAAATTAAAGCAATACAATTAAATTTATCCCATTTTTTATTGTGCATGTTTATTATAAACATTTTATCTTATATCGCTCATCTTTTAATCAATTAAGTAAACATGAAAGTTAGTTTAAAATAACAATGAGTTAATCATAACTAAAAAAATACTTATACTCCAAAATCATAGTAACATAATAAAAAATAAGATAATATGCATGTCAGCTAAAGTTTATGTAAATCAATCTAAGAGCATTTGAAGATTTCTTTTATCTAATATATTAATTCAATGAATTCTAGATATTCACTGTCTCTCTGTATAGTTTATTTTTCAATATCTTTTTTGTATAAAAATGTACTATTTAAGATATTTCAATATCAATATCTTTTTCCATTTAACTGCATAAATTTCTTAGCATTTCTCTTACCATAAAGGGATGAACTCAATCAAAGCCAAGTATGCACGGTCAAGCAATCAGAATAGTAATCTCATTCGTATTTTTATATTATGTTGTACAAAATATAATACATTGAATTATGCAATAGATGTACATATGTACATCTATCATTAACATATGATTCAATATAATCAAGTGAACTTAAATAACATATAAATCATTTTTATTTTAACCTTGCAATATAAAATTTAACAGTTAGAAGAATGTATCAGATTTAAAAGAAACCAAACACTTTTCTAATTTAAAAGTACAAGTAATCTAATGATCTTAGATAGTTTTCTTTATTTATAGTTATTATCGTCTCCGCCAAGATAACACCAATAATATATAAAATATTCATGTTACTAAATTTTTATCACAATATTTAATTATATTTTAATTTAGTTATTAATTACTAATTATTATTTTATAATATTATTTTAATTAAAATTTCAATACTTAAAATTTAAGTTTAAATTTGCAATTAATACTAATTTTACGTACTATTAATTTTAAAAAAATTGAAAATAAAACCCTAACCTTTCTTTGTTGTCACCATCATATTCTTGATCCAAAAGTGATATTTATATAACTTGAATCCCGAATAAATTAAACATTAATATTAATAATTAATAATTAAACATATATATTAAATTCATAAATTAATATTTTTAAAGCTTTAATACATGAGCTGACAAAATGATCGAAAGTAAAGTTGGCTCCCTTCCCAAGCTCGAATGTGGGGTCATCAATAAGGTATGTGACTTCTTTCCTTCTCCCACCTTTTCTTCTTCTCTGGCTCCTGCTCTCTTTCCCGCCACTTCTTAAATGTCGTAAGCGTTGTTGGATACGACACTTGCTCTACTCGATACAACTTTGATTTAATAGTGTGTAAATAGACAAAAATAATATCAAGTGTTACATGACACGGAAATTCATATTAGAGTGGATCCTGGGTAATGCTTGTGACGATTTGAGGGCTTGGCAGGTGACGTCAATGTAGGGAAGGGGATTATGGGTTGTAGATGAGGGGCAGGAGCGACTCTAGGTGACTATAACAGTAAGTCAGCAAGAGACCACAAGCCAAACACTGGTAGTTTATTGTTTGGGGTGGCTAGACAACAAGAAAACAACGAAGGCATTGCGTGTTGCGACAACGACGATGAAGGGCTAAGACAGCGAGTGCAACAAGGATGGACTAAAATGGCGAGGGCAACGAGTTTGAGGTGGTTGGAAGGGTGTGAGTTATCGGAAACAGCATGAGGAAGGGTTGGCGGCTTGTTCGAAAGGACAGCATGGATTGTGGAAGAAAGTGTCTGGAAAGAGAAGAGCTACAGAGAAGAACAGCAACGGCGGCTGTCCTGAATAGCTTCAACGAGGAAGACATGGCAATGAAACGAGGGGTTCGAGGAATGAAAGGTCGAGAATAAATACTCCCTCAAGAACGAGCTATAGCCAAGCACCACTCGACTCTTAGAAGACTTACCACCTCGGACAAGCTACCAAAATAACTTAAACTTTAACTAAACAAATAATAATAAAAACAAATAAATAATTAAAAAGGGGTGCAGGCAATTACATCAGACTTATCCCCTCGTAAGAAAATTATTGCTCATTCATTCGCATGTATCCTTTTTTAAAGCATCGAACGAGAGAAGAGAGAGCAACAAAAAAGGGATAGAGGAAGCCGCAGAACAAAGAAGGGATAGAGGAAGCCGCAGGAAAAGGTAGCAACAACAGTGAAGGTAGAGGAAGAAAAAAGAGTGTGTGTATCTCTTACTTGATTCGTCGTCCTACCCTAGTCGAAGAAGCGGCATTTTTGAGGGCTTGCGGTACCAAGTGAGTCGTGATCGAAGAAAGGAAGAAAAAAAGGAGATGCATTGTTATCACGAGAGGAAAGGTGTTCGCATGCTGCCTGGATCGAGCCGAGACCGAAGGGAGGTGTGCACGGTGCTAGGTAGGGCACGCAACCAATGGCAAGAAAAAGAAGAGTTGAAGCCTCTACGTATGTTTGTTTTTTGAGTTTCGTCGAGACCAAAAGGAGGGGAGGAGAGCTCGTGTGATTGTGCAGGTAGGGCAGACAGGAGGGTAAGCTGAGTATTATAAAGTCATTTCAATTATTACCTTAATCATATATGTATACACACGACATTGACATTATTAAATTAATGTTAATAGAAAGTTTCATTGTATTATGATCGGAACTAGTAAGTCGTGAATTTGAGGATAGTAGAGTGACATGAATTTTTTTGTGCAAGGAAAAAAGAAGAGTTGCAGACAACAAAAGGATTTTAAAATAGGTTAAGTTTTATTAAACTATTTAATGAATTTTTATGTGTGTGTGTTTAAATGTGAGGTCAAATTTAATCAGAACTATAATACAGAAATTTTGACCTTAGAGGAAAATAAATTTGTAAAGCAAGACTGTAATGAAAGTGATCGATCTGAAAACCTACAAGGTAAATGTTAAACCTTATTATTGGAATTAATAATAAAATTAGTTAAGTTAATACATTAAATTTTATTTATGTTAGGAAGTGAGGAAGGAGGCTGACAAATTCTTGGGATTTGAAGAAAACAAAGAATATTAAGATTAAAAGATGTTAGTGTTTTTAATCATTATTACATATTTAAATAAGTTAACAACATTTAAGATTTTCATTAGGATGTGATTCTTATAATTATATGCATATTCAATTGATTTATGTGTTAGTTAAGAAATTGAAGTTAGTGGAGGATAAGTATATCAGATGTATCTTAAAAGAAAATGTGAGTAATTATTTTCTTATATATATTAAATTAATGTTTATTTAGTTAAAAAATTTTATAATACTTTAAACAATCATTTTATATTTATATGCATTTTATGAGCTTGAAAATTTAAAGAAATAAAATCGGAAAAAGAAAAATGAATGTTTAATGTTTTTTTTTAAATGAAGTAATTTAAAAGAAATGAAATGTAAAACATTAAGTCATATATGATTACCATTAGATAGTACTGATAGGAGAAGTGATATACTCGTGCACATTAAAATAAATAGTAAATGAGTACCTTCAGATGCAATTTTGAGGGTATCTTCGAGTACATTTTTTTGGATATCTTTCAGAGTATATTTTTAGAGTACATTCGGATACATTTTTAAGAGAACATTCAGGTACATTTTTAAGATAGTTTCGGGTACGACGGTAATCTTATGACTTTTAAAGAGGTTAAAATGATAAATATTTAAAGTAAAACAGGAATTGATAAATTTAACATTAAATTTTAAAGTTTTATAAATAAATGAACTACATTTTCTTTAATTATTCACGCATAGCATTGGCATAATAATTTAATGTATATTAAAATTATAATTGTTCACTAAGTCACACTTACAGGTGCAATTAATAATTTCTTTCAGGAAAAGAAAAACTATAGATTGATACGTCTAGTAGGAGAGACTTGGCTTATAGAAGGAGTACTGCAGCTGATAGGTACTAATTTATGATATACTTATAGTTTCTTTTTCCTCTGTTTTCTTCAGATAATATTTACATTGTTCAATACTATTTTGAGATGTCTTCATATTATTGTTGTTGTTTTTAGATGTTTTGAATTTATTAAACTTTCTGGATATTAATGGTACTTTTATATTTTGAAAGCATCTGAAAAAAAATGTGGAAAGCAAAAATGAAATGTTAATGCCGTCCGAAAGCAGTTCCCGCCTCCCGCCTTAATTAACTCTAAGCCCCAGGCAGGATGATGACAAAAGTGGTATTAGAGATATTATGTTGGAACATGATCTAAAATAGTTATTATGATGATTAAATCAATTCATAGGTGATAGTAATAAAGGGAGGCTAAATTGTGTTTAATTATAATGTTTCTTATATTGTTTCATAAATGTAGAAAATGAATAAGAAGTTAGAGATGATATGATAAAAGTTGATACATCACAGTAGATTATTCTGCATACAGGTGCATTTAGTTCAAGTGGAGAAGGTCAGATGGATAAGTACTTAAATTATTTCATGATATGACCGCCTTTCTTTTCTGGAGAAGTTTCGATGGATGCTGAATACTAGTTTTTGAAAGAGAAAATCTTAGATGGATTGTCTTATACTCCATAGAGGGTGGTTACACTGACCGCACTCGCATTAGAGGGAGAAGCAGAGAGAAGGTGGTGGGGCCAGTTACAAGAGATTTGTCGAGTGGTTCTCATAGAATGTTATTTCACTATCAAGATTGACTCAGAAGGCAGTGAAATTCATATGGTCAGATAGTTATGAAGAGGCTTTTTCAGCAGCTAGAGACTTGCTTAATGTCTGCTCTATTCTGGTCGTTCCTTCAGGTTCTGATGGGTTTCAGATTTTCAGAGATGCCTCTTTGAGTGGTTTGGGTTGTGTACTTATGCAACATGGAAGGTTTATCGCATATGTATCACGATAAAATTTATAAAAGAAATTATGTAACACGCGATTTAGAGCTTATGACAGTTGTATTTGCACTCAAGATATGAAGCATTACTATACATAGCTAGATGCGATGTTTTTACTAACCATCACAGTTTGATATATAATTTTACTCAAGAGGAACTGAATCTGAGGCAGAGAAGATGATTGGAAAAATTATTATTTGGATATTCGATACAATCATGGGAAGCCAAATGTGGTGGCAGATGTGTTGAGTAGAAAGGATTCGGGTAATTTGAACTATTTATTTACTCAGCATGAGCAGTTAATTAAAGATCTAGAGAAGTTGATGCTATCTATAGTTGAATATGGTGATGCTAAAATGGTTCAATTATATCAGTTGACAGTGCAGTCAAATTTAAAAGATAGAACCAGACATTTTTTTGCCATGGAAAGAGCAGTGTTCAGAAAATTTTGAAATAGGTTAATACAGGAAGTTAAGAGAGGTATATGCTAAATCAAGATGGTTCATTGAGATATAAATGCAGGGTTCATATTTCAAATGTTAATGAACTTAAGAAAATTCTGGACGAAGTACATCTATTCTATAGTACTATTCATCCAGAGAACAATAAAATGTATCAAGATCTCAAAGAATTATTTTGGTGACCAGGATTGAAGAGAAGTGTGGTAGAATTTGTGGCTAAGTGTTCTTCATGTCAGCTAGTGAAGGCAGAACATCAGTGTCCTGGAGGTCAGTTGCAGTTTTTACCGATTCCAGAATAGAAATGAGAGGAGATCGCAAAGGATTTTGTGATTGGGTTGCCTAGAGCATGTCAAGGTCGAGATGCTATATAGGGAGTCGTCGATAGATTGACTAAGTCTATAAATTTCTTACTCATTAGATAGACAGATCCAGTGGAGAGATTAGCCAAATGAAATGTGGATCAAATTGTTTGGTTGCATGGAGTGTCAAAGTCTATTGTCTTTGACAGAGATAGTAGGTTTACTTCAAGATTGTGGAAAATGTTCAAGAAGCTTTGGGTACGCGACTGACTTTCAGTATAGTATTTCACCCTTAAACATATGGTCAATCATAGAGGACTATTCAGACTTTAGAGGAACTACTAAGGTTGTGTCTTTGATTTTAGGGGAGATTGAGAATCAAATATAACTTTATTAGAATTTCCTTAATAATAATAGTTACCATGCTAGCATTGGAATGGCTCCATATGAAGCTTTGTATGGAAGAAACTATAGGACACTTCTATGTTGGGAGGAAACAGGTGAAAAAAAGATAATCAGAGCTAATATGGTTGATGATGCTATCGAGAAAATTAAACTGATCAGAGAAAGATTGAAGAAAGTGCAAAATAGACAGAAAATATTATGATGTCAAGCATAGATCTATTGAGTTTGAAGTTGGAAAGTTTGTTTTTATCAATGTCAGTCCATTGAAGGGTGTAGAACATTTTGGAAATACAAAATTGAGCCCCAGATTTTCGATCCATTTAATATTATGGAGAGGAATGAGATGATAGCTTACAGATTAGCTTTACCTGCTGATATGGAAGGAGTACATAATGCTTTTCATATTTCCTGTCAGAAAATATACTGCAAATGAATCTAGTTGGATGATAGAAGACTCAATTGATATTGAGTCAGATGGGCCACGCGATCGAGTGAGGAGGAAGAAGAAGAGTCGAAGCTTTTGCGTGCACTGTTCGTTTGAATTTCACTGAGAAAGTGAGGAGTGGAGAAGAGCTCATGCGATCGTGCGAGTAGGGTAGAAAGGAGGGTAAGGTGTGTTTTATAAAGTTAATATAATTGTTACCTTATTTAATCAGATATATGTATGTATGTATGTATGTATGTATGTATGTATGTATGCATTATTTAAGTTAATTTTAGTGGAAAGGTTAAATTTAATTAGAACTATAATATAGGGGTCACGACTTTGGAGAAAAAATTTGTGAAGGGAGTGAGGAAGGAGATCGATTTAAAATCCTATAAGGTAAATGTTAAGCTTTATATTATTATTAGAATTAATAATATAATTAGTTAAATTAATGTATTAAATTGTATTTCTATTAGGAAATGAGGAAAGAGGCTAAAAAATTATTGGGGTTTAAGGAAGATAAAGAATCTTAAGATTAAAAAAGGTTAGTGTTTTTTAATCATTCTTACATATTTATATAAATTAAAAAACATTTAAGACTTTTGTTAGGATGTGATTATTATAATTATATGCATATTTAATTTATTTAGGTGTCAGTTAAGGAAGTGAAGTTAGTGAAGGATAACTATTTCAGATGTCTCTTGAAAGCAAAAGTGTGTAATTATTTTATTTTGTATGAAATTAATATCTATTTAATAAAGAATTATTGTAATATTTGAAACAGTAATTTTATAATTGGATGCATATTGTGAGCTTGAAAGTTTAAGGAAATGAAATGAGAAAAAGAAAAATAAGTATTTAATATTTTTGTTTAAAAAGAGATAAATTAAATGAAATGTAAAAATTTATGTATGCAGGATTACTCTCAGATGGTAATGACAGTGGATGCATTGTACTCGTGCACGTTAAAGGAAATGATAAAGGTGTACCTTTAGATATATTTTTAGAGTACATTCGGATAAATTTTTAAAGTATTCAAGTATATTTTTAAGGGTATATTTTTAAGAATGTTTCGGGTAAGATGGTAATTTTGTTATGACTCCTAAAAATGTTAAAACGATAAATAATTAAAGTGAAACAGGAAGGAAAAATTTTAACATGAAAGTTTAATGTTTTATAAATAAATAAACAACATTTTTTATGGTCGTTCATATATAGCATTGACATAATAATTTAATGCACATTAAGATTATAATTGTCCATTAAGTCAAACATGCTGTTGCAATTAATGGTTTTTTTCAGGAAAAGAAAAATTTTAGGTCGATATGTATGATAGGAGAAACTTTATTTACAGAAGCACTGCACCTAATAGATACTAGTTTTGATGTGTTTGTAATTTCTTGTTGCTCTGTTTTCTTCATATAATGTTAGACTATTCAATATTGTTTTGAGATGTCTTCAGAACATTATTTTTGTTTCTGAATGTTTTAAATTTATTGCACTTAGTATATATTAGTGGCTCTTTAATATTTTAGAAATTTCTAAAAAATATGTGGAAAGTAAAAATGAAATGGTAATACTGTCCAACCACAGTTCTCGCCTTAGTTAATTCTAGGCCCCAAGCAGGGTCGTGATAGTTACAGCCACAGCACTACTGGAGAAACTTCAGATGGGCAATAGAACAGTAAACCCTAGCTGCTTAAATATCCAACATTACGCGCTCCAATTTTAATTATTTTATCGAAATATATTTGGGGTTATTGGGAGGTTACACCAAAGTTATTCCACGATTATAACCAGGTTAAAAGAGGCGATTTCCGGTGTACATGAAGGTTATTTGCATTACCGCAAGCTGTTACGTTACATCAAGGTTACACACATGTTATTTCCACGGTACATTTGAGACTACATTACTCATCGGTTACGCAAAGGTTATATTCGTAGTACCGAGGATACAAGTCAGTTACACCCACGTTATATCCACAGTGCCACACCTAGAAGATTACACCTAGGTAATTTCCACGGTACCGCTATCTGTTAAGTCAACAAGAGGCCAATTCATCTAAAGATAACAAGACACCACTGACTACTTTGACAAACCTTCCAATCCATCATATTTATTTTGGTTAGGTTTGTTTTTATTGAGCCCATTCTAGTTGGTCTAATGCTTTAAGATCTAATCCAGGTGAGCTCAGCAGATCTTCTTGGCATAAGGTAGTGCTTGAATCCATTCCAAGATGCCCCTGCCAAAAAATCACATGAAAAAAATCTTAAAATTTTTTAGTCTTAAACAAAAGTTTCTTATTACAGTATTATTCTAATCCATTGTTCCATAATCTCCCAACTAACCAATCTATTTGGAACCATTATTTCATGTTCCATGTTGTGTCCACATCACTCGATAATGATGTTGCAACTACGACCTATCGTAGAGTGCTGGCCTCACCTGGCGACCACAAAGAAAAAGAGAACTCAAATGAACTACTATGAGAGTCCATTTCCAAAAGTTAAGAATGTTATCATTTAATTCATAATTATTATACTTTACAAAATGGTTGTGCATGAGCTTTTGGTCAGACAAACCGCCATCATAATAAAAACAAAAGAGTACATAGGCAAAACTAAAAATTATTGTTGCGCTCACAACCTTGTCTCGCTCATCATATATTGATATTTTAGATTCCTACCCTTTGCTTATGCATGTCAAATAGTTCAAGGCCACTAAGACAACATTAGGAAGAAGTTAACGTCTCAAGATGGAGGCCTTCATAATGTTAAACCTGTCCTATCCCAAATGTCATTCATTGTCCAACCAGGACTCATTGTTTATAGATTGACTCTTCGACTTAGTAAACCATTAATGGAGCTCCTCAATTTGGTCACCTACTTGAGTAATGGGTGTTTAATAATTGTGATGTTCTCACTCCAAGCTGTGTTGGAGCTTGGCAACCTCCTTGTGCTATTGCAATATTATGTTGTGTGGACTCAAAGCTCACTCTCTAATTGAGTGAACATGATGTATCAATGCTCTTGGCCTTTTGTTGCAACAAGCAGCTTAGCCTCATTTGCTTTCTCCCTCAAGGAAATGTTGATAGATTTGAAGGGTTGTCAAACCTCTTCCATGCTGAAAAGATTACCAACAAGCTGGTTGGTAGATAGGTTTAGGGTCTTCACTCGTCAATTGTTAGGTTTGCAAATTGTATTTATTGTTATTTTTTGAAGCAATAGTCATTTTGAATGAGGAATGGATCCTTAAATGTTTTCTTGAAGCAAAAGAGCATAAGCTTTTGATGGTCATGTTGACTACGGAGGTGCCCTTTGCTAATTAGGATAATGTGCTTATAAGCATATCTATTACTCTGCCCAAGCACCAGGTGAGTTGTTGCCTTACCTCATATCATTATGGTTTTCTTGACCTCTTTCACACACGTTGAGTTCGCCCTCTCCTCTAGTTGAGGAGCTCCCTTATTGCTATGGCCTTCAAAAGACATTCATATTGAAAGTGTGAGAACTATGGCACCTAAGAGCCGACACGGTATATGGATGAATAAAAATAAATTATTCAAATTCAAATATAACTATTTGTAGCAATGTTTTAAAAGGTAAAATCGTGAAATGAGGATTTTTTAAATTTTATTTTTGCAGTGAGGCAAGGTGTAAGCCTTGAGGCGTAAGCCTTGATACAAAAAAAAAAAAAAAGTAAAACTAATAAAATTAAACATAATTTATAAATATGGAATTTGACAAATGTGAAGTTTGTGATTTACTGAAATTTATAAAACAACCAGGTAGGGAATTTTCAAGGAAATGGGTGAAAGAGTCACCAACACAAAACTTAATCCAAAAGATCAAGGCAAGAGAAGGAAGAAAAAAGAGGCTACTTGGTTCCCCTTTTATGGTTTTCAAATGGAAGAGGCGGAGAAAACTAACACAAGAGGCAGCACAGGTAATTAGTACAGAAGCATCATTTGTTATAGTTCTAGTTTTATTAACTGCAAATTCTAAATTACAGGTTGGACAACCATCGAACAAAGAAGAGGCCAAAGCAGTACAGAAAGTGGAAATGATAGTTGAACCTCAAGCCACAACCGAAGCAGAGGATGTTAAGCAATCTTTCCAAAAAGTGGTTGAAAGTTCTGATAAAGAGGAAGGTGACGAGCAAGTTGGGCAAATCATTGATGAAAACTATCCTGATCAGGTTATAATGTTTTTTTCAAGCTATCACAATCCAAATTTTAATATTCCCACTATATTTTGTTACTTGTTTGTCTTATAGGTTCGTCCAGCAGAACCGGTGGTTGTTTTTCCCACCAGAAAACAAATTTCAGATTATATGAGAGAAACAATCGATCTCTGTTGTGGCAAATTCACTAACTTGTCAGTGTGATTTGCTCCTTTTTTGTTTATTATATTTTTATTTTGTATTCATTCTCTATTTGAAATGCAAAGGTGGCTTAATACTTAATATGGAACATGTGTCATTGGCGTGGCGTTATCTTGACGGAGTTACTAATGAACGGATGGTTAGGAAATGAGCATGTAGATTGCTTTGCCATGTTGATGGAAAACAAGAGATGCAACGCTCCGGAACTGTACAGAAGATACCTATACGTGTCTCCATGCCACTGGGTGAAATTTAAAATTCATATGTACAGTCATGCAAGGTGTTGATATACATTTGATTTTTATTGATTTAGAAAAAGCTTACGATAAGGTTCCTTGAGATGTTCTTTGGAGAGTCCTTGAGAAGAAAGGTGTTGATATGACTTATATTCAAGTCATTAAAGATATGTATGCTAGAGCTATTACATGTGTTCGAACTGAAGGAGGATTGATCAAATATTTTACTATTTCTGTTGGTTTACATCAATGATCGGCTTTAAGCCCATATCTTTTTGCTTTATTTATGGATGGTCTTACTGGGCATTTACTAGAGGATGTACCTTGGTGTATGCTTTTTGCTGATGATATCCTCCTCGGGGATAAGACAAGAGAAAAAGTCTAGGAAAAACTTGAATTATGGAGGTCTACATTGGAGTCTAAAGGTCTTCGTTTGAGTAGAACTAAAACTGAATACATGGAATGTAATTTTAGTAATAGTAGGTCTAGTGACAGAAGTATAACTTTGGGTGATTAAATTATTAAAAGGTGTGAACGATTTAGATATCTCGGGTCCATTGTTCAAAGCGATGTTGATATAGATGGGGATGTTAATAATAGAATTCAGGTTGGTTGGTTGAAGTGGAGGAATGCGTCCGGCCTATTGTGTGATAGAAAAGTACCGCTTAGACTGAAAGGAAAATTTTATAAGATGGTGGTGAGACCTTCAATGCTCTATGGTGCTGAATGTTGGCCTTTAAAAGAGAAACATAATGTTAAGTTAAGTGTTGTCGAGATGAGAATGATTAGGTGGATGAGTGGCTGTAAACTTAGAGACAAAATGCGAAATGAATATATCCGTAATAGGGTTGGTGTTGCACCAGTGACGGATAAAATTAGAGAGAGTCGCCTTAGATGGTTTAGTCACATTAAACGTCGACCACCTGATGATCCGATTAGGAGAGTAGATGTTTTAAATACAACTTATGTTAAGAAAGGCAAGAGGTAGACCTAGGAAAACTTGGGCTTATTGTATAAAAAATGATCTTAATTTATTAGAATTAAACGAAAATTTGACACTAAATAGGACGCAATGGAGAAAAAGGATTCATGTAGCCGACCCCACTTAGTGGGATTAAGGCTTTGTTGTTGTTGTTGTTGTTGTTGTTGTTGTAGTCATGCACATAAATACATGTAACACGACCTTTAGTTTTAATGCGATGTTTTTTCTTTTTATGCAGTTGTACAGATGTGGCAACGTTAAATGGTTTGTGCAATACATTAGGAAGGATACTGTTGAGAATGTTAAGTTGATTCTGATGCCAATAATTAATAATCAACATTGGACATTGCTTGTTGGGGCAATGCAGAAGCGCAAGTGGAGATTATATGACTCCTTACCCAACATAATACACTTGGCGATCACCAGTGACATTGTAAAGACGTTTATACTTTAATGCAACATCATATATTTTTGTATTGGTGATTCTTTTTTACAATTTAATTGTGCAGATTAAACAATTTTTAAGGGATGCCAGCGAGGCATTCACGTCTGATCTGAGCCAATGGCAAGTTGTACTGGCCAAATGCGTCCCTGTGCAGAGCAATGGGGTTGACTGCGGTGTTTTTGTCTGTAAATGCATGGAGACACTGATCCATAAGGGAAAATTCGACTGGAAAAAAAAATCTAGATGCAGAAATCTATGCCAATATTTAGAGCTGAAATTGGATATGAGCTCTGTCAATTTGCATTGTCACGAACTTAAAGACATTGGCTTAATTGTCTGGTAACAATGACACAGATCTTTCCTACTACAAGGTTCATTGTTTGGTAACAATGACAATGATCTTTCCTACTACAGTGTTCATTTTCTGGTAACAATGTGTGGTAACAATGGCAAAGCTTTATTTTGTTGGTTCAATTTCAAAAACTAATTTTCCTTATTAATTGTTTTGAACTGTAGCTTGTTCTTCCTCAGGTAACATTGCTGAGGCCCTTATCATGGAAGAGTTTTGAAATGAAGTTTGTTCTACCTCAGGTGGCATTTACGTTAATATTGAAGTGTAGCTGTTAGATATGTAAATATATATGAAATTACTTGTTTGTGTAGCTGCTTGTATCCTGAAGCCATATTGTTTACTTCTGATTTGTTTGTGTTGTTCTATTTTTTATTTTCGTGCAGGCACCCTACCATCCACGTTTTTCCAGCTGAATTGTATTTGGCAGCTGATGAGCAGATGCAGCTGATTTTGAATACCGAAGGGCCTCGATAAGCTGATTTCAAAACTCAAGTGCTGAAGGAAGCAGATTTGATTGTTGTATATGTATTTGTATATGCATGGATGTGATATATTTGTATATGAAATTTTATGAAGTTGCAGTGTCAATATTTGGTATTTGTAGCAGATTTCATTGCTGGACAATGTATGTATTGCAATATCTAGGCGGCTGTCTTATTGTAAAACACTTTAAGCTGCAGATTTTTAGTTGGGCCCATTTATGATTCTGTTGCAATGCAAAAGCCTTGTTAGGGGAGCCAATGCAACAAGACAGTTTTCTCAATTCATAATTTTGATTTTACAGCATTCAATGAAAGGGATTTTCATGAAGCTAATAGAGCTTTCATCCTGTTGTTGTGCTGAAATGAATTGTTACATTGTCCTGCTATGCCTTGTACCATTGGTGGGATGTTTCACTTGTAAAGAAAGGGGAATTTACATGAGCAGTATACATTTCTATTTATGTATATATCTCATACCCAAACTCTTATATTTACAAATATAACACTTTGAATCTTTAGACATATACATTAAAAAGGTGTATTAAATCTTTTTTAATGTTAAAGAGTTACATGAAAGATTTGGGTAATATATATAATCAGTAATCTATATATATAATTTGTAATTATATTGATATATATAATCAGTAATCCATGTATTTTTGAGTTATATAGTTTTTAGTTCTATATATATATCATGCTCTGGAGAATCACCAATCAGTACAGCCTGCATTAACTCTTTAACATGAAGCATGGAAGGGACAATGCTGAAGCCCCAGTGAATTATCTTCTTACAATATAGTTTCAAATTACATTCTTAGCTGATTGTAAGGCCCGATTAATGTTAAGCTAATGGATAAATTCAAATTTGTAAATTTTGCTGTTAAGCTAATGGATAAATTCAAAATTGCCAATTTTGCTGTGTTTTAACTCTTTTGAACTTTCTGTAATCTTCTTCACATGATAATAAAAAATAAATAACAATCCATTGCTTAGTAAATGTGAATGTATTGGCAAATTAGCAATCAACCAATCCATTACTTATAAATGTGCTTTTGTATACATAAAAACATACAGTGACACATTGTCACGAAACCCAACTATGTTACAAAAAATTAATCACCAAATACCAAACCATAAACAAAGGAAAGACTCAACAAGCATCCAGCTAAAACTACAGGTCCTACACCTATCCAAGTTAGATTTTGATTTCTCTAGTTCAGTTGAAACAAGCAACTTTTGATTTCTCTAGTTCAGTTGAAACACCATCTGATGTGTAAATCTTCACTTGAACAGATAATATCACAAGTAATTTATATATTTTTCCAAAACATAAAGCAAATTGGGCATTTGGGCCTTCTTGCTCCAAACCATACATAATTCTGATTTTATCTTCTTAGTACAGCTAAAACATTGGACTGACAATTAGCAGATAGAATACATAAGGATAAAATAGTAGATGAAACATTGAAATGAAACATATTTAGTTCAATACCTTAAAAGGTAAACCGTTGAGGCATTATTGTCTCATCAATCGAATACGACAATATAGCGTGTATGATTCCCTCACCCGTGGTGGAAACAAATTCTACATGTAAAAAAAATCAGCAGTTAAAATACTAGAAAAAACAACAATTAAAAAAAGTAGAACATTGTGCTCCTCTTTCGCATAGTATTCAAACCTGTGTTAGAAAATCAGGGAGTGAGCATATGGGTGTAGCATCACTCTGTAATGTTTCCGGTTCTTCGGTGGTTTTAACCTCTTTTTGTTTCTCTGTGCATACAGTGGTTAAAAGTGAAAAGAAGTTATCGTGTGATGAAATGTTTGAAAATGGACTGGAGTTGTTATAACAAACCTTTTGCTCTTTTACTTCTCTCCCAATAGCCTTTTAGCCTGACATTAAATATTCCTTTAGGGCACATTTTGGCAAGATCATTCAAGTTCGATTCAATGGCCATAGGTTTTTTATTTTTTTTAGCTTGCCTTCTAGTATTAGAACCTCTACCAAGCAAAATGTCATCAACATCCAATGAGAGTTTCTTCATGGAGTCTGTCATGTACTGTTCTGCTTTTGGATTTCCTAAAACCATACACCATTGCCAATATTTACGTCCAAGCATAGATCTACAAACATACACTTCAAATAAAATGGCTTTAATGTGAAATATTTAGCTTGACAGTTTTTATAAAACCCTAAATTCATGCCCTCTACAAACATACACATCCAAATAAATGGCTATAATCATACACCTAAAAAAAAAACCATAAAATCCATGCCAACAATATTTTTATAACATGTTAAGCAACATCTCATAAAAAAAAATTCTACTAATAATGATCTCGAAACACACCTTCCTTTTAACCTCCACTTCTTCTCTGTTGGCAGGATAACTCTCTTCTTCTTCTTCCCATTCATGCATAAATGGTTGTTTGAGTTTCAGTGATCTATCTTTCGTTCAGGAGGTCGCAGTGCTACTGGAGAAACTTCGTATGGACAATAGAACAGTAAAGCCTAGCTGCTTAAATACCAAACATTGCGCGCTCCAATTTTAATTATTTTATAGAAATATATTCGGGGGTTATTGGGAGGTTACACCAAAGTTATTCCGTGATTATAACCAAGTTAAACGAGGTGATTTCCGGTGTACATGAAGGTTATTTGCGTTACCGTGAGCTGTTAGGTTACACATGTTATTTCCGCGGTATAACTGGGACTACATTACTCAGCGGTTAAGCAAAGGTTATATCCGCGGTATCGAGGATACGGGTCAGTTACACCCACGTTATATCCACAGCGCCACGCCTAGAAGGTTACACCTAGGTTATTTCCATGGTACCACTCTCTGTTAGGGAAGGTTACTCATTGGTTTCACGGGATTTACACAGGCGCTACACTATCCAGACCGCGGGGGGGGGGGGGGGGTACACGAAAGGTACATTCAAGTTACTTCTTGGTTACAATTGCGGTCGGGTCGTCGGGTCACGAGCTTTAAGCAGCGATTTTTTAAATTCGTTTCACGCAGTGGGACATGCTAATCCAACGTGGCTTCCTTCTATTGGAAGATGTACGCATCGCTGCGCATGTATTCCTTAGGCAATTTTTTTCCCAGCTTTTGAGGTTAAAAAATTATTAAAATATTTACTTTTATTAATTATATTTAATTAGTTATAATTAAATTTCATTAATATTAAGTCACTCGTTTCTCATCCCATTAACTATTACGTAACTATTCCTTCATTTGCCTTGGTTCTCCTTTCCAACGATAATTTGGCTCGTTGTTCGCGAACAGCTCGTGTTCGGCTAGTTCGTTGACGAGCCGAACACGAACAAGTTTTTAAGCTCGAAATGTAAACGAGCCGAACACAAACAATTGTTTATTTGCTCGTGTTCGGCTCGAATTGGCTCGAAAATAAATAAATAAATACATAATAAATATTCATAAAATTAAATATTATAAATTATAGTTAATTAAAATTTTTAAAAAATAAATCAGCATATTTTAAAAATGAAATCATATTATAATATATAATAAATTCGTTATAATAATATATTAATATTACTTATTAAATATTATATATTTATATAATAATATAATATAAGTTATATAATATAATATATTTAATACTAAACTCTAACCGACCCTCCCCCAATCACCATTCTCTCGGTTTCGGCTGCATTTCTATTTTTCTCTTCGGTCTTCTACTCTTTTCGGTTGACACTTCTCGGTTGCGACGGCTCCTTGGTATTCTTGGCTCGTTTGCTCGGTATTGTGTATCTCCTTCTCCTCTCAAAATCGTGAAAGTCGCGAAAGGTTTTGGCGGCGAGAGCTTACGGTTTGCTGTTTGTTCCTCTTCCTCTTCCTCTTCCTGAACTCGAGCCGAAAAATATTGTTCGAGCCGATTTCGATCGTGCGAGTCATTTCAAAGATGAGCCGATTTCGATCGTGATCGAGTATCGAACGAGCCGAACACAGACTCTCGACACGTAAGTCCGGCTCCCCCGTCCAAATTGCATCTCGCATTGCCCTCTTCACTGCGCCCAGGTTTGCACTATTTCTTTACTTCACCTTTCTTCTTCCTTCACAAGTTGCATGTGATACCTATACTCTACCACAATGTCATTCCTCTTCCACTCTACACTAGTCTGTGCTTCTCTTGCACAGTGCCATGAACTATCCCATCAACTTAGGAGTCAACACAGATAAGTACACCAATCTTTACTCCATTTCCAACTTATATGAGCCTCTCTTGCACAATGTTTAAAAAGTTTCATCCATGCATAGACGGTGCTCTAGTATGTAATATTTGGAATGGTGGGCTTATATGCGCTTTTGAGTTTGTTCGAGGATCCAATCGTACAACTACGGAACATAAGTTCTTCGAGGATTCAATTTTACAATCCGTTTGCGATGAGTGATGATGATCAAATGTCTGATAGCCACTGGGTTCCTATTGGATGGAAAAGGATTTTCGAATTAGTAACGACTGTCCGAGTTGATTTTACTGTTACTGGTGTTGTTGATCCATATAGCGACAATTCTGAAGGACCTATGTGGTGGTGTCATGTATTTGCGGAGGATTGTGATGTTAGTGATTGGCTCAAAAATGCTCCCTGACTACATCCAACTATTAGTACTGTTTTGAGAGATGTAAGTAGGTCTATCAGTGAATGTTTGAAGAACTTTATGTATCAGGTGAGTTCTGATGCTTGATCTCTTTTCATGGCAGGGCCACATTTTCTATTTTATTGACTTACCGTTTCTTGAAAATGCTGTTATCTCCCATAATAGTACGATTTAGCATGTTTAATGAATGTGAGATTTTTGAGTTTTAAAATGAATTGTGAAATTTGTTAGTATGATATTTTAGTTGTGAAATGAGTAATTTTTTTGTGATATTGGCATTTTGTCAAATTGAGAGTTAGGGTGGTGCAAATATTTCTCTGTATTTTTCTAAAGTCTGACTATGATGATTACATATGATAATTTTTGAAAGCAGCAGTCTTTTTTGTTGAAGAATAGGAGTGCTCTTGATACTTATTGAGAATGAATGTTTTATTCTCTTTACAAGAACTAAAATAATGTTTTTTGTGGTATTGAGCAACTAGCATGTTTTACACATAACACAGCTGATTTCTGGTTTTGTACAAGTTTTTATGATTTTTTGTAAAAATAATATGGTGAATGTTATCTTTTGAAATCTAATAATTGAAATATATGTACATGAGATGTTTTCATTTCTATTTTAACTGAAGATGTATAGTTTTTCAGGTTCCTATCAGAATGGCAGGAGTGCTGTTATTTAAACTGTTGGGGCATTTAATTGGTTTTCGATTTGATGATGCAATTGTGCTTCGTTCTTGGCACACTCAAAAGTTTTTAGTGACTACATTGCATGCTAAAGATTCTGCGTCAAACATAAATGTTATAGGGATCACTGAAGTGCAGGTGTTTATCATTTATCATACTTGTGTGCGATTCATAATTTTGTACAACTAATAATTCATATCTAGTCTAGATCTTAATTTTAATTGCATGGTCTTTTGCAGAAACTACTTCTTGCTGGTGGAAGCGCGACTCCTAAATCTGTGCGTGAAGTCATAGCACATTTAGCTTGCCGCATTTCTCTGTGGGATGACAGGTAAATAAAAATTTGTCATTTTTACTGAAAAAAATAAAAGTTCAAAGTGTCCCTCTTGATTTACTTTTTGTTTGAAGATTGCTTTCTTACAAATGATTATCCTTTTTGAGCTACTTTCAAGGGAAAATTGTTACTAAAAGAAAAAATCAGTTTGTACTGCATTATGATTTTATTAGATTGATTATAATCTCAAATTATCAGGATAGTCATCATATTTAACTAATCAAGTAAAAATTAATTTCTAGTTCTTTTTTTGTTAGTTCTTTGGGGCATAGAGTAAGTTGTGATTGTATAAATGCACCTATTGTATTTCAAGAGAATATTTATTTATTTTTTCAATCTTGAATTGTGTTAGTTTTCGGTAGAAACCTTGATATGTGAATTTTTTTTTCTTTCTTGGAGTCAGCCCAAAACCTAGTGTGACTTTGAAGAAACCTTACTTGGAGTGATTTTCGGAAACCACATTCCTTTATATATTTAAAATCCTCCTCTTTGTTGCACATCTGAAGGTAAAAGGTGGTGATTAAATATAATCTTTCTATAGATTATTAAAATAGATTGGTATAAACTAAAGATAATTCAACATATAATATTCACATACATAATTGAAGAAATTAATCCATAAACCCCTGCCAAATAGTTGGAATAAGGCTGATAGTATGATAAAGAACAATAGTTTTTTTTTATTTTGATAGGCTTAAGTGACAGCATTATCAGCTTCACTTTTTATTTACTTTAGTTGCATTATATCATATGTTGTTTACCATAACTAACTTCTTATCAACTAAACTATGGTTTAATGGATTCACTGGGAGTGGCATTTGTCCTCATCAAGGCTGTCATTTTGCATGACTTTCGGGGCATCTTACCTATCCATTCTTCAATAGAAAAGATGTGTAGTTTTATAGCTAATTTTAACTCTATAACTATTGTCTTTATTCTGAATGTTTTTTTCTTTTCTATTGTGCTTTTTGTTTGATTTTTCAGAGTATTTCACATATCTAATTTTGTTGATGCTGATGAAATTGAGTTGAACTTTGCGAACAGGTACATTCATCAACTTTAGCGATGTTGATGTGGCTCAAAAAAATATTTAATGCTACCTTTTATTAAATTATAGTTTATATTTGAATGTGATGTGATATATATACATATATATTTATATATTGCGTAGGAGAACTGATGAGGATCTAAATCCTCTTATTATGATATTACATGAGGAAATCAAAAGCTTGACAACACAGGTACATTTCTTTCTTTTTAGTCATTAATGTTTTGACAGGTTTTTTTCACTCGAGGCTTGCTTTGGGGTACAATGATGTATGATTGATTCAGAACATGGAGTTGGTTTATAGAGTAGAGGTTGTGCTTGTCCACTTATTACTTTTGGAGTGAAGAATTATTAAACGGAGTTGGAAGCAGTTCGTGGACGACTCTTTAACATTGAACACTTTCTTCAAAGCAAAATTAATACAAAGTTACATGTATTTATGAAAATACAATCATGTTTTAGCTTCTATACATTTAATAGCCCACATTCTTTATAGTTACTATGGATTTTGTCTAACAGGATAAAAGTCTGAGAGTTACTCATTATATAACAATTTTTGGGGGTCCTATGCTGGTTCTTTCCCCAGTACTTGGCAATTTTGGGATAAATTAGGATGGAATCCCTGGCGCTGTGAAGGCTCCTTATGCTTTTGTATTGTTTTGTGGAATTCTCTTCCTCGTTGGAACAACATTAATTGTGCTTTGCATGCACTATTTTGGGTTGAAGAACGACACCACTAAAGAGGAGATCTATGCTAGAAAGCTTGAGCACCAACAACTGATATCCATGTTCAGACATGATCTAGAGACACATACGAAGATTAGGTAATGTGTCTCGATGCAACATAACTAACCACCAACTGCTGCAGGTATCTTAAATGATGCTGACTACCTTCTTTTTGCCTGAGCACCGTATTGGAGTTAATATAAAGTAGAAGAAGATCTTGACAGTTCTCTTAACCTTCTGAAACGACCACGGGGATTGAAGTCCCATTGAACTGTAAATAAAATAAGAGGAAAATCATAAGGGACAATTTTTACGGTGCAATTTGAGACTGAAACAGTGATCCAACACAAAATTAATATTATGTGTTCTGCTGCATTCTGCAGGCTTCCAACTACACTGTGATGCTGATTATAATTACTTTGATTATTAGGAGAAAAAGAAAAAAAGGAAAATCTTCTTCTGACATTTTCATGATTGATTGTTCTACACGGGGATGGGCAGGAAATGTCATTCTATCTTTTATGAGTCTGAAAATAAAAAAAGTTTTATAAAGTTCAGTTTAATAAGCTTATGTATTTTGAAGTTATCTCCTTCCTTGTAATTTGTTTTATTGTATCTTTTTATATTTAGGGGGCATATACATTAATAACACAAAATTCTTATGTATTTTCATGTATAGCACCTAAACGTTACCATTTACATTTTTACCGCCTAAATATTTCATGACATAAAAAAAACTACTATTTTCAATTTTTAAAATAGAAATACATTTTTTTGTTGTCATTGTTTCAGCTGCATACTTTCAGTTTCAATTCTTTAATTTGGTTTATTTCTTAATCTTATGGGTGAGTTCGATATGTATTCTTTTATGCTTTAGTAATTACATTAATTTTGCACTTCCTTTCTGTAGTCTTCACTTAAAAAATGTTGAACTTGGCACCTTCTTTTTATAGGTGATCCCCTGAACAAACAGTTATAAACTATCAGTTACACTCTTCTAACAACAGACTCAGCTGGCCTCACTTTTTGTGCTCTGTACATTCTGGTAAGTCCTATGGAAACTAGCAATAGTGAAAATGAGTCGAATGCAGATAACTTTGGTTTGGACAATTGGAGAAGGCTTGGGTGTTATGCAACTAATAGTTTATGCCTACTATATAAGAGAAGAACCTACATTAGCATTGTTGGTCTCATGATTAAGGATCTTCATGACAAGTTAGATTGTCATTTTATTCTTTTTTCTCTAATTCATTTTTTTTTCTGCTTTTTTTTATTTATTTTTTTCAATATTTCAAATTCAAAAAATTTCTTTTGCTACAATTTCTATGTCATGATGCAAATGCTGTATGAGATCCTTAGTTTGTCTATACAACTTCTATGCAATTTCAATTTCTTTTAGATTGATTGTTCTTTTTGGTTTACTAATATGACATCTAAATGTTTAACATCACATCAGTAGAACAGTAAATAAAAATTTCCTGAAGTAAAGCACTCCTGATGCATATGTTATGATGTGGTTGTGACTATACAATGTTATATAAACAAATATCAAAATTTAGATGTTAGATCTATGAATATATTAGTACTATACGGTATTCATGTAATCGCCCATTTTTTATTGGGTATTGTGAAAAGAAAATTACTTATTTGTTTTTTTTATTCACAAAGGACTTCATCTAAAGTTTATTTATTTATTTATTTAAAATTTTTTTTTCTAGCGTTCACTGCAACAGATTTGAGAATGACTTTATTGTAGCTGTTGTTAAAGAGGAGCTTGCTAAAGTGATGTTGGAATATGGGTTCTAGTAAGATTAAATCATGTTTTATTCATACTTATTTTGACCACACATTCTCCTTGCATACCTCAGCGTAGTTCAATAATTACTTAAACTTGATTTGGTGACCCGGTGGAGAGTAGACTTAAGCGGGAGGGGCAACATTTAATATTTTCTACTAAAGTAAAGTTTGTGGGCTTATACTAATCTCATCTGCTTAATTGAACTTGAACTTAATAGTGAACATGACCATGGCGAGAAACTTCAAGAAAGGTTGAAGATAAGCACACATTGCTAAATGACAGCTCCAAAGTCGTCATTTTGTTTATATGCAGAAACTTTTTTAACTAAAGAACCCAATTTCTTTGTAGCATTTACATTCATACCACCCAAAGTATTTACATAAATATCTAAACATTACTTTTTACATTTAACCGCCTAAATCTTTAATATCGCATAAAAATACCATTATTTTAGCTTTCTAAAAGTGATGGCTTAGGTGGTATGCATGTAAAAATTAAAGTTATAGGGGTTATATATGAAAATACATAAGAAAGAATTTTAGTGGTATGTATGTAAATCTTTCTTTCTTTATTTCTCCATTTTAACTTTTCTTTGTTTTGTTGTGTAGGAGGTGGTTTAACAGACGTTTGTGATGATATTACTTGTATGAGGACTATAGCTATAAATTTACAAACTAACCAGCACTTCAGTTCTAATGGAATATTTATTGCTTGATGTTGACCTACCCCGATGAGCTGACTGATGGAAATTTGCTATTTTTTGGTTCTTACCTGGAATTATTTTATGTTACAGCAATGCAACTATATGATTATGGTGGTTTGATTTGTTATTGCGAGTGTGAAAACAAAATTATATGAAATGCAAGACAAGAAAGTACCGCTTCTGTGCCGCACAAGTTGTAAATTTTTCCTCATATTTGCTGAAATTCTTTTTTGTCACCCAGTTATCTCCATAAAAAAAAATAAATTTTTTTTTCTAGTTTTAAGGGATTATATCTCTGTTCTTTCAGATGAATTTATGTTTTTAGGATTGAGTTTGCATGATCCGTGGATATCAATGTATGTAATGGGGAGAAATTGATTAATAAAATTTTTGATTTCAACTTATGCATCTGTTCACCGTCATCTGTTCGCCGAACCTGCTTAACGTCTATTTATTTTACATATCTTACAAATCTGCTTAACATAGTGCTCTTTGGATCAATTTGGGTTTGGTAGCACGAGATAAATTGTCGCTCGGATTGGTATGACAATGTTGGTGAAATTTATGAGATGATATATAATGTATCAACTATTACTTCTAGTCAATTTAATGCGGATTCTGAACCTTAGCATAACCAATAATAAAATGGCACAGAAATTAAATCAAAAATACACTTTTTAATGATAAGATGGGGGAAAATTTTTTTCCGGTGCTAATATGTCATCACGTGTGTTACTTAATAATCAATTTAATAATATTTTGTTAAAAAATATATAATGATTAACCATTATATTTCTCAATAAAATATTTATCGAATTTAATAAGCTATCAGATTTGATTATGTCTAATTTTTTAAGAATTTTAATTTGCATGACTTTTTTTGGTTCAACCCATTTTGAGATTCAACCAAATTTAAAGTTTATGTGCTATATGTGTAAATAAAGATTTAATATATACCACTCAATTTTGATGTTAATAAATAATTTATTTTCTATATTAATTAATGTAAATTTATTTCTTAATAAATATTCTGTTTAATAAAAAAATTATTTTATATATTCTGTTATAAAGAGCTTCACTGAACAGATGTATAACAGTTATTTTCTAGAAACAACTGCCTCACAATTATTTTCAGATAACTGTAACAAACAGACTAGTCTACTCTGTTATCATTGGGAGGCTTTTTATTTTTGTTTTAAATTTATTGATTAGATGTTGGTGAAGATTGATGAAATGTGTGGTGGTCTCTGATTTGCTATACATGGGAAATATCCAACAAAAGTGAGAATGGGAATCTATAAATGTTACATATTATCTATATCCATTTATGAAATTAAAGTAAAGGTTCACCATACATTAGAGTGAACAAGTTGCAAATGATTATAAGAAGTATTATTAGTAAAAAAGCTAATATATGATTTTGGTTCTAGTGGCATGCCAAGCAAGGCAATTGAGAGGTGGAGATGCCTAGTTGATGGAATTCCTTGGAGATGAGTGATGCGATGCGACTTTATATATACTTTAAAATACAAGAATTTAATACCACTTTTCAGAATATTTAATTTCCAGAAAATGGCTTCAAAAACTTGATGTGCGAGGTTTACTTTTATAATTTTATATTTAGATTTTGTTATTGTAAAAGTCACAATTTTAAATGCAAGTATACGTATCGTTCAAGTAATACATGGCTCTAGTGGAGTCCTGGTTATCGATCCCACATGGATAGAGAATTTTATAAAAAGTAAGAAATATAAGTAATATTTTGAAACTTTCAAATGCAATTTATATACTTCTTCTTTTTTTCTTAATTTATATATTTAAATTTAATTGACTAATAATTTTTACTAAAAGAAAGTAAGCAATAAGCAGTAAAGTAAAGTAAGCAGAAATTAAAATTCAATGCAAGTATAAAAACGATTTTCTCTTTTTTCAACTAATCCAAGAATTATAGAGTAATTATTTTTTGTAGGGAATTAAGATTATGGTATTGTGCCAAATAGAAGCATTCATATTCTTTACCCTTTGGTCCAGGTGCAAAGAACATTGACTAATCTTTAAATAGGCTCAGGGTGTTTTATTAGTAGAATGGGTTAATCTAGGCTCACATTATTAGATGTCCAAGGGTGGCTATGGTCGGCTCTACCAGTAACCCGTTATCTTTCTATAAACCAAATTATTAGAATTTAGTTTGTCACTCTAAAAACTAATTAATTTTACACCCAATAAATAATATTTTCCTATTTATTTGCACTTCACCTTAAACAATCCGCGTATAGCCTGTGATTACCTAAGGATTCATGATCATGTCATTTGATTAATTAAAATATTGAAAATTAAATTATTAGTTAATTTAATTAATAAAAATAATTTTTGCAATTAATTTGATTAATTTTTGTCATTGTGAGGTCTTAAACATGTCATTGGTTATTTGATCAAAAATTGATCATTTTAACCAAAATTGACTTTTTAGGTCATGTGTTGACCCGTTGGGTCAATAAGGTTGGTGATTGGATCTGGATTGGCCATTTTAACCAAAATGGTCATTTTAGGTCAAAATGTTGTCTTATGGGGTTAACAGGGTTAGTCATAGGGTCTGGATTGACCATTTTGACCAAAATTATCATTTTAGGTAAAAGGATGACTTGTGGGGTCAACAGGGTTGGTGATTGGATCTGGATTAACCATATTGACCAAAATTGTCATTTCAGGTACAAAGGTTGGCCTGTGGGGTCAACAAGGTTGGTCATTGGGTCTGGATTGACCATTTTGACCAAAATTGTCATTTTAGGTAAAAAGGTTGACCAAATTGATCAACAGGGTTGGTCATTGGGTCTGGATTGACCATTTTGACCAAAATTGTCGTTTTTAATAAAAAGGTTGACCTATGGGGTCTTGGGTCAGGATTGACCATTTTGACCAAAATTATCATTTTGGGTAAAAATGTTACCTGTGGGGTCAATAGGGTTGGTCATTGGGTCTGGATTGACCATTTTGACCAAAATTGTCAAAAAAGGTTGACCTATGGGGTCAACAGGGTTGGTCATTAGGTTTGGATTGACCATTTTGACCAAAGCTGTCATTTTAGGTAAAAAGGTTGACTTGTGGGATCAACAGGGTTGGTCATTGGGTCAGAATTGACTATTTTGACCAAAATTATCATTTCAGGTAAAAAGGTTAACCTGTCGAGTCAACAGGGTTGGTCATTGGGTCTGGATTGACCATTTTGACCAAAATTGTCATTTTGGATAAAAAGGTGACCTGTGGGGTCAACAAGGTTGGTCATTGGGTCTGGATTGACATTTTGACCAAAGTTGTCATTTTAAGTGAAAATATTGACCTATTGTAAAAATGAGGTCAACAGTAGATAAGCAGTCTAACAGGTTTGGCACAAATAAAACACTGATTTTTTTATAACTAAATAACCCAGCTTAAACAGTACAACTACATTTAAGGATGACTTTAAAAAATCAGGATGCAACTCCTTTCTTGTTAGTGTTTAATAACAAGTTCTAGTTATCAGCCACTTTGATTCATGAATTTGGTGAATGACACAAACTAGAACCAAGGCTTCAGCTGTATGATAAATTATTATTTATCCAATTAAAATATAGTCTTGCTTGAGGCAAATGAAGAAGAAACTTGTCTTTTAATACAGTTAAAATACAGTCTTGCTTGTGAAGAAGAGACTTGTCTTTTAATATCACTACAAAAATAATTTTTATTCTGTCTATTTGACAAATATGTGAAGCTACAGAGATTTTTAGTTGAACCCATTTATGCTTTTGCTGCAGTGGAAAACACTAGTTTTTAAATGCTAATTTAGCAAGGCATTTTTTTAATTTTATATTTTTTGTTTTCTCAGCATTCAGTGAAAAGGATGTTCATGAAGCTATTAGATGCTTAATCCAGTTGTCCCAAAAAGAAATGTTACAATGCCCTGTTCATTGTTGTTGAAAGTTGTACCATTTTTTGAAGGTTTTTTAGATTTAGGGGCTAGGATTTTTATAAAAAAATGTGTTATAGTTTCATCATTTTATTGATTAATATATTCAAATTACTTAAAGCTGTCACCTATTGGTATTATTCTCTTGTGATGGCAATGTTTGATAATTATTAATATTGTTTCTGTTAAAATTTTATGATTTTTGTTGTGTATTAATTCTAAATCCCTTATGTTATACATTTATTTTAATGGATGTATAACATTTAGAAGCATGCCTCTGTTGAAACATAAATCCATCACTATAAAGTTAAAATGCTTCTTATGAACTATCGAATGATTTCCAAATGCGTTTTGCAATTAAAAACTTAACATATATTCTGCTGCTTTGGTTTAGCATATTTTCTGCGCCTTTTGTTTACTGGGAGGTCTATGGTATTTGTTTTACTAATGATGGTTCGTGCATGCATAAAATATAAGCGTATAGCATGCAATGCCATTAATATTAAATGACAATTGACCAATAGGAAATTTTTGCTTCATTATTATTATTTACTTTTTAATCAATAAAAGTTTATTATTTATTGTTTTCATCGGCCTTTCTAATTAGTATTTGTCATAATGATTGATGTCTTTCTCTGTTTGTTGTTAAGGCATGTAAGCAGCCTACAAAAATGTCCAAATTGCATTTAGATACAAAAAAGACATTATTAATATTTGTGGTTCCTTATAGTGCCAATATGTCCAAGGCGAATGAAGGGGGTCCGTCTGCTATGTGGGATAAAGAAGCAATAAATATTTTTTGCGATCTCTGTATTAAGGAAATAGAATTGGGAAATCGGCCAAACTCATGTTTTAACAGAATAGGTTGGCTAAATATTGCGAAGAGGTTTAAAGAATTGACTGGTAGGGATTACGACAGGCTAAAATTCAAATACAAATGGAACCAATTGAATAAGGAATGGAAAATTTGGAAGGAACTCAAACGTGGATGTACCAGTTTGGGTTGGGATCCCATTAAGCGGACAATCAATGCCTCCGAGGAATGGTGGGCTGAGAAATTAGAGGTCATAACTCAACTTTATAATTTTTTTATTAATTTAAATTCCTTATTTTTTCTCTAATAAACTAACTTAACCCCCTCATCCATTACAACGTCACAGGCAATGTCGTCGGCAAAGAAATATAATCATACAATCCAGGATTTTGAAAGAAAGCTTGACATAATGTTTGAAGAGGTTGTCGCCACGAGAAAATGTGCACTCAACCCTGCTCAGATAGGCTTTGCAGGCTTAAAAGATGACTTCCTATGTGAGCCATTGATAGCTTATGAAGAAGTGCGTAGTAACTAGAGGGAGATAAGGGAGTCCAGTTCACTTTCAAAGAGGCCCAGGCTTGGTAGGATAAAAAGAGAGAAAGATACATTTGTGAAAAACTCATTTGATCAACTATTAAAAGCTTTTGGTGCCCCACCGCCTGCTCCAGTTGCTGACAGCGCCATCTTTGAATGTCTCGCAATTTTAGCTTCTATACCTGAAGTAGTTGCAGACCGTCATTTTCATGCAAATTGTGTCAATAAACTAGAGGATCCAACCCGTCGGACAATGTTCATGGCGCTACAGCCAGAATTGCGCGTCAAATATTTGCGTGTTTTGGTTGAGGAATGATTTTTTTGTGTTATTATTTGTATCTTTTGTGATGTTGTAGACATCTAATTGGGTGATTTTAATATGTTGTATTTTGTACGGATCTTTTTTTTAATGCGTTGTTATATGATTAATGCTTTCCATTTTTAAGTTGAGTTGTGTACAATTGCATTTTTAAGTGCTTCATGGTATCATCAATTATTGAAATAATTGACATCTTTTAAATTTAGGATGGATCCGCAGCATGAACGTCGTAAAAGAATGGCATGGGCTGCAGCGATTGCAATATTATTGTTGAAGTATTATCGATCCAGCAGTGTTCGTATACCCCGCTTGACGTCCAGTTTTTTTGGGGATAAATGGGTAGGTGACCCGACCCGCAATAATGCAGTATTATTCGCTTCCAAAAGATGGCCAAAAGCTTGACTCAATTTATAAATAGCGGCTAGTGTATAAAATCAAAATGATGTAAATTTTTAGAAAATATTTTACCCACTAGGGGTACTACGCAAGTATACGTATCATTTCACGTAATATAGGGTTTTCTTTTATAACCCCAGTATCGATCCCACGGGGAAAAATTATAGTAATAAATTTTCTAAATATTATATTTCGAAAATATCTTTTTATCCTCTAATTTAACTATAAATTACTATTAATTTACTAGATGCAAATAAAGAAAACAATAATAAGAAAATGATTTATGAAAACTATATAAAATAAACAACTTTCTTTCCTTCAATTAATCTAAGATTTTTAAGATAATTTATTATTCGTTGAAAAATTTGATTTATGGTATTGTGCCGAATAGAAGCATTCCTATTCTTTACCCTTTGATCCAGGTGCAAAGAACATTGGCTAATTTACAGATCAGGTCCGGATGTATTGTTAGTAGAATGGGTTAATCTAGACTCACACTACTTAGATGTCCAAGGGTGGCTATGGTCGGCCCTACTAGTGACCCTTTCCTAATCTATAAATCAAATTATAAGAATTTAGTCTGTCACTCTAAAAACTTATCAATTCTATGCCCTTTAAATCTTATCTTCCTATTTATTTGCACTTCACATTGAATAGCCCGCACATGGCCTTCGACTACCCAAGGATTCATCTAACACTTACAAGTTAAGAGTTCTTCTCCTTCAAGGTCTCAAAACTCTTCAACGAGGTTTTAACAATTTAAATGGCCAATTTAAAAAGTAAAGTAAGATCGGGTATTAATGTCATCACAATGTTTTGAAAATATTTTGAATTTCAATTCTCCATCGAATCTTTATATTATCTTATCTATCTCTTCATAATTGAAGGAAGAAAGTAAACTAACTACTCGTAACACATTGAAAATAAATAAGCAAAACATAATAAATAAACTTTGAATCAAATGTGAAATACTTATCTCAAATATTCCTTCTACGGATCTTCGATTCCTACTCGACTCCACGAGTGTAATGAACTCGCGATGCAACAACTTGAAAATAAACTCACTAGACTAAACAAAAGTTGGCCCTAAATTTCTCTCTCTATTTCTCTCTCTAAGGATGAGAGGTCCTAAAGTGGATAAGAGAAAGGGTTACAATGGGAGGGGCACACGTTTTCTGAAGAAATGGACCCCTATTTATAGGCTTCAAGGGTTGCCTTGAGGCACCTGTTCAAAACATGTCCACATTCAATGAATCTTCTAGAATGTCTGTCTGGCGTCCCGCGTCCAGTTCTTCGCACCTCTTCACTTTGGCTCGCTCCTCTTCACGATTAAAACCGTTTTGGAGCGTCCAAATGCAATGTATCACATGTTCTATTATCAAGGAACAACTGCCAGTCTTCTAGAATGTCCAATAACCGCTCACTCCGTCAAAATAACCTATCAAACGTTGTAAAAAACGTGACAGTTTTGTATCGAGTCTACCGCTTAGGCGCCAGGCCATATTTTTTTACACTTTTTGTATTTTTTTTGCTCCATTTTTGCTCCTTTTTGCTCCTTCTTCCTTTTTGGACCTTTTTACATCACCTACATCCAAAAACACAGAAAAAATACCTTTCATTAAAGCATAATATCCTTAATTGATAAGAATTAAGACATAAAGAAATAAGTATTTTTTTATAGATCAAAATCCCCCAAACTTAAATGTTACTTGTCCTCAAGTAACTCTTTCTACTATATAAAAATATATAAATTTTGGAATAAAATATAAATATTTAAGATTCCTTATAATTTTTTATTTTATAAAGTCTTTAGTAAATTATTAACTTGATTTTACTAACTAGGTTTAATTTTAAGAATTTAAAGAATATTCAACTACCAAATCATAAGATTTCAAACTTTTCATCCATTTTGAAAATTATAGAAGTCTATTATATTAAGATCTCATAGATTATTTACAAGAAAAAGATTTTCTTGAAAAATCTTTCCTAAATAAATATTCATGTATAAAAATTAAGTAAAATATGTAACTAGTTTCCTTCTTATAAGATAATTCAAGTGAAGCCAATTTTTGATTAGACATTTCCTCAAGTTTCTCCTCTCTTCTCTTTTTTCTCTTTTTTTTTTGTATATAGAGAGGATTACTATATCTGGATAGCCTGTTAATGGTTTTGAGCTTCACTATCCTTAACTTATATTTTCAAAACTTATACATTTCCACTTAATTATTATAGCATAAATAAGAATTTAAAAAGATTTCCAATCTTTTCTTTTTCAAGTGTAATTTTTTATTACTTAATATTTCTAAAATTCTATTATTTCTATAATGAATAGAAAAATTCTTTATCTTATTCTTCTTTAAGTTAAATAATTCTATTCTTAAAATCAATCAAAGTTAGTAAAATTTTGGTTAATTTTCACTAAATTGTTTATAATTTCAAAAATAAAAGTGATCTCAAATAAATTCTTCATTCCTTAAGTTATGTTAAGAAGTTTTTATTTTTTAAGAAAATATTAGCTCTTTAAGGACAAATAAAATTTAAATTTGAATGGATTTTCCCTTCCCCAAACTTAAGTTACGGTATACTTATGATAATTTGAAAGTATGAGAGAAAGAAAATCATAAGAATTTTTATAAGTATGTAAAAATAATCTTAAAAAGAAAAATTACTTCTACTCATGCTTTTATGAATAATTAAGATAAAATTTAAGCATGTATAAAAAGTAAACAGGCTAATTTTATGATGATAATAAATTAAAATTAAAGCAGACCAAAATTACTAAGTACTAAACAGTAGACTAAAACAAACATATAAATTAACTCTAACTTCAGTCTTAACACAATCAATCCACACAGGTATAAAAACAAATCAACATATATCAAACACAAAACTAAACAAACAATCCAAACAAAACAAACTAACAGATTAGCACATCCTAAAGATCTATAACAACTAATCACTAGCTGTAGCCTCATCATCATCATCGTCGTCACCAAAGGATAATTCTACGTCCTTAGGATCAACAAATCGTGTGAAACTAGGAAAAGTAGGAAAATTAACATCTCGTTCACCCTTTAGAAATCTGACTAGGGCTTCATCATACTCAACATCATAACTACTCTTCCTTTGGGTATAATCAGATAGATGATCAAGCTTCCTGTCAATAGTATCAATCCTGCAGTGAGTTTGAAATAACTCATGCTGCTGCTCTAAAAACTGATCATGCATTGATTCCCAGACACTCGATTGTGGCTCAGCAGAAGTAGAGGGTCTAGAAGTAGAAGGTCTACCTGAAGTATGTGCAGAAGTAGAAGGAGCGGTCGATCTCTTCCCACGAAGACGATCATAAATACTAACACTCTCCTGCCCAATTGGCTTGGTAGACTTTAACTTCTCCTCAGAAATATCAGCAATGACTCCATTACTAACACATAGTGAATAAATCAGAGATGGAAATCCCAATCCAACAGAAGTGCTAGATCTCGCAGTAGAATCCACAGAATCATAAATAATACTGCCAACATCAATAGGCTTCCTTTCCTGAATGAAGTAGTTTAAGATCGCTCGATCTCTAGTCACTTCACTCAGGTGGTTGGAAGGTAAAAATCTTGCAGAAATAAAGTAGTGCCATGCTTTAGAAATACCATTTAATTTGGAGGATTTGAAGTTTACACTTTTTCCGTTCCTGATCTTCTAAGATCCAGTACCGTCAGTCAAATAAGCAATAATCATATCCAAATCTCCCTCAGATGGTGATAATCCGGAATAATAGCACTCTATAGTCGGTGGCGAGCCATAAAAAAAATTGATTCTTTCGGGACTAAATCCTACTACGATTCCTCGACAAAGACTTCATAATCTTCAGCATCCAGAAAATTTGCATAAAACTCTCGAACAATCTGGATAACATCAACAGCAGTGAAATAACAAAATCGTTGCCAATTGTGTGCAACGATAGTGTTTTAGATCATTTCTCCAGGATGATAGAAACTTCGTTCTGAAATGAACTTCCTGGATGTCGCAAATTCGTGGAAGCGAAAATGCGCAGCCGCAGTAGAAAATTTGCTGCTATCAAAGTTATCTCGTTCCTTCCCGCGTTTAGATTTCGGAGTCATCTAAACGTGAAAGAAAACAAGAACAAATTTAGGAATTAAAGATTTAAACTCTTTTTAAGTTTATAAAACTTAAAATAAGTTTAAAAATCTAAAGAAATCACTAAGAATCAAAAAAAATTTTCAAAATTTCGGTTCTTAGTAAAACTAGGAAAATCTATGGTGAAAATCGAAAATAAATGATTTAAAGTGTAGATCTGACCTTGAGATGAAGAAATCGAGTGGTTTCGCGCTCAAATCCTTGATGTTTTGACCTCAAAATGGATCTAAAAGGTGTATTTTCGCAAAAATGGGGAAGAAGATGAAGCTTAGGCGTCGAAAATGGCTTTTGGGGGTTATTTAAGTAAATTTTCGGGTCCAGGCCGAACTGGCGCTTAGGCGCCGAATTCTGGCGCCTAGGCGCCAGACTCGCCTTTCACAAAAAATTATTTTTAAATTAAATTTTCCACCAAAATTCATAAATTGAACTTCCAATTACACATATCAGAGTAGGGCTTCCATTTCTAACTTCCACAACAAAATTAAATAATTAATCAACCATTCAAACAAAGGTTTAAATCAAACTCACTAAATTCCATTTATAATCTTTCAATATTGACTCAATACATTCCAGATAAGTATTATACTTGATTCAAGTTCCTAATACACACTCAAACACAACAATTTCTAAGCAAAAACAACACACATTGAACATGAAAGCAAATACACAAACAAACACAATCGATTCTCTAAATCGATACAATGACTCAACAAACCATACAATGACTATCTCATTACCAGAATACTCTAATCTTCACAAGGGAAATTGTGTATTCCACTTGGAAAGAACACTAACGCTCTCGGGAAATCCGTAGCCGTCTTTTCGTCAATCCACTTGTTCTTCGCATACATTTCAACTTGAGCATCTTGATAAGCCACAAAATGATCAAATTGAATTTTCATTTGCCATTCTAGATGTTCAATTTGATGAAACATCTCATGAAGGTGACCTCCAATGCTTTTAAAATCAGTTTCAAACTTATCCAAACGACTAGAAATTCTCTCCAAACTTACAGCGATGAAACCATTGAAGTAGGGTTGAGGATCCTTTGAGACCTTGTCCCTAGCTTCTTCTCCATGATTTCTTCTTTCCATTTCTTCAAAAGTTTCTCAAATCTCTCAAGAATGAAGTGCAAGGGACGTAATTCTGATTGCTTGATGGTTAGGGAAGAAGATTGGTTGATTTATAGGTGAAATTCGTGTGAAAAACTGAAAATTTTCTATTTTTGCACGATCCAGTAACCGCGGCGCGTAGGCACTGAATCTGGCGCTTAGGCGCCGGACCTATTGATACATAGTATGATTCTGGCGCTTAGGCGCCGAATTCTGGTGCCTAGGCGCCGGAACTATGTTCAACTCCATTTCGCCTAATCGTCAAATTTCAAAATTTTGTTCTCTAAGATAGGTATATTATACTGGCAAGAGTAATTTAGACTCAAATACAATCAAAATGAAGGTTAACTTGATCTCCTTTTTACTTATATTCAGAATAGAGTGATCCAATTCTTAAATTTTACACACATCAAAATAATTTTCAGCCTAAGTCAACAAAGACTTATGAGTATCAAATTTTTCTAAAGTAATATAAAATTAATCAAGATCGAGGCATAACCTTACATGAAAACATAAAAACATCAAAACAAAAGATAATTATGGATTGCCTCCCACAAAGCGCTTGGTTTAACGTCGTCAGCCCGACTTAAGTAAATCTTTAATCAGGTTGACTCAATTCATAAGCCTCTTTATAAATCTTTTTAATATCTCCTAGATAAGGCTTCAATCTTACTCCATTTACTTTAAAAATTTTTCCTGTTTTGGAATCTTTAATATCTACAGCTCCATAATGGTATACTTTCTCAACTATATAGGGTCCAATCCATTTAGATCTTAATTTTCCAGGAAACAGTTTTAAACGAGAGTTAAATAGTAATACTTCTTGTCCATGTTCAAAAATTTTTCCTGAAATTTTCTTATCATGCAACATCATCATTTTTTCTTTATAAATTCTCGCATTTTCATATGCTTCATTTCTTATTTCTTCCATCTCATTTAATTGCAATAATCACTTTTCTCCTGCTTTATTCAAATTAAAATTGAACTCCTTTATCGCCTAATAAGCTTTATGTTCAAGTTCTACAGGTAAGTGACAATGTTTACCATAAATTAACCGGTAATGTGACATTCCGATTGGTGTCTTATAAGCTGTTCTATAAGCCCATAATGCAGAATCAAGTCTATCAACTCAATCAGTTCTTTTAGGATTAACAGTCTTCTCTAAAATTCTTTTAATTTCTCTGTTTGATACTTGACCATTCCACTTATTTGTGGGTGATAAGCGATTTGCAATTCTATGTTTGATTCCAAATTTTTGTAGTAATGATTGAATTCTTATATTCTGAAATGACTTCCACCATCCGTGATAATTACCTTTGGCATTCCAAATCTTGAAAATATCATTTTCTTTAAAAATTTAGAAACACTTTTGGATTCAAAGTTTGGTAAAGTAACAGCTTCAATCCACTTTGAAACATAATCAACTGCTACTAAAATATAAATTTTTCCAAATGATGGAACAAATGGTCCCATAAAGTCTAAACCCCATATATCAAAAATTTCAACTTCCAATATATAGTTTAAAGTCATTTCATTCTTTCTAGATATATTTCCCATCCTTTGACATCGATCACATGTTTTCACATTTTGTCTCACATCTTTAAATAAGATAGGCCAATAAAATCCAGAATTTAAAATTTTAAATGCGATTTTATACTATGCCAAAGTGTCCTCCAAAATCGGAATCATGACATTTTTGAATAATAGCAAAAGGTTCCTCATACGGTATACATCTTCGAATCATAGAATCTCTTCCAATTTTAAATAAATGAGGTTCTTCCCAAATATATGATTTAGCATCATATTTAAATTTCTTAATAAATTTGTTATCAAAGTCATAAGGCAAAATATTGCTAACTAAATAATTAACAATATCGGCATACCAAGGTGTTTTGTATTTTTGAATAACATATAAAGATTCATCGGAAATTTCTCATTTATATTTTCTTCCGAAATAATATCATTTTTAATTCTAGACAAATGATCGACAATTTGGTTTTCGGTTCCTTTTCTATCTCGCTATTTCAAAATCAAATTCTTGTAGAAGTAAAACCCATCTTATAAGTCTAGGTTTAGAATCCTTCTTAGATAATAGATATTTAATAGCGAGAATGATCGGTATGAGCTATGCATTTAGTACCAATAAGATAAGGTCTAAATTTATCAAAGGCATATACTTATAGCTAGAAGCTCTTTCTCGGTGGTAGTGTAATTTCTTTGTGTTTCGGTGAGAGTTTTACTAGCATGATATACAACTTTGAAAATTTTCTCATATTTTTGTCCTAATACGACTCAATTGCAAAATCTTGCATCACACATTAATTCAAAAGATTTATTCCAATTAGGTGCAACAATGATAAGTGCAGTTATTAATTTTTCTTTTAGAATATTAAAAGCATTAATACATTCTTTATTAAATTCAAATTTTGTATCTTTTTCCATTAAATTACAAAGAGGTTTAGCAATTTTAAAAAAATCTTTTATGTATCTTCTATAAAATCTAGCATGACCTAGAAAACTTCTCACATCAGTGATAGTAGTAGGTGGTTGCAATTTAGCAATAATTTTTACTTTTTCTTGATCTACTTCCATTCCTTTTTGTGACACTTTGTGACCAAGTACAATGCCTTCTGTGACCATGAATTGACATTTTTCCCAATTAAGAACTAAATTTGTTTCTTCACATCTTTTCAGAACTTTGGCAATGTTTTCCAAACAAGATTCAAAAGAAGTTCCAAAAACAGAAAAATCGTCCAAGAATATTTCAATTCCTTTGTCAATCAAATCACAAAATATTGACATCATACATCTTTGAAAACTTGCAAGTGCATTACATAAACCAAAAGGAATTCTTCTAAAAACAAATGTTTCATAAGGACTTGTAAATGTTGTCTTTTCTTGATTCTCAGAAGCAATAAGTAATTGATGATAACCAGAATATCCATACAGAAAACAGAAATATGAGTGTCCAGCTAATTTATCGAGCATTTGATCCAAGAAAGGTAAAGGAAAATGATCCTTTCTAGTGGCTTTATTTAATTTCCTATAGTCAATACAAATTCGCCATCCAGTAACTTGTCTTGTAGGAATAAGTTCATTTTTATCGTTAACAATGACAGTTACACCTCCTTTCTTCGGAACACAATGAATAGGACTTACCCATTGACTATCCGAAATAGGATAAATAATACCAGCATCTAACCACTTAATAATTTCTTTTTTAACAACCACTTTCATGATAGGATTTAATCTTCTTTGCGATTCTATAGTATGTTTAAAATTTTCTTCCATTAAAATTCTATGCATGCAAATGGAAGGGCTTATTCCTCTTATATCAACAATCGTCTAACTAAAAGCTTTCTTATAATTCTTTAACACACCTAGTAGTTTTTCTTCTTGATCTTTACTCAGTTCAGAAGAAATAATAACATGTAAAGTTAACGAATTTCCAAGAAACGCATATTTTAAATGTGAAGGTAACATTTTTAATTCTAGTTCGAGGGCTTTTTTAATTGATGGTAAAAGTATATCATTTTGAGTTATGTCTAAAGTTTCCCAATTATCTTTAATAAAACGAGTCTCTTCTTCTTCTACTTCTTCATTTTCATCAGTTAAAAATTCAAATTTTTCTTCATAAATGACTTTACATTTTTCTTGATAATGTTTTTCAATTAAATAATCAATTATATCCATTCGATAGCATTTCTCTTTATCATGGTACTTCATTGATTTAAGAACATTGATATTAATTTCTTGATCATTAACTCTCATGGTTAGTTCTCCCTTTTGCACATCAATCATAGCTCGTCCGGTAGCTAGAAAAGGTCTCCCTAAAATAATAGGTATCTCTTTATCTTCTTCCATATCAAGTACTATGAAATCTACAGGAAACATAAATTTATCCACTTTAACAAGGGCATCCTCTATAACTCTTTTAGGATAACTGATAGATCTATCAGCTAACTGAAGGGTTACAGTGGTGGGAGTAATATCTCTTAAATCCAATCTTCGAAAGATAGAAAATGACATGAGATTAATACTTGCTCCTAAATCACATAAAGCTTTTCCACAAAATTTTTCTCTAATAGCACATGGTATAGTGAAACTTCCAGGATCCTTAAGCTTTTCAGGTAATTTCTTTTGAATTATTGCATTGCATTCTTCACTTAATGCAACAGTTTCAAAAGCTTCAAATTTTCATTTTTTGCTTAAAATAACCTTCATAAATTTTGCGTAAGTTGGCATTTGTTCCAAAGCTTCAGCAAAAGGTATGTTAATAGTAAGTTTCTTAAAAATTTCAAAGAACTTAGAAAATTGATGATCAAGTTTCTACTTGTTTCGATCTTTGAGGAAAAGGTGGTGGTGGTCTTTCAACTTCCACATTAATAGGTATAACAGTTTGATCTTGACTAGGAGAGAGAGTTTCTTTAGGTTTTTCAATCTCTTCAACCTCAATCTCTTTTTCAATTTCATTCTGCATTCTTTCTTTTAATTCTTTTCCACTTCTAAGTTGCACAGCTTTAGCTTGTTCATGTTCTTTTCTGGTTTCCTTTGGATTAATTTCAACATTACTAGGAAGTGTTCCTACAGGTCTATTATTAATTAAAGTAGCAATTTGCCCCATTTGATTTTATATATTAAGAATAGCAGTATTTTGATTTTGTAATTGATTATTCATTTGTAAAATTAATTCTTCAATTGATAACTTTTTCTGTTGATTATTAAATCCAGGAGGTTTATAATTTGAATTTACTTGATTATTCCAATTTCCAGTGGGATGAGATTGATTATTACCCCATTGCTGTTGTGAATTATTTCAGTAAAAATTAGGATGATTTTTCCACCCAGGATTATAATAATTTGAATAAGGATTATTTTTACTTGCAATAGCTTGTAAGGTTTCAATAGTTTGAGAATCTTCAATATTAGCATAATTATTATGTGAAATATTAATTGCAAAATTGTCTAATTTCTTAGACATTGTTGCAACTTGTGAAGCTAAGATAAAAAATGCTTCATTATCATGAATACTTGCCATCTTTTTAGGATTAATCCTTTCGGAAGACCATTGAAAATTGTTATTAGCCATTTCTTCAATTAAAGTGTAAGCTTCTTCAAATGATTTAGACATTAAAGAACATCCAGCAGCAGCATCAATAATTGATTTTAAAGATTCAATTAATCCTTTATAAAATGTTTGAATAATCAACCAATCAGGTAAAGCATGATGAGGACATTTTCTTAATAGTTCTTTAAATCTTTTCCAAGTTTCATATATTGTCTCCCCGTCAAATTGATTAAATGAAGTAATATCATTTCTTAATTTAGCATTTTTAGAAGGAGGAAAATATTTAGCAAGGAATTTTTGTGCCATTTCAGCCCATGTTTTAATAGAACTAGTTGCTAATGAGTTTAACCACATCTTTGCTTTATCTCTTAAATAAAAAAGAAAGAGTCTAAGTCTAATAGCATCATCAGAAACATTGTTATATTTAAAGGTAGCACAAAGTTCTAAAAAACGAACAAGGTGTAAATTTGGATCCTCATTTGGTGATCCACCAAATTGATTGTTTTGCACCATTTGAATAATAGACGGTTTAAGTTCAAAAGAATTAGCATCTACAGTGGGTATTTGAATACTACTACGAAGTTCATCAACTGTAGAGTTAGCATAATCCCTTAATGGTTTATAAACATTTTGATCATTAAGTTCAATTGGATTTTGTAAAGTAGCCATTTCTTGAAATTTTTGAATTTGTTTTCCCTTTTTAATTTTTCTAATTGTTCTTTCTAATTCAGAATCTAAAGGTATTAATCCTTCAGAACCAAATCTTCGCATAAAACAAGAAATAAAATATATATCTTTCTTCTTTTTTTGTAATAATTTTTATTATTAAATTTTTTATATTTTTATATTTTTAGAAATATAATTTTTTTTTTACAAAAAATTATAACTATTTTATTTCTTTCCCCGGCAACGGCGCCAAAAACTTGACCCGACCCGCAATAATGCAGTAATATTCGCTTCCAAAAGATGGCCAAAAGCTTGATGCAAATAAATTTTCTAAATATTATATTTCGAAAATATCTTTTTATCCTCTAATTTAACTATAAATTACTATTAATTTACTAGATGCAAATAAAGAAAACAATAATAAGAAAATGATTTATGAAAACTATATAAAATAAACAACTTTCTTTCCTTCAATTAATATAAGATTTTTAAGATAATTTATTATTCGTTGGAGAATTTGATTTATGGTATTGTGCCAAATAGAAGCATTCCTATTCTTTACCCTTTGATCCAGGCGCAAATAACATTGGCTAATTTACAGATCAGGCCCGGATGAATTGTTAGTAGATTGGGTTAATCTAGACTCACACTACTAGATGTCCAAGGGTGGCTATGGTCGGCCCTACTAGTGACCATTTCCTCATCTATAAATCAAATTATAAGAATTTAGTCCGTCACTCTAAAAACTTATCAATTTTATGCCCTTTAAATCTTATCTTCCTATTTATTTGCACTTCACCTTGAATAGCCCGCACATGGCCTTCGACTACCCAAGGATTCATGTGACACTTACAAGTTAAGAGTTCTTCTCCTTCAAGGTCTTAAAACTCTTTAACAGGTTTTAACAATTTAAATGGCCAATTTAAAAAGTAAAGTAAAATCAGGTATTAATGTCAACACAATGTTTTGAAAATATTTTGAATTTCAATTCTCCATCGAATCTTTATATTATCTTATCTATCTCTTTATAATTGAAGGAAGAAAGTAAACTAACTACTCAGAACACATTGAAAATAAATAGCAAAACATAATAAATAAACTTTGAATCAAATGTAAAATACTTATCTCAAATATTCCTTCTACAGATCTTCTGATTCTACTGACTCCACAGTGTAATGAACTCCAGATGCAACAACTTGAAAATAAACTCACTAAACTAAACAAAAGTTGGCCCTAAATTTCTCTCTCTATTTCTCTCTCTAAGGATTAGAGGTCATAAAGTGGATAGGAGAAAGGGTTACAATGGGAGGGGCACATTTTTCTGAAGAAATGGACCCCTATTTATAGGCTTCAAGGGTTGCCTTGAGGCACCTCTTCAAAACATGTCCACATTCAATGAATCTTCTAGAAGGTCCGTTTGGCGCCTAGGCGCCGGAATCTGACACCTAGGCGCCGTACACCACGTGCAGTTCTTCGCACCTCTTCACTTTGGCTTGCACCTCTTCTAGATTAAAACCATTTTGGAGCGTCCAAATGCAATGTATCACATGTCCTATTATCAAGGAACAACTGCCAGTCTTCTAGAATGTCCAATAACCGCTCACTCCATCAAAATAACCGATCAAATGTTGTCAAAAACTTGACAGTTTTTTTATCGAGTCTGGCGCTTAGGCGCCAGCTTCTGGCGCCTATGCGCCAGGCCATATTTTTTTACACTCTTTGTATTTTGCTCCATTTTTGCTCCTTTTTGCTCCTTTTTCCTTTTTGAACCTTTTTACATCACATACATCCAAAAACACAGAAAAAATACCTTTCATTAAAGCATAATATCCTTAATTGATAAGAATTAAGACATAAAGAAATAGGTATTTTTTTATAGATCAGTAGGTGAAATGCATTCTGGACATCCAGTAAGGTTTAACAATATATTTTGAATGAGTGTACCAATTTTTGTTGATCTCCTGAACGAGTTATCTCTGAATCACGGCCTACAAGGTTCTTCTAGAACGACGAGAAGGGAGGTGTTGGCTATTACATTATACATTCTGTCGCAGAATAGATCGATTAGAGGTGCTATGGAAAGATTTCAGCATTCGTCGGAAACAATAAGTCGTTACTTCACCCAAGGCATACATGCACTTCTTAGCTTGTCTGCTCAAATCATTAAACCAAAGGATCCATCATTTACTAGTATTCCAGTTGAAATTGCTAACCATCCCCATTACATGCCTTATTTTAAGGTCAGTATTAGTTTCTTTACGTTACTCCCAAAATTATACTTTTTTCTAACTTTGTAATACAAAATTGCATAGGTGCAATTGACGGTACGCATGTTGACGCCCGACTACCCAGCCAGGACAAGGTGGCGTACATAGGTCGCAGTGGTTCAAGTACTCAAAATATCATGGCGGTGTGCGACTTCAACATGTGTTTCACTTTTGTCATGGCGGGCTGGGAAGGGAGTGCACACGACAGTAGGATTTTCTCTTATGCAACAACGAACAGATCACAGTGTTTTCGTCACCCGCCTTCAGGTATGATTTGATTTGTGAACGTACTAGTCATATGAATAATTTTTCATTAAGAGTGTATTACATAACAGGGAAATACTATTTGGTTGATGCTGGATATCCTATGCGGAGGGGCTACATGAAGCCATATCCAGACACTAGATACTATATTCCTGATTTTGAGCGAGCAAGTGGCACTATACGAGGCAGGAAAGAAATGTTTAACAAATGCCACTCTTCTTTACGCGGGGTAATTGAAAGAACGTTCTGGGTTTGGAAGAAAAAATGGGTCATCCTACGTGATATGTCAATGTATCCATTTCAAAAGCAGGTGAAAATTATGATTGCAACAATGGAACTTCATAACTTCATCCGACGACATCCTTCACGTTCAGATACGGACTTTAATATGGCTGGTAACGATGAACTGAATGTCTTTGAAGAACCATCAACATCTCTGGTTGGGCCTTCAGTACATGAGGATGAGATTGACTCTAACGAATTTGGGGTTCATGACGCTGAGGGTGTGGCTGAGATGACTGCTTTGAGGGAGTCAATCGCAGATGCTATCTATGGCAGCTGATCCACCAAGTCTTCTTTATTTCATATATTATAGGTTTATTTCCATCTGCATGTCTTCTTTTTATTGTTTTTTCAAGACCTAGGAATTGTTTTTTTTTTGTGGGCGGGTATAGCAACATGTCATCTAGGATTACAGGGAAAAACAGAGTTGTTTTGTGTTATTGTGGACTACCAGCTCCACTACTCACATCGCGCAAGCCTCATAGTTTTGGTAGACAGTTCTACGGTTGTCACAGGGGTGTTTCAGCTCGCTGCTGTTTCTTCTGGTGGGCTGACACTCCCACATGTTACACTATCAGTAGTGATGGGAATCAGATGTTTTCTCAGGCTGATAGTGCAGATGAGGAAAGGTGTAGCCTGAGTTTTAAATTGAATATATTAATATTTCTTATTATCATTGTACTTGTCTTTATCATTTTTTTATTATTATTTTTTTTGCTATTCATGAGAGTGCAAGAAATGTATTTCATCTTTTGGAACTGATATGTGATGATTTTTATGCTTCTGGACTACATGCTTCTTTAATACCGGTTCTGGACTATATGCATCTTTAATACCAATAAGCTGTTCTGAATAAGCCGCACCAAACAGTTTTACAAACAGAGGTAGGAAGGTCATTTATATAGCCATAACAACCAATAAGCTATTCTGAATAAGCTGCCTCAAACGACAATAGTTGACTTACTCGATAATCTGCAGTTATCGGATATCGAAATAAGTCGTTTATCGACGAGATTATAAATAATCTACAGCTGCCCAAACAGACTCTAAGTGAGAAAATAGGATTTATTTAAATTATTTAAATCATGTTAACTTTAAAAATTCATAACTTGGTGTAGAAAAGTCAGAAAAATAAAAAAAAAATCTCTCTTGCTCAGTGAACATAGGAGAACAATGTAGAATTGGTTTGAAGTCTATTTGATGTGTATTTAATTTTTAATTAATTTAATACATTATGTAGTCTTTTGATTCTTCATGTGCATGCATATTTGACTATGGCTTGAAATTTAGGGCTTTTGTTCTCTTTGTTATGGGGGATCTTCCCTGATTTTTCCAAGGTCAGGGGACATCTCTATGAAGAGATCTCTATTTTTCAAATTGTAGGTGTATGTTTTGGTATAAAGATTAAATAACTAAAATGCTTATCAGAAAAATCCAAAGTAAATTTTGTAGGTTCACTTGTGAATAGAGGAATATAGAAAAAACATGAAATTAGTTTAACTCGTTAAGTATAACCCTAATTGTAATTAAACCGTAAATTCTAAAGAAAAATAAATTTTACTAAATATAAATTAAAATAACTAAAAAATTGTTCTCCACTGTGGTTTAGGTTCAGAGAAACTTCCATAAAAATTTTGAAATCATTTAGAATTGATTTGATCACCTAACTTGAATTTCTAAGTTCAATATCATCTTTGTCATTAAATCAACTATAATAAATAAAATACAAGTTAAAAAATATGAAATTGGTTTTGGGAGTTCCTTATGCCCAAGGTAATTTTTTAAAAATAACATTGTAATTAAAATAAAATTTTCATTTTTAAGCATTATTTTATTATCTAAATAATTAATAATTCATTAAATTCACAAAATTAATAAATTGATAGAAATGTTTTAAATTGCCTCCTAATCACTTATGAATAATTAAAAAAATTTTCCTAGCTCTCTAAATAAAGATATTAACATTTAAAGGGTTAAAATTATTTTTAAAGGCTAAAAAATGGAATTTCCTTAATTTCTCACTAAAATAATACTAATAATTAAAATATAAATCACAAAAATATAAAATTTGGTTCTCTAGATTTCCTGACCTTAGAGAGATTTTTGAAAAATATAAAACTTAATTTTCCAATTAAATAATATTTAATTAATACTCCAAAAATTAAAATAACTATAATAATTAAATTATATTTCAAAAATCATGAAATTTATTCTAAATGATTCTTTCATCTATGTGAACCTCCGGTAATTTTCTTTGGGACATATGTTTTATTTTTGCCAAGTTATTAAATTTTCTTTAAAAATTCTTATTTTACATAAAAATAATTATATAAATTAAATTAAATTAAGAAAAATCACATTTTTTTCTCTAATGTTTTAATTGACCCATAATTGGGGTAATATAAAAGTTTTGGAAGTCATTTGAATTAAATTTGATTAATTATGGAGTGTTAAGGCCTTAGGGGTAAGGTTGTAATTTTGAAGAATTTGGCCTTAATCAATATTTAGGCTAAATTAAAAATGAGAACTAAGTAATGAATGATCTTAACAAATATGTTGAAATGACTGAAATATAAAAGAATAAATGGTATAAACCAATCTCGTTTTTATCATATTAAAGGATAAACTTGTAATTCTTTAACTATATTAGTTTGGAAGATAATTAAAACCAAAAGATCTTTGAAGTTTTTTTGAAAGTCAGTAATGTGTTGATTTAATACCCCTAATTGGTGTCTAATGATAATTTCAACAATTTGATAAGGATTAAAGAGATTCATAATCCCATAAGTCAATATTTTCCTAAAATTTCAAATATACCCTCTAAAGTTTTAAGGGCTTAGTAATGAGCTAGGCTTAATTAAAATTTGACTAATGAGGTATAGAAAAAAAACACCATTAATTTTAAAATACATTTAAAACACTACAAGCCCATCAAAATTGGTTGAATTTTTTCATAAATTAATTTGCCTCTATAGGCTCTATTTCCATAATTCATTATGAAATGTCAAGTGATATCTATCACACTTTTGGGACAATTAAAACATTAGCTCATTGAGCATAAAGGTATGAAATAGATGAATCATTTAGTAAGCATGATTAGTTCAAATGAACTCAAGAAAATTCAAAAGGGTTGTGAAATATCTAGGTATTCTCTGGACCTTTTCACAAGTCTTCTGGACATCTTCTAAGATGACTGAGGCTATCATACTTATTAAAAGAAGCATCTCTTCAATAAAAAATAGGACCCACCAAGTTATGACATAGGGCTTTGTAGGTCTGTGACGAACCTATCTAAAGGTATTTATTTCCCTGCAAATTATATTGCAAGATACTAAAGTTTTAGGTGGAGGAATGAGAATACTCTCCCGGTAAACTTTTACAAGTTTACTGCACCTGCTTTTCAATACTTCCTTTACTTTTCTTGCTTAGAAGCTTGCATGTTAAACAACAATGTTACCTGCATGAAAACCAACACTTTTAGGATAATCAAGCGAGTCTGTTCGATAAAACAACTGATTAGCCCACGTAGATCAGTTGGTGATAATGTTTGGCCGCTCATCAGTTCTTGACGGTGACTCTGAACCAACTGAAGCAAAGAGACATCCTAGTTGATTTCTTTAAATACAATTGTATCACAAAGTGTCATTATTTTCACCAGCTTCTTTAAATTTGAATAAAAATTGAATAAAAAACTGCAACCGAGCTGGGGCATTTGTGAGCAACTCCTGCTCCTTCATAAAAGGCCCATTAATCTTCATTTTTTTATACAATTTAAACAAAATTTAATAAAACACAAATAACTGATGAAACTTACCCAACTCAAGCTCCTGCACATCATCTTCTATTAATTGAGCTTCTTAATAAGTTCTAAGTTCTAAGTTCGTAAATGACATAAAATGCAAATATATTATTGCAAATATAACACTAAAGTTTTCTTGACAAAAACATACTTACAATGCTACCACCAAATATTCATAACCATTATATGACAACCACAAAATAAAAATAATTAAATAAACTTCCTTATGGGAGCAATTTTTACAAACAGACTCCCAGCGCTAAATTGTGTCTGGAGTCCAATGGTAAGGCACCACGTGGTAAGTCAGCTCCACTTTAATACACTGGAGATGGTCGACGTTAAACTTTGTGGGCACAAGACCCCTCACCATTGGACTCCAACTCCAGACACTATTTAGCATCTGGAGTCCGTAGGTTGAAATTTTGCCCTTTATGGGGCTAACCACATCAACTTTAAATTTAAAATTTAAAATTACTTTCAATAATATATCATCCTCACATAATTATGAATTCAAGGTTATGAGTCGATACTTTATTATAGTTCAAAAGTATTTATTCAAGCGTAGGCACCTGATATATATAAATGTACCTATATTCAAGCGTAAACACATACATATAAATGTACCTATATATATAGATATCTATGTCTACATGTATATGATTATATTTATACATACATAAAAATATGCAGAAATAAGCATTTGTCCATGTACATCAATGTGTTATAAGGACTTGTGCAATTGTATATATCTATATATAAATAGGGTATAATTTTATTCCTATACTTATATTTATATGAATGCATGTATATACGCGGCAGCACGTATATTTTATAGGAGCATTTACATATTTACCACAAAATTCTTATATATTTACATATCTAACACCTAAACTTTCATATTTACATGCATAACACTCAATCTTAGACTTCACGATAAAAATTTCACTATCACTAACTTCTCAAAAGTGAAATACATGTTTTCATGCGTTAGAATTTTAAGGAGAATTTCATTTTTAGTATTTTCTATTTTAACATATTTTTTTTATTTTAGACTTTATAATTATTTGTATGTTATCATTTTTATTTTGTTCTTTCATCATGGGGATACGGAGAGTTCTGACTGATTTTATGATTTTTCTAATATGAAATATATCCCCTTCTATTTATCTCGTAATTGTTTCCTATGCAATTGAAGAGGAATAATTACTTTTTCCCTTCCAAAACCTACATTATGCTTAGGTTTATAAATGCAAATAGGTTTATAAATGAAAATATCAAATTTATTTAGGTGTTTGAACTGTAAATGCATAAGAACTAAGTGGTATGTATGTAAATTTTCATATATGGCTTTCAATTAAATTCTATGCTCGTGAACAGAGCTCATGCTCAGCTCAATAAGAGGCAAAACATAAACATAAAAAAGTTTATGAAAATTTACATTCGTAAAACAAAATTCACCTCACACCTAACTTTCATATTAACATACATGGCAATTTGGTGGTTTACACTTAATGCATGAAAATGTGTGTTTTAGTTTTAAAGAGTGATAATAATGTTATTCTTTATTAGATGATAAACATTCAAATATTGTGTTAATAACGAAAGTTTAGATTTGAGATATGTAAATATTTAAGCATAGGGTGCAATGTAAATGTCCCCAAATTTCATCTCATTTGTTTGATGAGCCGAGCCAAAATGAACTTAATCTTACTCAAACTCAGCATGCTCACACCCATAAACCGCAGGTTCCGCATCTAAATCATAAATCGAAGATTTATCTTGTAGAATGACTTAAAAAATAGGAAAAATAATTGCACAAATAAAACTAAACAAACCTGCTGCGGCCTCATGATCTTTGTGTTGGGATCATCAAGTGATTCTCTCCATTGTGCCAAATATCCAGGCATTCATGGAATAGCAAATAAAAACAAGGAAGAAATCCATCGGAAAACCCATAGCAATGATTTTACATAATATAGTTAACATCAAAAGTAAGAACAACAATAAAATAGGAAATTTACATACCTGACACACAATTGTTTTGCATTTACATATTTCTCGCCCAAACCTTCATATTTACACACACACGGCGCTCACATCTTTAATATCACATAAGTACTGTGTGTAAATATGAAAGTTTGGGTGTGATACTTGTAAATACATAAGAATGCTGTGCTATGTATGTAAGATCCAAAAAAAAAAAGAATAACTGGAAGCACTTACCGATAGATCAAGCCAGAATAAAAGTCGACGTTGGGATAGAGCTTTCACTTGACAAAGTAATCATCAGATAAAGCCGCCTTTTCCAATGCAACAGCGGCCTGAATGCAGTAAGCATATTAAAATAATGCGGAATTTACATATATACCAGTAAAAGCTCGTGAATTTACAAATCTAACACCTACTCTTTCCTCTTTACAATTACGACAACCAAGTTTTTCAAATCACACCCAAAGTACCACTATTTTTAACTTTTAAAAGATGAAATATGCATTTTCATCTATAGTTGGAAGTGTTGTCGATATAAAAATTAAAATTTATGTATTCGATATGTAAAAACATAGGAAATGGGTGGTGTATATGTCAAATCATCCTAAAATAATTTGGTGTTAGCAAGTTGACTGGAGGTACATTCGTCTTAATTCCACATGCAGTTAAATAGAAGGATGAGAGAACGAGAAGAGAAATGACCAATACTAAAGCACTAAATTGGGATTATTCTTCAAAAAGTTGGCTTAAATCTAAGGATTGCACTAATGTACACATCATCGAATTTCCACGATAATCCTTTAAAAGTAAAACATAGAACTGACAATGAAAAACACTAAGGGTGTAAACAATATGATCATTAAACATTTGGGGTCTTGTATGATTCAATTAGTGATATCCGACCAGCATAACAAGTTGATGAGTTCAAAAATTTTGTTCTCGTTTGGCTCATTTATATCAGAATAAAACATGAGCAATCCTTTAATTATGATTTTGAATGTTGAATGATTCTAATCATAATAAAATAAATAAATATTTTTTATCATTTTATACACATGCAAAAGCATTAAAAGTAAGAGTAAAAATAAAGCCACGTGCATAATTAATGATTGCTTTGATTGTAGAACATTGTTTAGCCATAATGAAATAAAATGTTTTGTCCATAATTTTTTTTCTCATCCTAGAAAAGAGAATCATCATTTGATTTCTTTTTATTTTATCTTTCTTTAGTCCTGAAACTTAATATCGTATTATTATTTGTGATCTATAACAAATAAGTTACAATGTGAATTTATGTTTACAAGTTTTCATAGCAGTTTAATGATTCAGCAAGCATGAGCAAAAATAAAAACAAACATGATATCTAATTTAAAACATATTTCACCAATCAAATTTGTGATTAGAGAGACTCTCAGAGAACAAGAGCAACCAAAGTTCAATGCCCTTAAAGGTTTTGGGCTCAAAAAATTTGTGCCCCAATTTCTCATGAGATATTTTGTATCATTCTGAGTCAAACATTCAAAAGAAAATTTCAATTACAAATAAGACACTACTCAGATATTTCACTCTCTTTCCATCAGAAAATTAAGATTTTGTTTTAAGTCTCCAAGAGTAAGCTCCAATGACTAACTACCCCTCCCCATAATAACGGAGAGCTTTCAATTAAGGCTTACATTAAAGCGCTAAGTGCTAACCATATAGTAGCAATAGTTAGTTTTGGATATAAAAAATTCAGCGCCTTCACTAAGTGTATAATGCAAAAAATGATGATGAACATGAAAAAAAACTTACGGTTATGTCATCCAAAATTTTCATGGTCTCTGGTTAACTTAATTAGATGAGATAGTGAACCTAACTTGACCAAAAGATCTTTGTCACCAGCCACTCACTAATTGCATTGCCCAAAATAACTTCATGAACCTTGGCAGGTATTTGTCGAAGAGAATAATCTTAATTCAACATTAATTAGTCAGAGGGTCTTGTGCCTCATCAAATGCATCTTATGATTCACAACTCGAGGGGTTAAGCTATTAGTGAACTGAGACTATGGGTTAAAATTCTTATTATTATATTTTATAGTGTCATGAAACCAAAAAAAATTCATTTTGAAGTGAATTTTCCTTATAAACATTATGAAAATCATATGTAAATAGTTGATAAATAACATTTGTTTGCATAGAGTTGCACACAATAGACCTACTCCTAGTTATCATAAGACAATTTATTTGTTTTCGTTGGTGTCTAAGGTGAGTTTTTTTTTTTATTTGCTTTAGGACAGCCGTCAACATCTCCTTTTCTCTTATAAGGTTGTATCCAAGGGTTCTGAGTGGTGCTCTGGCATTATCTCGTTCCCGAGATGGTGTTTTTTCCCCTTGTGCCCTCCCCCTACTCTGTCCTACATTGATTCCCTTCATCCTCACCACTGCCCCCTTATTGCTTCCCCCAAAACAGTAGTCAAGTTATTGTCTTTCCTCAGCCCACCGCCCTCCAACTTCTGGCCTAGCCTGTCTAGCCATCCACCCCTTATACCGCATACGCATAACAAACTATTGTTTTCCTCCCCTCCAGCCTTGCTGCCACCACCTTGAAGACCCCAAGCCGACACCACCTCCGCCATAGACCCACCCAAGTCTAATGTTGTGTGTTGCTTTTGTTGCAATTTCAAATTCTCAGTGTGTTTTATTGTAATTTCATATTTGAATCCAATAATACTATTTTCTTTCATTAGATGTTTTGTTAAATTCTGGTATAATTTGGTATCAACGCTCTAGCTAAACCCTATTTTAATCTTAGGGTTACCAAAACCTAACCCAAACTCCACTGGAAAAGCCTTTGTTGATTTTTCAAATCAGTCAGCCACCTAAACCTTTTCTTTTTTCACCCTAAATCACCCACATACATCCTCTTTCATCTCCCAAACCTAAACCCTAGTCATTCCACCGACAAACAAGCGTCGGAAGACTTTCACAAACTTATCATGAAAGAGAAGCAACAAGAAATCTATCAACTTTAGTAAAAGGCTTACTAAAATTGAGGAAGAGACATAGAAAGATCACCAACGATCGTAAAACGGAGAGTCGAAGAGAAGGAAGGACAATCTGAATCCATTCCATAAGGATGAATCTAATGAAGAAGTGGATAGACCAAGGCGTGCTGGGATTCAGTATCAAAGGAGGTCGAGGAGTGAGTTTTGGAGGATATAAGAGTGAAGGTAGACTTATCAAATTTTTGAGGGTCAGATGAATCTGGATGACTTCATTGAGTGGTTGGAGACTGTTGAAAAGAAATTTTAGTATAAAAAGATGCTAGCATATAGGAGAGTAAACATTGCTGCCATAAAAGATTGGGGATAACCTGCAGAAAGGGAGACAAAGAAAATATAGGAACAAGATCATTACTTGGGAAAAGATGAAGAAGATGCTGAGGAATATCCACCTCCACACTACCTTCAAGCCATGTTCTTGAGGCTACATCCCTTACATCAGGGTGAGTTGTCAGTAAAAGAGTTAACAACAAAGTTTGAGAAGCATATGTTGAAATATGAACTGAGAGAGCCAGACAAAAACACCAAATTCAAGTATTTGGGAGACTTGAAGTCAGCCATCAACCATGTCGTTTAGTTACAGTCTTACTAGTCATTGAGTGATGTTCAGACATTAACCTTGGAGGTGGAGATCAGTAGAAGCTGATCGGAACCCCGCTATTCAAAAAGTCACACACAGTATGAGCCAATAGGAGTAACCTAAGAAAGGAGTGAAAACTGTACAGATACAATTTTGATTTAATATATAAGCCGCTTAAAAGAAATTGAAAAAATGCTCTATTTAAATCAGGTAGAATGCCACTTATAATGCTAAAAACACTGTTATCACCATTCAGCCCATTTTATTTTTCCCAACATAAGATGCATTGATAAGAAATTGCATCTAAAAGTCACTCAAATAATAACCTTTTTTATTTTTTATTTTTTTTGTGAAAAGGCTAGATCTTAAGGAAGTACAACACACAAAACAGTCACTAGTGACACTGTTCTAGGGCTCCTAGAAGGTGTTTAGAAAGTGGATTTAGTGGGGGAGAAGGTTGAGAATGAAAAAATAATGATAATATGTGAGGTTGATGGCGTTTGGAAAGAGATAAAAGGCATTCAATTGCAGTCTGGACAAAGAACTGCAAATCGAACGGTGAACAATAGATACAGACAGAGAGGGGCATCCATTACATGTTCCTGAGCAGGCTACAAACACAAAACTTGCAATAGAAAGAGACTAAAGCATCCAAAGAGCATAAAATCATAGAAGAAACTCTACAAATATATAAAACAAAAGCTACTACCTCAAAACAACAAATATTATATCTATAGTCTCCTAATAAAATTAATTGGATACAAACCAGAAGCATTTTACACAGAAATTAGGGCAAACAAAATATTTTATTTCAATAACTCCAAATAGCATACTTAAATGCAGAAAGATAAGTACTTATAATTCGATAAGTAGGCGATCTCTCCCAAACCCTAACCCTATGACTCAAGGCAGCAATCTCATCATAACTCTAACCCCAAGCATAATAAGCACTATTTCTTGCCCACAATAATAACTAATGAAAGACTAAGGGTCTGTTTTGGGGGGGGGTGCAGTAAGCCTGCGGTGCAGCGAGTAAAAGCGACACCATGTTTTTTTTTCGTTTGTTTTGCAACTTCGCGACACAGTGGCCGCGAAGTTGCTTCGAAGCCGACCACGGGATAACCCTCGCTGCCCAGCTTCGCCCTAGTGATTTTTACCCTTTACCCTGCATTCGGTACCCATCTCGTTGCTTCCTCGCTACCTCTTCTCTCGAGAACCCTAACGCAAACCTACTTCAGGTATGGTAAATCAGTCTCTTCTATTTGCTTTTGCGGGTTTGTTTGGCGACTTCTCTGCCTTCCTTCTTCCCTGTTATTTCTGCCATATCTGGATTTTCTCATTTGTTCTCCGCATTTCTGTGTTTGTATTTTGGAGGATCTCCTATGTCTTGTTCTGTTGTTGCCTGTTCTTGCGTATGGCTTTAACGATGATATACGGCTTGATGAGAATCTTTTCTACAGATATTATTTGTATTTTTGGGTTACTAGTGGCCGGATCTGACCTATTTAGTTTAGAACTTTAATGATTTTATTGCTTTAGTTGAAATCCAGAAGGAGACTGATAAATAAATGAAAGTTTAACCATTTGTAGGGGATTTGAGGTGGTGCATTTCGGTTATGCTTCTACTGTTAGCATTCGTTTGTTGTTCTTTGTTGCTTCCCCTGTTATAGGTCTGGGCAGTATGATTTAACGATTCTATTGCTTTAACTGTCCGAGCAATATGATTATTGCAGTGATTTTGAAAAATCTCATTGAAATTTGACTTTAAGAAGTTGAAATTATCGTGGCATTATCATGTTATTACAATGAGTTCAACTTATTATATTACAGGGAGTCATGTAAGAATCGAAGTGTTGTATCTTCTTCTTTATTGCTTTAATAAAATTTTTTGGTTCATTTCCTGTGGATGTAGGTCATCTTGACTGAACCACGTTAAATATTGTGCCGCCTTTTTAACATTTTGTATTAGTTCGTTAATTTTTTTGTTCATATTGGATTGGGATGCTTTATGTTAGTCCGCTTTGTAAACATGTACTAAACACTTAAATTTATTTCATAATTATCATTGCTATTAAATATTTACATTTATTAATCAATTTAATAATTAATATATATATATATATATATATATATATATATATATATATATATATATATTAATAATACATATATATAAGTTTTAAGAAAATAAATACGGTTTCCTTATATTTATAAAACTAATGCGGTTTCCTTATGTTTATATATATAATAGAAAATACTTAAATTTACTCCATATATATATTTACTTTTATTTATTTACATATATTTTCAATTTAATATTTAAAAATATAAATTTTAAAATAGTTTTAAGAAGCAGGGGCAAAAAAATCATTTTTCCAGAAAAAGCTGCCCCACAGTGATCCACTGAAAATTTGATAGTTTTTACTGTTTATTTCATATCTATTTTTGATGATATTGCATTATAAAGGAAGGTATTTTGTATGTTTTCTAGTTTTTGGTACAAGAAATGACTTTTGGAGAAAAAAAGTAAAAATGGTTCAATTAGGAGCAAAAACGAGCAAAAACACAAATTTTGGCCTGACACATTTTGATAAGTATTTCTTTGTTTAATCTCTTTTACACTTCTTACATATTTTTTAATGAGATTACACTTTAAAGAAATGTTTTTTTATGTTTATTTTGTAGGACTATCTGTTAGGAATGCAATGCAACTAAAATGGGGAGAATCAGAGCTAAAACGGAGCCAAACGAAGCAAAATGGTAGAGCTGCGCAGAGTAGGGCGCCGAACGGCGCCAGTGTCCCGATGTTGACCTCATTTTTGGTGAGGTCTTTCCTTTACTCTTAGTGATTAGGATCTAGCCATAGGTTTTCTCTTTGACTATCCTAGAGGATTAGAGATGGGAACCACCACTTAGAAATTCAAACACTTCTTAACTCCCTTCAAACCCCACATGTTTGATTGTAAACCCCAAAGGTCACCTGGAGGGTTGAAATCAATATGTGGACGTTCAAGGATGAGTTCCAAATAGGATTCTTTGGCCTTAGGATTACCTTGGGTGACTTGGTCTGGTGATGGTTAGCCTGCACACACCACACTCTCACACACATGCCTGAACCCTAAAACCACTCTTACCCAACTTGGCTTCCTGACTCATGTGGGTAACTCATATGGATGGACCTCAACCCCTCAGCCCCTGGCTAAGAGGGTTAGGAACAACATATTGAGTGTCGAAGATGAGTCCTCTCATGGCTCTTGTGAGCTTAAAATGGCTTCATAGCTTAACCAAAATGGTTTCATTTTACTCACATCTAATTAATTTTCAATTTTCCCAAAATTTCAACTTTTAGCCCCCAGAGCTTTAAACCCACCAAACCTACCAATTACCCTTAAAATTGCCCAAAATTTCCAAAATTGCCTAAATTACCCAAAATTCCTCAAAAATCAATCCTAAACATTCCCCACCACTCAAATTGATCATCCATTACCAAATATACCAAAATTTCCAAAAATACCCCCCAATACCCTCCAAATACCCAAAATACCCTTTTTGGCCAAAAATTTCATAAATTCCAAAAATTCACAAAAAATTCCAGAAAATTTCAAATATTCTCAATTTCATTTTGTCCAACTGTTACATACCCCAATTTGGTCAATTTAATCCAATTTGATCAAAAGTCCCAAAGTTGCCCTTAAAGCTCAAAATGACCAACCAACCCAATCCATCCCAAATTCAACCCAAATGTCACCCATGTTTCCCCATATTTGTTTTCAAACCTTCCTAACATCCCCACAAACAAAACCCTAACTTAATTTACCCAATATTTGGACCCAAACTCCACCCAAGTCTAGCTCAAACCAAAATTTCCCAAATTGGCCTAAACCAATCATAAACCCAAACATGCCCAAATCGCAAAATTAAGACCCAAAAAAAATTGAAAACTCTTTTTCACACTCCCATAAACATTTTGCCACATTAATTTTACATCAAACCCAACATTAGCCCAATCTTAGCCCAAGTTAGCCCAATTTGACCCACTTTGACCATATTATTAAAAAAGGCCCAAATTAAACCCAATTCAAATCCAAATTACCCCAAACTTGTTCCAAATCATTCATGGCACATTCCTAAACCAAATGCAATATTTATTTGGCTCAACCTTTTACCAAAATTTCATCCAAAAGGTTCATTTTGAAACATAAAAGCCCATCCCCTTAAAACACATAAAAGCCCATTTTCACCAAATGTAAAAAACCCAAATTTTCAATCCAAAGCCCACATGACATTTCTTTCCATCATCCATTTCAATTAAAGTCTTCCCTAAGTTTCAAAGTCATCATTAAATAATTCCAAATCAAGCCTCATGCCAAAATCATCCCTAAATGCCAAAATTTCTAAAACCTACTTCCATGAAACTAAACCAAGCCATTCCCAAGCCAAATGGAGCCATACATAAGCCACATGAAAGCCATTGGAGATCTTTCAACCTCATCATACTCAAAGTGGCAAAAGGATGGAACCCTTTAATGATTCCCTTAAGAGTGATTAAACATTCCCATGTTTTCCTTAACTCGTGCTTAAGCTTAATTGTACTTGGATTGTGACTTGACCTCACTAATCAACCTGAACCAAATGACTTTCTCTCAGCCCAAATCAGGTCTTGGGGAGGTGCACCCAACCCATTTGCATGGGTTGACCAAAATAAGCCAAAATGAGCTCTCCCCACGTACCATTTAAATCAAACCCCTTTACACATGTCCAAAGCCAATTGAACTCACCAAACCCCAGCATTGACCTCACTGGTCAAGATAGTGACCCATGCCTGCCGGCCAGCCACCTGGGTCGCCGGAAAACACCATACCCGAGAGCTCCATGTGAGCCAAAATTTTAAATTTAAGCTTGCTGAGCTGTCCCATGACCAATGGTCACTGGAGCTCTTCTTCTCCACCCCTGGACAGCTGATCTCAGCCTTCAATTGATCCTGGGAGGCCCTCTAGCCATGGCTATTTAAACAGCCATCCTCCAAGGCCAAAAGGTTGGCTGAAATCAAGTCTCTCAAAAACTCCATACAAGTGGCCTAAACTCCTTCCCTAACATAGAGAAGAAGTTCCCCACTGTTCTCCTGCTCTCATCCCCATTAATTGAGCTCAATTTCAGAGCTTAATTCTCAGGACAAAATAGGACACTCACCAAACCTCCACAGAAACCAAATTAAACTCACCCACACCTTCACTAGACTAAGAGAGGAAGTCCCCCAATGGAAGCCCCCTCACCAGGCCAGCCATTCCTCCTATCGACCAAGCTTTGAAATCGGGTTTGGTGGAAATCATACCTAGGCAATTCACCAGGACCAGAGGTTCATCCGTAGGCTCCTCCAGCTCCAACGAACGTGTTGAGCACATTCAATCGATGCTTCACCTCTTGAACCAAGGTATGGAAACTCCTCTTGTTCCCAAGCTTCCAGTGATTCTCCATTTTGTTTCACTTGATTTAGCTGCATCATAGCCATATGGATGTGTTTGTCTTGTCGAGACGAGTTCATAGATCCCAAGATCATGTGATTTGGTTGATAAATGAGCGAGATCTTAAGTCTAGAAGGTGGAAGGTTCTTGTGTTAGGACGTCTGGGGACGATGAGCGGATGCCGTCCATTCGCGCGTGTATTTGATGGACGGACAGGATCGGGTCGGACGAAGCAACGAGACATGAACCGCGGGCCGCGTGGTGCTGAGTCAGATGGCAACGAAGAATCAGAAGGCGAAGCATGGGGCTTCAGAGCTGCAGAGGATGACGCGGCTCCGACGTGTATAAGTAGAAAAATATGGATTTTCTGATTTAATTAAATACCCAAAACTTTAAAAAACATAACTTTGCATAAAAAAATTATAAAAATAAACTAAAAATATCCTCTTGCTCAGTGAACAGAGGAGAATAATGTGGAAAAAGAATTGATCTATTTGTTGAGTATTTGATTTTTAACTAATTAAACACTGATTTGAGTATATCAATTCTCCATTCACATACACATTTCACCATGGCATGAGACCATAGGGCTTTTGTAGCCTTTGTTCTTGGGAACATTCTCTAAATTTTCCAAGGCCATAGGCCATCTCTATGGCAGGTTATTTATTTTTCAAGTTTATGTGTCTGTTTTTGGTATTTTAATTCTAATAATTAGGATGTTGATTAATAAAATCTAAGAAATTTAGGAGAGGTATCTTATGACCAGAAGACCCTAGGATAATTATGGCTTAACTTAATTCCTTAAAAATGACCCTAATTAGCCCAAATACTTAAAACTGAACTTTAATTAATTAGGAGTAATTATATACTAAAATAACTTGAAATCAATTCTCCACTAATCTTTAGGGTCAGAGGAGTCTTACATAAAAATTTGAGATCAATTTAAAATGATTTAACCACTAAATAAACTATTTAAGTGGCATGACCATTCCTAAACTTCAAAAATTCATAAAACCCAAAATACATTTCAAAAATTCACCAAATTAGTTTTGGAATTTCTCTGGGACAAGAGAAGTCTAAGAAAATTAAAATTGGAATTTTTCTAAAATTTTTATTTTTAACCTATTTTTGAATATTTTAATAATTAAAAAATAATAAAAATCACAAAAATAATAAAATTCACAAAAATGTTTTAATTGGTCTCCTAATCACTTAGGAACCAGTCAAATATTCTTCTTAAGTTTCTAGAAAAAGATATTGAATTTTAAAGGCTTAATGCAATTTTTAATATTAAAAATGGATTTTTCAACCTTTCCCACTAAAATAATTCTAAAAATATAAAGAAAAATCATAAAAATATAAATATTGTTTCTCTGAGTTCCTTGAGGTCAGAGAGATTTAAGAAAAATATAAAACTCACTTTTCAACTTTAATTTTATTTTATAATTATATAATACTCCAAAACTTAAAATAATTATAATAAATAAAATAAAATTCACAAAATCACCAAAATTGGTCCAAGTGGTCCTCAGGTCAGTAGGAACATCCCAAAGTTTTTTTAAGGATAAAAACCTTACCTTGGTCATGTTGTTGAATATTCATGGAAAACCATATGTTTCAAAAAAACTAATTATATAAACTAAATTAAAAATGAAAAAATCTTTCTTTCTCCTCTAATGTCTTAATTAACATGTGAGTGAGGTGACATAAAAATTTCAAGTTCATTTGAGCTCAATTTAGTGAATTATGAAGTGAATAGGCTTAAGAGGGCATAAAGGTAATTAAGGGATTTTAACCCTAATTAATACTTTAGGCCTAATTAAAGAGATGAACATTTGATCCTAAATTTTCTCTTGGATGATTGAAACTTAGGAAAATTAAGAGGTTGAAACCCATTAATCACTATGAAAATATCAAATTGAATATTAATTAATTAATTCATTTAAATTTTGGAAGAATAATTAAAGATTTTGAATTATTAAAATTAGGGATATGACTTAAGAAGGTACCAATTCTTTAATTTAAAATTCCTAAATGGATTAATTCAACAATATTCAACTCTTAATTAATTCTAAAAATGATGATTAAAGTTAATAAATAAAAAGGAAATAATCCTTAATCAAATTAAAGCTCAAAACATTAAATGATTTAGTAATCAAATTAAAATAAATTTAAAACATTTAAAACTAATTTTAAATCACTTAAGAACAAACTTAAAACAAATTTAATACATTAAATAATCTTGAGACAATTCATAATTAAAAATGTGAAAATTAAACCAATTAAAGCCAACCTAAAGTAATACGACTAATTCAGGTCAAATTTAAATCATCAGAATTTAATGAAATTAAATAATTTAAACACTTCTTTCAACTCAAGTAATTTAAAACACTTAAAAGAAAATTAACCTGAACTTTGAAATTAAATTATTTTAAATCATCAATTCAACCTTAATCAAAATGGTTAAATCCCTTAACAAACTAATCTGCCCCTGAAGGCTTTCACACTTATAACCCTTAGGTGGAGTATCAAATGAAATGCTACTTTACTCATTGGATAATCAAATGTCCAAGTTCACTGAGTAAGAAAAAACACTTAATTAAACTCATGGATGACCAATTCACCTGTACAATGAAATTCATTTGGACTCGAAATAATCTTAGAAGCATTAAAAGAATGTTCATGACTCGTCCTAAGCACTTTCTCAATATGATGAGGTTATTTAGAAAAACAATTGAACTTAATTGTTCTTTGGTGAAGAAAATGATCCATAAAACACAAGAACCTAGACGTCATAGGAATTGACTAGCAATAGGATTAGGATTTTGGTAGACAACTAGAACCTTCCCTTAGCTTTACCTAGGTGTTTCTTGTAAATATCTAAATGCCCTGACATGCATTTTAAGTGCATCCTGGAATGACGAGAAGACCCGCCATGTACGATTTTATTTTATTGCAATTTATTTACCTGCACTGTACTTTACTTCTCTTGCATGTTAAACAGCAATGTCACCCTACATGAAAACTGATACTTTTAGGATAGCCACAAAATTGAAACATAAAACTAAATTAAAATCAACAGCAAGATAAAATTCACCGCCACAACATTTAAAAGATAAAACAACTCAAAATTTAATCACAATCAGAACAACAAAACTACAACTACAACTAAATTAAAACGTCTCGTTGGATGATCGGGAATCCCTTGGATGATGTAACCTACGTGTTGCTAACTAGATTTCTCACGGTCTAAATGAAAGTGTGGAACTCATTCAGTTGAGTTTAGAAAATTTATTTGGACTAAGTAAATCTGTTGAAAATAGCAGTGCCGGGATGACGAAACTGTGGGATCTTAATCTGTTCTGCTTAATCAACTTTAAGATTTATTTTAATTAAAACATTAAGACATTTGAACCTTATAACTCTTCTAAAACAAAACACTTATCTCATCTCTTGATTGCCATCTTCTAAAACTAAACCGCTGCAACAACAATGAGCTTGGAGCACAGTGGGCAGCACGACCATCTTCGTCAGCAAAACTTGAGTCTACACCAGCAAAACCTTTCTTAGAATTAAATAACCGAGTCATAAGACTTCGAGGTAGTTTGCCTAGTGCAACATAAATCCTCAACATTTCGTTAGGCATTTGCATAATCATGTTATGCAAATTAAGGCCTAACCGGTCTTAGGACTCTGAGGTAGTCGTTTGGTACGATATAAACCCTCACATCTTCGAGGCTATTTGTATGATCATGTCATACAAATATAAGTCCTAATTAATTAAAATTGGCAGGATTGGAACATTAAATAATATTCTCAAATTGGAGCCAAACCATAGGATAGTTGGGAAGTCACCGAAGTCCGCTTCGGGTCCGTGACATCCCCTACTTCTCTTCCATTGAATTCCCAAAATAAGCTGTTCTAAATTTGAGCTATTCCCTATTGAAATTCTGAAATTCAATCCTTTGAAACATTAAACTTTGAAATTCTTGAGAGCAAAACCATTGATTATTATCGAGAGTTTTCTTAAATGATTCCCGTCATTTAAGATGTAATTAACTATAAGGGCTTGCCTTTATAGGGAACTTTAAGAACCCAGGTAATATAAACCCTGCTTAATTTCTTTATATTAAGTAGGGGAACTTGTCGGCTTATAAAATTGGTTCGCAGACCAAACGGATGTCACAAATCTTCTAGTTTATTTAATCGAGCCCCATCATCAAGTAGTGTGTCTATTCCTTGGGATAGGTACACGGTTTGTGATGTGGTGCTCGTTTATATAAACTATTTGAGATGTGAGATCGGTTTGATTTCATATCTTAAAATTTTCAAACTTAAAATTATTTTCAAAATCAAATGCTACTTTCCAAATTATATATATATATATAAATTAAATTTAAAATCTAAAAAATTCGCCGACAACTTTTGTAGGCAACCCCTTTTTAAAACACACAACCTAAAAATAAGCCGTGCAATTTCTAGCGACTCCGCTGGGGATCTAGTTCCTCTCTCCATCTTGATCAGATGGTTTTGCTTTCATAAATCGGTAGTGAATCCATGCCCCTTATGGATCAAACTATCACTCTTTCCGTTGACATACCACGTCCACTTCTGTCTTGAACGGGTATAGTCAACTCTCTTGCACTCTGGAGCCACTGTTTAGACACCCCTAAATAGAGAGGTTCCGGAATCTTTTTTTGCCTCTAAGAGGCGGGGTGGACCCAATAGGTGTTAACTTAGGAGCGGTCCTTCGAGTTGAGAAGTCTTACAAGACTTTCTCTTCCTTTCCAATTCTGGATTAGGTCCCTTCCCTTCTCTATAACCTTCCTCCTTTAATTGTTTCGTTCTTAACAAGCAAACCCTCTAATAAACAACCCCTTAATAAACAAACTCTTTTAAAATCACAAATACACGAATAAAATAGAACCTGAAAATACCATGTAAATAAAACTAAGAAAATGAAAAGTAAATGAAAATGTGTTCGGACTCTTTTTGGAGAAATTCTTTTTCGTCCTAATTTTGTGACGGAAGGAAGCATAATTCAGGACTAACGTTCGGAATCTACCCTGCTGAAAATGTCTGCACCGAATTTGATTTTCTCCTTCATCAACGGAATAGACTTAGCTGTCTACAAGGACGAACTGATCGATGATGCGATCATTCACTTTGGACAAGGATTCGACAATACGGACATTAAGTTCACAGATGTTACTATTTTCACACTAATGAACAAAGTACCGGAAGCTGAGGAGCCCATATTTGAGTTCAACTTGAAGTCAACTCAAGAGTTTCCTCCTCTGCAAAAGGTCCCAGTTAGAAGAAATATTGTTGTTCATAGGAGGTTAGCTGCTACCCCTAGGACGGTCATCTCTACCCCCACCGGTCTGGTCATCACTGCACCTACCCGGCTCCCGCCAAACTGAAAGGGAAAGAAGTCCAAGTCGGTGATGAGCCTGTTACCGTGGAGGGTTCAGATTTTACTGTAATACCGTCTGTTTTTGAGATAGGGTCCAGTTCAAAATTTGCACCCTTAACCCGGACGCAAAGAAGGAATAAGAATAGAAAGATCGCCAGGATCAGAAAGGTCAGAGCTGCTGAAGCTGCCTTTCTTGAAGAAATTCTTGAGAAAGAAGAAGAAATGCCTGAGATCTCACGGCTGTTGGAAGGAAGTAGATTCCACCATCTCTCTGCTACATCTGACGAGGAAGATGCCCGAAGGATCGCCGCTGCGTTACCCTGACCTGCATACTACAGTGATTGTAAGAACAAGAAGAGTAAGACCACACTGCTTGCTCGCTTGCAAGCCGTGGTGGAGAAGATAGCTAGAAAGAAGGGCTGCCCCGTGTCAGAAATTCTGAGAAGGATGGGATGAATACCAGCTAGATCCCGCTTCGGACCACGAGTAGACCCCTTCACTGCCATAGAAAGGCCAAGGAAGCAAGTACGAGCTAATGAGAGTAGTTCTCCTGTTGTCGTATCAGGTCACCATATTAGGGAGCATACCACCTGCCAACGTACAGCCGACAGACCATCTGGTTCTAGGCCTTCTACTACAAGAAGGATGGTGTGGTAACCTATTATTGCTGAACCGATACCAACAGAACGCTCTGGAAAGAGAAGTCTCGTCAGAAAACCTGAATCTGAGGAAAGTGTTACGGCTCTAAAAGAGACTCCTGAAGATGAAGTTCGACAGTCGTCACCTGACAACTGCGAGACCGTTAGGAAAAGACCACTTAAGGAGGCTATAGGAAAGCTAAGAACTAACATCCGACGATTGGCAAGAGAAAGAAAAGAAGAACTGGGAAATGAAGTGGATTCATTAGAATTCACGGATGAAGAGTTTGTCGAGGTCAACATGGTCAATACCCGAGCGTCGTCAGCTTTGCAAGGAGCTCCGTCAAATTCAGAAGGAGACGAACCAGAAGCAATGAGAGCACGTCTTCGAGAAAAGGATGACACGATCTCTCGGATGGAGAAGAGGATGGAGGAGATGGTGGCCGCCTTAGCCACACTCCAGAGTCAGCCTCAACCTCAGAAGGAAACACCTCCAGAGATCATTCACATTGCCGTTGGAGGAAAATAAGTTAGATCCGTCAACGGAGATGAACAGCCAAAGAAAGATTCAGCGCAGAGCATGATTCCCGAAAAGGATATCAAGAATATGGTGGAACAGCAAGTACGAGAAGCCTTAGCCCAGTCTAAGAGTGGAGCATCTATTCAGACGGGTAAACCTTACCTTAAGGAGTTTGATGCAGTCCAATACTTGAAGGGCTTCGTACCACCTCTGTTTAAGACTTTTGACGGTACAGGGAATCCCCGGCAGCATGTTGCACACTTCCGTGCTAGTTGCTGCAATGCCGGTGGGAGCGATGCTTTACTCTTTTGTCAGTTTGCCAGCAGCTTGTCAGGGATTGCTTTTGATTGGTATGCAGAACTTCCGAATGGTTCGGTCAAGACTTTTTCATAATTAGAAAACCTTTTCGTTAAGCGGGTTGCTGGAGCCCGACACCACATCACTATCAGTGATCTAGTGGTGGAGCAATAGAAACCGAACGAAACCCTGGTGGATTACATACTTCGATGGAGGAATTTAAGCATGAAGTGTGAACCACAGCTTCAAGAACAGCATGCAATCGGTATCTTGTTGAAGATTATCCATGGCCCGATAGCACTTCTCCTTAAAGGATTCACAATTAAGACTTTCGAGAAGTTGCTTAGCAAGGCCGGGAGCTTGCAAGAAGAGGCAAAACAGCAGAGTTTCGTTGACAAAGCTGATAAACAGAAACCAATGAAAGCGTTCAAAAAGAAATCAGGAATCATCGCGGTAGTGGATATAGGTAAACATCCAGTGCAGATACAGCTAGAGCGACCATAACCAAGTTATCAACCACCGCAATGGATTTATCAGCAACCTCAGCAGATTTATCAGCAACCTCAGTAGATTTATCAGCAACCTCAGCAGAGCTATCAACAGCCTCGACCAAGCTATCAATCACGGCGGCATGATCAACCGCCGCCTCGTCCACCGCATGACATGAAGGAGCTTTTGAATAACGAATACCCCTTCAAGACTGAAGCAGTGTCCAAGATGTTTTGCAGTTTAATGAAGACACCTGACTTTCAGTTACCAGAGCCCAGGAGGCCAGAAGAAGTCGACAAGAAGGATCATCCAAATTACTGTCCCTACTATAGGATGCTCGGACACAAGATAGAAGACTGCTTCACCTTCAAGAATTGGCTCGAGGATAACCTTTGGAAAGGGAACATAACGATCCCAAAGGAATACATGAAGGTGTCCAAAAAGGAGATTCCGTCAATGTTATTTCAACGGATCATATTGTTCCGATAGACCCGTACACAACTGACGATGGATGGAGTACTGTTTGGACGAAGTCTTCGAAGAAAATTTTGGATCACATCCAGACTGCTTCGGTGCACGCTTCAGTTTAGAGTTCGAAACCTGCCAAATTGGCACTATCTCCTGCGATTGAAGAACCGTCCCAGAAGGAGGAGAAGATCGTGGAAGAAGAGAAGACCGAGGCTCCGAAGGGTAGAGTAGGGGCTGCTTTTCCTAGGATGGTTGTTTCTGATTCGTGGGAGAAATCTCTCAGACCTCTGACTCTGTATGATTATTTGCTTGTCCCAGCGGGATCTTATAATGATAAGAGTTTTGGTGTTGGTTATGTTTTGACTGTTTCCAACAATTACGTAACTAACGACAACCAACCTAATCCGGATCTCGATTTCGATACAATTAACGATTCTCAAATCATACAAAACCTCGATAACCCAGACAAAGGAGAAGATGTTCACAAGAATGGCTATGAAAGCTCAGCAAGCAACGGGTCTGTTTGTGAATTCCGAGGAGCTCCGATTGCAATAGAATTAGAGCCGTCAGATTCCGAAGCAATTTCAGAAGAGTCGGTCGTTCTGATTCAAGAGGAGGCACCAGTAAATTTAGAAGAGATAACAGAAGTTAATCTGAGAAGTGAAAAAGTTCTACCCCCGAGAATGGGTCCAAAGGATAAAGTAAAGCAGTGGTTGCTCAGGAAGAGCCAACCCCAGCAGAAGAATTGCCCATTCAGGAAGAGGTTGAAGAACCTAATAATAAAGTAAACTATAACGTGCTAGACCATCTTAAGAAAATACCAGCCAAACTGAGCATCTACGACGCCCTGATCCTGTCAAAGGAGATGAGAGAAACTCTGATTAAAGTCTTACTTGATCCAAAAATTTGTTTAGCTCAAATGGCCGGTAATTCCTTAGACGAGGTTTGCTCGTTGAAAGAACAACGTGGTGTTACCTTCACGGACAGTGATCTACTACTTGGAACATCTGATCACAACCGGTTGTTGTACATTTCAGTCTCCATCGAGAAGTTCTTGCTCTCCAGGGTGTTTGTTGATCCTGGAGCATCAATCAACCTAATGAAACTTTGGACGTTAGCATACTTGGAAATTGATGCCCGTGATCTCGAAACGCACAGGATGATGCTAAGAGGTTTCAACCAGAAAGGAGAAAGAGCTCTTGGATCAATAACACTATTAATGAAGATCGATGATTTGGTGAAGACAACCGCAAAATTCCATAGATTCTGAAACATCGTTCAACGCTCTACTGGGTGAGCCGTGGATCCATGAAAACTGGATGGTACCGTTGTCTCTGCACCAGTACATAAAGTATTATGCAGGAGGGCGAGAACAGTGCATCAAATGTGACATGCAACCGTTCTCCGTACACAAAATCGAAATCCACGAAGATGCAGCCTACTATGCGCCTCCGAAGAAAACTATATTTTCCAAAAATGTCATACCAAATGAAACAAAGAGAGTTCGAGACGATGAAGAGCCTGAAATTCTTGTTCAACAGTTACTCACCACACCCTTACGGCGAGATGGTGAAGGGTTCTCTAGAACTCGCACCCGAGGTTGAGGTCGAGGAAGAAATGATGGAACAGTCGAACAGAAGAAACCGGTCATCGATGTTGATTGGGAGAATAGTTCTGAAGAAAAAGAAGTCAGTAAAGAAGCAATGAAGATAAATCAAAATAAACCTCAGTTCAAGATCTCTCTCGAAGATGAAAAGAATGAAGAATACAAAGCGATGTACGAGAAGATTAACTGCTGTGTACATACTATGACCCTAACCCCGATCTATCCTAATAAGATTGAGGGTATGGTGGTCAAGGAAGTGCATGGTGGCGGTGCTAAGCCAATCAAATTCTACCCTGGTGCTTCTTCTTCCAAAATTGAGAATGATGTAAAATTTGAAGATGTTGCTTCATCTGAATTAATGGAATTGTCTTTTGAGTAGTATTCTCCATGTGTTCAAAATTTAATTCAACGTGGTGTCTTGCCTAAGCAATGGAAGAAAGATCAATCTCAGCGCTTTGAAAAATTATGGAATAATGCTAGTCGACCTCCCAGTTCAAAGCATGGTCTCGGATTCGGCACAGTAGCATCAGCTGACGATTTAGAATTTTGCTTGGTTGTCACTTGCGAGCTTAATGAAGACTGCTTGGAAGCTTCAAATAATCTTGAAGATCTACCAATCGAAGACGCTTCGCCAGAATTTGATGAAGAAATTAAATCTACAATAGACGAGTTAATGGAAGTTAACTTAGGTACTAGCAAAGAGCCTAGGCCGACCTTTGTTAATTCCTTACTCAATAAAGAAGACTCTGAAAACATGATCAAGATAATAATGGAATTCAAGAACTGTTTTGCTTGAAGTTATGATGAAATGCCAGGATTATCTCCAGAAGTCGCAGTTCACAGGCTAGGAGTGGATCACACTACTGTTCCAGTCAGACAAGCTCCGAGAAGAATGCGTCTAGAAATTGAACAACAAGTTATAGCTGAAGTTAAGAAGCTAATAGACGCTAAATTTGTCCGTGAAGAACAATACCTAACTTGGTTAGCCAATGTGGTACTAGTCAGAAAGAAGAATGGTCAGATCAGAATCTTTGTGGATTTCAGAGATTTGAATAAAGCGTGCCCAAAAGATGAATTCCCGCTACCAATTCCAGAATTGATGATCGACATCGCCTCGATGCACGAAGTCTTCTCTTTCATGGATGGATCGTCAGGATACAACCAGATAAAGATGGCACCAGAAGATGAAAAGCTCACAGCCTTCAGAACGCCAATCGGAGTATACTGCTACACAGTAATGCTTTTCGGATTGAAGAACGCAGGAGCAACCTACCAAAGAACAATGACAAGGATTTTTGATGATCTCATTCACAACCAAGTCGAGTGTTACGTGGCTGATGTGGTCATCAAAAGCAAATTGAAAGAAGATCACTTGTATGATTTGAGAATTGTTTTCGAGCTATTAAGACAATTTAACCTTAAGATGAATCCCCTGAAATGCGCCTTCGGCGTCGCCTCTGAGAAATTCTTGGGATTTGTTGTCCGACATCGCAGAATTGAAAACGATCTGGAGAAGATTAAAGCTATCTTAGAAATGCCGCCTCCCAAAACCTTGAAACAACTACGATCCTTTCAAGGTAAGTTGGCATACGCTTTATTTCAAATTTGTCAGGAAGGTGTCAGCTTTTTTCTACTTTGGTTAAGAAGGATGTCAAGTTTACTTGGGACTCCAAATGCCAGCGGGCTTTCGAGGACATTAAGCAGTATTTAATGACACCTCATGTCTTAGCAGCCCCAGTCTCGGGTAGAACATTGATACTTTATACCGCGACTTTAGACGACTCCCTTGGAGCCCTGCTAGCCCAGGTCAATGACGAGGGGAAACAAAACGCTCTCTACTACTTAAGTCGTTGCCTAATTCCGACGAAAGTAAAGTATCCTTTGATTGAAAAGCATTGTTTGCTCTGATCTATGCCGCTCAAAAGCTCAGGCATTACATGCTTTCTCATAAGGTCAACCTTATTTCGAAGTTTAATCCATTGCAATAATTGATGACCCGACCAATGCTTTCCGGCAGACTTGCCATGTGGTCGATGATATTATTGCAATTTGATATAAATTTCGTTCCGCTTCGTGCTGTAAAGGGACAAGTCTTGGCAGACTTTCTCACCGCATACCCTTTACCGGCAGAATTGCCTCTCAACGAAGATTTTCCAGACTAGCAAATAATGAGCCTAGAAGTCCCCGATGATCAGCGTTGGGAACTATACTTCGACGGAGCATCTTCAGCACAGAAAGACAAAGAATTGCAAACGATAGTGCCCGGTAAGGCAGGAATTGGACTAATCTTTATAACACCGGACCGGGGGATGTTAAGGTATTCCTACCATATAACAGGGCCGTGTTTGAATAATGAAGCAGAATATGAAGCCCTTATAACTGGACTGGAGTTGACCATTCAGATGGGGATAACAGACATCAACATCTATGGAGATTCTCAGTTGATCATACAGCAGGTCGCAGGACAGTACAGGATTCTGAAACCAATGCTCGAGCAGTACTTTCATTATGCAATAAAGTTGTTGGAGCAGATTCCGAATGTAACAATCTACAAGATCCCCAGAAGAGAAAATGCCCTTGCAGATGCGCTAGCTCGCCTCGCAAAAGAATTTGCCTGCTTGCAGGATGAATCAGTCAAAATGTCAGTTCGGGGACGACAGGTCCTATCACAGCTAGACATGGATGCAATGCACCAGTCAGAAAAGGAAGAAGAAACAGTTGCAGCAGTAGCAGAAACTACAGAGGATTGGCGGCAACCATTAATAGACTACCTACAAACAGGAAACCTATCGGACGATAAGTCATTAGCCCATCAAATCAAGAAAAGAACTCTGGCATACACATTAATAAACAATACATTATACAGAAGGTCTTTCGACCAGATGTGGCTAAGCTGCCTGAGTGGGTCCGAGGCTCGTGAAATTGTTAAGGAAGTGCACTCAGCGCTTTGTGGCGCTCATCAGTCGGGTCTGAAAATGAATATGAAAATGAAAATTAAAAGATTAGGGTACTACTGGCCCTCGATGATGACTGAATACATGAGAGTTGCCAAGAGTTGTCACTAATGCCAAGTGCATGGAGTGGTTCTACATCAACCTCCAAATGTGCTACATCCAACAATCGCGTCGTGGCCATTTGAGTGTTGGGGCACAGACATTGTGGATCCGATAGAACCGCCTTCTTTAAGAGGACATCGTTTCATTCTTGTAGCAACAGATTAATTTTCCAAGTGGGCAGAAGCAGTACCGCTCAGAGAAGTGAAAGCACATGGCGTGCTACAATTCTTCAAGAATCAAGTCGTCTACCGTTTCAGAGTACCACGCAAAATTATCTCAGACAACGGGTCCGCATTCAGAAGTACGAAGATCAACAATTTCGTCAGAAGGCACGGGATTGATTGGCGCTATTCGACGATCTACTACCCAAGAGCGAACGGCTTGGTCGAGGCTTTTAATAAAATTCTCATCCAAATTCTAAAGAAAACCTTGGACGAAAATAAAAGAAATTGGCACGAGAAGTTGTTAGAAGCCTTATGGGCCTACAGGACAACTTTCAGAACTCCCACTCAGTCTACACCGTACGCTCTAGTGTACGGGTCCGAGGCAGTCTTGCCCTTGGAAGTCCAGCTTCCATCTCTCAGAATTGCAGTTGCGAACAATATTAATACGAAGAAAATACCAAACTACGACTAGAAGAACTGGAAGGCTTGGAAGGAAAACGACTTTCAACACAACAGAATCTGGAACTATATCAAGCCAAGATGATCCAGGCTCATGACAAACTGGTCTGCCCAAGGACGTTCAAAGTCGGTGACTTGGTTCTAGTTCTCAGAAGACCTATTCTTGCACACCGCAAGATAGGAGGTAAATTTGAACCGACTTGGGAGGGGCCGTTCATGGTCGAGACAGTCTAATCTTGAGGTTCCTACCAACTTGTGAATTGTCGTGGAGAACGATCTATGCTTCCAATCAATGGACGATATTTGAAGAAGTATTACGCAACCTGATGTTTCAAAGGATGAACTTTAAAAAATGAAGTCTCATTCCTAGAAGCACGAGTGGAGTAATCATTTGTAACAGGGTCCGAATCCAAAATATAAAAATGGATGATAAAAAATCATTAACAAAAAATGTGTTAAAAAGAAAATATGTGAAATCATAATAATAAAATTTTGATCCTTCATTTCAAGTCAATCTCACTCCTAATCTTTCCTCATTTATTTCCCTTTCCTTTAAAATTTGAAAAGGAATGAATAAGAATTTTCCATTTAATAAGTAAATTTTCTTATTATTCTTGTTCTAAGTACAGCCCCTGATCCTTTCCTTGCTTTTTTTGTAGGGAAATGTCGAACGGGCGGTTGGTTTTGAACTTTAAGAATGGCGTGAGTCTAGCACTCGACGAAAAGAAGATGAAGGATGGGGCCATGATTAAGATCGACTCTGATTTCACACCGGCCGGCTTACAGTATGAGGAAACTGATTGGACCCCGATTGACCGAGAAGAGTTCCGCAGCCAGACAGTGATGAAATTAGGAGGCCCGAGTCAGCAGTCTACCAGCAAGAAAAGGAAAGTAAACGCCGCTTATGCAACAGGATAAGAAAAGAAAGTCAAGTCCGTGGTTGCTACAGCAGAGGGCAGGCTTGTCAGCGTCGTGCCCCCAGAAATTCAAGAGTTAAGGAGAGCTACTCTCACTCCTATGCAGCGAAGAAACAAGAACCACCGCATTCACAGGATGCTGAGCAAGCTAGTGGCGGACCAACATGAAGAGAAAGTTGCTACCGTTAGTGCAAATAGTTCGAAGAAGCTGGTTCGTCAGAAACCAGAAAAGAGGATATCAACTCCAAGAACAGCGGAAAAGATGAAAGAAATTTTGAGAAAAGAAGAAACAGAGTCAGCATCACGACGCCAGAAAGATCCACCAGTTTTGAAGAGTCTTGTTGTGAAAGAAACCCCGGAGGATTTCTTGACAAAGACTATCCCCGAGGAGTCGAGACATGCAGGAGAGTGTGCTGGGGTTGAACCATATATCATACAGTGCGTTACCAGACCTCGCCGATTGCAAATAATTCCAGAATACGAGCTGGAGAAATTGTAGAAAGTTGAAAAGAAAACCTTCGAATATTTTGAAAGAATTCGAGGCAAAAAGATCAACATCCTGGAAGGCCTTGAGCTGCATACGGATGTGTTCTCAGACTACGAGCAGCGGCAGATTGTAGACTGCGTTGTCGAGCTTCAGAAGATGGGCCGAGCTGGTCATTTGAGAGAGAAGACCTACTCAGAACCCCGAAAGTGGATGAAAGGAAAAGGAAGAGTTACAATCCAGTGCGGTTGTTGTTACAACTTCACCGACGATAAAAAGGGAAATCCACCCGGGATACTCCGTCACAGTGAGGTGGATCCAATGCCGAGAATCATAAAGGATGGTAAAGAGGATGGTGACATGGAAGGTACTGCCTGCATATTGCATACCCAACAGCTTCATCATCAATATATACAAGAAAGGCGACTGCATACCGCCACACATAGATCATCATGACTTCGTCAGACCCTTCTACACAGTGTCTTTCATCAACCAGTGTAACATCATGTTCGGATCAGACCTCCGGATAGCAGGCCCTGGAGAATTTCGAGGGCCGGTGGAGATTCCTCTACCGGTAGGTTCCGTCTTGGTGCTAAAAGGAAATGGAGCAGACGTAGCAAAACACTGCATTCCAGGGGTGCCTGTTCAGCGAATCTCCGTCACTTTCAGGAGGATGGACGACAGCAAAATGTCTTTCCACTTTCAACCAGATCCAGAGTTAGAGAGCCTTCAGCCCTACGAGTTGTGAGTTACATGGAAAATAGCACACCTCCAGTGCACATCCAAACGGCATTCCTGTCAAGGGTGGCTTGGAAGGTGATGTTATTGTCCATGTGTCTCACTATTCAGACATGGATTTCGACAGATGCTCTTGGAAGAAACTTGCAAGGATCTTACACAATCTGTTTTTTGATTTATGAGGATTGTATGAGATACTGAATTTCCAAGGAAAATATCATCATGTTTATGATCAGGCTATATGATGTATTTTCAATAAATTGGAATGGAAACGACCATGTTGTGTTTTGCCTTCACCTCTTTTGTGCAAATTGGCTGGGAAACACAATTAAGTTAAATGAACTTCGAACGAAGAACGAAAAGAAAGAAGAAAATGAATAAAGAACTCTTTTTAAGAATCTAAATGTCAAAACGAATTCCAAAAAAAAAAAATAAAATAAAATAAAATATAACGTGAACTCTAATTTAATAAAAATGAAATCGAATCATTAAAATGAACAAAATGAATCTAAATCTCGAATTGTAAACAAAAGAAATGAATAATAAAAAATAAAAAAATAAAAAATCCAAATCAAAATGAAAATTCAATCTTAAAAATCAAAACAAAATCGAATCACTAAAAGACAATGAAAACGAATCTCCGAATCTGAAATCCCCAGCCTCCGGCTGTTCTCAAATATTTTCGACTCCCCGCGATTCCTTCCTCTTTTTGAGAAGGTCGACTGAGTCTACTGACACAAAACCACGAAATTTTCGATTTGGTTCTGATGGCATGGATTCATATCCTTCGCCAAACAATCAAACTTTGATCAACTTTCTTGGGATGTGAAACACTTTCATGTCTCATTCTAATCTTCTGTTAAACTAAATTTTCCTCAAAATCTTCGAAACCCAAATCAAATACCAACTTTTGGGATTGGTACCTAACTTCCAGTTCCCATTCTTCTGAGACTGGTACCTAACTTCCAGTTCTCATTTTGAGATGATACTCAAGGTTCGATTCTCTTCTATGAATGTTCGCTAATCTCACACTCTTTCCGAGAATTTTTTTTCCGCATTCTAATCCTCCGACTTGGGTATAAGACCAACAAGGCATCCTGATCTTGGTGTCCGCTAATCCCGCACCCCTTTCGAGAATTTTTTTTTTCTTCCGCATTCTAATCCTCTGACTTGGGTATAAGACCAACAAGGCATCCCGATCTCGGTGTCCGCTAATCCCTCACCCCTTCCGAGAATTTTTTCCGCATTATAATCCTCCGACTTAGGTATAAGACCAACAAGGCATCCTAATCTCGGTGTCCGCCAAACTCGCACTCTTTCCGAGAAATTTTTCCGCATTCTAATCCTCTGACTTGGGTATAATACCGACAAGACATCCTAATCTCGGTGTCCGCTAATATCGCACTCTTTCCGGAAACTTTTTTGCATCCTAATCCTCCGACTTGGGTATAAGACCAACAAGGCATCCTGATCTCGGTGTCTGCTAATCTCGCACTCTTTTTGAGAATTTTTTCCGCATTCTAATCCTCTGACTTGGGTATAAGGCCGACAAGGCATCCTGATCTCGGTGTCCGCTAATCTCGCACTCTTTCCGAGAAACTTTTCCGCATTCTAATCCTCCGACTTGGGTATAAGACCAACAAGGCATCCTGATCTCGGTGTCCGCTAATCTCACACTCTTTCTGAGAAACTTTTCCGCATCCTAATCCTCCGACTTGGGTATAAGACCAACAAGGCATCCTAATCTCACTGTCCACTAATCTCGCATCCTTTCTGAGAAAATTTTTCGCATTCTATTCTTCTGACTTGGGTATAAGACCGACTAGGCATCCTAAACTCGGTGTCCGATAAATGCACACTCTTCCGAGACTGGTAACTAACTTCCAGTTCTCACCCCTTTCAAGGTCGGCACCTAACCTCCTACTCTCTTCCGAGACTGGTACCTAACTTCCAGTTCTCACCCTTTTCGAGGTCGGCACCTAACCTCTGACTCTCTTTCGAGACTGGTACCTAACTTCCAGTTCTCACTCTTTTTGAGGTCGGTACCTAACTTCCGACTCTCTTCCGAGGCTGGTACCTAAATTCCAGTTCTCTTTGCAATCCCGAGGTTGGAACCTAGGTTCTAATTCTCATTTCAAATCCAGAATTTCCTTGGAATCAATTTTGAAATCAATCTTAAATCCAACTTCGATCTAAATCAAAACTCTGATCAACTCGAAAATCAAACTCAAAATTAAAACTTAAAAGAAAAAATGATGAATGAAACCAATCTAAAATCCAATCTCTCCAGATCATGTGATTTGGAATTCACCTCCTTTTCCCCAGCGAGAGTTCTGGAATCTTCAGTCTTGGAGATTTACCTGAAACTCCCCTGCGGAAATTTTCTACGCTTCGTTCTAAGTGTATCACTTGGACGTTTGTGTTGCTCTTGTTCATCTCTTCGGTCAAAGCCAATACCCGCGGTGTGCTTCTTTAGTACACCACACCTATTGGGGGCCCATTTGTTGACCTCATTTTTGGTGAGGTCTTTCCTTTCTTCTTAGTGCTTAGGATCTAGCCATAGGTTTTCCCTTTGACTATCCTAGAGGATTAGAGATGGGACCCACCAATTAGAAATTTAAACACTTCTTAACTCCCTTCAAACTCCACATGTTTGATTGTAAACCCCTAAGGCCACCTGGAGGGTTAAAATCAATATGTGGAGCTTCAAGGATGAGTTCCAAATAGAATTCTTTGGCCTTAGGATTACCCTGGGTGACTTGGTCTGGTGATGTTTAGCCTACACACACCACACTCTCACACAAATGCCTGAACCCTAAAACCACTCTTACCCAACTTGGCTTCCTGACTCATGTGGGTAACTCATATGGATGGACCTCAACCCCTAAGCCCATGGCAAAGAGGGTTAGGAACAACATATTGAGTGCCTAAGATGAGTCCTCTCATGGCTATTGTGAGCTTAAAATAACTTCATGTCTTAACCAAAATGGTTTTATTTTACTCACATCTAATTAATCTTCATTTTTCCTAAAATTTCAATTTTTGACCCCCCCGAGGCTCTAAACTCACCAACCTACCAAATACCCTTAAAATTGCCCAAAATTTCCAAAATTGCCTAAATTATCAAAAATTCCTCAAAAATCAATCCTAAACATTCCCCACCACTCAAATTGATCATCCATGACCAAATATACCAAAATTTCCAAAAAAAAACCCCCCAATACCCTCCAAATACCCAAAATACCCTTTTTGGCCAAACATTTCATAAATTCCAAAAATTCTCAAAAAATTACAGAAAATCCCAAGTATTTCCAATTTTATTTTGTCCAACTACCACATACCCTAATTTTGTTAATTTAATCCAATTTGATCAAAAGTCCCAAAGTTGTCCTTAAGGCTCAAAATGACCAACCAACCCAATCCATCCCAAATTCAACCCAAATGTCACCCAATTTTCCCCAAATTTGTTTTGAAACCTTCCTAACATGCCCACAAACAAAATCCTAACTTAATTTACCAAATATTTGGACCCAAACTCAACCCAAGCCTAGCTCAAACCAAAATTTCCCAAATTGGCCTAAACCAATCATGAACCCAAACAAGCCCAAATCCCAAATATAAGACCCAACCAAAATTGAAAACTCTTTTTCACACTCCCATAAAAATTTTTCAACATTAATTTTACATCAAACCTAACATTAGCCCAACCTTAGCCCAAGTTAGCCCAATTTGACCCACTTTGACCCTATTATTAAAAGGCCCAAATTAAACCCAATTCAACTCCAAATTACCCTAAACTTGTTCCAAATCATTCATGGCACATTCTTAAACCAAATGCAATATTTATTTGGCTCAACATTTTACCAAAATTTCATCCAAAAGGTTCATTTTGAAACATAAAAGCCCATCCCCTTAAAACACATAAAAGCCCATTTTCACCAAATGTAAAAAACTCAAATTTTCAATCCAAAGCCCACATGACATTTCTTTCCATCATCCATTTCAATTAAAATCTTCCCTAAGTTTCAAAGTCATCATTAAATAATTCCAAATCAAGCCTCATGCCAAAATCATCCCTAAATGCCAAAATTTCTAAAACCTACTTCCATGAAACTAAACCAAGCCATTCCCAAGCCAAATGGAGCCATGGAGCCATGCATAAGCCACATGAAAGCCATGGGAGATCTTTCGACCTCATTATAATCAAAGTGGAAAAAGGAGGGAACCCTTTAATGATTCCCTTAAGAGTGATTAAACATTCCCATGTTTCCCCTAACCCATGCTTAAGCCTAATTGTATTTGGATTGTTACTTGATCTCACTAATCAAGCTGAACCAAATGACTTTCTCTCAGTCCAAATCAGGTCTTGGGGAGGTGCACCCAACCCATTTGCATGGGTTGACCAAAATAAGCCAAAATGAGATCTCCCCCCATACCATTTAAATTAAACCCCTTTACACATGTCTAAAGCCAATTGAACTCACCAAACCCCAGCCCTGACCTCACTGGTCAAGATTGTGACACATGCCTGCCGGCCAGTCACTTGGATCGCCGGAAAACACCACACCCGAGAGCTCCATGTGAGCCAAAATTTTAAATTTAAGCTTGCTGAGCTGTCCCATGACCAATGGTCACTGGAGCTCCTCTTCTCCTCTCCTGGGCAGCTGATCCTAGCCTTCAATTGATCCTGGGAAGCCCTCTAGCCATGACTATTTAAACAGCCATCCTCGACGGCCAAAAGGTTGGCTGAAATTAAGTCTCTCGAAAACTCCATACAAGTGGCATAAACTCCTCCCCTAAAATAGAGAAGAAGTTCCCCACTATTCTTCTGCTCTCTTCCTCATTAATTGAGCTTAATTTCAGATCTCAATTCTCAGGCCGAAATAGGACACTCACCAAACCTCCACAGAAACCAAATTAAACTCACCCACATGTTCACCAGTTCAAGAGAGGAAGTCCCCCAGTGGAAGCCCCCCCACCAGGCCAGCTATTCCTCCTCCAGCTCCAACAAACTTGTCGAGCACATTCAATCGAGGCTTCACCTCTTGAACCAAGGTATGGAAGCTCCTCTTGTTTCCGAGCTTCCAGCGATTCTCCATTTTGTTTCACTTGATTTAGCTGCATCATAGTAGTATGGATGTGTTCGTCTTGTCGAGATGAGTTCATAGAGCCCAAGATCATGTGATTTGGTTGAGAAATGAGCGAGATCTTAGGTCTAGAACGTGGACAGTTCTTGGTTTAGGACGTCTGGGGACGATGAGCAGATGTCGTCCATTCACGCGTGTATTGGATGGATGGCCAGGATCGCGTCGGACGGAGCAACAGGACATGAACCGCGGACCGCGTGGCGTTGAGTCAGATGGCGGCAACGAATCATAAGGCGATGCGTGGGGCTTCGGAGCTGCCGAGGATGACGCGGCGCCAACGTGTATAAGTAGAAAAATATGGATTTTCTGATTTAATTAAATACCAAAAACTTTAAAAATGAATAACTTTGCATAGAAAAATCATAAAAATAAACTAAAAATACCCTCTTACTCAGTGAACAGAGGAGAATAATGTGGAAAAAGAATTGATCTATTTTGTTGAGTATTTGATTTTTAATTAATTAAACACTGATTTGAGTATTTGATTTTTAATTAATTAAACACTGATTTGAGTATTTCAATTCTCCATTTACATACACATTTCACCATGGCATGAGACCATAGGGCTTTTGTAGCCTCTGTTCTTGGGAACATTCCTTGAATTTTCGAAGGCCAGAGGCGGTCTCTATGACAAGTTATTTATTTTTCAAGTTTATGTGTCTGTTTTTTGGTATTTTAATTCTAATAATTAGCTTGTTGATTAAGAAAATCTAGGTAAATTAGGGGAGGTATCTTATGACCAGAGGACCCTAGGATAATTATGGTTTAACTTAATTCCTTAAAAATGACCCTAATTAGCCCCTAAACCCTAAACCTTAAACCGCGGGCCGCGTGGCGCTGAGTTAGATGGTGCCAACGAATCAAAAGGCGACGCATGGGGCTTCGGAGCTGCCGAGGATGACGCGGCGCCGGCGTGTATAAGTAGAAAAATATGGATTTTCTGATTTAATTAAATACCCAAAACTTTAAAAATGCATAAATTTGCATAGAAAAATCATAAAAATAAACTAAAAATACTGTCTTGCTCAGTTAACAGAGGAGAATAATGTGAAAAAAGAATTAATCTATTTTGTTGAGTATTTGATTTTTAATTAATTAAACACTGATTTAAGTATTTCAATTCTCCATTCACATACACATTTCACCATGGCATGAGACCATAGGGCTTTTGTAGCCTCTGTTCTTGGGAACATTCCCTGAATTTTCCAAGGTCAGAGGCCATCTCTATGGCAAGTTATTTATTTTTCAAGTTTAAGTGTCTGTTTTTGGTATTTTAATTCTAATAATTAGCATGTTGATTAATAAAATCTAGGAAAATTAGGGGAGGTATCTTATGACCAGAGGACCCTAGGATAATTATGGTTTAACTTAGTTCCTTAAAAATGACTCTAATTAGCCCAAATACTTAAAAATAAAATTTAATTAATTAGGAGTAATTATATACTAAAATAGCTTTAAATTAATTCTCCACTGATTTTTAGGGTCAGAGGAGTCTTACATAAACATTTGAGATCAATTTAAAATGATTTAGCCCACTAAATGAACTATTTAAGTGGCATGACCATTCCTAAACTTCAAAAATTCATAAAACCTAAAATATATTTCAAAAATTCACCAAATTAGTTTTCGAAGTTCTCTGGGACTAGAGAAGTCTAAGAAAATTAAAATTGAAATTTTTCTAAAATTTTCATTTTTAACCTATTTTTGAATATTTTAATAATTAAAAATAATAAAAATCACAAAAATAATAAAATTCACAAAAATGACATATTTAGTCTCCTAATCACTTAGGAACCAGTCAAATATTCTTCTTAAGTTTCTAGAAAAAGATATTGAATTTTAAAGGTTTAATGCAATTTTTAATATTAAAAATGGATTTTTCAACCTTTCCCACTAAAATAATTCTAAAAATATAAAGAAAAATTATAAAAATATAAAATTTGTTTCTCTAAGTTCCTTGAGGTTAGAGAGATTTAAGAAAAATATAAAATTCAATTTTCAACTTTAATTTTATTTTATAATTAATTAATACTCCAAAACTTAAAATAATTCTAATAAATAAAATAAAATTTAAAAAATCACCAAAATTGGTCCAAGTGGTCCTCCAGTCTGTAGGAAGATCCGATAATTTTTTTAAGGACAGAAACCTTACCTTGGCCATGTTGTTGAATTTTCATTGAAAACACTTATTTTTCCAAAAAAATATTTATATAAATTAAATTAAAAATGAAAAAATCACTTTTTCTTCTCTAATGTCTTAATTGACATGTGCGTGAGGTGACATAAAAATTTTAAGTTCATTTGAGCTCAATTTAGTGAGTTATGAAGTGAATAGGCTTAAGAGGGCATAAATGTAATTAAGAGATTTTAACCCTAATTAATACTTTGGGCCTAATTAAAGAGATGAACATTTGATCCTAAATTTTCTCTTGGATTATTGAAACTTAGGAAAATTAAGAGGTAGAAAACCATTAATCATTTTGAAAATATCAAATTGCAATCTTAATTAATTAATTCTTTTAAATTTTGGAAGAATAATTAAAGATTTTGAATTATTAAAATTATGGATATGACTTAAGAAGGTACCAATTTTTTAATTTAAAATTCCTAAATGGATTAATTCAACAATATTCAACTCTTAATTAATTCTAAAAATGATGATTAAAGTTAATAATTAAAAAGGAAATAATCCTTAATCAAATTAAAGCTCAAAATATTAAATGATTTAGTAATCAAATTAAAATAAATTTAAAACATTTAAAACTAATTTGAAATCAGTTAAGAACAAACCTAAAACAAATTTAAGACATTAAATAATCTTAAAACAATTCATAATTAAAAATGTGAAAATTAAACCAATTAAAGCCAACCTAAAGTAATACGATTAATTCAGGTCAAATTTAAATCATCAGAATTTAATGAAATTAAATAATTTAAACACTTCTTTCAACTCAAGTAATTTAAAACACTTAAAAGAAAATCAACCTGAACTTTGAAACTAAATTATTTTAAATCATCAATTCAACCTTAATCAAAATGGTTAAATCCCTTAACAAACTAATCTGCCCCTAAAGGCTTTCACACTTATAACCCTTAGGTGGAGTATCAAATGAAATGCTACTTTACTCATCGGATAATCAAATGTCCAAGTTCACTGAGCAAGAAACAAAACTTAATTAAACTCTTGGATGACCAATTCCCCTGTACAATGAAATTCATTTGGACTCGAAATAATCTCAGAAGCATTGAAAGGATGTTCAGGACTTGTCCTAAGCACTTTCTCAATATGATGAGGTTATGTAGAAGAACAATTGAACTTAATTGTTCTTTAGTGAAGAAAATCATCTGTAAAACACAAGAACCTAGACGTCATAGGAATTGACAAGCAATAAGATTAGGATTTTGGTAGACAACCAGAACCTTCCCTTAGCTTTACCTAGGTGTTTCTTGTAAATATCTAAATGCCCTGACATGTATTTTAAGTGCAGCCTGAAATGGCGAGAAGACCTTCCAGGTACGCTTTTATTTTATTGCAATTTATTTAACTGCAATGTACTTTACTTCTCTTGCATGTTAAACAACAATGTCACTCTGCATGAAAATTGAAACTTTTAGGATAGCCACAAAAGTGAAACCCAAAACTAAATTAAAATCAACAGCAAGATAAAATTCACCGCCACAATATTCAAAAAATAAAAAAACTCAAAATTTAATTACAAACAGAATAATAAAACTACAACTACAACTAAATTAAAATGTCTCGTTGGATGATCGGGAATCCCTCGGATGATGTAACCTACGTGTTACTAAAGAGATTTCCCACAGTCTAAATGAAAGTGTGGAACTCATTCTGTTGAATTTAGCAAATTCATTTGGACTAAGTGAATCCGATGAAAATAGCGGTGCCGGGATGACGGAACCGTGGCATCTTAATCGATTCTGCTTAATCAACTTTAAGATTTGTTTTAATTAAAACATTAAGACATTTGAACCTTAAGACTCTTCTAAAACAAAACACTTCTCTCATCTCTTGATTGCCACCTTCTAAAACTAAACTGCTGCAACAACAAGGAGCTTAGAGCACAGTGGGCAGCACGACCATCTTCGTCAGCAAAACTTGAGTCTACTCCAGCAAAACTTTTTTTAAAATTAAATAACCGAGCCATAGGACTTCGAGGTAGTTTTCCTAGTGCAACGTAAATCCTCAACTTTTCGTTAGGCATTTGCATAATCATATTATGCAAATTAAGTCCTAACCGGTCTTAGGACTCTGAGGTAGTCGTTTGGTATGATATAAACCCTCAAATCTTCGAGGCTATTTGTATGATCATGTCATACAAATATAAGTCCAAATTAATTAAAATTGGCAGGATTGAAACATTAAATAATATTCTCAAATTGAAGCCAAACCATAGGATAGTTCGGAAGTAACAGAAGTCCGCTTCGGGTCCGTAACATCCCCTACTTCTCTTCCATTAGATTCCAAAAATAAACTGTTCCAAATTTGAGCTATTTGTCGGTATATTTTAGGTTGAGTGTTGTTTTTAGAAAAGGGGTCGCCTACAGAAGTTGTCGGCGAATTTTAGATTTTAAATTTAATTTAAATATATATGCAATTTAGAAAGTAGTATTTGATTTTGAAAATAATTTTAAGTTTGAAAATTTTAAGATATGAAATCAAACCGATCTCACATCCCGAATAGTTTATATAAACGAGCACCGCACCACAAACTGTATATCTATCCCGGAGAATAGACACCTTTGCTTGATGATGGGGCTCGGTTAAATAAACTAGAAGATTTGTGACATTTGTTTGGTCTGCGAACCAACTTTATAAGCCGACAGGTTCCCCTACTTAATATAAAGAAATTAAGCAGGGTTTATATTACCTGGGTTCTTAAAGTTCCCTATAAGGGCAAGCCCCTATAGTTAGTTACATCTTAAATGACGGGAATCATTTAAGAAAACTCTCGATAATGATCAGTGGTTTTGCTCTCAAGAATTTCAAAGTTTAAGTTTCAAAGGATTGAATTTTGGAATTTCAAAAGAGATTAGCTCAAATTTGGAACAGTTTATTTCAAGAATCCGAATAAAAAGAAGTAGAAGAAGTTGAGGATTCAAGAAGAATCTTGACAACTTCCCAAACTATCCTATGGTTCGGTTTCAATTTAGGAAAATTATTTAATGTCGCAATCCTGCTAATTTTAATTAATTAGGACTTATATTAGTATGACATAATCATACAAATAGCTTCGAAGATGTGAGGGTTTATGTCGTACCGAACGACTACCTCGGAGTCCTAAGACCGGTTAGGGCTTAATTTGCATAACATGATATGCAAATGCCTAACGAAAAGTTGAGGATTTATGTTGCACTAGGCAAACTACCTCGAAATCCTATGGCTTTGTTATTTAATTCTAATAAAGGATTTGCTGAAGTTGACCCGAGTTTTGCTGATGACGATGGTCGTGCTGCCCACCATGCTCCAAGCTCCTTGTTGTTGCAGAGGTTTAGTTTTAGAAGGTGAAAATCAAGAGATGAGAGAAGTGTTTTGGTTTAGAAATCTTAAAGTCCAAATATTTTAATATTTTAATTAAAATAAATCTTAAAGTTGTTTAAACAGAACCGATTAAGATCCCACGGTTCCGTCATCCCGGCACCGTTATTTTCATCGAATTCACTTAGTCCAGATGAATTTGCTAAACTTAACTGAAAGTTCCACACTTTCATTTAGACTGTGGGAAATCTTGTTAGCAACACGTGGGTTACATCATCCGAGGTATTCCCGATAATTCAACGAGATGTTTTAATTTAGTTGCAATTGTAGTTTTGTTGTTCTTTTTGTGATTAAATTTTGAGTTGTCTTATATTTTGGAATGTTGTGGTGGTGAATTTTATCTTGTGGTGACTTTTAATTTAGTTTTGGGTTTCAATTTTGTGACTATCCTAAAGGTTTTAGTTTTCATGCAACAATCTTGTTTAACATGCAAGAAAAAGTAAAGTGCAGTGCATGTAAGTAAATTGCTAATAAAGTAAATTGCAATAAAATAAAAGCATACACAGGAGGGTCTACCCGTCATCCCAAGCTACACTTAAAACACATGTTAAGGCATTTAAATATTTATAACAAGTACCTAGGTAAAGCTAAGGGACAGGTTTTGGTTGTCTACCAAAGTCCTAGTCCCTATTGCTAGTCATCTCCTATGACGTCTAGGTTCTTGTATTTTGTTTAAGGATGATTTCCTTCATTAAAGAACAATTAAATTCAATTGTTCTTCTAAAACAGCTCATCATATTTAGAAAGTGCTTAGGACGAGTCCTAAACATCTTTTCAATATTTCCGAGATTATTTTGAGTCCAAGTAAATTTAATTGCACAGGTGAATTGATCATCCAAAAATTACATCTCACTTAATACTCCATTTAAGAGTTATAATAATTAAAGTCTTTAGAGGCAAGTTGGTTTGTTGAGAATTTTAATCATTCTTAATTTGAAGTTTGAGTTAAAGGTTTAAAGTGATTTAGTTTAATTATGAGGTTTTAATTAATAATTTTAAGTTTGGAATAGTGTTCAAATTAGTTTTGGTTTAAATCTTTATACTTTAAGTGATCTTAATATTTTAAATTTGTTTTACTTTTATTATTGAATAATGTTAACTTTAATATAATTTAAATTTGATTTAATTAAATTTAACTTAATTTAATTTAAATATTTTTAATTTAACTTAACTTAATTGTTAAAATGTTAATTTAATTTAATTTTAATTTTAATTTAATTTAATTTAATTGTTAAATTATTTAGTATTTTGAGCCTTTCTTTAATTTAAGGGTTATTTATTTTTTTTACTTTTAATTTACTTAGTTTGGATTATCATTTTAATCTTAATTAAGAGTTAAATATTATTGAAATGATTTATTTAGGGATTTTTTTATTAAAGAATTAATATCCTCTCAAGTTATATCCCTATTTTTAATAATCCAAATTTTCATTAATCTTCCAAAATTTTAAATTGCTTAAATGATTAAAGTTTCATTTTGTTTTATTAAAAGTGATTAATGGGTTCATACCCTTTTAATTTCCCAATGTTTCAATCATCCAAGAAAAATAAAATCAAATATTTTACCCTCCATTTTAATTAAACCTAAAATTTTAATAAAAGGGTTTAAATTCTTTAATTAACTTTATGCCCTTTTAGACTTATTTATTTCATAACTCACTAAATTGAGTTCAAATGAACTTGAAATTTTTATGTCACTTCACTCATATGTCAATTAAGACATTAGAGAAGAAAATGTGATTTTTCTGAATTTTCTTTATTTATATAATTATTTTGAATGAAAAATAAGGGATTTCAAAGAAAATTCAACAACATGACCAAAGTAAGGTTTCTGTCCTTAAGAAAATTATGGGATATTCCTAATGACTAGAGGACCACTTGGACCAATTTTGGTGATTTTTTAGTTATATTTTATTTATTATAATTATTTTGAGTTTTTGAATGTTAATTAATTATAAAATAAAATTAAAGTTGAAAAGTGGATTTTATATTTTTCTTAAATTTTTCTGACCTCAACGAGTTTAGAGAAACAAATTTTACAATTTTTTTGATTTTTTTTTATTTATTGGAATTAATTTAGTGAAAAGGTTGGAAAATACATTTTTTAATAATAAAAATTATTTTGGGCCTTTAAAATTCAATATCTTTACTTTGAGACTTGGGGAAAATATTTGGTTTATTTCTAAGTGATTAGGAGTCAAAATGTGACATTTTTATTATTTTTAATATTTTTATGATTTTTTATTATTTTTTAATCATTAAAATATTAAATATATCATTAAAAATAAAAAATTTTAGAAAATTCCAATTTTTATTTTTATACACTCCTCTCATATCAGAGAGCCCACAAAAACAATTTGGTGAATTTTTGAAATATATTTTTGGAGTTATGAATTTTTAAAGTTTAATTTTGATCATGTGGCTTAATTAATTCATTTAATGGGGCTAATCATTTCCAATTGATTCCAAATTTTTATACAAGGTTCTCTGTATCCTAAAGATCAATGGAGAATTCATTTCAAGTTATTTTAATTTGTGGTTAACCCTAATTAATTAAAATTAAGTTTTGAGTAATTAGGTCAATTAGGGTTATTCTTAATGAATTAAGCCTAACCATAATTATCCTAGGGTCCTCTGGTTCTAAGAAACATCACCAAATTTTCCTAGAATTTTCTAAGCAACATGCAAATTATTGGAATTAAAATACCAAAACAGTGACATAAACTTGAAAAATACATAACTTTCCATAGAGATGGCCTCTGACCTTAAAAAATTCAGGGAATGTTCCCAAGATCAAAGGCTTCAAAAGCTCTTTGGTCTCACGCCATGATGAATTGTCTATGCAAATGGAGAATCAAAATATTGAAATGAGTAAATAATTAATTAAAAATAAAATACTCATCAAAATAACTTGATTTCTTTTCCACATTATTCTCCTCTGTTCAGTGAGCAAGAGAGTATTTTTAGTTTATTTTTATGATTTTTCTACACAAAGATAAGTATTTTCTAAGTTCTGGGTATTTAAATAAATCAAAAAATCCATATTTTTCTACTTATCCACGCGTCGCCGACTCATCCTCGGTAGCTCCGAAAGACCACGCATCGCGCTCCCAATCGGCGCCACCATCTGACTCAGTGCTCCAGGGGCTCGTGGTTCATGTAACGTTCTTCGATCCGGCGCGATATGGACCGTCCACTCGATACACGCTCGATCGGACGGTGCCTGGTCATCGTCTACGACTGGTGTGTACCCGTGACCGTCCACACTAAAACCCTAAGAACTCTCTCATTTCTCAATGGTTTTTCGTGTTCTTATGCTCTATGGATTCGTCTTGAAGAGAAGAACACATCCATATGGTTTACATGCTATGAAATTAAGTAAAACAAAATGGAGAATCACTGGAAGCTCGAGAGAAAGGAATGATCCATACCTTTGCTCTGAGAAGTGTAGCTTCGATCGTAGAGTTGTGTCACCTTCGATTGCACCTAAGGAAGCTCCGGATGAAGTCTCCGGCTGCGGGAATTGTCAGGTATGAAAGTGTCCACAACCGATTTCAAAGCTTGGAGGCTAGAACAACTGGGTGGCCTGGAGAGGGGGCTTTCACTGGAGAACTCCTTCTCTTGGTCCTGTGCAGGTGTGGGTGAGTTTAATTTGGATTTGGTAGAGGTTTGGGAGATGTCTTGGTTCTGGGCTGAGAATTAAGCTCCAAAATTGAGCTCAATCAATGGGGTTTAGGACAACAGAACAGTGGGGATCAATTGCTCTAGGTGAGGAGAAGGTCCTGAAGCAATTTTGGCAGAGTTTTGTTTAGGTCTGGTTCATCACCTCCTTTGGCCGAGAGGGTGGTGGGTTTAAATAGACATGGCTGGAGGGCTTCCCGGGGGAGTTGAGGCTTTGGATCGGCTTGCTTTGGTCGAGGGAAGAACGACCATGGTGTCTAATTAGGTTGGGACAGCTCGACAAGGAAGAATTGAATTTTTGAACCAAATGGGTGCTCTCGGCCTGGTGTTTTTCGGCGACTGTGGTGGCTGGCCGGCCAGGGTCAGGTCACCCTCAAGGTCAGGGAGGTCAAGGCTGGGGTTTAGTGCAGTCAATTGGCCATGGACATGTGTAAAGGAGTTTGATTTAAATGGAATGGGAGAAGGCTCATTTTGGCTTGGTTTGGCTCAACTCATGTATTTGGGCTAGGTTCACCCCCCCATAATCTGATTTGGGCTGAAGGGGATCAGTTGGGTCAGCTAGAAAGGGGTGGTGAAGTCCCCATCCAAGGTGATGTGGCTAATTTTAGTTCAGAGTGTAGCATGGATGAGGTTAAAAATGCTTAATGAAGGTTTAAGAAAGAGCCCCCTCTTCTTGCCATTAATGGGTTAGTGAGGTTTCAAAGCTCTCGTGGCTTCATATGGCTTGTAAATGGCTTCATTTGGCTTTCTCATGGCTTGGGAAAAGGTTGGCTTATTTTCATAGGAAAGGGTTTTGGGATTTTTGATGAGTTTAAGGGAAATTGGCATGAGGCTTGATTTGGATTTATTTGATGATTGATTTAGAACTTAGGGATGATATCAATTAAAGGTATGATGAGAAGAAATTGTCATGTGGGCTTTGGAGCTAATTTTGGGCTTTTGGATTTGGTGAAAATGAACTTTTAGGATGGTTTAAGAAAGTGGGCCTTTAGGTTTGAAAACAAATTGGTGGATGGAAATTTTGTGAAGGATTGGGCCAAAAAAATGTTGGGTTTAGTTTAGGGATGTTTCATGAACATTTTAGAAAAGGTTTGGTGTCATTTAGAGTGGAATTGGATTTAATTTGGGCTTTTTTGATAAAGGGGCCAAAGTGGGTCAAATTGGGCTAACTTGGGCTAAGGTTGGGCTAACTTGGGCTAAGGTTGGATTTGATGTAAAATTAATGTTGAGAAATTTTTATGGGAGTTTCATAAAGAGTTTTCAACTTTGGTTGGGCTTTGACTTTGGGATTTGGGCCCATTTGGGTTAGGTTTTGATTTAGGCCAAAAATGTAGATTTTGGTTTTGGGTTAGGTTTGGGTGGGGTTTAGGTTCAAATTTGGGGTAAATCTTGTTAGTGTTTTGCTTGTGGGGATGTAGGAAGGTTTTAGAGAAGATGTGGGGTTAATTGGAGTTGAATTGGGTTGGTTTGGGCTAAGTTTAGGTCATGGGCCAAAATTGGGCTTTAGGCTTTAAATTGGAATTGGATCCAAATGTCAATCAAATTGGGCTTGAATTTAGTCTAAATTGATATTGGGGATATTAAATTGAAGTTTAGAATTGAATTGGATCAAAATTGAGGTCAATTGGGTTGATTTGGTTTGACATTGGGTCCACTTGGGTTAAAAATGGGTCAAATTGGGGGTTTTGGTAAAAGGGGGCCAAATTGGAAAAAATGGCCTATGATATAGTTGAACAAAATGAAATTGGAAATATTTGGGATTTTTTGGAATTTTTTGGGAATTTTTGGAATTTATGGAATTTTTTTTAAGAAGGGCATTTTGGGTATTTCGAGGGTATTGGGGGGTATTTTTGGAAATTTTTGGTATATTTGGCTAAGGATGATCAATTTGAATGGTGGGAAATGTTTAGGACTGAGTTTGATGAATTTTGGGTAATTTAGGCAATTTTGCAAATTTTGGGCAATTTCAAGGGTATTTGGTAGGTTTGGTGGGTTTAGGCCTGAGGGTCGAAAATTGAAATTTTGGGAAAAGGAAGATTGATTAAGTGTGAGTGAAATGAAATCATTTTGGTTGAGTCATGAAGCCATATTAAGCTCACAAAAGCCATGAGAGGACTCATTTTAGACATTCACTATCTTTGTTCTTAACCCTCTTAGCCAGGGGCCTAGGGGTTGAGGTCCATCCATATGAATTGCCCACATGAGTTGGGAAGTCAAATTGGATAAAGGTAGTTTTAGGGTTTGGAATGTGTGTGTGTGGGAGTGTGGTGTGTGCAAACTTACCCTCACCAGACCAGGCCACCCAAGGCAATCCTAAGGTCAAAGAGTCCTATAGGAAACTTAAACCTTCACATTTGACTTTAAACCTCCAAGTGGCTTGGGGTTTACAATCAAACTTGTGGGGTTTGAAGGGAGCCAAGAAGTGTTTTCAATTTCTAAGTGGCGGGTTCCATCTCTAGTCCTCTAGGATAGTCAAAGGGAAAGCCTAAGGCTAGATCCTAAGTACTAAGGAGAGAGATCAGACCTTATAAAAAATGAGGTCAACAAATGGACCCCCAATAGGTGTGGTGTGCTAACTAAGCACACCGCACGTATTGGTGTTGACCAAAAAGATCAACAAAACCAACGCAGATGTCTAAGTGACACACTTAGAACGAAGTATAGAAATCTTTCCGCTGGGGAGTAACAAGTATATCTCCAAGACTGGAGATTCCTGAACTCTCACTGGGGAAAAGAAAAGGAGGTGAATTCCAGATCATAAGATCTGAGGAAATTTGATTTAGATTTCATTTCATTTTCTAATTCAAGTTTTAACGTCAAGTTTAGATTTCGATTTGTTTCGAGTTTCAATTTCGATTGAAGTTTAATTTAAAATCGATTCAAGAAAATTCTGAATTTGAAATGAGAATTGGGATCTAGGTTCCAACCTCGAGATTTACAAAGAGAACTGGAATTTAGGTACCAGCCTCGAAAGAGAGAATTGAAATTTGGTATCAATCTCGGAAAGAGAGTCGGAACCTCGGAAGGAGATAAGTGGAATTTGGTACCAGTCTCGAAAGAGAGAATTGAAATTTAGTATCAATCTCGAAAAGAGAGTCGGAATTTAGTATCGACCTCGAAAGGAGAGAACTGGAATTTGGTACCAGTCTCGAAAGAGAGAATTGAAATTTGGTATCAATCTCGGAGAGAGAGTCAGAATTTGGTACCGACCTCGGAAGGAGAGAACTGGAATTTGGTACCAGTCTCGAAAGAGAGAATTGAAATTTGGTATCAATCTCGGAAAGAGAGTCGGAATTTGGTACCGACCTCGGAAGGAGAGAATTGGAATTTGGTACCATTCTTGAAAGAGAGAATTGAAATTTAGTATCAATCTCGGAAAGAGAGTCGAAATTTGGTACCGACCTCGGAAGGTTTAATGAGAAATGGAAACTGATTCTAATCTTGAAAGTTTAATGAGAAATGGAAACTAGTTCCAATCTCGAAGATTTATCTGTATGAAGAGGGACCCAATCCCATGTCATCAGAACCAATTCGAACAAAGTTCGTGGCTCCATGTCAATAGAACTAGTCGATCCTCTAACACGCAGAGAAAAGATTTAAAAAGAACTGGTAAGTGTACCAAGTGGGAAAAGACTCGACCTGGTGACAAGTCGAGGAAAATATTTGAATTTCAGAAGAGTTTCAAACAGCTTTCTTTTTGAAGAATAATTGAAGGATTCGGATCGAAGGATTCAGATCGAAGGATTTAGATCAAAGGATTCAGATTGAAGGATTCAGATTGAGATTTAAATTCATTTTGTTCGTTTTTGGTGATTCAATTTCAAAAATATTTGGAGTTCGTGTCAGTTTAGAATTTATTTCGACATTTAGATTTTTAAAGAGTTCTCATTTATTTTCATTTTCCCTTTGTTCTTTGCTCGAAGTTCTTTTAATTTAATGGTGTTTCCCAGTCAATTTGCACAAAAAGAGGTGAAGGCAAAACATGACATGGTCACTTTCATTCCAATCTTATTGAAAATACATCATACATCTAGATTCAAAACATGATGATATTTTCTTTGAGAATTTAATATCTCATACAATCCATATAAATCCAAAACGGATTGTTTAAGATTCTTCAAGTTTCTTCTAAAAGCAGCTGTCAAAATCCATGTCTGAATAGTGAGATACATGGACAATAACATCACCTTCCAAGTCATCCTTGGCAGAAATGCCGTATGGATGGTCATTGGAGGTGTGCTATCTCCCATGTCACTTACAGCTCGTAAGGCCAGAGATTCTCTTACTCTGGATCTGGCTGGAAGTGGAAAGGTATTTTTCTGTCGTCCATCCTCCTGAAAGTAACAGAGATCCGCTCAACAGGCACTCCTGGAATGCAATGCTTTGCGATGTATGCTCCATTCCCTTTTATATCATGACGGAACCTACCGGTAGTGGTATCTCCACTGGCCCTCGGAACTCACCAGGGCCTGCTATCCGGAGGTCAGATCCAAACATGATATTGCACTGGTTGACACAAGACACTGTGCAGAAAGGTCTAACAAAATCATGATGGTCTATATGTGGAGGTATGCAGTAGCCCTCCTTGTAGATGTTAATGATGCGAGTTATTGGGTATGCAATCTGCAGGCAATACCATCCATGTTATCATCCTCTTTACCATTCTTTTAATAACATTCGGCATCGGATCCACCTCACTGCGACGGATTATCCCTGGTGGATTTCCTTTTCTATCTACCGCAAAGTTGTGGCAACATCCGCACTGGATCGCAACTCTTCCTTTCCCTGGCATCCATCTTCGGGGTTCTGAATAAGTCTTTTCCCTCAGAAGACCAGCTCGGCCCATTTTCTGGAGTTCAAGTATGCAGTCTACAATTTGTTGTTGTTCGTAATCTGAGAACACATCTGCATGCAGCTCGAGCCCTTCTAAGATATTGATCCTCTTGCCTCGAACTCTCTCAAAGTATTCGAAAGTTTTCTTTTCAACATTATGCATTCTTTCCAACTCATATTCCGGAATTATCTACAATCGGCGAGGTCTAGTAACGTACTGGGGAATGTATGGTTCCACCCCAGCACGCTCTCCTGTATGTCTTGGCTCCTCGGGGATAGTCTCTGTCGGGACATCCTCTGGGTTTCTTTCGCAACAAGACTCTTCAGAACTGGTGCATCTGTCTGGCGTCGTGGTACTATCTCTGTTCTATTTTCCTCGAGATTTCTTTCATCCTTTCTGCTATACTTGGAATTGACTTCCTCCTTTCTGGTTCCTGACGAACCAATCTCTTCGAAAGCATTTGTACTAACGGTAGCGACTGTATCTTCACGCTGATCTACGGCCAGCTTAGTCAGCATCTTGACAATGTGATGGTTCTTGTTCCTTCGCTGAGTGGCTGTAAGAGTAAGTCTCCTTACCGCTTGGATTTCTGTGGGCACGGCACTGACAAGCTTGCCCTCTGCTGTAGCAACAACGGACTTAACTTTCTTATCTTCTTCTGTTGCATGAGCGGCGTTTGCTTTTCTCTTTTTGCTGGTAGATGGTTGACTTGAGCCACCCAATTTTATCACTGTATGAGTGCGGAAGTCTTCCCGATCAATCGGGGTCCAATCATTTTCTTCATATTGTAGTCCAGCTGGTGTGAAGTCAGAGTCAATCTCGATCACGACTCCATCCCTCACCCTCTTTTCATCAAGTGCTAGACTCACGCTATTCTTAAAGTTCAGAACCAACTGCCCGTTTGACATTTCCCTGCGAAAAACAAGAAAAGGATCAGGGGCTGTACTAAGAACAAGAACAGTAGAAAATATGTTTATTAATGAAGAGCTTTTATTCATTTATTTTAAATTTAAATAGAAGTGGGGAAAAGATCAAGAGTGAGACTCGATTTAAAAGGAAGGATAAAGACTTTATTATCATGATTTCACATGTTTTCTTTTAACATTTTTTTTTTATTTTCTTTATCATCCATTTTCTTTATTTATATTTTTGGGTTCGGACTCAGTCATAAGTAATTACTGTGCCCATGCTTCTAGGGATGAGGATTCATCCTTCGAAACATCAGGTTGCGTAATACTTCTTGAGATATCGTCCATTAACTGGAAGCATAGGTCGCTCTCCACGGCAATTTACAAGCTGGTAGGAACCTCCTGAGTAAATTGTCTTGACCACAAATGGCCCTTTCCAAGTCGGTTCAAATTTACCACCTATCTTGCGATGTGCAAGAATAGGTCTTCTGAGAATTAGAACCAAGTCACCGACTTTGAATGTCCTTGGACGGACCAATTTATCATGGGCCTAGATCATCTTGGCTTGATACAGTTCCAAATTCTGCTGTGCTGAAAGTCTTTTCCCTTCCAGGCTTTCCAATTCTTCTAGTCGTAATTTGAAATTTTCTTCTGTAGTGATCTTGTTTGCAACTGCAATTATGAGAGAAGGAAGTTGAACCTCTAAGGGTAGAACGGCCTCGGACCCATACACTAAGGCGTAAGGTGTAAACTGGGTGGGCATTCTGAAAGTCGTCCTGTAGGCCCATAAGGCTTCTAACAACTTCTCGTGCCAATTTCTTTTGTTGTCGTCCAAAGTTTTCTTTAGGATTTGGACGAGAGTTTTATTAAAAACCTCGGCCAAGCCGTTCACTCTTGGGTAATAGATTGTCGAATAGCACCAGTCGATCCCATGTCTTCTGACGAAATTATTGATCTTCGTGCTTCTGAATGCGGACCCGTTATCTGAGATAATTCTGCGTGGTACCCCAAAACGGTAGACAACTTGATTCTTGAAGAACTGTAGCATATGATGTGCTTTTACTTCTCTGAGCGGTACTGCTTCTGCCCACTTGGAAAAGTAATATGTAGCTGCAAGAATGAAGCGATGTCCTCTTGAAGAAGGCGGTTATATCGGACCCAAAATATCTGTGCCTCAACATTCAAACGGCCACGACGCAATTGTCGGATGTAGCACATTTGGAGTTTGATGTAGAACCACTCCATGCACGTGACACTGGTGACAACTTTTGGCAATCTTCATGCAGTCGGTCATCATTGAGGGCCAGTAGTACCCTAGTCTTTTAATCTTCATTTTCATTTCCGGATCCGACTAATGAGCGCCGCAAAGTCCTGGTGTACTTCTTTAACAATTTCACGAGCCTCGAACCCGCTCAGGCATCTTAGCCACATCTGATCAAAAGACCTTCTATATAATGTATTGTTTATTAATGCATAAGACAGAGTTCTTTTCTTTATTTGATGGGCTAATGACTTATCGTCCGGTAAGTTTCTTGTTTGCAAGTAGTCTATCAGTGGCTGTCGCCAGTCTTCTGCATTTTCTGTTACTGCCGCAATTGTTTCTTCTGCTTTTTCTGCTGATTTGTGTATTGTATCTATGTCGAGCTGTGATAGGACCTGTCGTCCTTGAACTGACACTTCAACTGACTCATTCTGCAAGCAGGCAAATTTCTTTGCAAGGCGGGCTAACGCATATGCGAGAGCATTTTCTCTTCTGGGAATCTTATAGATTCTTACATTTGGAATCTGCTCCAACAGTCTCATGGCATAATGGAAGTACTACTCGAGTCTTGGCTTTAGAATTCTGTATTGTCTGGCAACTTGCTGAATTATCAACTGAGAATCCCCATAGATGTTGATATTCGTTATCCCCATCTGAATGGTTAATTCCAGTCCGGTTATGAGGGCTTCGTATTCTGCTTCGTTATTTGTACACGGTTCTATTAAGTGGTAGGAATACCTTAACATCCCCCGCTCCGGCGTTATAAAAATTAGTCTGATTCCTGCCTTACCGGGCACTATCGTTTGCAATTCTTTGTCTTTCTGCGCTGAGGATGCTCCGTCGAAGTACAGTTCCCAACGCTACTCATCGGGGTCTTCTAGGCTCATTATCTGCTCGCCTGGCAAGTCGTCGTTGAGAGGCGATTCTGCCGATAAAGGGTGTGCTGCAGAGAAGTCTGCCAGGACTTGTCCCTTTACGTCACGAAGAGGAACGAAAGTTATATCGAATTGCAATAGTATCATTGACCACCTGACAAGTCTGCCGGAAAGTGTCGGACGGGTCATCAAATATTACAACGGATTAAACTTCGAAATAAGGTTGACCTTATGAGAAAGCATGTAATGCCTGAGCTTTTGTGCGGTGAAGATCAAGGCCAAACAATGCTTCTCAATTGGAGGATACTTTACTTCCGTCGGAATTAGACGACGGTTTAAGTAGTAGAGAGCATTTTCTTTTCCCTCATCATTGACCTGGGCTAGCAGGGCTCCGAGAGAGTCGTCTAAAGCTGCGGTATAAAGTATCAACGGTCTACCCGAGACTGGGGCTGCTAAGACAGGAGGTGTCATTAAATATTGTTTGATGTCATCGAAGGCATGTTGACATTTGGAGTCCCAAGTAAACTTGGCATACTTCTTAACCAAAGTAGAAAAAGGCTGACACCTTCCTGACAAATTCGAGATAAAGCGTCGAAGATATGCCAATTTTCCTTGAAAGGATCATAATTGTTTCAAGGTTTTAGGAGGTGGAATTTCTAAGATAGCTTCAATCTTCTCCGGATCGATTTCAATTCCATGATGTCGAACAACAAATCCTAAGAATTTCCCAGAGGTGACGCCGAAAGCGCATTTCAAGGGATTCATCTTAAGGTTATATTGTCTTAATCGCTCGAAAACAATTCTCAAATCATACAAGTGATCCTCTTTTAGTTTGCTTTTGATGACCACATCATCTACGTAGCACTCGACTTGGTTGTGAATGAGATCATAAAAAATTCTTGTCATTGGTCTTTGATAAGTTGCTCCTGCATTCTTTAATCCAAACGCCATAACTGTGTAGCAGTATACCCCAATCGGCGTTCTGAAGGTTGTAAGCTTTTCATCTTCTGGTGCCATCTTTATCGGGTTGTATCCCGAAGATCCATCCATGAAAGAAAAGATTTCATGTGTTGAAGCAATGACGATCATCAATTCTGGAATTGGTAGTGGGAATTCATCCTTTGGACATGCTTTATTCAAATCTCTGAAATCCACGTAGATTCTGATCTGACCATTCTTCTTTCTGACCGGTACCACATTGGCTAACCAAGTCGGGTATTGATCTTCGCGGACAAATTTAGCGTCTATTAGATTCTTAACTTCTGCTATAACTTGTTGTTCAATCTCTAGACACATTCTTCTCGGAGCTTGTCTAACTGGAACGGCAGTGGGATCCACTCCTAATTTGTGAACTGCAACTTCTGGAGCTAATCCTGGCATTTCATCATAACTCCAAGCAAAAACAGTCCTTGAATTCCATCAATAGCTTGATTATCTCTTCGGAGTCTTCTTTATTGAGTAAGGAGCTAACAAAGGTCGGCCTAGGCTCTTCGCTAGTACCTAAGTTAACTTCCATTAACTCGTCTATTGTAGATTTAATTTCTTCTTCAAATTCTAGTGGAGCATCTCCGATTGGTAGATCTTCGAGATCTTCTGAAGCTTCCAAGCAGTCTTCATTAGGCTCGCAAGTGACAACCAAGCAAAATCCCGTATCGTCAACTGATCCTACCGTGCCGAATCCGAGACCATGTTTTGAATTGGGAGGCCGACTGGCATTGTTCCATAATTTTTCAAAGTGTTGTGATTGACCTTTTGTCCATCGTCGAGGTAAGACACCACGTTGAATTAAATTTTGAACACAGGGAGAGTACCACTCAAAAGGCAGTTTCATTAATTCGGAAGAAGTAACATCTTCAAATTGTACATCATTTTTAGTATTGGAAGAAGAAGCACCACGATAGAATTTGATCGCTTTAGTACCACCACGTACTTCCTTGACCGACATACCCTCGATCTTATTAGAATGGATCGAGATCAGGGTCATAGTATGTACATAATGGTTAATCTTCTCGTACATTGATTTGTATTCTTCATTCTTTTCATCTTCAAGAGAGATCTTAAACTGGGGTTTCTTTTGATTTACTATTACTCCTTCGGAACTGGTCTCCCAATCAACATTGATGACTGGTTTCTTCTGTCCAACTGTTCCAACGTCTCTTCCACGACCTCGTCCCCGGCCTCGACCTCGGGTGCGAGTTCTGGAGAAACCTTCACCATCTCGCCGTAAGGGAGTGGTGAGTAACTGTTGGACTAGAATTTCCGGCTCTTTATCGTCTTGCACTTCTTTTGCTTCATTTGGTATGACATTTCTGGAAAAGATTGTTTTCTTCGGAGGCGCGTAGTAGGCTGCATCTTCGTGAATTCCAATTTCATGCACGGAGAACGGTTGCAAATCACCTTTGATACACTGTTCTCCTCCTTCGTAATACTTTATGCACTTCGTCTGCGAGACGACGGTACCATCTGGTTTTCATGGATCCATGGCCGACCCAGTAGAGCGTTGAATGATGTCTCAGAATCAATTATGTGGAATTTTGCGGTTGTCTTTGCCAAATCATCGGTCTTCATTAATAGTGTTATCAATCCGAGAGCTCTTTCTCCCTCTTGATTAAAGCCTCTCAATAACATCTTGTCTGCTTCAAGCTCACGAGCATCAATTTCCAAATATGCTAGTGTTCGAAGATTCATAATGTTGATTGATGCTCCTGGATCAACCAACACTCAGGAGAGCATAAACTTTCCAATAGTGACTGAAATGTACAATGGTCGATTATGATCAGCCGTTCCAAGTAGTAAATCATTGTCCGTGAAGGTAACACCTCGCTGTTCTTTTAACGAGCAAACCTCATCGAAGGAATTACCGGCCATTTGAGCTAAACAAATCTCTGGATCAAGTAGAGCCTTGATCAGAGCTTCCCTCATCTCCTTTGACAGGATCAGAGCATCGTATATGCTTAGTTTGGCTGGTAGCTTCCTAAGATGGGCTAGCATGTTGTAGTCTACTTTATTACCATGTTCCTCGGTTTCTTCCCGAATGGGCAATTCCTCTACTGGGGTTGGCTCTTCTGGAGCAACCACCTGCTTTCCTTTATCCTTTGGACCCATTCTCGGAGGTAGAACTTTTCCGCTCCTTAGATTGACTTCAGTTATTTCTTCTGAATTTGATGCTGGATCTGACAGTGTCTCCCCTTGAATCGGAATGATTGGCTCTTCTGGCGTTGCTTCGGAATCTGATAACTCCAATTCTGTCGCGATTGGAGCTCCTCGAAATTCATAAATAGACTTGTTGCTTGTTGAGCTTTCGTATCCATCCTTGTGAACGTCTTCTCCTTCGTGGTCATCGAGGTTGTGTATGATTTGCGAATCGTTATTTGTATTAAAATCGAGATCCGAATTAGGTTGGTTGTCATTAGTTACGTAATCGTTAGAAACAATCAAAACATAGCCAACGCCAAAACTCTTATCATTACAGAATCCCGCCGGGGCGAGCAAATAATCATACAGAGTCAGAGGTTCGAGGGATTTCTCCCCCGAATCGGAAACAACCATCCTAGGATAAGCAGCCCCTAGTCTACTCTTTGGAGCCTCGGTTTTCTTCTCTTCTACGATTTTCTCTTCCTTCTGGGGCGGTTCTTCAATCGCAAGCGATAGTGCCGGCTCGGCAGGTTTCAAACTTTGAGTTGAAGCACGCACCGAAGCGGTTTGGATGTGATCTAAGATTTTCTTTGAAGACTTTGTCCAGACGGTACTCCATCCATCCTGGGTTGTGTAAGGGTCTATTGGAACAATGGGATCCGTTGAAATAACATTGACGGAACCTCCCTTTTGGGGTTCCTTCATGTATTCCTTCGGGATCGGTATGTTCCCTTTCGGAGATTGTCGTCAAGCCAACTCTTGAAAGTGATGCAATCCTCTATCTTGTGCCCGAGCATCCGGTGGTAAGGGCGATAGTTTGGATGATCTTTCTTATTGACTTCTTCTGGCCTCTTGGGCTCTGGTAACTGAAAATCTGGTGTTTTCATTAAACTGCGGAACATTTTTGCTACTGCTTCAGTTTTGAATGGATATTCCTTGTTCAGAAAATCTTTCAGGGTATGCTGTGGATGAGGCGGTTGTTCGTAATGCTGAGACGACTAATAGCTCGGTCGAGGCTGTTGATAACCCTGCTGAGGTTGTTGGTAAGTACGTTGCGGTGGTTGTTAGCTAAGCTGTGGCCGCTCCGTCTGTACTCGCATTGTCGCTTGCCCTTATCTACTACCGTGACGATTTCAGACTTCTTTTTGAATGTTTTCATTGGTTTCTATTTATCGGTTTTGTCCACAAAGCTTAGCTGCTTTGCTTCCTCCTGTAAGCTCCCGGCCTTGCTAAGCAGCTTCTCGAAAGTCTTGATTGTAAATCCTTTAAGGAGAAGTGCTATCGGGCCGTGGATGCTTTTAAGCAATATGTCGACTGCATGCTGTTCCTGAAGTTGTGTTTCACGCTTCATGCTTAAATTTATCCATCAAAGTATGTTATCCACTAAAGTCTCGTTCAATTTCTGGTGCTCCACCACTAGATCACCAATGGTGATGTGGTGTCGAGCGTCGGCAAACCACTTAACGAAAAGGTTTTCTAACTCTGAAAAGGTCTTAACTGAACCATTTGGCAATTCTGCATACCAGTCAAAGGAAATCCCTGACAAACTGCTGACGAACTGACACAAGAGTAAAGCGTCACTCCCACCGGCATTGCAGCAACTAGCACAAAAATGTGCGACATGCTGCCGGGGGTTTCCCGTTCCATCAAAAGTCTTAAACGAGAGGTGGTACGAAGCCTTTCGGGTATTGGATCGCATCGAACTCTTTGGGGTAAGGTCTACCCGTCCGAACGGATGCTCCACTCTTAGATTGTTCTAGGGCTTCTCGCACCTGTTGTTCTACTATGTTTTTAATGTCTTTTTCGGGAATCATGCTCTGTGCAAAATCCTTCTTTGGTGGCTCATCTCCATTGATGGATGTGATCTCTTTTCCTCCATCTGCAATATGGATGATCTCTGGGGGTGTTTCTTCCTGAAGTTGCACCTGACTCTGGAGAGTGGCTAAAGCAGCAGCCATCTCTTCCATCCTCTTTGCCATCTGGGAAATTGTGTCATCTCTTTCCCGAAGCTGTGCTCTCATCACTTCCGGTTCATCTCTTTCCGCAGCTGCCAGAGCACCTTGCGAGGCTGACGACGCTCGTGTTTCAACCATGTTGACCTCGGCATACTCCTCATCCATGAACTCTGATGAATCAACTTCCTTTTCCAACTTTTCTCCCCTTTCTTTTTCCAACCATCGGATATCCGTCCTTAGCTTTCCTATAGCATCCTCGAGGGATCTCTTCTAGAAGATCTCGCGGTTGTCGTGCGATGGCTGTTGAACTTCTCTTTCGGGAGTATCTTTTATCCCAGTAGTACTTCATTCTGATTCAGGCTATTTGACGAGACTTTTCTTCTCAGGGCGTTGTGTTGGTCTCGGCTCGGTAATAATAGGTCGCCACACCATCCTTCTTGCAGCAGTAGGCCTAGGACCGCAAGGTCTATCGGCTATATGCTGGTAGGTGGTGTCCTCCCTAATATGATGGCCCGATACAACAACAGGTGAACTTGCTCTCATTTTCTTCCTTGGTTTCTCTACAGCAGTGACAGGCTCTACTCGTGGTCCGAGGCGTGATCTAGCTGGCACTCGTCCCATTCTTCTTAGGATTTCTAATACGGGCATCTTTCTTTCTTTGCCAATCTTTCAATCACGGCTTGTAGCCGAGCGAATGGCATAGTCTTAACCCTTTTTCTTTTGTAGTTACTATAGTATGCTGGTCGGGGTAGTGTAGCGGCAATCCTTTGGACATCTTCTTCATCCGATGCAGCAGAGAGGGGGTGAAACCTACTCCCTTCCAACAGAGGTACATACTCAGGCAGTTCTTCTCTTTCCTCAGGAATTTCTTCTAGAAAAGCAACTTCAGCAGCCTTAGCCTTCTCAATCCTGGCTATCTTTCTGCTTCTATTTCTCCTTTGAGTCCGAGTTAGGGGTACAACTCTTGAGCTGGACCCAATCTCGAAAACAGATGGTATTGTAGCAAAATCTGTACCCTCCACGGTGACAGGCTCACCACAGACTTGGATTTCCTTCCCTTTAGTTTGGCAGAAGTCGGGGTAGGTGCAGAGATGATTAGACCGGTGGGGGTAGAGACAACAGTCCTCCTATGAATAGAAGTACTTCTTTCAGCTGGAACCCTTTGCAAGGGAGGGAATTCTTGAGTCGACTTCAGGTTGAACTCAATTACAGGCTCTTCAGTTTCTGGCACTTTGTCCATTAGTGCGGAGAGTGACGTCATAGAACTTGATATCTGTGTTGTCGAATCCTTGTCCAAAATGGATGATTCCATTGTCGGGAAGTTCATCCTTGTAGACAGCGAAGTCCATTCCATTGGTGAAGGAGAAAATTAACTTTGGGGCAGTCATTTTCTGCAGTGTAGATTCCGAATGTCAGTCCCGAATTATGCTTCCTTTCGTCACAAAACTTAGAATGAAAAAGAAAGAGTCCGAACACATTCCCGTTTATCTTAATGTATTTGTGATTTTTAAGAGAATTCATTTATTAGAAGGTTATTTATTAGAGGATTTGTTTGTTAGGAACAAAATGATTAAAGAACGAAGTTTATAGAAAAAGGAAGGGACCTGGTTCGGAATTGAAAAGGAAGAGAAATTCTCGCAAAACTTCTCAACCCGAAGGACCGCTCCTAAGCTAACGCCTATTGGGGGTCCACCCCATCTCAGAAAAGAGGTAAAAGGATTTCGGAACCTCTCTGTTTAGGGGTGTCTAAACAGTGGCTCCTAAATCCGAGAGAAGTTGACTATACCCGTTCAAGATAGAAATGAACGTAGTATGCCAATGTAAGAATGATAGTTTTGGTCCACTAGGGATATGGACTCACTATCGATTTATGAAAGCAAAACTATCTAATTAAAATGGAGAGAGGAACTAGTCCCCAGCAGAGTATCCAGAAGCTGTCGGCATATTTTAGGTTGAGTGTTGTTTTTGGAAAAGGGGTCGCCTACAGAAGTTGTCGGCGAACTTTAGATTTTAAATTTAATTTAAATATATATGCAATTTAGAAAGTAGTATTTGATTTTGAAAATAGTTTTGAGTTTGAAAATTTTAAGATATGGAATCAAACTGATCTCACATCCCGAATAGTTTATATAAATGAGCACCGCACCACAAACTGTATATCTATCCCGGAGAATAGACACACTGCTTAATGATGGGGCTCAGTTAAATAAACTAGAATATTTGTGACATCCGTTTGGTTTGCAAACCAACTTTATAAGCCGACAGGTTCCCCTGCTTAATATAAAGAAATTAAGCAAGGTTTATATTACCTGGGTTCTTAAAGTTCCCTATAAGGGCAAGCCCCTATAGTTAATTACATCTGAAATGACGAAAATCATTTAAGAAAACTCTCGATAATGATTAGTGGTTTTGCTCTCAAGAATTTCAAAGTTTAAGGTTTCAAAGGATTGAATTTTGGAATTTCAAAAAAGATTAGGTCAAATTTGGAACAGTTTATTTCAAGAATCCGAAGAAAAAGAAGTAGAAGAAGCTGAGGATCCAAGAAGAATCTTGGCAACTTCTCAAACTATCCTATGGTTCGGTTTCAATTTAGGAAAATTATTTAATGTTGCAATCCTGCCAATTTTAATTAATTAGGACTTATATTAGTATGACATAATCATACAAATAGCCTCGAAGATGTGAGGGTTTATGTCGTATCGAACGACTAACTCAGAGTCCTAAGACCGGTTAGGGCTTAATTTGTATAACATGATTATGCAAATGTCTAACGAAAAGTTAAGGATTTATATTACACTAGGCAAACTACCTCAAAATCCTATGGCTTTTTTATTTAATTCTAAGAAAGGTTTTGCTGAAGTAGACCTGAGTTTTGCTGATGACGATGGCCGTGCTGCTCACCATGCTCCAAGCTCCTTGTTGTTGCAGAGGTTTAGTTTTAGATGGTGAAAATCAGGAGATGAGGGAAGTGTTTTGGTTTAGAAATCTTAAAGTCCAAATATTTTAATATTTTAATTAAAACAAATCTTAAAGTTGTTTAAACAGAACCGATTAAGATCCCACGGTTCCGTCATCCCTAAGATCGTTATTTTCATCAAATTCACTTAGTCCGGATGAATTTGCTAAACTCAATCGAATGAGTTCCACACTTTCATTTAGGTCGTGGGAAATCCCGTTAGCAATACGTGGGTTACATCATCCGAGGTATTCCCGATCATTCAACGAGATGTTTTAATTTAGTTGCAATTATAGTTTTATTGTTCTGTTTGTGATTAAATTTTGAGTTGTCTTATATTTTGGAATGTTATGGAGGTGAATTTTATCTTGTGGTGACTTTTAATTTAGTTTTGGGTTTCAGTTTTGTGACTATTCTAAAGGTTTTAGTTTTCATGCAACAATCTTGTTTAACATGCAAGAAAAAGTAAAGTGCAGTGCATGTAAGTAAATTGCAATAAAGTAAATTGCAATAAAATAAAAGCGTACCTGGAGGGTCTTCCTGTCATCCCAAGCTACACTTAAAACACATATTAAGGCCTTTAAATATTTATAACAAGTACCTAGGTAAAGCTAAGGGACAGGTTTTGGTTGTCTACCAAAGTCCTAGTCCTATTGCTAGTCATCTCCTATGACGTCTAGGTTCTTGTATTTTGTTTAAGGATGATTTCCTTCATTAAAGAACAATTAAATTCAATTGTTCTTCTAAAACATCTCATCATATTTAGAAAGTGCTTAGGACGAGTCCTAAACATCTTTTCAATATTTCCGAGATTATTTTGAGTCCAAGTAAATTTAATTGCACAGGTGAATTGATCATCCAAAAATTTAGTTTAGTTTGTTTCTTTCTCTTGCTCAGTGAACTTGGCCATTTAATTACCTGATGAATGAAGTGACATCTCACTTAATACTCCATTTAAGAGTTATAATAATTAAAGCCTTTAAAGGCAAGTTGGTTTGTTGAGAATTTTAATCATTCTTAATTTGAAGTTTGAGTTAAAGGTTTTAAGTGATTTATTTTAATTATGAGGTTTTAATTAATAATTTTAAGTTTAAAATAGTGTTCAAATTATTTTTGGTTTAAATCTTTATATTTTAAGTGATCTTAATATTTTAAATTTGTTTTACTTTTATTATTGAAAGATGTTAACTTTAATATAATTTAAATTTGATTTAATTGAATTTAACTTAATTTAATTTAAATATTTTTAATTTAACTTAACTTAATTGTTAAAATGTTAATTTAATTTAATTTTAATTTTAATTTAATTTTTACTTAATTTAATTTAATTTAATTTAATTGTTAAATTATTTAGTATTTTGAGCTTTTCTTTAATTTAAGGGTTATTTATTCTTTTTTTTTTTACTTTTAATTTACTTAGTTTGAATTATCATTTTAATCTTAATTAAGAGTTAAATATTATTGAAATGATCTATTTAGGGATTTTTTTATTAAAGAATTAATATCCTCTCAAGTTATATCCCTATTTTTAATAATCCAAATTTTCATTAATCTTCCAAAAATTTAAATTGCTTAAATGATTAAAGTTTCATTTTGGTTTATTAAAAGTGATTAATGGGTTCCTACCCTTTTAATTTCCCAAAGTCTCAATCATCCAAGAAAAATAAAATCAAATATTTTACCCTCCATTTTAATTAAACCTAAAACTTTAATAAAGGCGTTTAAATTCTTTAATTACCTTTATGCCCTTTTAGGCTTATTTATTTCATAACTCACAAAATTGAGTTTAAATGAACTTGAAATTATTATGTCACTTCAATCATATGTCAATTAAGACATTAGAGGAGAAAATGTGATTTTTCTGAATTTACTTTATTTATATAATTATTTTTAATGAAAAATAAGGGATTTTATGGAAAATTCAACAACATAACCAAAGTAAGATTTCTATCCTTAAAAAAACTATGGGATGTTCCTAATGACCAGAGAACCACTTGGACCAATTTTGGTGATTTTTTGAATTATATTTTATTTATTATAATTATTTTGAGTTTTGGAGTGTTAATTAATTATAAAATAAAATTGAAGTTGAAAAGTGGATTTTATATATATTTTTTTAAATCTCTCTGACCTCAAGGAGTTCAGAGAAGCAAATTTTACGATTTTTTGATTTTTCTTTGATTTATTGGAATTAATTTAGTGAAAAGGTTGGAAAATACATTTTTTATTATTAAAAATTTTTTTGAGCCTTTAAAATTCAATATCTTTACTTTGAGACTTGGGAAAAATATTTTGTTTATTCCTAAGTGATTAGGAGACAAAATGTGACATTTTTGTTATTTTTAATATTTTTATGATTTTTATTATTTTTTAATTATTAAAATATTAAATATATCATTAAAAATAAAAAAAATTTAGAAAATTGCAATTTTTATTTTTATACACTCCTCTCATATCAGAGAGCCCACAAAAACAATTTGGTGAATTTTTGAAATGTATTTTTGGCGTTATGAATTTTTAAAGTTTAATTTTGATCATGTGGCTTAATTAATTCATTTAATGGGGCTAATCATTTCCAATTGATTCCAAATTTTTATACAAGGTTCTCTGTATCTTAAAGATCAATGGAGAATTGATTTCAAGTTATTTTAATGTGTGGTTAACCCTAATTAATTAAAATTAAATTTTGAGTAATTAGGTCAATTAGGGTTATTCTTAATGAATTAAGCCTAACCATAATTATCCTAGGGTCCTCTGGTCCTAAGAAACTTCACTAATTTTTTCTAGAATTTTCTAAGTAACATGCTAATTATTGGAATTAAAATACCAAAACAATGACATAAACTTGAAAAATACATAACTTTCCATAGAGATGGCCTCTGACCTTGAAAAATTCAGGGAATGTTCCCAAGATTAGAGGCTTCAAAAGCCTTATGGTCTCATGCCATGGTGAATTGTCTATGCAAATGGAGAATCAAAATACTGAAATGAGTAAATAATTAATTAAAAATAAAATACTCATCAAAATAACTTGGTTTATTTTCCACATTATTCTCCTCTATTCACTGAGCAAGAGGGTATTTTTAGTTTATTTTTATGATATTTCTACACAAAGATATGGATTTTCTAAGTTCTGGGTATTTAAATAAATCAAAAAATCCATATTTTTATACTTATCCACGCGGCGCCGACTCATCCTCGCAGCTCCGAAAGCCCACGAGTCGCGCTCCTATTCGACGCCGCCATCTGACTCAGTGCTCCAGGGCCCGCACTTCATGTAACTTTCTTCGATCCGGTGTGATCTGGACCGTCCACTCGATACACGCTCGATCGGACGGCGCCTGGTCATCGTCTACGACTGGTGTGCACCCGTGACCGTCCACACTAAAACCCTAAGAACTCTCTCATTTCTCAGTAGATTTTCGTGTTCTTATGCTCTATGGATTCGTCTTGAAGAGACAAACACATCCATACTATTTACATTTTATGAAATTAAGTAAAACAAAATGGAGAATCACTGGAAGCTCGGGAGGAAGGAATGATCCATACCTTTGCTCTGAGAAGTGTAGCTTCAATCAGAGAGTTGTGTCACCTTCGATTGCACCTAAGGAAGCTCCAGATGAAGTCTCTGGCTCTGGGGAATTGTCTAGGTATGAAAGTGTCGACAGCAGATTTCAAAGCTTGGAGGCTAGAGCAACTGGGTGGCCTGGAGAGGGGGCTTTCACTGGGGAACTCCTTCTCTTGGTGCTGTGCATGTGTGGGTGAGTTTGATTTCGATTTGGTGGAGGTTTGGGAGATGTCTTGGTTCTGGGCTGAGAATTGAGCTCCAAAATTGAGCTCAATCAATGGGGTTTAGGGCAGGAGAACAGTGGGGATCAATTGCTCTAGGTGAGGAGAAGGTCCTGGAGCAATTTTGGCAGAGTTTTGTTTAGGTCTGGTTCATCACCTCCTTTGGCCGAGAGGGTAGTGGGTTTAAATAGACATGGCTGGAGGGCTTCCCAGAGAGAGTTGAGGCTTTGGATCAGCTGCTCTGGTCAAGGGAAGAACAGCCATGGTGTCTAATTAGGTTGGGACAGCTCAGCAAGGAAGAATTGAATTTTTGAACCAAATGGGTTGATTTGGTTTGACATTGGGTCCACTTGGGTTAAGAATGGGTCAAATTGGGGGTTTTGGCAAAAGTGGGCAAAATTGACAATATTGGCCTATGGTGTAGTTGAACAAAATGAAATTGGGAATATTTGGGATTTTTTGGAATTTTCGGAGAATTTTTGGAATTTATGGAATTTTTGGTAAGAAGGGCATTTTGGGTATTTGGAGGGTATTGGGGGGTATTTTTGGAAATTTTTGGTATATTTGGCTAAGGATGATCAATTTGAATGGTGGGAAATGTTTAGGACTGATTTTGATGAATTTTGGGTAATTTAGGTAATTTTGCAAATTTTGGACAATTTCAAGGGTATTTGGTAGGTTTGGTGGGTTTAGGGCCCCAGGGGTCAAAAATTGAAATTTTAGGAAAATGAAGATTGATTAAGTGTGAGTGAAATGAAATCATTTTGGTTGAGCCATGAAGCTCACAAAAGCCATGAGAGGACTCATTTTAGACATTCACTATGTTGTTCCTAACCCTCTTAGCCAGGGGCCTAGGGGTTGAGGTCCATCCATATGAATTGCCCACATGAGTTGGGAAGTCAAATTGGCTAAAGGTAGTTTTAGGGTTCGGAATGTGTGTGTGTGAGAACTTACCCTCACCAGACCAGGTCACTCGGGGTAATCCTAAGGCCAAAGAGTCCTATAGGAAACTCATCCTTTAAACCTTCACATTTGACTTTAACCCTCCAAGTGGCTTGGGGTTTACAATCAAACTTGTGGGGTTTGAAGGGAGCCAAGAAGTGTTTTGAATTTCTAAGTGGCGGGGGTTCCATCTCTAATCCTCTAGGATAGTCAAAGAGAAAGCTTAAGGATAGATCCTAAGTACTAAGGAGAGAGATCAGACCTCATCAAAAATGAGGTCAACACTATTCCTTATTGAAATTCTGAAATTCAATCCTTTGAAACATTAAACTTTGAAATTCTTGAGAGCAAAACCACTTATCATTATCGAGAGTTTTCTTAAATGATTTCCATCATTTATGATGTTATTAACTATAGGGGCTTGCCCTTATATGGAACTTTAAGAACCTATGTAATACAAACCCTGCTTAATTTCTTTATATTAAGCAGGGGAACTTTTCGGCTTTTAATTGGTTCGCAGACCAAACGGATGTCACAAATTTTCTATTTTATTTAATCGAGCCCCATTATCAAGCAATGTGTCTATTCCTCGGGATAGGTACACGGTTTGTGATGTGGTGCTCGTTTATATAAACTATTTGGGATGTAAGATCAGTTTAATTTCATATCTTAAAATTTTCAAACTTAAAATTATTTTTAAAATCAAATGCTATTTTCCAAATTATATATATATAAATTAAATTAAAAATCTAAAAAATTCGCCGATAACTTCTGTAGGCGACCCCTTTTCAAAACACACAACCTAAAAATAAGCCGTACACCCGAGAGCACGAAAAAGTCATTGGAAATAGCATCGAACAACAACAGTGCTGGAGTGACGGTTGTACGGATAATATATATATATATATATATATATATATATATATATATATATATATATATTACCGATATAGTAAGATTAATTGAATATCGTTATATTTTTAAAATATCAAATGTTTATATTTACTTATTAAAATCTTAACTAGCATGTATATTATTTTTTTTCTTGTGTTATTGTAGTTTAAAGGTGCTAGTGTTCACTGACTTTGGCTAACTTACTGTTATTTTAAACTAACTTTTCAGTTGTAATTAATTCGATAAAAAATGAGCGATAAAAGAAAAATTATAGAAGATGCGGACATGTAAGAGGTAAATTTAATTACATTAATTTAATTTAATTTATTTATTGACACTTTTTTTTTAATAGTTAGTTATAGAAAAAGAATATATAACGCTAAATTTCTACCGTCTGACCATCTATACCCGGCTTGGTTAATTTCAGGCCCCTAGCTAGGTCGTCGCATCGTTAGCAAGGTTAGCAAAGTTTTCTTAGTTAATAGACTTAGTTAACCTAAAAATTATGAAATTCTTTATCAACATTTACAACTTGTATAATTTAATTGGACCCGTAAACTATATGAAAAAAGAATGCAAATGGGACCTTATTATTTGACGTTGAACAAAATAAGGCTTCATGATTTATCAAGTGTATCTTACGACCTCTTACTTATACAATAGTGCTATTGCAATCAAGCTGCCATCAGATTAGAGGGGGCATTCTTTTATAAACTTTATCAAATCTTACTTTTTCAGGTAGATATAAAAATATAAACATAATATTTGTATATTTTTTTGTTGAGACTTAAATTTGGACAAAAATCCCTTCAGTTATGATAATAGTTTCTATGGATCATCACTGGGAAATGAACTTGCAGTATTTTCTTGAAATTAAAGGACATACTTATTATGAAACTTTGCCTTGTGCTTTTATTTTTTCAAATGCAAATGAGTATATCATAAACTTAGTCAACTTTAATAATTATTTGAAGAGAATCCTACTAAAACATTTATTGTTCTGAGGACCTCAGAGTCTTTATCTTTCCAATGTTCAAATCAAGTATAATAGTCCCAATTAAAAATTAAATTCTCATCAAATGAATTCTATAAAAGACATTATTAAAAGTCTAATAAAATAAGGTGTTTAAAACATTTGGATCCACATTGTTTTTATATCATAAACTCAATGAACATCCCGACATGTAGAGGGTTGAGGCCCCTATTAAATCCAAACATGCAATAAACACATTGTTTTTATATCATAAACGTTCATGTCAAATATTATAGAAAAAAATTTAGTTGCTATTCTATATAAAAGGTTGTGATGCACGTGTCTCCCTAACTTTACTCCAAACATGCAAAATATTTGATTAGATGATTACAGCTTACCGGGCTACCTCAGTTTTCTTTCTTTTTTTTTTTAAATAATTTTTCATTGAATAAATTATAACATCCCCAAAGTTCAAAATATTTTTCATAAAATTTAAATTTGGATACTTAAATCACGATATAAATGTAAATCACGATATAAATGAATTCATTTTGGTTTAAGAGAAATTATTATTATTATTATTATTATTAGTGCGTTGGCACGCACGCACACATATAGATTTAGGAATCATAATTATTTTTATTTTGATACGATTATTTCCAACATAATTACGCCCTGATTTAGGGTCTGTTTGAGGCAACTGCAGTTTATTAAAAAGCTGTTGTGCTGAAGATAACTGTCTGTTTATTTTTTACAATCTTAAAACAGTTGTGTTGCAGCTGTTTTTGAACAAATGATCTTTCTGCCCATGTACTATAATGTTGTTTATAACATAACTTTTTATACTAGCATATTTCATATTTGAAAACAAATATTCTGTGTGAATGTTAAACAAAAACAGACACCTCACAAAATAACAAGTAACATAACAATTAACATTTAAAAAAAAGGCTATTAAAATAACAATTAATAATATGATAATATTTTTTTTAAAATGTAATCGTTTTATATAAAGAGATAAATCGTTCCCAAAAGAAACTCGACACGTCTGATCACTATCGGTAATGGATTCTTCCAACCCATTTGCCCATCTAAAGAAGTTACAACATTTTGTTATTCCTCTAGAATAGTTATAAAACTGTCTCCCGTAACTATGTGACTGTCGTAAGGTAACTAGAGAACATTGTATACCACAGTAACAATACAATGCTCTGGAGGTATCAAAACTCTTAGAAATAAAATTAGCAATAATAATACTAGAAGTAATCAATGCAAGTTTTATTAAATTTTGAGGTCTCTGATGCACCAAAAATATGTAGATTATATATATATATATATATATATATATATATATATATATATATATATATATATATATATATATATATATATATATATATTGAATTCATTTTTGGTGATATTGCACTTTAAAGGAAGATATTTTTCATGTTTTCCTGCAGGTAAGATGTTAGGTGTTTGGAGCAAAAGGAAGCAAAAAAGAAATGAATTTGGAGCAAAAAGAGGTGCAAAATGACAAATTCAGCCTACTGGCACCGATGGCGCCCTATTCAATGCCTCTAGTGCCCAATTTCAGAGAGTTTAGAATATTGAAGCATACCAGCGCTGACGATGCCTTATCTAGCGCTGACGGTGGCCAAAGTCGGTAGAGACCAAATTCAATGCATTTTGACGATTTTGAAGGGTTGCTTAAGGAAACTCTTGGGGAATTCATTTCTAAACTATTTTAAAAATATTTGGACGCCAAAAAGAGATAGAAGAGAGGGAGAGGTGTCTTTTGGTGAAATTGGAGTGTGTTAGGGTTGGAGAGTAAGTGTTCTTGCGTGTGAAAAGTTTGTAGAAGTCTAGGGTTAGTGTGTGTGAGAGTCTTGTTTTGTGAGGGATCTTTCTCTAAAGAGTGTAGGGGAAGAAGGAAAGTGAGAGATTGCTTCTTCCTTACTATCATAAGAGGGAATTGAGTGTTTTTGTGAAGAGATGGAAGGATTCAAAGGAAATTCAAGGGATTTGCTTGGGGAAGAAATTGAGATAAGCTGTATTTACTTCTTATTGTTTGTATGACTTTGATTTTATATATAAAATTCATGTTTTGTCGTATCTTCCTCATGAATTCTGAGTAGACTTCTTTGTCTTTCTCATTGTAATGAGATATGGTGAAGTGATGATCTAGATTTGATGTGTCATTTAAATGTTAAGAAATTGTGATGATTTTTCACTTTGTAATTAATTTACTTTTCAATCTAGCCAATTGAATTGTTAAAACTTGTTATGAAACATACAATCCGAGATGACTAAGTTTTCTACAACAAAAGTGAAGAATTCATTCAATGTCCATGAATGAGTTACGCAGGTTGAGTGCAAATAAATAGGAAAATGTGGTTTGATGGGCGTAAAATTGGAGATTTTAGGGTGACAGATTGAAATCCCCAATTTGGTCCTAGTGTTTGGAAACTAAAGCTAGGGTTAGCCTTAAGGTGAAGGGAAGTGGGAGCTCTGAAGTGACAGCTAGTATCCTCCCAGCCTAACTATGGATTTAGGGACTAAGCCTAGGATTAGCTAATGTTCTATACAAAAGTCGGAAGAGGGGGTAAATTAAAGAGGGTAAAGAATATGAATGCTCCTATTTGACACAATACAAGTTTTTATCAATCTTATTCATTCACTCTTCATAGTAGCATTGTAAGGGGGAAGATGTATTTTCATATTTAAACATTTCAATACAAAACTTAGTCTGTGTCAGTTAATTCTGTCTAGAAATTTAGAAAGTCACTTTAGTAAACTTAACTATTCGTCATCATTACACTTGCAACTTTAATATTTTCTGAGCATGAATTGTGAATTAAGTATTGGATTTCTGTAGTAGACTTAGAAAAATTACAACTTTCTTCGTGAGATCGATAACCAAAACTCACTAGACTCTTGTATTACTTAAATGATATGTATACTTACGTATACGAGTGACTGCCTAATTATTAAAACAACTTTACTTTAAAACTGAACTGAAACTACCTTTTAAATTTTTATCTGAGTGGTGTTGACCTCATTTTTACAATAGGTCAACCTGTGATCCAAAAAGTCAACTTTGGTCAAAATGGTCAATCTGGCCCAATGACCAACCCTACTGACCCAATAGGTCAACCCATGACCTAAAAAGTCAACTTTGGTCAAAATGGTCAATCCTGACCCAATGACCAACTCTATTGACTCAATAGGTCAACCCCTGACCCAAAAAGTCAACTTTGGTCAAAATGGTCAATCCCGACCCAATGACCAACCCTACTGACCCAATAGGTTAACCCTTGACCCAAAAAGTCAACTTTGGTCAAAATGGTCAATCCTGACCCAATGACCAACCCTACTGACCCAATAGGTCAACCCTTGACCTAAAAAGTCAACTTTGGTTAAATTGGTCAATCCTGACCTAATGACCAACCCTACTGACCCAATAGGTCAACCTCTTGACCCAAAAAAGTCAATTTTAGTCAAAATGGTCAATCCTGACCTAATGACCAACCCTATTAACCCAACAAGTCAACCCTTTGACCCAAAAAGTCAAAGTTGGTCAAAATGATTAATTTCTGACCAAATAACTAATTATTGACTTAATGACCTCTTTAAGACCCCAAAATGACAAAAGTAATCAAATAATTAATTTCAAAATTATTTTGATTAATTAAATTTACTAATAAATTAATTTTTAATATTTTAATTAATGACATAATTAATTAAATGAAAATTAAATTAAAAGTCATAAAATGACAAAATGCACCAAAATGAAATAAAAAAATGACAAAATTAATCAAATAATTAATTTCAAAATTATTTTGATTAATTAATTGACTAATGATTTAATTTTTAAAATTTTAATTAATGACATGATTAATTAAAATGAAATATTAAATTAAAAGTCATAAAAATGATAAAATGGTCAAACTAATTAAAAATAATGGAATTAATTAAATAATTAATTCCAAAATTATTTTTGATTAATTAATTGACCAATAATTTAATTATCATGTTTTAATTAATGACATAATTAATTAAAATGAAAATTAAATTAAGAAGTCATGAAATGAGACAAAATCTAATTTTAAATAAAAAATGACATGAAAATTAATCAAATAATTAATTTGGAATTATTTCTAATTAATAATTGATTAATAAAATAATTTCCAATATTTTAATTAATGACATAATTAATTAAAATGGAAATTAAATTAAGAAAGGGGTATTAAATGGAATTTTAACCTATGACATTATGGTTTTCCAAAAATTCCAAATCTCCTTTATGACATCACACATGACCTCATATGGGTTAGACACAACCCATATAACCCATTAAAAATAAAATAACCCATGGATGACCCATCATGTATCATATTAACCATGGTAAACACATGTGATGATACCTTCATCATTATGAAAGAATGATGTGTCACCTCTTCATGCAACCCTAGGAGAACCTTTGGTGACTCATCTAACACCTCACATCTTCACCAATAGGAGAGGGGAAGATCTTAGATCATCATTACCTCATATGGTGATCTCATAAATCAAAAATAAGAAAATTAAAGAAATTAAAGGGGTATGTGTCATCTTTCCATGAATCTTTAATTGAGGTGGTGCATGATGGAGGCCTTAGTCCTTTGAGTCACCACAAACCTCTTCTCTACCCAATAGAAGTGAAACAAAACAATGAAAAATTCATCATGACAATTTGGGAGCAATTATGGTTAAGACATGGGAATGAGGAAAAATTGCCTTATGTGTCATCCTACCATTCAATTCATTGGAGGTGCTAATTAAATTACACGGGGGAGGCTGATCCAAGGCAATCTCCTACAGCCATGTCCAACTCCCAAGCTCTCCAATGAAGGAAGCTATGGGAAAATCCAAGCAAGCACCACCCCTCCTTACCATGGTTAAGTTCATGGTGATTAAGCATGGAAATTGCAAACCTATCATCATCAAAACTGAGATTTCATTTTAAAAACATTTGTGGATGAGATGGCAACTCCCCTAAGTGAGCCAAACCAGCCCAAGACTTATCCATAGCCATCCACATGGCTATAAAAAGCCCCTATCTGAAACCATGTAGAGAAGAGGAAAAAAATCATAGGCAGCCCAAATCCCTTAGCTTCCAACATAAAAAATCTTGCTAAGGATCTTAGCAACCTATTCTAACCAAAATCAAGCCATAAGATCAGCCCGACCGAGCCAATTTGGCTAAAACCCAAACTGAACCCAAATCAAGCCACTTTGCCAAAATTACTCACCAAGGCTAGCTATAAATCCAAATTGAAGCAACAAAGAACTTCTTTAGGATTACTAGAGGCTGACCAACAAAGTCTGATCAAGCTCAAGGCTATTGTGGCCAAGATATGGATTTTTTCATCGAAAATAATTCATATAATTAGAAAATCATGGACTAAACTAGCCCAGAAAATTATAATCACCGTATAGATATGATCTAAATTTCTAGATGATTCCATAGGTTCAAAAATCACTCAATTCCGTTGAGAAATGAGTGAGATATTGACCCTAGAAGTTGGATGGTTCATGAATTTTCTGAATTATCTGGATTAATCCATGGCCGCCCGATCCCGTGTTTTGGAAGGGGTGGCCCAGATCAATCCACGCGGTGTTTGATGTTCAGATCCGCACAGTGGATCATCCCGTGCTTTCGACCCGTACAAGGACACGTGTCAGGCCGGGAATTTTCTGGGCTAAGGTTAATTCAAATTAACTTTAAAAAATCAAAAAATCATAACATTTTGCACAGACCTCCTAAAAATAAAATAAAAATACCTCTAGAAAACTCTTAAAGAGAAGAAAATTATGAAATTAAAATCATAATTTTATTCTCTGTATTTAATTTTTAAATAATTAAATACTCTCTGGAGTATTTTAATTATTAAAAATTATTTACAAACCAGAAAAATATGAAAATTTTAGGGAAAAACGTTTAAGTCCTTAGACACATCTCCTGATTTTTCTAAGCTAGTATAGCTATCTAGGATATGATTTTCTAATTTTCATGACGCTTTATAATTATTTTCAAAAATAACTATAAAATTTGAAAAATTGGAAAATTAAAATTCAAAAATAGTTAAGAATTTTAGGGTGACAGACAATAATCCTAATACAATAATTCTTAAGCCATTAAATCAATTTTAAAAGACATTTTAAAATAGGGTTAAGATTTATTAATTATAAATTAATATTTCAAAACCCTTTTCTTCACTTACTTAATCCATTTCTTAATGGAATAAGCTAATGATAAATCTAAACCTAAATGAATTCAAATCAAACATTAATTAGGTTTAAAGACAGCTTAAACCTAATTAATTCATTAATCCTTAAACACATTAGGTTTAATACAAAAATCAAAAATTAATTAAATTTAAAGACAAGTTAAACTTAACTAACTCATTAAACCTTAATCACATTAGGTTTAATACAACATTAATTAGGTTTAAAGACAACTTAAACCTAATTAGTTCATTAAACCTTAATCACATTAGGTTTAACATAAAAATTATACTTTAATTAGGTTTAAAGACAACTTAAACCTAATTAACTCATTAAACCTTAATTACATTAGGTTTAATACAAAAATCAAACATTAATTAAGTTTAAAGACAAGTTAAACTTAATTAACTCATTAAACCTTAATCACATTAGGTTTAATACAAAGTTAAACATTAATTAGGTTTAAAGACGTTAAACTTAATTAATTCATTAAACTTTAATCACATTAAGTTTAATATAAAATCAAACTTTAATTAAGCTTAAGACATTATTAGGTTTGATTAAACCTTTTAAACATTAATTAAATCAGGTTTAAAACAAAATTAAAATTTAATTAGGTATAATCCTTTAAACCTAATTAAACCGTTAAGTCTTAACTAAATTAGACTTAATCAAATCTAAACCCTAATTAGGTCTAACCCATTAGACCTAATTAAACCATCAAGTCTTAACTAAATTAGACTTAATCAAACCTAAACCCTAATTAGCTCTAACCCATTAAATCTAATTAAACCATTAAGTCTTAACTAAATTAAACTTAATCAAACTTAAACCCTAATTAGGTCTAACCCATTAGACCTAATTAAACCATTAAGTCTTAACAAAATTGGACTTAATCAAACTTAAACCCTAATTAGGTCTAACCCATTAGACCTAATTAAACCATTAAGTCTTAACTAAATTGGACTTAATCTACCTAAACCCTAATTAGGTCTAACTCATTAGACCTAATTAAACCATTAAGTCTTAACTAAATTAGACTTAATCAAACCTAAATCCTAATTAGGTCTAACCCATTAGACCTAATTAAACCATTAAGTCTCAACTAAATTAGACTTAATTAAACCTAAATTCTAATTAGGTCTAACCCATTAGACCTAACTAAACCATTAAGTCTTAATTAAATAAAACTTAATCTAACTTAAACTCTAATTAAGTTTACCACATTAGACTTAATTAAACTATTAAACCTTAACCAACTAAGGTTTAATCAAACTTAAACTCTAATTAAGACTACCACGTTAGACTTAATTAAACTATTAAACCTTAACCAATTAAGGTTTAATCAAACTCAAACCTAAAATAAACCTAACTTAAGTTTAATCTTAAACCTTAAGTTCAACCCTTAACCTAGGTTCAACCAAACTTAAACCCAAGTTCAACTTTTAACTTAGGTTCAACCAAACTTGAACCCAAGTTCAACTTTTAACTTAGGTTCAATCCAACTTGAACCCATGTTCAACCTTTAACTTAGGTTCAACCCAACTTGAACCCAAGTTCAACCTATAACTTAGATTCAACACAATGTGAACCCAAGTTTAAAACCTTAACTTAAAGTTTAATCCATATTGAACTTAAGTCAACAAACCATACTTAAAATCAGCCAAAGTTAATTCAAAACCTTAACTTGAGTTCAACCCACATTAACTTAAGTTAACCCTAAGTCTAGGTTCAATCTAACCTGAACTAACTTAACTTAAACACAAACCAAACTTGATTTCAACCCATATTAAACTTAAGTCAACCTTAAGTTTAGGTTCAATCTAACTTGAACCTAACTTAACTCAAACCCAAATCAAACTTGAGTTCAACTCACATTGAACTTAAGTTAACATTAAGTTTAGGTTCAATCTAACTTTAACCTAACTCAAACTTAAATCAAACTTAAGTTCAACCCACATTGAACTTAAGTTAACATTAAGTTTAGGTTCAATCTAACTTGAACCTAAACTCAAACCTAAATCAAACTTAAGCCCAACCCACATTGAACTTAAGTCTAGGTTCAATCCAACTTGAACCTAACTTAAACCTAAATTAGACTTGAGTTCAACCCATATTGAACTTAAGTTAGCCTTAAGTCTAGGTTCAACCTAACTTGAACCTAACTTAAATTCAACATAATCCATAATTAAGTATACTACATTAGACTTAATTAAATCATTAAACTTTAATCAACTAAGGTTTAATCAACATTAAATATAATTAATTCTATCACGTTAGACTTAATTAAACTATTAAACCTTAATTAACTAAGGTTTAATCCAACCTAAACCATAATTAAGTCTACCACATTAGACTTAATTAAACCATTAAACCTTAACTAACTAAGGTTTAATCAAACATAAACCATAATTAAGTCTACCACTTTAGACTTAATTAAACCATTGACCCACTTTTTTTATGTTTGCAAATTATGTTAATAGCAACGGCACCAAAAACTTGATCCCGCTTTAATATATATATCTGATTTTATGATGGAATGTATAATGTGGATTCTACGCAAGTATACGTATCGTATCAAGTAATACAGGGCTATAGTGGAGTCCTGGTTATCGATCCCACAGGGAAGTTTTAAAAGATTTGTAACAGCTAAATTTAAAAGATTTACTTACTAATATAGTACACGAAAATTTAGAATACGTAACTAAAGCGAACTAAAGTAAACTAATGCTTTAAATAAAGTTGATTAAAAGATTTCAGAAAAAAAGTATCTTTCTCCTTGTTTTTAGAAAATTAAGTGAATGATGAATTCAAATAGAATTTTTATTGTATTGTGACAAATAGGAGCATTCCTATTCTTTATCCTTTGGTCCAGGTGCAAAGAACATCGACTAATCCTATGTTTGATTACCGAATCATGCGGCAGTCGGGAGGATACTCGTCGCCACTTCAGAGCTCCCACGTTCCCCTCACCTGAGGGCTAACATCTACACTTCAGCTCTCAAACAATAGGACCGAATTGAATATTTTAGTCTGTCACACTAAAATGTCCAATTCTACGTCCGATAAATAATATTTCCCTATTTATTTGCATCCTCCTTCCAAGGCTTTTGACTTCCCTGAATATTGGATGTAATCTTTACTATAGTTGATGATTCAACATATTTTAACAAATCAATTGGCCAGATTGAAAGTAAATTAGGTTTTAAGTAAAAGATTATCACAATTTATTTTATAAATTAGGCACTTCTATTTAATTTCATCAAATCACATAATTTCATAAATAAGGAGAAAGACTAAGAAAACTACTTATAATGCATGGGAATTAAACAAAGCATGGATTTCATTTAAAGTTAACAACAATAAACAAAGATATTTATCTCAATTTCCTCCCCAAGCAGACTCCTTGAAGTTCCTTTGACTTTTCCTTCTAGTACAACACACTTCTTAACTCACTACTTACACTTACTCACACTAAACTTCAACTTAAACTCAAAATCACACTAATAGAATACTCTAAGACTAAAATAGACACACAGTAGACACTAAGACTCTCTAAAATAGACACACAGTAGACACACAATAGACTAAAATTCGTCCTCTATTTATAGAGGTAGACAAAGGTCCAAGGGGTACTTAAGCACCTCTTCAAAAAGCGTTCATGTTCAATGTATCTAGCATTTTGACCAATCTCGCCGTCGGCGAGAAATGACCTCACCGTCGGTGAGAAACGACCTCGCCGTCGGCGAGGCTTCTAGAAGTTCTCCAAACCGCGCGATCTCGCCGTCAGCGAGCTCGAGCTCGCTGTCGGCAAGGTAATTATAAATCCTTCAAAAATTCTCCTCATGATCTCTCCGTCGGCTGGCTCGATCTCGCCGTCGGCGGCTTAGTTCATTTTGCATGAATTTCTTTCTTTTTTTGATCCAAATTTGCTCCATTTCATGTTTTTTTCTTCTATCACTTATAAATCTTCATTCCTACAATAAAATAAAGAAAATACCTTTCTTTAAAGTGAAATTTCATAAAAAATAGGTATGAATTTCTTAACATATTTTTTTGTGATCAAAATCCCCCAAACTTAATTATTACTTGTCCTCAAATAATTTTTATATTAAATAAAAACAATGATTTTTGTAATAGAATTTTTAATTCAAATCAACTATGAATTTAATTTAAATAATACTATAGTAAAGTTAAATAGAAATATTTTTAAGTAATTAAATTAACTTTAAAGATATAAGATTATTTAGTTATCGAATCTAAGATTTCTAGCTCTCTATTTATTTCAGGAAAGACTATATTTAAAAGAGTAATTTACTTAAGATATTTAGATGATAGGAAGTTCAAGAAAACACTATTTAGTAAAATACTAATCCATATATATAAGTTTAGAAATATATTTGAGTTTTACACTTTAGGTTGATTCCATTGAAGCCAATTTTTGATAAGGCATCTCCTCAAGCTTCTCCTCACTTATATTTTTTTCTTTTTTTTTTTTCTTTTTGGATTGATTTTCAATCCTTCTATTTTTCTTTTTCAAGTGAGGATTACCGTATCTCGGATAGCTCGTTAATAATTTTGAACTTCAACTTTCTCTTCCTAAACTTGAAACTTAAAATATTTCTTTGCTTATATGTATTTCATAGTCTTTGCTTCATTGAGTTTCAATCTCTTCTTTTTCATTTAAATGCTTAAGAATTTCAATTTTAGAATATAGTTTCCCTTACTTTAAATAGTTTACTATATTCTTATTTCTTTTAACCAAATGTCTTATTCTATTAAATAATTGAATTACTAGAAACATTTTATTTAACTTTCTATAATAATTAAATAAAGTAATTCATGTTTATTGAATTGAAAAATTACTATAGAAAAATCATTTGATAATAATTTTTGAAAATAGAAATTGAGAACAATTTAATAATTAAATTTGTATTTTTCCTCCCCCAAACGTAAATTTTTTTATCTATTTCTAAATGGTGAAAAGGAAAATATACAATGAATCATACCTTTGAGCTTTAGTTATTTCTTTTCCTTGAAATTTTTGCAGGCTTTTTCATTATTTAAAGAACTTGTACTGTTAGTATTCTTCCACATATATAGTATTTAAAAGAAAGTGCTGGGATAAGAAATTTTTAATAAGTATAAAACACAACAAATGAAAACTTAATCTATTACTTCACATACAATCAACTAACCTACTTTAAACATATTAAAACAATCTAAACATATTAAAAGTTCATAACTTATAAAAACTTAAACAACACATTAAAGAAAAACTAACATCCTACCTAAAAGAAAAATTGCAAACTAACTTAACACATATAAAAAGTCTAACATTACAGCATAAGCAAACACACAAACACACCAAAACCACAGTCCACAGAAAGTACAAAATAATTACACACAGAACAATAAAGTTTTCAGAAGAACAATTAATCTAAACAAACTAAACAAAGTTTCTAATCTTCCGCATCAAAATCTCAGGCTATATCATCTCCCTGATCTCCAACTGAGAAGGCTGAGCAGGCTGGTACTGTGTGTAGAGGGGCATTCAGGAAAGACAACATCTAAATCACCACTCTTATATCGACGTTCAGCCTCATAATATGTGATTTCGTACTGTGAATGCCGCTGGAGATATTCACTATCATAATCATGTCTTCTTTCCAAGCCATCAATCCTGTGGTCCATATGCTCAAATTTTCTTTCCATATTCTCTCAAATTGTTCAAAACTCTTTCTACTTAGGGTCAGTTCATTCATCAGATCTTAAAGGGTAGGAGTGGTGTACTGAGGGGGTTCATAACTAGTAGAGGGTATATCTCTACTTGAAAAAGGTACATAACCCCTTGTCCCAGATCTCCATCCTTCGTGGGATTCATATTTCTTAATATTAGCCAGAGTAATGGGTTTCATAGGCTCAACCCATTCCTCATCATCTCTTGCCTCTACCCCAGATAATTGACATAGTGCATAGATAAGACCAGGATGTCCTAGTCCTCCTCCACTTTCACTTCTTGAGGTGGCTAATATATTCTTATAAAATACATTTCCCACATTAATACTTTTTGGTTCCGAATACGAAATTCAGAATCGTTTCATCTCTTGTTACCTCACTATGGTGGTAAGTAGGCAACAAAGTAGAACAAATAAAATAGTGCCGAGCTTTTGAAGTTGCATTTAACATAGAAAGAGGAAAATTTACCCTTTCCCGTCGCTGATCTTCCAGATGCCTTTCCCATCAGTGAGAAAGTCGATCACCTCTTCCAGTGGTCTTTCCATCGTCCCAAAAGTTTCGTACTCACTGGTGTAGGTGTCTCGTACCTCGTAATAAGCATTTATTCTTGCAGCGCTGAATTCCACAAAAAATCCTCTAACCTTAGCTGGTGCATCTTCAGTTATAGTCAAATTAGCATAGAACTCCTTAACTACCTCTACAGCAACTCTGTATGAAACATAGCAAAAATTCTCCCATTCTCGTTCCTTTATTACTCGCTCAACCTCTCCTCCTGGATTCTTAAAAACTCGATCTTGAATGCATTTTCTTGATTGAAAGTTGTGAAAATATCTTGATTGTGCTTTTGCATTCACAAATCGTGTTTCGTCGTAATCCAACCGTCGCTTTTGTCGTGGAGCCATTTTCGATCTGTGAAATTTGCAAAAAATCTTAACTAAACTCCCGAATGTTACTAAGAAGGCTTCCTATAACATCTAAAATCCATTTAAATCGATCTCCATGAATTTCTTCCAAATATTTTCTCCACATTTCGAATTTTTTTCAAAATTTCCCAATGTAGAAAAAATCCATGGTGAAAATCAAAAATTTTTGCATAGGAGTGAAGCTCTTACCAAGGGAAGATGAAATCTGGTGTCAAAAAGTGTTGAAATTGCCTCAAATCCAAGAACTCACAAGCCCTAGGTCGGTTTTTTCGAAGTTTTGAGGAAGGGGATGATGAATAGTGTCGGTTAACTGGTCAAATATAGGACTTTTCGTGATCTCGCTGTCGGCGAGCTAATTAATTTGACAGAGGCAAAAGTTTTGAGAAAAATCCGCCGTCAGCGAGATCGTTCTCTCTGTCAGCGGGATTTCCCTCGCTGTCGGCGGGATAATTCTCGCCGTCGGTGAAATCTCAAAATTTTAAATTTTTGAAATTCGTCAATCATTTTCAACCTCGATTTGTCCTTAATCAATCTTCCGATCACTTAATTTAATAATTTAGTATGAAGATTAGATACTTATACTCACACAAAGTTCACACAACACAAACAATATAACTTTATATATGAAATCCATGAGACTTACAAACTTCACACTAACAACTAACAACATACTTAACTTAAATGTCAAAATCCATAATACTCAGCATCGCAATCCAAACCACTATACACTAAATGCTGAGACATAACAAATACATATAATTTCATCAAATCTGAGATGATCAAATTTAAATTCAAATCATAATAAAACCTAAATCCAAATCAACACAAATATACACACAAATATAACATAAGATAGAAATCTTTACTACTCCTCAGTGTCTGAACTAACATCCTCTCTGATACTCCCGATATGACGCAGGTGCACAAATAGATTGTAGAAATGCCTGAAAGGGAATTCTGCAGGTAGATTCTTCATCAATCCACCCTTTCTGTCTCAGTAAATGAATAAAACTAGCCTCCAGATGTCCAGTATGATCAAAGTGCTCCTTCATCCTCCAGTCAATGTGATCAAACATATCAGAGATATTATCGATGGAATTCATCACATTCTGCAACTCTTTCTCTAATCCTTTAATCTTTTTCAGAATGAAATTTGTTTTACAGTATGAGGCCTTGCTAAAGGATTGTTCTGTGATGCTCTATCAGAAATAATGGTAATCTCATCATTGTTATCTAAAGTTGGAAACATATCTGTAGGATCGAGTGGTTTCCATGGCAAAAGTACCTTTTCTCAAGCCTCATAAGAAACTTGGTACTGACTACATAAAGCAAATATAGTCGATGGGTGTCCAAGTCCATGAACTGACCCATGCACAATTAATCCCAATGCAGATTTTACTATAATTGATCCAACATCGATAGGTAAACCAATTTGAATACAGTAATTTAATATAGTGCATTCCTTTGAAACCTTATTTACCCTCATAGTGGGTAATAATTTTGATGAGATAAAGAAATGTCAATGCTTCGAGACAAGGTTAAGAAGTGATGCAGAAAAACTGACATACCCATTTTCGCGCAACTTCCAATCATCAGGTTCGTCGGTCAGGTATCTATAAATCTTGTTCATATTGTATCTTGAAGGAACAAAGTTTGAATAATGACAGACAGGGGTATTCTCTATAGAAAATAATTCATTTACCCTTGAAGGAGTAAATGTTACCCATCTTTCTCTGACGTTGACACTTCCATTGTTGATCGCATGTAGATTAGAGTAAAACTCTTTAACTACAGGAATAACTACAGCAGATGTCGTATAGCAAAATACCTCCCAATGCCGCTGCGCGATCATTTCTTCAATTTTTGTGGTGGAATTTTCTACTCCTCTGTTGACAAATCCTCTTTCTTTAATAAGTTGCTTCTTCATCAAAACTTTCTTGAAAATACGCTGCACCTCCGAACAGACCAATTTTCTTCGGTTGAAAACTCCAGTTTTTGTGGTTTCTAAGAGTTTGGTGGACATTTCGGATTGAAAGGAATGGTCTCTAGTCGTTTCTTAGGAAGAAAACAGTGTAAAATTGAATTTGGGATGGTTTTCTACAAAGAAATGGCTTTAGAACCATCCTAAACTGCACATAAAACTTAAGAGAACCATTTTTCAACTGCCTCGCCGTCGACGGGAAGTTTCTCGCCGTCGGCGAGCTGGTTAAAAAACTGATTTAAAATATGGCACGCGATCTCGCTGTCGGCGGGCGGTTTCTCACCGTCGGTGAGCTCGTTAATGAACTGAAATGTAATTAGGCGCCGTTCTCACTGTAGGCGAGAATCGACCTCGCCGTCGGCGAGATTTCGTAAAATTGCCCAATTTCGCTCTGGTCCGAATATTTTCTGATCTCATCATATAGGTTCAAATTTGTGATGATTCTAATTGAAAAATAGAGTAGTAAGATTTGTTTTAATAATACAGCCTCACTAATTTGTATATAATTAAAATAAAAGACTACTATGGGTTGCCTCCCATAAAGCGCTTGGTCTAACGTCGTCAGCCCGACCTAATTTCAGTTAGTAATCAGGTTGACTAAGCATTAAAACCTCTTTAAAATTTGGTCTTCTACCTTCGAAATATGGTTTTAATCTATGTCCGTTTACCTTAAATCTATATCCTGTTTTTGGATCTTCAATTTCTATAGTTCCATATGAAAATATTTGAGTTATGGTGAAAGGTCCTAACCATCGAGATTTCAATTTCCCAGAAATAATTTCAATCTAGTATTATATAGTAAAACTTCTTGTCCCGGTTCAAAATTTCTCCGATTAATCTTTTCGATCATGCCATAATTTCATCCTTTCTTTATAAATCCTATCATTATCATATGATTCATTCCTTAATTCTTCTAATTCATTTAATTGCAACAATCTCTTCTCACCAGCTTCTTTCATATTATAATTAAATTCTTTAATCGCCCAATATGCTTTATGTTCTAATTCAACTGGTAAGTGGCAAGTTTTTTCATATATAAGCCAGTAAGGAGTCATTCCAATTGGAGTTTTATAAGCAGTCCTGTATGCCCATAATGCAGTGTCTAGTCTTATAGACCAGTCCAATCTATTAGGGTTTACAAACTTTTCTAAAATACGCTTAATCTCTCGATTAGAAACTTCAGCTAATCCACTAGTTTGTGGATGATAAGTAGTTGATATCTTATGAATAATATTATATTTTTCTACTAGTTTGTGAATATATTTGTTTCTAAAATGAGTTCCTCCGTTAGTGATAATCACTCTCGGCATTCCAAATCTAGTAAAAATATTTTTCATTAAAAATTTTGAAACACTTTTAGCATCACACCTAGGTAAAGCTTGCGCTTCAATCCATTTGGAAACATAATCAACAGCTACTAATATATATGAGTTTCCAAATGAAAGAATAAAAGGTCCCATGAAATCTAATCCCCAAACATTAAAAATTTCAACTTCTAATATAAAATTCAGAGGCATTTCATTTTTCCTTGATATATTTCATACTCTTTGGCATTTATCGCAGGTTTTTATATATCTGTATACATCTTTAAATAGAGTAGGCCAGTAGAATCTAGATTGTAGAATTTTATACACAGTTTTATCATTCCCAAAATGTCTTCCAAAATCAGAATCATGACATTTTTGAATAATTGGTTCAGTTTCTTCATAAGGCACGCATCTTCTAATAATTAAATCCTTACATTGCTAATATAAGTATGGTTCATCCCAAAAGTATGTTTTAGAATCATGAATGAATTTTTTCTGTTGTTGCAAAGTTAACATAGGTGGTAAAATGTCACTTACAATATAATTTACTATATCAGCATACCAAGGTATTTTCCACTCATTTATATTATAAAGTTGTTCATCGTGAAAATCGTCTATAATTTCATTATCAGTATCAGATAATTCATGATATTCTAAGCTTGATAAATGATCAGCAATTTGATTATCAGTTCCCTTTTTGTTAACGATCTCAAAATCAAATTCTTGCATTAATAACATCTTATAATTAATCTTGGTTTATAATCTTTCTTTTGCATTAAATACTTTATAGCAGAGTGATCAGTATGCACAATACATTTAGTTCCTATTAGATAATGCCGAAATTTATTAAAAGCATATACAACTGCTAATAATTCTCTTTCGATAATCGTATAATTTATTTCAAGCATCATTTAGAGTTTTACTAGCATAATATATAACTTTGAAAATCTTATCATATTTTTGCCCAAGAATCGCTCCTATAGTATAATCACTAAGCATCACACATAAGCTCAAATGGTTTCTCCCAATTAGGTGAAACTATTATAGGTGCTGTAATTAATTTATCTTTTAATAATTCGAAAGCATTCAAGCATTCAGTTGTAAATTCAAATTTCTTGTCCTTTTCAAGAAGTTGGCATAGAGGTTTAGTAATTTTTTAAAAATCTTTTATATAACGTCTGTAGAATTCAGCATGTCCAAGAAAACTTCTTACCCCTTTCACCGTAGTTGGAGGTGGTAATTTAGCTATAACTTGAATTTTTGCAGGGTCTACTTCCATGCCTTTTTCTGAAATTTTATGCCCTAATACAATGCCGCCTGCAACTATAAATTGACATTTCTCCCAATTAAGAACTAAATTAGTTTTCTCACATACTTCAAATACTTTTTCAAGATGATTTAAGCATGTGTCAAATGATGTTCCAAATACAGAGAAATCATCCATAAATACTTCTATTCCATTATCAATTAACTTACTAAATATAGACATCATACATCTCTGGAATGTTGCAGGTGCATTACATAATCCAAAAGGCATCCTTCTAAAAGCAAAAGTTTCATAAGGACTAGTAAATGTAGTTTTCTCTTGATCCTCAGGAGCAATTTGTATTTGATGATAACCAGTGTATCCATCTAAGAAACAAAAATACTTATGTCTGGCTAATCTATCTAACATCTGGTTTAAAAATGGTAAAGGGAAGTGATCTTTCCTGGTGGCTGCGTTTAATTTTCTATAATCAATACATATTCACCATCCAGTAACTTGTCTTATAGAGATAAGATCATTATTTTCATTAGCTTTTATGGTCACTCCTCCTTTCTTAGGCACACAGTGAATTGGGCTTACCCAAGCACTGTCAGAAATAGGATATATAATACAATTATCTAACCATTTTAAAATTTCTTTCTTGACTACTTCTTTCATTATCGGGTTTAATCTCCTTTGGGGATCTACCTTAGGCTTATGTTCATTATCTAAAATAATTTTGTGCATACAGATATCAAGGACTAATTCCTTTAATATCCGCTAAAGTCCAACAAAAAATTTTCTTATATTCTTTTAAGGTATCTAAAAGTTTTTGTTCTCGAGATTCATTTAATTCAAATGAAATAATAATCGGTAGAGTTGAAGAATTACCTAAGTAAGCATATTTCAAATGATTAGGTAACATTTTTAACTCAAGTTCAGGAAGTTTAATAATCGATGGAACTATATTTTTTTCAGTGTTTTCTGTATTATCCAAAAATTCAAATTTCTCTTGAATATAATCTAGTTCTTCATTTATATCGGCTTTTTCAATTAATTCAGTATTTTCTTTTTCTAATTTTTCTTCATAATATTCCTTAAAATGTTTTTTTTGTAAATGATCGAGTACTTCCATTCGAAAACACTCATCATCTTTTTCTAGTGCAGGATATTTTATTGATTTAGCAATATTAAAAGTAACTTTTTGGTCATTTACTCTCATAGTTAATTCTCCTTTCTGAACATCAATCATAGCTTTCCCAGTGGCTAAAAATGGTCTTCCTAACATGATAGGAATTTCTTTATCTTCTTCCATATCTAAAACAATAAAATCTACAGGGAAGATAAATTTATCCACTTTTACTAAAACATCTTCAATAACTCCCTTAGGATATGTAACAGAACGATCAGCTAACTGAAGGGTTACTAAAGTAGGTGAAATTTCTCCCAATCCTAATCTCTTAAAAATTGATAGAGGCATTAGATTGATGCTTGCTCCTAAGTCACACAAAGCTTTTCCATAGAATTTTTCTCCAATAGCGCAGGGTATACTCGAAACTACCGGGATCTTTTAATTTTTCGAGAAGCTTTTTCGAATAATAGCACTACACTCTTCACTAAGTGCGGCCGTTTCATTATCGATAAATTTCCTTTTTATTTAGAATATCTTTCATGAATTTTACATAGTTTGGCATCCGTTCTAAAGCTTCTACGAAAGGAATATTTATTGTTAATTTCTTCGAATTTCAAGGAATTTAAGCAAACTGTTTATCTTTTTTATGTTGATTTAGTCGTTGAGGAAATGGTGGTGGAGGTTTTTCAACAGAAATTTTCATTGGTATTAAAGGATTTTCTAAGTTTAGATCTTTTTTATTCTTTTCCTTTTCGATTTCCACTTCCTCTTTTTGACTTTCCAGTTCTTTCTGAATTCGAGGTTCTAATTTTTTTCACTTCGTAATTGTATCGCTTTAATTTGTTCATTTCCTTTGTCTTTGGGATTTATTTCCACATTACTAAGAAATTTTCCAGGTATTCTATTATTAAGCGCGGTAGCGATATGTCCAAGTTGAGTTTCAATATTTTTAATAGCTGTTCCTTGATTTTGTAATTGGTTTCCTTGTATTTGTAATTGATTTCCTTGATTTTGTAAATGTTGACCCATATTTAATATTAATTCTTCTATAGATAATTTATTATCTTTAAATTGAGGGTTATTATTATTAAATCCGAGTGGATAACTAGGTTTATAATTAGAATTTCCTTGGTTAGATGGGTTTCCTAATGGTCGTGTTATGTTGTTCATCCATGGTTGATTAGTTGTATTATTATTCCAATTAAAATTAGGATGATTTTTCCATCCAGGATTATAATAATTCGCATAAGGATTATTGGGTCCGTTATTAATAGCATTTATAGTTTCATAATGAGATTGGGATTCTTTAAGTTGTCCAGGATGAGTTTTCTTCTAATATAGTTGGAGAGTAATTCATTCCAAAATGATCTAATTTTTTAGATATAGCAGACGATCTGCGAAGCTAACATAGATATTGCATCATTTTCATGAATATTGGCTATCTTTTTCGAATTCATTCTATCGACGAGGCTATTGAAAATTATTGGTAGCCATTTCTTCGATTAGTGCATAGGCTTCATCAAATGTTTTTGACATTAATGATCCTCCAATGAAAGACATCGATGATTGATCTAAGAGATCCTACTAATCCATTATAGAAAGTTTGAATAATTAACCAATCCGGTAACGCATTATGTGGGCATCTCCTAAGAAGTTCTTTAAATCTCTCCCAAGCTTCATATATCGATTCTCCATCAAACCGACTAAAAGAAGTTATACCATTTCTAAAGTTAGCGAGTTTTAGATGGTGGAAAGTATTTGGATAGAAATTTTTGTGATAATTCTCTCTAAGTTTTAATAGATCCAGGTGCTAACGAATTTAACCACATTTTAGTCTTATCCCTTAAAGAAAAAGGAAAAAGTCTAAGTCTAATAGCATCGTTAGATACTCCTTCATATTTGAAATTAGCACATAGTTCTAAAAAACTAACAAGATGTAAATTAGGATCTTCAGTAGGTGAACCACTAAATTGATTGTTTTGTACCATTTGGATAATTGCAGGTTTCTGTTCAAATGAGTTAGCAGCTACATCAGGGTTTTGAATAGTTAAATGAATTTCATCTAATGTAGGGTTGGCATAATCTCTTAATGGTCTCTGTTGATTGATATTTTCATTTTCAGGAATATTCGCCATTTGTTTTAAATTTATAATTTCTCTTTTTTATTTTCTAATTCTCTTAATTGTATGTTCTAATTCTGAATCGTAAGGTATTAAATTTTCGTTTCCAAATTTACACATACAATTTTGCAAAATAAATTTTAAAATAGTCTGTTACTCTAGTAAATAATTTCTTTACTTCCCCGGCTACGGCACCAAAAACTTGACCCACTTTTTTTATGTTTGCAAATTATGTTAATAGCAACGGCACCAAAAACTTGATCCCGCTTTAATACATATATATCTGATTTTATGATGGAATGTATAACGTGGATTCTACGCAAGTATACGTATCGTATCAAGTAATACAGGGTTCTAGTGGAGTCTCAGTTATCGATCCCACAGGGAAGTTTTAAAAGATTTGTAACAGCTAAATTTAAAGGATTAACTTACTAATATAGTACACGAAAATTTAGAATACGTAACTAAAGTGAACTAAAGTAAACTAATGCTTTAAATAAAGTTGATTTAAAGATTTCAGAAAAAAGTATCTTTCTCCTTGTTTTTAGAAAATTAAGTGAATGATGAATTCAAATAGAATTTTTATTGTATTGTGACAAATAGGAGCATTCCTAATCTTACCCTTTGGTCCAGTGCAAAGAACATCGACTAATCCTATGCTTGATTACCGAATCTGCGGCTAGGCCGGGAGGATACCGGCTGCCACTTCGTAGCTCCCACGTTCCCCTCACCCGAGGGCTAACATCTACACTTCAGCTCTCAAAAAATAGGACCGAATTGAATATTTTAATCTGTCACACTAAAATGTCCAATTCTACGTCTCATAAATAATATTTCTCTATTTATTTGCATCCTCCTTCCAAGGCTTTTGACTTCCCTAAATATTGGATGTAATCTTTACTATAGTTGATGATTCAACATATTTTAACAAATCAATTGGCCAGATTGAAAGTAAATTAGGTTTTAAGTAAAAGATTATCACAATTTATTTTAATAAATTAGAGCACTTCTATTTAATTTCATCAATTCACATAATTTCATAAACAAGGAGAAAGACTAAGAAAACTACTCGTAATGCATGGGAATTAAACAAAGCATGGATTTCATTTAAAGTTAACAACAATAAACAAAGATACTTATCTCAATTTCCTCCCAAGCGTACCTCATTAAGTTCCTTTGACTTTTCCTTCTAGTACAACACACTTCTTAACTCACTACTTACACTTACTCACACTAAACTTCAACTTAAACTCAAAAGCATACTAATAGAATACTCTAAGACTCCTAAAATAGACACACAGTAGACACTAAGACTCTCTAAAATAGACACACAGTAGACGCACAATAGACTAAAATTCGTCCTCTATTTATAGAGGTAGACAAAGGTCCAAGGGGTACTTAAGCTCCTCTTCAAAAAGCATCCAGGTTCAATGTATCTAGCATTTTGACCAATCTCGCCGTCGGCGAGAAACGACCTCATCGTCGGCGGGGCTTCTAGAAGGTCTCCAAACCGCGCGATCTCGCCTTCAGCGGGCTCGGGCTCGCTGTCGGCGAGGTAGTTATAAATCCTTCAAAATTTCTCCTCTTGATCTCGCCGTCGGCGGGCTCGATCTCACCGTTGGCGGGCTCGATCTCGCCGTCGGCGGCTTAGTTCATTTTTCATGAATTTCTTCCTTTTTTGATCCAAATTTGCTCCATTTCAAGTTTTTTGCTTCTATCACTTATAAATCTTCATTCCTGCAATAAAATAAAGAAAATAACTTTCTTTAAAGTGCAATTTCATAAAAAATAGGTATGAATTTCTTAACATATTTTTCTGTGATCAACCATTAAACCTTAATCAACCAAAGTTTAATCAAACATAAACCATAATTAATTCTACCACATTAGACTTAATTAAACCATTAAACCTTAATCAACTAAGGTTTAATCAAACGTAAACCATAATTAAGTCTACCACATTAGACTTAATTAAACTATTAAACCTTAATCAACTAAGGTTTAATCAAACCTAAATTATAATAAATCTACCACATTAGACTTAATTAAACAATTAAACCTTAATCAATCAAGATTTAATCAAATTTAAACCATAATTAAGTCTACCACATTAAACTTAATTAAACCATTAAACCTTAATCAACCAAGGTCTAATCAAACATAAACCATAATTAAGTCTACCACATTAGACTTAATTAAACCATTAAACCTAAACCAACTAAGGTTTAATCTAACCTAAACTATAATTAAGTTTATCACATTAGACTTAATTAAACTATTAAAACTTAATCAACTAAGGTTTAATCCAACATAAATCATAATTAAGTCTACCACATTAGACTTAATTAAACCATTAAACCTTAACTAACTAAAGTTTAGTCCAACTTAAACCATAATTAAGTCTACAACATTAGACTTAATTAAATCATTAAACCTTAACTAAATAAGTTTTAATCAAACATAAACATTAATTGTCTACCATATTAGACTTAATTAACTAAGTTTTAATTAAGTTAAGACTAACTTACTAGATGTTTAAAACTTACTCAAATAAAACCCAAATAAATCCCGGTTAAATTAAATTAGGCTTAATTAAACCTTAAGCCTTACCTAAAAAGGACTTAGACGTTCTATAATTCTAATTAAGTCTAGTCTATTTAGACTTAATTAACCTTTAAGTACTATTTAAACAAGGCTTATAATTAGATCTATTTTAATTAAACCTAACTTTTAACTTAAGTTCAAACAGACATGAACTCAAGTTAATTAGATTTAATCTACATTGAATTTAACTTAAGTTCAAACAAACATGAACTCAAGTTAATAAGATTCAATCTACATTGACTCTAACTTTAAATTTTAACTTAAGTTCAATTAGACATGAACTCAAGTTAATTAGATTCAATCTACATTGAATCTAACTTAAGTTTAAACAAACTTGAACTCAAATTAATTAGATTTAATCTACGTTGAATCTAAATTTAGTTCAAACAGACATGAACTCAAGTTAATTAGATTCAATCTACATTGAATCTAACTTTCCAAGTGGACTTGAACCCAAGTCAAAACTTAAGTTTGACCTATATCAAACTTAACTCGACATAAAATTTCAAATCCAAATCGACATAAATTGACATAAACTGATATTCAAGACATACCAAATCAACATTTCAAATCAAAATTGGGCATCCTACAAATTCTGAGACTATAAACATTTTATGACATTATTTCTGACAATGTTATCTTTGTAGGATGAAGACAAGTTTCGTTTAGATTTCCTTTGCATGTTATAGGGTGTGCTAACTCTATTTTGCAAGACGACATTCTGGAAATGAGACAAACAACAATTACATCAAAACAATGACATTGACAAAACAAAACACAACAACGACAAAACCAAAACTTTTAGTATAGCCACAAAGATGATAGACATTAAAACAAAAAGGACAAACAATAAAACAAAATGACATAAAAATGACATGACAAAATGACATTTAGGAATGATAGTGGGTACATCTTTTCTTAAAAACAAAAAAATTTCCTGAAAATAAGTGATCAACATTAATCAGAAGTTTTTTTAGACAATTATAAATTGCCTAAGATGTAATTAACTATAGGAACTTGCTTCTATAGGAGAATTAAAAGAACCCACGATAGATATCACATCTAGAAATCTATGGTTAAAACTTCATGATTTTCCTTATATAGAACTTTTAGGATATGGCATTTTAGAATCTTCTTTTATAAGGATTATCATAAACATCCTTTTTCTACAGTTTTCTATTAGCCCTAAATTTCTTAATTCCATTATAGGATTTATAGGAATAAGATTAGGGAAATATTAAACAGAGTGGCGACTCCTTGACATTGACATGACATCGAAAATTGTCAGTGACCCCACATCGACATTATCACATTTTCATTTTCGTCGCCATCAAGGGCAGGACACCGGTCAAGTTTTTGGCGCCGTTACCGGGGAAGGTACAAATACAGTAATAGTATATTTAATAGTGCTTGAAAACCTTTATTTTATAATTTGTAATTGTGTGTGCTTGCTTACTTTTAAGTGTGTTTAGTGTAATTTTATATGCATAGAATTGGATCCATAGGTTTAGTGCCTTACGATTCAGAATTATAATGTACTATTAGAAAATTTTGAAAACAAAAAAAAATCTAAAAATCTGAACAAAATGTCAAACAATTTAGATAATCAAATAAATGAAAATGAAGATCAACCAAAACCTTTAAGATATTATGCCAACCCAATAGCAAATGAAATTCACTTAACTATTCAAAATCCTGATGTTGTTACTAATTCATTTAAACTTAAAACTGATATTATTCAAATAGTACAAAATAACCAATTTGGTGGAATACCGAATGAAAATCCTAATTTACATCTTGCTAGTTTTCTAGAATTATGTGCTACATTTAAATATATAGGAGTGTTGAATGACACTGTCAGACTTAGACTTTTTTCATGTTCATTAAGGGATAAAGCTAAGGCGTGGTTAAATTCATTGGCTCCTGGATCTATCAGAACATGGGGAGAACATTCACGAAATTTTTTATCAAAATATTTCCCTCCATCGAAATCTGCTAAGTTTAGAAATGATATTAAATTTTTTGTCAGTTTGAAAAAGAATCAATATATGAAGCTTGGAAAAGATTTAAAGATCTCCTTAGGAAATGTCCACATCATGTTGTTGACCTCATTTTTGATGAGGTCTTCTCTTCCCTCTTTAGTGTTTAGGATCTAGCCTTAGGCTTTTCCTTTGACTATCTTAGAGGACCCATCCCTTAGAAATTTGAACCACTTCTCGTCTCCCTGCAAACCCCACAAGCTTGATTATAGACCCCTAATCACCTAGAGGGTTGAGATCAAAAGTGAAGGTTTGAAGGATGAGTTCCCTATAGGACTCTTTGGGCCTTAGGACCACCCTGGGTGGCTTGGTCTGGTGAGGGTTGACTTACACACTCACTACACTCATACTCTACACTCTCACACACACAATCCAAATCCTAAAACCACCCCCATACCCAACTTGACTCCTTGACTCATGTAGGTAATTCATATGGATGGACCTTAACCCCTAAGCCCCTGGTTAAGAGGGTTAGGAACAACATAGTGAATGTCTCAAATGAGTCCTCTCATAGCTCATATAGGCTTAATATGACTTCATGGCTCAACCAAAGTGATTCCATTTCACTCATATTTGATCAATCTTCATTCTTCCAAAATTTCAATTTTGGCACCGGACCCTACACCTATCAAACCTATCAAAAGCCCTTAAAATTTCCCAAATCCTCCAAAATTTCCAAATCACCCAAAATTCCCCAAAATTAACCTTGAACATTTCCTCACCAATCAAATTGATCATCCATAGCCAAAAATACCAAAAATTCCAAAAATATCCCCCAATACCCTCCAAATTACCAAATGCCCCTCTTGACCCAAAAATCTAAAAATTTCAGAAAATTCCCAAAAAATTCCAAAAAATCTCAAATATTCCCAATTTCATTTTGTCCAACTATACCATGGGCCAATTTTGTTAATTTACCCCACTTTTACCAAAACCCCCAATTTAGCCCATTCTTAACCCAAGTGAACCCAATGTCAAACCAAATCTACCCAATTGACCCTAATTTTGGTCCAATTCAATTCTAAACTTCAATTCAATATCCAAAATATCAATCTAGACCAAATCCAAGTCCAATTTGATTAACATTTGAATCCAATTTCACTTTTGACCTTAAAGCCCAATTTGGACTCATGACCTAAACTTAGCCCAAGCCAAGCCAATTCAACTCCAATTAACCCCAAACCTTTTCTAAACCTTCCCTAACATCCTCAAAAACAAAACACTAACATAATTTGCCCAAAATTTGGACCCGAACCTCACTCAAATTCAACCCAAAACCAAAAAGCCCAATTTTGACCTAAACCCAAACCTAACCCAAATAAGCCCAAGTCCCAAAACCAAAACCCAAACAAAGTTGAAACCTCTTTGAAACACTCCCATAAACATTTCAAAACATTAATTTTACATCAATTTCAACCTAAGCCCAACATTGGCCCAAATTAGCCCAATTTGACCTACATTGGCTCATTTACCAAATGAACCCAAATTCAACCCAATTCAATTCCAAACCACCTCAAATTTGCTTCAAATCATTCAAGAAACATCCTTAAACTAAACTCAACATCTATTTGGCATGGACCTTTTCAAAATTTTTCATCTAAAAGCCCATTGCTAAACATAAAGGCCCACTCCCTTAAACCTTCCTAAAAGCCCACTTCCACAAAATTCAAAAGCCCAAATCAATCTAAAGCCCACATGACACTTTCCCTCATCACACATTCAATTTAAAATCATTCCTAAAGTCCTAATTTATCAATTAAACAATTCCAAATCAAGCCTCATAACAATTCCCATCAAAATGCCAAATTCACAAAATCCTTTTTTATGAAAGTTGACCAAGCTCTTGCCAAGCCATATGTGAGCCAAAGACAAGCCATGTACAAGCCATATGAAGCCATGGGAGGTTTGACATGTGACCATAGCCAAATTAGCAAAAGGAGGGCCCCCTTTCTTAAACCTTCATAAAGCTTTTTAACCCCTTCCATGTTACACACTAAACCAAGATTAGCCACATCACTTTAGATGGGGACTTCACCACCCCTTTCTAGCTGATGCAAGTGATCCTCCCTCAGCCCAAATTAGCCATGGGGAGGTGAACCTAACCCAAAATCATGGCTTGGACCAAATCAAGCCAAAATGGCCTCTCCCCCATGCCATTTTAATCCAAGCTCTTTACACATGGAAAAGCTCAATTGCCTACACAAAACCCCAGCCCTGACCCACCCGAACTCGAGGGTGACCCTTGCTCGCCGGCCGGCCGCCCGGATCGTCGGAAAACACCATGGCCGAGACCTTGGGAGGAGACAAACTTTGGAATTCCACCTTGCCGAGCCGCCTCACTCCAAATGGCCATTGCGAATCGTTCTTCTCCTCACCAGAGCAGCTGATCCCAACCCTTAAACCCCCCTGGGAGACCCTCCAGCCTCTCCTATTTAAGCACCCCCTCCTCTCGGCCAAGAGCGGTGCTGAACCAAACCTTACTGAAACCCTGCCAAAATCATCCCAGACCACTCTCTACACATAGAGAACTTGATTCCCACTGAAATCCCCCTGCTATTTCCTCTCTGCGAGCTCAATTTCGGAGTTGAAATCCAAGCCCAAAACCGGGACACTTCACCACGATGAGTTAATCCTCAAATCGATTGACTCTACACCTTCACCAGACCAAGAGGAGAAGTTTCCCAGCAAAAGCCCCCTCACCAGGCCGCCCATTGCTTCCAGCCTCCAAGCTTTGTGATCGGCTGTGGTCACTTTTGTACCTAGGCAATTCACCAGGCCAAGGGACTTCATCTGGAGCTTGCTTGGACCCAATCGAACGTGACACAACTCTCAGATCAAAGCTTCACTTCTCTGAGCAAAGGTATGGACTCACTCTTCCTCCCGAGCTTCCAGAGATTCTCCATTTAGTTTGAGTCAATTTCAATGCATGTTTACCGTATGGATGTGTTCGTCTCTTCAAGACAAATCCATAGAGCATAAGAACACAAAAATCTGTTGAGAATCGAGTGAGAAATTATGGTTAGAAGGTCAACGGTCACGGGTTCTCACCAGTCGTAGACGATGACTGGGAGCCGTTGGATTGCGCGTGTATCGGATGGATGGCTCGGATCACTTCGGACCAGAAGATGTTACGTGAAAGGCGGGTCCCGGGACGGCTGACTCAGATGGCGGCGCCCAATCACAGCGTGACACGCACCCCTTCGGAGCTGCCGAGGTTGACGCGGCGCCGCGTGGATAAGTAGGAAAATAGGCTATTTTTCTATTTATTTAATTCCCAGAACTTCAAAAATCCATAACTTTGTGTAGAAAAATCCTAAAAATAAAATAAATATACCTTCTTTCTCAGTGAACAGAGGAGAATAATGTGGAAGAGAAATCAAGTAATTTCATTAAGTATTTTATTTTTAATGATTTATTTACTCTCTGCATTGTTTTAATTCTCCATGCATATAGGAAATTCATCATGGCATGAGACCATAGGGCTTTTGAAGCCTCTGAACTTGGGAACATTCCCTGAATTTTCCAAGGTTAGAGGCCATCCATATGAGAAGTTATTGATTTTCCAAGTTCATGTTACTGTTTTGAGTATTTTAATTCCAATAATTAGCATGTTGAGAAATAAATTCTAGGAAAATTTGGTGATGTTTCTTGTGACCAGAGGGACCTAGGAAAAATAAATTTTGAGATAATTCACTTGGACCAACCCTAATTCGCCTAAACACCCAAAATTGAACTCTAATTAATTAGGGTTAACCTCACATCAAATTAACTTAAAAACAATTCTCCACTGTCCTCTAGGGATAGGAGAACACCACATAAAAATTTGAAACCAATTGGACTTGATTAACCCCACCAATGGGTTGTTAAGCCTCTTAAGCAAAATGGGTAAAATTAAACTTTAAAAATTCATAACTCATAAAATACTTTTCAAAAATTCACAAAAATGGTTTTGGAGCTTCTCTAATATCAGAGGAACTTAGAAAAATTAAAATTATAATTTTCTAAAAAAGTTGATTTTTATCATTATTTTAATATTTTTAATAATTAAAAAATAATAAAAATTATAAAAATATTAAAAATCACCAAAATGTAACATTTTGAATTCTAATCATTTAGGAACAAACCAAATATTTTTCTTAAATCCTTAGGGTAAGATATTGAATTTTAAAGGCCTAATGTAATTTTTAATATTAAAAAATGTATTTTCCAACCTTTTCACTAAAATAATTCTAATAAACCAAAGAAAAATCAGAAAAATACAAAATTTGTTTCTCTGAACTCCCTGAGGTCAGAGAGATTTAAGAAAAATATAAAATCCATTTTTCAACTCTAATTTTATTTTAAAATTAATTAATACTCTAAAACTCAAAATAATTCTAATAAATAAAATATAATTAAAAAAAATCACCAAAATTGGTCCAAATGGTCCTCTAGTTATTAGGAATGTCACATAATTTTCTTAAGGACAGAAACATTTCTTTGGTCATGTTATTGAATTTTCCTTGAAAACCCCTATTTTCCATAAAAAATAATTACATAAATAAATTAAATACAGAAAAATCACATTTTTCTCCTCTAATGTCTTAATTGACATATAAGTGAGGTCACATAAAAATTTCAAGTTCATTTGAGCTTAATTTAGTGAGTTATAAAATTATTAAGCTTGAAGGGCAAAATGGTAATTAAAATTTTCAACCTTTAATTAAAATTTTAGGATTAATCAAAAAGGGAGGGTAAAATATTTGATTTTAAACTGATTTTTGGATGATTGAAACTTAAATGATTAAGGGTAGAAACCTGTTAACCATTTCAAATATAATTAAAATAAAACATTAATTAATTAATTAATTGAAACTTTGGGAGAATAATAGAAATTGAAATTATTAAAGTAGGGATATTATTAAGAGGATATTTATTCTTTAATTTAAAAGTCCCTAAATAAATCACTTCCATAATACTTAAGTCTTAATTAAAAAAAATTATTAAAAGAATAGTCTCAACTAAATTAAAATTGAAATTAAATTAAAATCAAATTAAATTAAATTAAAAGAAAAATAACTTGAGATCAAATTAAGTTAAATTAAGTTAAATTAAACTAAATTAAATTAAATTAAAATTAAACTAAATTAAAATTAAATTTAAATTAAAATTAAATTAAATTAAAATTAAATTGAAATTAAATTAAATTTAAATTAAATTTAAATTAAATTAAATTAAATTTAAATTAAATTAAATTAAATTTAAATTAAATTAAATTAAATCAAAATTAAATTAAATTGAATTAAATTAAATTAAAATCATTTAATAACAAACCTAAATGAAATCATTAAGAATTAAATCTAAAATAAACTTGAACACTATTCCAAACTTAAATTAATTTTCTATAATTAAATCAAAATTAAAATTAAATCATTAAGTTTAAATCATCAAAATATTTAATAATTTGATTTTCCCTTTTAAAGCTCTTATTATTATAACTCTTAAATGAGACATCAAGTGAAGTGTTACCTCACTTATAGGATATTCAAATGTCCTAAGTTCACTGAGCAAAAGAACAAAACTTAAACTCCTGGATGATTAATTCACTTGTATAATTAAATTCTCTTGGACTTAAAACAATCCTAGAGGTATTGAAAAGATAATTAAGACTCGTCTTAAGCACTTCCTCAATATGATAGGATGTTTATAAGAACAATTGAATTTAATTGTTATTTGATGAAGAAAATCGTCCTTAAACCAAAACACAAGAACCTAGACGTCATAGGAGATGACTAGCTATAGGATTAGGACTTTGGTAGACAACCAAAACCTTTCACTTAGCTTTACCTAGGTACTTGTTGGAATATTTAAATGCCTTAACATGTGTTTCAAGTGCAGCTTGGGATGACGGGAAGACCCTCCAGGTACGCTTTTATTTTATTGCAATTTACTTTATTGCAAATGCACTTTACTTTTCTTGCATGATAAACAAGCTGTTGCATGAAAACCAAAACCTTTAGGATAGTCCCTAACTGAAACCAAAACTAAATTAAAAGTCATTACAAGATAAAAATCACCGCAACAACATTTCAAAATATAAAATAACTCAAAATTTAATCACAAACAGAACACAAAATTACAATTGCAACTAAATTAAAACGTCTCGTTGAATGATCGGAATACCTCGGATGATGTAACCCACGTGTTGCTAACGGGATTTCCCACGGTCTAAATGAAAGTGTGGAACTCATTCAGTTGAGTTTAGCAAATTCATCTGGACTAAGTGAATTAGATGAAAATAACGGTGTCGGGATGACGGAACCGTGGGATCTTAATCGGTTCTGTTTAAACAACTTTAAGATTTGTTTTAATTAAAATATTAAAAACACTTGGATTTTAAGATTTTCTCTAAACTAAAACACTTCTCTCATCTCCTGATTTATGACTTCTAAAACTAAACCTCTGCAACAACAAAGAGCTCGGAGCATGGTGGGCAACACGGCCATCGTCATCAACGAAAACCCGGATCTACTTCAACAAAACATTCTTAGAATTAAACAACCAAGCCATAGGATTTCGAGGTAGTTTGCCTAGTGCAACATAAATCCTCAACTCTTCGTTAGGCATTTGCATGATCATGTCATGTAAATTAAGCCCTAAGCGGTCTTAGGACTCCGAGGTAGTCGTTCGGTACGACATAAACCCTCACATCTTCGAGGCTGATTGTATGATTATGTCATACGAATATAAGTCCTAATTAACTAAAATTGGAAAGACTGAAATATCATATAATATTAGGATTTTCTCAAATCTAAGCCAAACAATAGGATAGTTTGGAAAGTTGCCAAGATTCTTCTTGGATCCTCAGCTTCTCCTACTTCTCTTCCTTTGAATTCTCAAAAATAAATTGTTCCAAATTTTGAGTCATTCCCTTTTGAATTTCCAAGATCCAATCCTTTGAAAACTTTAAACTTTGAAATTCTTAAGAGCAAAATCACTGATCATTATCGAGAGTTTTCTTAAATGATTCCCGTCATTTAAGATGTAATTAACTATAGGGGCTTGCCTCTATAAGGAACTTTAAGAACCCAGGTAATATAAACCCTGCTTAATTCATTTATATTAAGCAGGGGAATTTGTCGGCTTATAAAATTGGTTCGCGGACCAAACGGATGTCACAAATCTTCTAGTTTATTTAATCGAGCCCCATCATCAAGCAGTGTGTCTATTCTTCGGGATAGATACACGGTTTGTGATGCGGTGCTCGTTTATATAAACTATTTGGGATGTGAGATCGGTTTGATTTCATATCTTAAAACTTTCAAATTTAAAATTATTTTCAAAATTAAATGCTACTTTCCAAATTACATATATATTTAAATTAAATTTAAAATCAAAAATTCGCCGACAACTTCTGTAGGCGACCCCTTTTTCCAAAATAAAACACCTAGCCTAAAAATATGCCGACACATGCTTTACCCGATTGGTTAATAATTCAAACATTTTATAATGGATTAGTAGGATCTCTTAAATCAATTATAGATGTTGTTGCTAGTGGATCATTAATTTCAAAACCTTATGATGAGGCATATTCTTTAATAGAAGAGATGGCTATTAACAATTTTCAATGGCCCTCTGAACGGGTAAATCCTAAGAGAGTAGCTAGTATTCATGATTTTGATGCTATAACTATGATAGTCTCTCAAATTGCTGCCCTTCTAAGAAAATAGATCAATATGGAATGAACTATTCTCAAACACCCCAGTGTTAGATGAAAATTCATTAGGACAGATAATAGAATCTCAAACATCTTATGAGACCTTGAATGCTATAAATAATAGACCCAATAATCCTTATTCAAATTTTTATAATTCCGGTTAGAAAAATCACCCAAACTTAAACTGAAATAATAATAACACTACTGTTAACCCGCAATGGGGGAACAATTTAGTGAACCCATTAAAAAATTTGAACAACCAAGGAAACAGAAACTATAGACCTTCTTATCATCCAAGTTTTAATAGTAACCCACAATTTAAAGAAAAGAAATTGTCAATGAAAGAATTAATCTTAAATATGGGTAATCAATTACAAACTCAAGGTAATCAATTACAAACTCAGGGAGTTGCAATTAAAAACATTGAAAATCAATTAGGACATGCTTTTACTACGCTTAATAATAAACCTTCAGGAACTCTTTCCAGTATTGTTGAGATCAATTCAAAAGATCAAAATAAAAAATAAATTAAGGCTATACATTTAATAAGTGGAAAAGAATTAGAAACGAGAGTGAAAAAAGAAGTTGAAACTGAGAAAGAGAAGGTGAAAATTAAAAAATGAAATGATAATAATTATCCAGAATTAAAATATTCGCCTAAACCAATGAAAATTACTGTAGAAAAATCATCACCTCTGTTTCCTCAAATATTAAAAAAACAAAATAGAGATAACCAATTTAAAAAAATTTATAAATTCTTAAAAATTAACAGTAAATATTCTCTTTGTTGAAGCCTTAGAACAGATTCCTGATTATGTGAGTTTATGAAGGATATACTTAATATGAAATGGATGTTTATAGATCACGAGATTGTGCACTAGCAAAGAGTGTAGTGCTGTCATTCAGAAAAGCTTCCCGAAAAACTTAAAGATCCTGGTAGTTTCATTATTCCTTGTGTTATAGGTGAAAATTTTTTTGGAAGAGCCTTATGTTATTTAAAAGCTAGTATTAACCTCATGCCTTTATCAACTTTCAAAAGATTGAGAATAGGAGAAATTTCCCCTACTTCTGTAACTCTTCAGTTAGCTGATCGTTCTATTACTTATCCTAAAGAAGTCATAGAAGATGTACTAGTAAAGTTTGATAAATTTATCTTTCTTATAGGTTTTATTGTTTTAGATATGGAGGAAGATAAAGAAATTCATATTATTTTGGGAAGACCATTTCTTTCTACTGGAAGAGCTATGATAAACGTTCAAAAAGGAGAATTAAATATGAGAGTTAATGATCAAGAGGTAACATTTAATATTTTAAAATCAATAAAATATCATTCAACATAAAAAGATGATGAATGCTTTCAAATGGAAATTTTTTATTATTTGAGAGATGATCATTTTAAGGAAATGTTTGAAGAGAAATTAGAATATGAAGATTTGAAATATGAGGATAATAATGAAATAGAAGATGATTTTGATGAGATGAAGAATGAAGACCTAGATTATGTTCAGGAAAGGTTTGAAATGTTGGATACTACAGAAAGTGATAATAAAAGTTTAATTCCATCTATCATAAAACCTCTTGATCTTGAAATGAAAATACTTCCAAACCATTTGAAATATGTGTTTTTAGGAGAATTGTCTACCTTACCAGTTATTTTATATTCAGATTTGAATGAATATCAAGAACAAAATTTATTGGATACATTAAAAAGATACAAAAAAGGCTTTTGGTTGAACTTTAGCTGATATTAAAGGAATCAGCCCTTCAATCTGCATGCAATAAATTTTGTCAGATGAATAACATAAACCTAGAGCTGATTGATACAACTAAAATAGGTAGTGTTTTTATGCATATTTTTATACCCATTTTGTATGATATTGCACTTTAAGGGAAGGTATTTTCATTTTTTTCTTGCAGATATGATTAAGATGAATCATTGTGATGAAAGGAGTAAAAAAGGATCAAATTTGGAGCAAAAATGAAAAGTGTGCAAAATTAGCCTCTGGCGGCTAAGTGCCAAGGGCTGACACATAGCGCCATAGTTAAAAGTGACGAATTAAATCAAATTTGGTGTCATTTTCAAGAGGTGTTTGAAGTAACCTTTGGTTTAAACTTCCTTAACTTCTTTTGGGCTGCAAATTTTAATGAAGAGATGTATCCTTTGATAGCTACATTGAATCTGGACACGATTTGAAGAGACACCAAAACATATTTTGAAGAATTATTAAAATGAAGACTTGTAATCAGAAAGAGAGTTTTTTGGGAGTTTTTAGAGAGTCTTTAGAGAGTCCTTGAAGTCATTGGAGTCTTGTAGAGATTTTTAGAGGGGAAAGAGTTGGTGTTGATTCTTCTCACCAATATTATTTCATCAATTTATCTAGTTTGTATTTGAGTTTAAAGTCAGATTTGGTGTCTACAGAGTTGGGCGACCCACTCTGAGGTGGTAATTTAGTAGAAAGCAAAGTTTTAAAGGAACTTCAAGAGTCTTGTGGAGAGAATTTTCATATAAGTTTTTATCTTTGTTTGTACATTTGGTTTTAAAGTAAGACTTGTTGTGATTTTACTATGATCTCTACTTTCAAATCAAATTGTTTTTGTGTTTTCTCCATGAGTTTTGAGTAGTTTTCTTTATCTTTTGCCTTTTAAATGATGAAGTAATTAAATTATGGATGGAAGTTGTGTGAAGTATAGATGTTTAATTTGAAGAAGTTTTGATGATTTTACCACCTTACACTTCATTTACCTCTTGATTTGGCCAATTGAGATGATAAAATTTATTGTGAGAACATGTAAGAGCCAATGCGGTATTGTCTCAATCAACAATTGGAGAGAATCACATGAAAATATATGGGTAGAATTGCAATCCATATAGTTGAGTGCAAATAAATAGGGAGATATGCTTTCGATTGGGTGTAAAATTAGAGGATTTTAGAGTGACAGGCTAAAGCCCCCAATTTGGTTTGATGTTTTAAGTTTTGTTGTGAGATGTTAGCCCTCAGGTGGAGGGAGAAGAGGAAACTCTAGAGTGAGAGCTAGTATCTTCCCTATCTAACCCATCTTCAAGATTTCAAAACATCAGATTAACTTATGTTCTTTATAGAACCAACTAAGGGTAAAGAATATAACTGCTCATATTTGGCACAACACATTTAGATAGTTCCACAATAAAATTCCATAATTATTACTAATTCAAGAAGGGGAAAAATATATTTTATTCTCATTTGCTTTCATATCATTTAATAGTCTTGATAATTTTAGTTGCTTACTTTACTTTTTCTTAAAAATTATCAAAAAGAATTTAAACTTTCTATTTATAACATAACTTACAAAATCATTTTGAAAAGTGAAAAGTTATTTTTCTGCTTTCTTTAAATTTTTAGAACATTTCCTTGTGGGTTCGATATCTCGGGGCTTAATCAGAAAGTCTTATATTACTTGATAAACGATACGTATACTTGCGTAGAATCCCATATTATAAATAATTAAAGTTGATCTCTTATTTGCTTCAAAATCAAGTTTTGGCGATGTTGTAAAGAAAGAGATATTATTGTTGAGAAGAAATATAAAGTGTAATTTCATATATAAAACGTAAGCATAAATATTCAGGGATCACTGATCCGCAAAGGATATTAAATTCAATGATGAAAGTAGTAAAGAATGAAATTTTAAAATGGTTAGATGTTGGAATTATCTATCTTATTTCAGACAATGCTTGGTTAAGTCCAATTCATTGTGTCCCTAAGAAAGGAGAAGTGGCAGTTGATATGAATGAATGAAATGAAATAATACCAACAAGACAAGTCACTCGTTGATGAATTTGTATTGATTTTAGAAAATTAAATGCCGCCACTAGGAAAGATCGCTTTTCTTTGTCTTTTATAGATCAAATGTTGGATAGACTAGTTGGGTACAAGTATTATTGCTTTTTGGATGGATTTATCACCAAAAACTTACTGCTCCTGAGGATCAAGAAAAGACTACATATACCAGCCCATATGGAACTTATGTTTTTCAAAGAATGCTCATTGGATTATATAACGCTTCTGCAACATTTCAAAGATGTATGATGTTTATTTTTAGTAATCTGATTGATAATGGATTAGAAGTTTTTATGGATGATTTTTCTGTATTTGGAACTTCATTTGACTTTGGCATAAATTTTCTGAACATGGTATGGAAGTAAACCCTGCAAAAATTCACATTATTGCAAATCTATCACCTCTTACTACAGTGAGAGGGATTAAAAGTTTTTTAGGACATGCTAGATTTTATAAACGTTATATTAAAAAGTTTTTAAAAATAACTAAACCTCTATGCCATCTTTTAGAAAAAAGATAAGAAATTTACTTTAAATGAAGAATGTTTAAATGCCTTTGAAATATTAAAGGAAAAATTGATCACTGCTCCTATAATAGTTTCACCTTATTGGGAGAAACCATTTGAACTCATGTGTGATGTTAGTGGTTATGTGATTGGAGTTGCTCTAGGGCAAATATATGATAAAATGTTTAAGTTGTCTACAATGCTAGTAAAACTCTTAATGAAGCTCAAATTAATTATACCACTACGAAAAGAGAATTATTAGTTATTGTATATGCTTTTAAAAATTTAGATCATATTTAATTTAGACTAAATGTATAGTGCATAAGAACCATTCGATTATTAAATATTTAATGCAAAAGAAGGATGTCAAACCAAGATTAATCAGATGGATACTTTTAATGCAAGAATTTGACTTTGTGATAATAGCTAGAAAAAGAACTGATAATCAAATAGCTGATCATTTGTCTAGACTGGAACAACATGAATTATCTTAATTTAAGAAGGAAATTACAGAAACTTTCCCTGAGGAACAACTTTATAACATTAAGGAAAGGAATTTACCCTGGTATGCTGATATTGTAAATTATATTTTGACTGATATTTTGCCACGTGAATTAACATTGCAACAACAAAAGAAATTTATATATGATGCTAAATTTTACTTTTGGGATGACCCATACCTATATAAACAATGTAAGGATCTTGTTATTAAAAGGTGTATGCCTTATGAAGAAATTGAACCAATTATTCAGAAATGTCATGATTCAAAATTTGGAGGACATTTTAGAACAAATAAAACTGTACATAAGATTTTACTATCTGGATTTTGTTTGCCTATTATTTTTAGGGATGTTTATAGATATATTAAATCACATGATCGATGTCAGAGAGTAGGTAATATTTCTAGAAGAAATGAAATGCCTCTAAATTTTATATTAGAAGTTGAGATTTTTTATGTTTGGGGATATGATTTTAGAGGACCATTTACTCCTTCATTTGGGAATTTATATATATTGGTTGTTGTAGACTATATATCAAAATGGATCAAAGCAAATGCTTTACCCAGATGTGATGCTCCAAGTGTTTTAAAATTCTTAAGGAAAAATATTCTTACAAGGTATGGAATGCCGAGAGTGATAATTACTGATGGTGGATCTCATTTTACGAATAATCTGATTCAGAGATTAGTTAGAAAATATAATATTATTCATAGAATCTCTACTACTTATCACCCCCAAACTAGTGGTTTAGCAGAAGTGTCTAATCATGAAAATAAGTGAAATTTTGGAGAAAACTGAGAATATCCACAAATCAGATTGGTCTATTATATTAGATGCTGCATTATGGGCATATAGGACTGTTTACAAGACTCTATTGAAATGTCTCCTTGTAGACTAATTTTTGGAAAGATTTGCCACTTACCTGTAGAATTGGAACAAAAAGCATATTGGGCGATAAAATAGTTAAATTTCGATTTAAAGAATGCAGGTGAAAAAAGATTGCAACAATTGAATGAATTGAAAGAAATTAGAAATGAATCTTATGATAATGATAGAATTTGCAAGGAGAAAATGAAAATATGCATGATCGGAAGATTATAAGAAAGAAATTTGAACCTGGACAGAAAGTTTTGTTTTATAATACAAGATTAAAATTATTTCCTAGAAAACTAAAGTCTAGGTGGATAGGACCTTTAACTGTTATAAAAGTTTGTCCATTTGGAGCTGTTGATATTCAGATCCTAAAACTAGAAGAATATTTAAATTTAATGAACATAGATTAAAATCATATTTTGAGAGGTATCGACCAAATTTTAAAGAGTTTTTAAAGTTAAATCATATTGAATAACTGATGTTTGTCGAGCTGACGACATTAAACCAAGCGTTTTGTGGGAGCAAATCATATTTATCTTTATTATATCAGTTTTTTTGAGTTAATTTTGATAATATTACTTTTAGATAATCATATTTGAGTCCTACTCATAAATATAAAAAAGAATGATAATTAATGGATCGTATCAAAAATTTGGAATACTTCGGACTAAAACGAAATTTGGTGCATTTTTAGTACTAGCGACGACTGTGCCAGGATGGGCACCGTCGCCGTCCATTTCTAGAAAACACTGCCAAATTTCGGGGTTTGGGCGCTGACGGCGCCGAAAATCTGGTGATGATTTTTTGAGTTTTAAATTGAGATATTTGGCGGATTTATACGGGATTTTCACCCTTATAACTTCCCAAACTCGTTTTTGAATCCCTAAACTCCAAAAACTGAAAGGATTCATTCCAAATTTGCATCCGATGGATTCCAATATTGTAGAAACTCCTAGATTTAGAGTTTTCAACCGAAGAAAGTTCATTATTTTCGAGGCACAGTGATTGTTTAACAAAGTTCTGATGAAGAGGAGCCTTATCAAAGAAAGAGGCTTCATGAATCGAGCTTTGAATGCTCCAAGTACTTGAGTAGAAGAGATTATTGTGCATAGGCATTGGGAAGTGTGCTACACTACTGTCATTGTAGTCGTTCCTTTTGTGAAAGAGTTTTATGCAAATCTTACGGAATCAGCCAAATCTTGTGCTGAGTCATCTATGTGCGAGGCAGGTTTGTACCATTCACTCCTTCAAAGATTAACAATTTGTTTATGATTAAAAGCTTGCCGATCTGCCATTATACAAATTTGGTTCCGACAAGAGATAACATGAATGAAATTTGTCAATATCGGATGGATGAAAGTGATGATTGGGAGATAAGAGACAACATATATGTAAGTTTCTCTACTATATTGTTAAATCTTGTGTCAAAGCAATGCCATTTCTTCATATCTGCAAAGTTACTCCCAACTATGAAAATAAGAAGTGATAAATAAAAGTGTAATTTTAAACTACTGTATTCAAACGGGAAGGCCTATCGATATAAGCACTATAATTGTGAAATTTGTATTGGGATTGATTGTACATGGATCTAAATATTGGCTTGGACATCCCTTCAACCATATTTCTTCTTTGCAGCCAGTCACAAGTGTCATAAGAAAGCTAGGAAAAAGTGCTTCTTCCTTGGAAGCCTCTGGATCCAACTAACTTATTTGACTGTCAAACAATTGGAGATGAGAATGATATGAGTATAATTGTAGATCTACCATCCCAGAGCACAACCTATTCAACCCTATTTTCCTGAAAGTTCGTAGTTGATTTTGAAAAAGATGAAGAAATTGGAGAAAGAAGTACAAAATCTGATGAATTCTATTAATAATATTTCTAATTTATTTGATCACTTGGATTGGAGGATGAAAGAATAATTTGATCATAATGGGCGAATTAAAAAAAGTTTGATAAATTTAATGAAGAGGAATGTTGTGATTGCATAGAATTCAACTGATGATTTCCTTATCATCTCTTATACAATTTGTCTGTGCATCATCAATCCATGGGAGATATCAGGGGAGATGATAATATGGAGACCGATGAAGAGTAGATACTCTACTATATATTTAGTATTTGGTATTTAACTTTTAATATACATTGTTGTGCTGAGTATTTGATTTGATTTACTATGTAATTTGTGTTTGAACATATTTTGCTTGGAATTTGTGTTTAGTTTTCAGCGTTAGAGTATTGTAGTGTGATTATGACGCTGAATTTCTATGTTATATGGCTTGATGGACTCATAGATGAGTGCTGAAATGTATATTTGTAATGTGGATTTTATATGTTAAAGTGATGTTTTATATTGTTTGTGTGAAATTGATGTTAGTTAATTGCTTAATTGATGAAATAGATGCTTAAAATGGCTAATTATATGATGGCGTAACTTAGAAACGATCGAAATCACAAAAATTTTACGGACCCAGAATTTGAACTGGCACCGACGACGCCCGATACCTGAATAGGCCCAGTTTTGTTTAAAATTACGATTTTTACCTTGGGACCCGCCATTTTTTGCCCTTTCCTTCATCTTCAACCTCAAGCCAGGCCGAATAGTGACCTAAGGCTTGCTTGCTTGCGGATTTGAGGCGTTTTCAAGGCTTTAAAAGTTTTGATCTTGTCTTCTCTTGCTAAGAGCTCTAGTTTAAACTAAATATTTTTTATTTTTACCATGAAAATCTTCCACATTATGTACATCCGAAATTTGGAATTTTAGATGATGCTTTGAGATTAACCATGGTGATAGAAGTTCTTACTTATTAAGATTTGCTTTTTGAGTATTCTACATTGTGATTTTGGAATTTATTGAATTTTTCTTGCATATTTCTAGAAAAATTTTATATAGCTCCAAAGATGAGTAAAGCGAAGAGGAAACTTGATTTTGATGAGGATAAATTTGTGAATGTTAAAGCACAATTTTGTTTTAATTCGACCCTTTACAATAAGAAATGTATACAAGATCGAGCTTTTGAAAATCTGGCCGGAATGGTATAACAGTTAATTGTCGATCGAGAATGGGAGATAATTTGTTATTTTACTGCAAATGCGATTATGGGTATAGTTAATGAATTTTAGGCAAATTTTCCATTTACTGAAAGTGAATATGTGCTTGTGTGAGGGAAATAGTAGAATTTACCTAGGATCGTATTAATATTTTTTACCTGTTAAGGGGAACGCCATTCTGTGAATATGAAAATTTTGATACTATGGATGCTAGACTAATGAAGTGAATTCTTTTCTTACTGACAGAAAAGAGGAATGAAAGATAAAACAAAGACAAAAAATTAACTTCCCTGCTTCCGTGTTGAATGTAGCATCTAAGGCCTGACATTATTTCATCTCAGCAAGGTTATTACCTTCTTACCATCACAGCGAAGTTACTAGAGATAGAGCTATTCTGAACTATTGCATTCAAAACAAGAAACAGATAGATATTGGAGCTGTCATCTATAAGAGTATTCAGACTATTGCAAGAGGGGAAACCACTGGTGGATTAGGACATCCTGCCCTGATTCACACACTATGTGTACAGTCTGGAGTGGAGTTTGATGACAATGAGAAGTTAGTCCATTCATTGAGGCCTATTACCAAGGCTAATTTTCGTACTTATGAGGCTTATGTGGGATGGAGGGGAGGAAGTAGGAGTAGTGATATTCCTTCTGCTAGTCAGGATATACCTTCTACTTCTGAGGCACCTACTTTGTCTGATGTTATGGAGCAGTTGAGGATTCAACATGATAGTATTGAGAGACTCCATAGCAGGGTTGGTGGATTAGAAGCCCTGAGCAATGTTAATGATGATTATCAGAAGAGGAGAGTTGAATACGATATAGCTTACCATGATGCTCAGGTTAGATTTATGAGGGGAGACAGTGTGATATTTCCTACTTGCCCCCAGCTATGTTCCTTACCAACCTGATGATGCAGATGAGGTTGAAGAAGTTGCTGATGATGATTGGTAGAGATGTAATTTCTGTTTTCATTTATGTTATGTAGTACTTTTGTGTGTTAGTTGTTTACTTCTCTGTGATCGATGTAACTTGTGATTGTACTTTGTGCTAGTAATGAAAAAGTAATGAACTCTGTGTTTGTTTGATTAGTGATTTGGATTGAGACTGTAATGCTTATGTTGAATGTTTAAAGTTTAAGTCTTTAATATTCTTCAGCCTGAAAAATTTTTAATATTGTGTAGCGCTGTTTCTAACTATTTTATGCATGTAGTTGCATCTTTAATTAATACCTGCATGCTTCAGAAGAATCAAAAGCCCGCCACAAAAAAGGTTAGTTTTTATTTTTGTTTTTCTCTCTCATTTGTTAATTTGATATACACTGAAAAACATAAGTTTGGGGGAGAAGAAATTAACTATTAAATGTTTTCAATTAAAATATATTTTCAAAATTATTTTAACATGACTTAATTTAGTTAAAGTTAACTTTAGATAACTAAATTTCTTATTTTACTTAAATATCATAGAAGATTTAAATGAAAGTTTTTAGTAATAAAGGTTAGCTTTATGGGTTAAGATATTTAGTATAAGAGGATGAGATTATGGTTGATTATTTAAAGTAAAGAAAATTGTACTTTTGAAATGTTAAGAGACTTAAAGGTGTATGTGAGAAGAAATGATTGTGGCTCTATTATGAATCAATTAAAAGCTGATATATATCTATAAAGTAAAGAAGTGTTTTCAAGTTCCAACTTTAGGAAGAGGAGAGTGAAGTTCAAAATTATTAAAGGCTATCCAGATATAGTAATCCTCACAATAAAAGAAAAAGAGGAAAAAAAAGAAATAAAAGAAAGGATTGAAAAGCAATCCCAAAAGAAAAGAAAAGAAAAGAAAAATTACATGTGAGGAGAAACTTAAGGAGATGTCTAATAAAAAATTAGTTTCACTTGAATCAACTTAAAAGAAGAGCTCCATTTCATTTCTGAATTTATAGTAAGGTATTAGCATCCTTACTAATAGAGTTCTCATGAACTTCTTTTTCATTTGATCCTTCAAAGTACCTTTAATGTGACAAATTATAGTTATTCTTGAAATAAATTAGAGACTAGAACTCTTAGACTTGACTACTAAATGTTGTGCACCTATAGTATTAACCTAAGTTATTGAAAGTCTTTCTAAGAATCTTACTATTATATTCATTTAAATCAAAAATCAGTCTTCTTCAAGTAAAGTTCACTACTATGAGTTATATTTATATGTAGTAAAAGGATTACTTGAGGACAAGTAATGGTTAAATTTGGGGGATTTTGATGCACCAAAAATATGTTAGATTTTTCACATATATATTAAATTTATTTTTGGTGATATTGCACTTTAAAGGGAGATATTTTTCATGTTTTGTTGCACGTATGATGATTTTAGGTGTTTAGAGCAAAATGAAGTAAAAAAGGAACGAATTTGGAGCAAAAAGAGGCAAAATGACAAATTCAGCCTACTGGCACTGACATCGCCTTATCCAGCGCCGCCAGAGCTTAATTCTAGAGAGTTCAAAATATTGAAGCATACCAGCACCAATGACGTCCTATCCAGCGCCGACAACGCCTTATCCAGCACCGACGGCGCCTAAAATCAGTGGAGACCAAATTCAATGCATTCAGACGATTTTTGAAGGGTTGCTTGAGGAAACTCTTAGGGAATTCATTTATAAACTATTTTAAACATATTTGGATGCCAAAAAAGAGAGAGAAGAGAGGGAGAGGTGTCTTTTGGTGAAAGTGGAGTGTGTTAGGGTTTTGGAGAGTAAGTGTTCTTGTGTGTGAAAAGTGTGTAGAAGTCTAGGGTTAGTGTGTGTGAGAGTCTTATTTTGTGAGGGATTCTTCTCTAAAGAGTGTAGGAGAAGAAAAAAAGTGAGATTGCTTCTTCCTTACTATTCTAAGAGGGAATTGAGTGTCGTTGTGAAGAGAGGGAAGGATTCAAAGGAACTTCAAGGGATTTGCTTGGGGAAGAAATTGAGATAAGTTGTAATTACTTCTTATTGTTTGTATGACTTTGCTTATATATATAAAAATCCATGTTTTGTCGTATCTTCCTCATGAATTATAAGTAGATTCTTTATCTTTCTCCTTGCAATAAGATATGGTGAAGTGATGATCTAGATTTAATGTGACATATAAATGTTAAGAAATTGTGATGATTTTTCACTTTGTACTTAATTTACTTTTCGATCTGGCCAACTGAATTGTTAAAACTTGTTATGAAACATACAATCCGAGTGGACTAAGTGTTCTACAATAAAATTGAAGAATTCATTCAATGTCCATGAACAAGTTACGTAGTTCATGGGGGTCGAGTGCAAATAAATAGGGATATGTGATTTAATGGGCGTAGAATTGGAGAATTTAGGGTAACAGACTGAAATCCCCAATTTAGTCTTAGTGTTTGGAAACTAAAGCTAGGGTTAGCCTTCAGGTGAAGGGAAGTGGGAGCTCAGAAGTGGCAGCCAGTATCCTCCCAGCATAACAATGGATTTAGGGACTAAGCTTATGATTAGCTAATGTTTTTTCTAGAACTCGGAAGAGAGGGTACTCTGACGACGGTAAATAATATGAATTCTCCTATTTGACACAATACACGTTTTTATCAATCTTATTCATTCACTCTTCATAGTATCACTGTAAGGGGGAAGATGTTTTTCCATATTTGAACCTTTCAATACAAAACTTAGTCTATGTTAGTTAATTTTGTCTAGAAATTTAGAAAGTAACTTTAGTAAACTTGGTTATTAGTCATCTTTACACTTGCAACTTTCATATTTCCTAAGCGTGCATTGAGAATTAAGTATTGGATTTCTATACTAGACTTAGAAAAGTTACAACCTTCCACATGGGATCAATAATCAGGACTCATTAGAGCTTTGTATTACTTGAACGATACGTATACTTGCGTATCCAGTGGCTGCCTAATGATCAAACCAACTTTACTTTGAAATTGAACTGAAAGTACCTTTTAAATTTTTATCTGAATGGCAGCGCGCCGGTCAGTCTCAGAGAACATAGTATAAACCAACAAATTTGTAACTAAAAGAACACAACAAACCTTATAAATAAAAAAAGGTTTTTAGTTGTCTTTATATCACATAATACTGAGCTCGTGTGTCACATATACATATGAACAAAAGAAAGCTATCCAGAAGAATCTTAAAAGCCGTATCACTGAAAAGAAAGATGAACTTGGCTGCTTTCATTATGATTTCACATGTGAGAAGAACCAGTATCAACATATAGGCCATCCAAAAAACCCATAAGATTGAATGTCTCATCATATACCTCCAAAGAAATGCAATATTTAGATTACATATTTTATTCACGGTTTTCTCATCAGCCATCCCTCTGTAAAGGAATATGTACATAAGAAACAGAAATAAAATTGAGATTCAAAATATATATGACATGCATAAAACATTGATACACCAAACAATAAATGTTCTCACAACATAATGTAAATATGGTAGCAACAAAAAACAGACAATCTCTTCATTCAGCCTCCAACTACGATATCTGTAATTCTCTTCCTCAACTCTATCATCCCCCCGCACCTTGTCCATCCTTGGTGCAAGTCTAAGGCAATTCATCTTTAGCTTGTGACAAACATCAATAGCACACCACCACCATATCACTAAAACACCAACATCAACAGCACACCACCACCTACACATCACATACCACCATCTTCACACCGCCTTAGCCACCACACCACTAAAATCTTAACACACCAACAACATGACACACCAAATACCACTAACAACATAATCCCAAAAACCACCACAAAATCTCCACCGCCACTAACCTGAGCACCTTATCATGAAATCACCAAATAGAGAACAAAGCATCATATTTTGATATCACCAACAACACCCTAATTTTCTTTTGTTAACAATCACAACACAAAGAAACCAAGCTATTCTCCAATTTTCACATAATTTCCAGCATAATTTCCGCATGCCAAGAAAAATCACAACACCGTAATTTTCACATAACAAGAAAAATCACAACACAACCATTCTCCGATCCAACAACCAAAATTAGAGCACAGAGAAACCAAGCCATCACCACGCAAAAAAAAAAGTATATAAATAATACCTCGGGTGCTGGGGAGCAAAGGATCGAAACAAGCCAAAAGGCAGAGGGGGAGGGAGAGGAGAAGAAAGGCACAATCTTTTTAAATAATAATAATAATAATAATATGATATTAAAAAAATAATGAAAATATCTTACATTTAAAATAATAGTATGAATAGACAAATGATGATAACAAATACATAAATATTAAAAACAAAAACCAAAAAAAAATTGGACCAAGATGGATTGCTTTAACAAAAGCCAAAAGAATATATGCAGATATTATCAAATAAATAAAAACATGTCATCTCATTTAACAAAAAAAAAAAATGAAAAAGGATAATTCATAAAGCCAAACTAAATAATTGGACCAAGATGGACAATGAAGAAAACCAGGCAATCAGCTACTGTCTAGAGAAGCAAAGTTAGTAAAAGTTATCAGAGAAGCAAACATAACCAGCTAATCAAGCGTTAATATAGGATATTTACATCTAAATACTTTTCATCAGAGGAATGATGCCCTCACCTGATTTAACTTATATTAGTCATGTAGTTATATAATTATTACATATGAAAATCTCCAGGATAGTTGGCATGTATATTAATTAGTATCTACCTCTAGACCATTAACGACAAATGCAAGGACAAGGGTGTTGAATCTAAGCAAAGGTGGCATTTGGAGGAGCAATTCCCATCTTCTTGTAATAAACCTTCTCCGCATCTGCTAATCGAGTTTGGAACATCCCCCACTCTCTACGGCACCGCTCCCTCACCTGCCAATTCCGTGTTGATTAGAAATCAAACTTTTTTTCTTTTTATTAAAAGGACAACAAAAAAAAAAGGGAAACTTTATTGATGCGCCATGAAATTGGTAAAAGAGCAATTCTAACAAGAAAATTAAAAAAAAAAAAGATATTGATTGATGTGCAGCTGAAATATATGAGATTATTGGTATATTGCCTGATCTACTAATAGGTGCATGTACATACAAAGCACATAATTATTATGTATTTCCTTGTCTCACACCAAAACTTTCATATTCACAAACATAGCACTGTGGTGTTTTAACCCATGCATCAAAAGGTGTATTTCAATTTAAAAAGTGATAATAGTGTTATTTTTTATGTGATATTAAAGATTAGAATTGGGTTGTATGTACGTAAGTGTTCATAAATAAAAAATAGAAGTATATGTGTCAGATAGGTAAATACAAAGGAATTGGATGGTATGCACGTAAATAGCTCTTATATTTTTTTTATTTTTACACTAATATGTAATTTAGATATCGGAAATGTAAATACGTGATATTTGGATGATATGTATGTAAATGCCCCACAAACATATTACTTAGAGAGTTATAAACATGCAAGCTTAAGAGTTAGATATATAAATACATAGAAAATAAGTCTTCACTATGTAAATGCCACTTATATTTTAGGTTTAGGCGTAAATACAAAGGTTTATATGCTAGATATATAAATACAGAAGAGTTCTTACTCATGTGCATAACCATTCAAATTTTGAAATAGAAATAAACATGCAATTTTATTGAGAGACATTAAAAGATTAATTTATGTTGTTAGCTCAAACTAACCAAAGTAGTATTGATGTCGGCGTTGAAGTGAGGAGAAGCAAGTATCAACAGGAAAAAAAAAGAAAAAAACTCCGAGAAAAAAACTCCAATTTATGTTGTTAGCTCAAGTTGGAGAGCCAGCTTGGCTCAATTATACCCTAATCATTTCGCTTTTCTTTCTAGTAAAATATTGGAGATCATAAGCAAATCTCCCAAATAATCCAACAAGGTTGAATCAAAACAATCTACCCTTGTTAATAAGGACATCAAATGCAAATTAAAAAAAGATAACATAGATCTGATTATCAAATTTTCTTGTTTGTGGAATCGAAGAACGTGCAGCAGGTATTCAACAGTGACTCGTATGGTTACTCATGACAACATCATCAATGGTGAAGTCGAGGATGGATTTTCAAGCAAAGGCTACGTGAGATGGAGATGTAAACAGATGATGCCAAATGGGCACAAGATGGGCGGCTTCAAGCTCGTGAAATTATGACATCTCTAAGGATGCTTGCTGAAAAAGAATCGCAAGTGGGGGAAGAAGTCAAAGGTAGATGAAACAGTGCAGAAGATTGGCTAGCAAAATATCAGACGTTGGGTGCATAGCACTACAGTATTGAGATATCAAGATAGTGCGATATTATAGCAAGTGGGACTAAAGCGAGCAAATAAATCCAGAAAAATGAGTATCATTCAATTATGATGCTAATTGATACAAACAATAGAAATATGAAGAAGAATGACGTATTAGAAGAGTGATCAAAAGAGGAGAAACGAGTAATATAAGTTCATCAGAAAAAGAAGATTAGGAAAATATCATTAATATAATCATACTACAATTCATCACATTGAAACACTAGATAGTTATGGTAATAAAGTACAAAAATAAGATCATTTATTCAAATTCAAATCTAATCTAAATCTAATACCAAATAATGCAATTCAAATAAAAATAAAACAAAAAAATAAAAATCCTAATATCCAGTTAAAATCTAACAAATTCTAAAATTTAAAATCAGATACCCTAACCCTAATGCATTACAGTGATTAAACAAAGTCTAAACTTGAACTACATCGATGACACCAGGAAAAAATCTTATTTAAAAAAAAGTAACAATGGCTTAGCAGAAGTGTACCCCTTCCCATGGAGCTTTGCCATTTTCTGCTTGGCCCTGATAAAAACAAGAAGGATGAAGGAAAATTTCAGCTCACCGCATCGAACAAATTCTTTTTGAAATTGTCTTATGGATTCCTCAATAGATTATACTAACCTGATTCCCAAGTGATGGAACTACTTGATGCACAATCCATTGAGAATCCACAACTCCAATTTTTTCATGAGCCGGCTGATTTTTTTTTTCGATTAAAAGAGAGGACTCTAGATATAAATATTTGAAAATGATATGTAATATTTCTTCAGCAAACATAGAAGAAAAAATTAGTTACCTCCACGCATTTCCTAAGTGCAAAATCAAGGCCCCAGCCATGAACCAAGTCGTTCTAAAATATTAAGCAGTTAATTAACGTAGTGACTGAGCCATCAGGAGAACTGCTACTACAACCTATCCAAACCAAACTCACCTGAATCATATGCCACACACATCTCCATGCATTTCTCGAGAAAACGGGGGCCATTATCTCAACAAATCTGAAATAAAGAATGCATACAATCAAAAGAAAAATAAATTGAAATTACTTGCATGAACATGTAACACAGAAAAAACAGTTTATTGGTCTTACGCAGCGCATGGTGGAAGGTGAGGATTAGTGCACCAACCAGGTCTCTCTTCTGTTTCCCTATTCGAAATTATTTATTACATGCTGTATAATTTTCTACAACAAAAATAGAAAACTGCTCTACACTTGCTCACTTGTGAACCTCACGGTCCCCTCTCCTCTTAGTCATTTGCCACGTCAGACCATTGTTTGGCTCCAAACCTGGTTGTGATATCTCTAAACCATGCTTCTTCACCAAGTCAATGTACCTAGAAAAAAGCAATATTTAGTTATAGATTTTTATCAATGGAGTTTATATTACATGAACTTACTTGGACTTACTGATCTGCATTAAAATGGTCTACTCCAAGATCTTCATCCCAGATAAAGATATATTCATAAGGAGCAACTATGTCAGGATGCAAAAAGCGTTTAGCATACCACCTAAAATGAGAACATAGTCATAACCCTAACAAAAGGAGTAAAGTGCCAAAATAGTCCCCTAATTATTTACATTGGGTCATTTTAGCCCCAGATTATATAAAAGTGCTAAATTAGTCCCTGGATTGTTTAATGGGGGCCAAAATAGTCTTCACTTGGAACTATTTAACCCATATTAAAGGAGTTTGGGGACTAAATTGACACTTTATAAATGCTAGGACTCCCAAAAAAAGTTGGGGGAGCATTTTGAAACTTTTCTCGTTACAAAAGTTTCAGGACTTGTTATCTATCTATCAGAAAAAAAAACTCACCATTTTGTCTGCCTCCTTGCACTCACATGAATTGCACGTTTTGACCATTCAAATTCATCCCATTCACTAGTCCGACCATCATAATGAAACAACAATATTGTGAAATTTCCAGAGAACTGTAGCAAAATCAAAAGTGAGACAAACAGAGAGTATGAATAGAGACATGAACATGCATAATCTGCATAGAAAAATAAGATTTCATATGAGTTAGCAGAGTGATGTAGGGAGTTTTGAGTCCAAGATTTCTACTACACATCTAGAATATAAGGCAGACTTGGCTGTGATTAAGCAAAGCGACAAACATATGATTTCTGTTAGGAAAGCAATCCATTAATCATAATACAATCATTTACTTATTTGTTTTAATTAAACAAGAAAATAATCACTAAAGCAATAAAAGCTGTTAAAATTTTGTGCAACGAAAAGAAACCAAATTATAACAAATATAACCACTCTTCCAAAAGAAAACAATAAAAAGGAAAATAGAGAGAGCTGAACAAAGAGAAAGATAAATAACAACAGAAAGCGAGTCTCACACAGGAATAAGGAGAGAGTTTATCTCAAAATTCAGGCGTCACATTTGTTTATGAGCTGAGATCTTAGAAGAAGAGTGATTTTCACATCCAAAAACATTAAGCCATATAACAGACCATATACATTCCTAACATACACATATTCAGAAGTGTCACAAACTACACACGCGCGCGCACACACAAACGGAAAAAAAAAAAACAAAAGAACTTGAATTCTGTAGGAACCACCAAGTAAAGGCCAATATATAAAAGGCAAAAAGACCTGCAAGAATGGAAACCAACAAAACAGATAGAACAATAGTTTCTGTAACATATTATCATTTTATTGGATAGAAAATTCATTCACACTAAATTTTTTGATTCTATAATTTCATTATAAACTTTAACACTTTATATTGTAGCTTATCCACTTCTGAAAACTAGCTGAAATTTTTTTATTATGTGTAAATGCTTCAAAAAATTTAAATATTTTATTTATGTTCATTTTTGAAAAATTCCTGAAAAGCAGATGCAGCTACAATCCTACCAAGTAGTAGGAAGCTGTATTCTTTTAAAGATAACTACAATGAAGCGACAATCAAGCAACCAAAAGAAGTTACGCCTCCAAATCTTGAACTGCGTGGTTAGGAGAAAGCCACGAAGTAAGAAAACCCAATATCAATTTTGCTCAGCTTATAAAAATTTTCACTACACATAGGTGTAGTTATCTGAGGATGACCTTTGACCAATCACGTAACCACTCAACCTACTCAATAAATATTTCAGCCTCTTCTAGACATCTCCCCAAATAAGTATTTGAAGTTTAGTGCCATCTTTATCACATGATTCAAAACATAGCCTCTATGAATTCATTGATCAGAGTATTCATAAAAATATCTTACCATGTTAAAAAGCTAATATCTGGTTTACTATATGATACTAGAACTAGTTCAAACATGGGGAGGGGGAAACAAAAGCAAATTTCATTAAGCAATTGAATTAGGGTTACAACCACAACGCCAACTAAAAAGGAAATACAACAATATCCAATCTTCGGCTGGGACCGGAAGAGAAACTTTAAGGGGTGGTGATGATCTCTGTGAGGTGGCGGAAGAGCAGTGGTGGTAGGGGGAATGGGGAGCAGGCATAGAAGGTAAGGGAAAAGTAAGGGGAAGGTCGGTGGCTAAATATGAGGTGAGGGGTGGATAGCAAATGATGAGGCTGGAAGACGATGAACGACAAGTAGGGCCTGCAGAGGAAGGTGTGGTTGGGTGTTGTGGGGAGACCTGGAGCGACTGAACAGCAAAGATGTGGTAGTGAATGGGGCGACAGGGGCAGCTGGGATGGCCAACAGTTAAGGGAAGTTAACGAAGAGGGGTAGGGAAGAAGATAGAAGAGAATAAAACTTCACCTCGGAGCAGGAGACAGCTAAAGCACCACCAACCATCAGATAAAGCCCTAGCAAGGAAGAAGAAGACTCCAAGAACATTCTAAAAACAATAACACAACAAAAACTAACCCTAATTCCTTCCAACAGTAATTAAAAAGACTCCCTAAAGAAGAAAACACAAGAAAAGAAATAAGGGAAGGGTTGGCACTAGTGTCGCCCCTCCCAAATAGCCACTCAGTTCAATTGGGGCCTAAACTGGGACTTTAGGGAACCAGGCGGAACCAGTTCCCTCCTCCTACCAGCTGATTCAGTCAGCTGGCTTCCCTAGCCCCGCATCAATATGTGAAATGCAATTTAATTTTTCAACAAACCTTTGATATCACCCTTTATGCACAGAATGTTATCATTTTTAGCTTCCAATCTATTGGCTTGCACCAAAACATTCTCGTCTCTAAGAGAATATCTAGAACATATTGCCATTGAGAGATTGAAATTCCCTTCACCAAAATAATTTCATTCAAACAAAATATATGGGATTTCCCAAGTCTTGATTTCAAATTCTTTGGGAAGCTCATGCAATTTTCCTCAGGATAACATCATTCACATACAGAATAATTATTGCCTTCTTGTAAGAAAATGCATGTCAAATAAATTATAATTCACTTGACCAATTTTTTTTAATATATTTGTGCATTAATCAAACGATACACTTGGGCACTGCTTCAACCTATGCACATATTTCTTGAGTTTGCATACCTTACTGTCATGAGCCCAAGTATAAGTCTCAAATTAATCTACATATAAAACTCTTATTCCAAATCCCAATTTTAAAATGCATCTTCACTGCAAACAACTATAATGGTCAACCTTAAGTTAAAGCAAAGAATAACTCCAAAATTGTATTCAACATGTCTATAAGAGCAAAATATTTCTTAGTAATCTACTCCATAGGAGTAGTGAAAGCATTCACTACAAGTCAAGCTTTGTAATCTATTCATACTGCCAACCACATTAGGTTAATCTATAAAGATTCACTTACATCCCACCGAGCATTTTTCGATTGGCAGATCAAATAACTCCTTAGTCTCATTTTTTTGTAGTACATGAATTTCTTCCCAAATAGCTTCCCACTGCACTATGCTAATAGCTTAATCAATAGATTTAGGAATGTGTATTTTATCAAGGTTAGTTAAGAATGCATGTTGACCATGAGATCATCTATTATATGAAATAACAGTACACATGGGATGATCATCACATGACTGCTTCATGGATGCAATGAAAAATCAAGATCATTAATAAAAAATTTAATATGATGTGGATTCAAAATTGATACCCAATAAATCATCGTGAGGATCTGGAGTTGGATCAAATTTCTATTATTGCTCAAATGCTATATATTGATATCTCCTCTCAAGTTCTGTTTCTTCTAGAATAGACATGTAATACAACTATAACTTATAGATTGGGTGGAGATATGATGCCAATAAGTTGAAATGTGAGAATTGAAAGGATTGATTTGAGGTTCTACTTGGGTGTTTGAATATTAGCTATCTAGCTTTAAATATGGATTACATGAATGCTAGATTTGAATCATAGGATTTAAATTGTATTGGAAACCTAAATAAGACGCAAAAAAAAATGTGGGTTGGAATTGAGGTATTAATATCACAAAGTTAAATAAAGTTAAATAAAGTCAAATATTCTTACGTAAAATTTTCCGTTTCAATATCAAATTTGGGGTAAGAAGGCTACTGATCGAGAAAGTAAAAATCTATGAAGTTACATAACTTGCTTGCAATTGGAGTGCAAAATTTATAGTCCAATTTTGAGAGCACTAGACAAAAAAACAATTGTGAGCTTTAGAATCTAATTTGCTTCAATGTTTAGAAAAAACATATTCAAATGCATAGCACACAGAATTTAATGGGGATGGTAAATATGTTAATTAGTGTAGGACTTCATAGGGCATTTAAAATTTTCATAATTGACATGGTATTCTATTTACTAGATAGACAACTATTATAATTGCTTTCCCTTAAAAATATTTGGGGATGTTAAAAGTAAACATGTGAGTAAGAAACTTAGAAGTAGGCAATGCATTTTTTTCCTCTCATCAACTCCGTTTTATTGAGAAGTGTCAACACAAAAAATTTAATGAACAACGCCCTCATCCATTAGATAACCAACAAAGGTAGTTTCAAAATATTTTTTTGCATTGTTAGTTTTCAACACCTACATTTTTTAATTAAATTTGTTTAAAACTATGAAAACTATAAATACTTATGATTTTTCTTTCATGAGAAGTGACCAAATGATCCTTATTCATGACCAACAATGACAAAAATTAATCATAAGTCCTATAATATTTTTCATTCTATATGGTCTCCAATTATCATTGTGAATTTATGAAAAACGATAGGATGCTTTATAAATTAAATGGGATGAGAATTATAAATGTGCTTCGAAATTTGACAAGTTTCCCGAAGTAAATCTTTTGAATTATCATCACTTTACAATGAAGAACAGAGTTATTGGAGGTACACAATATTTGAATGATCCTACCAATATTGGCGTAACATGATTACTTTTTCTTTATTAGAATTGACAATAGAATTTAAATTTTTACTAGGTTGACTATTGCATCAAATATATGCTACTTTATCTCGTTTCTAGAGATCCATTAACATAAAGAGATAAAACCCCAAGCACCCTTGAGCACTAGGAACTGTCCTCTTTAACTTGAAGTACCAAGATTAAGATGATTTGAAATATATATATATATATATATATATATATATATATATATATATATATATATATATAATAGCCAATTAATTTCATGCACAAGTATGCTAATTGAAGAGACATTGCTATTCAAATTTGGGAAAAGAAGCACTGATTTAAGTACAATGTCTTTTGAGATTTCAACCACCTTGAAGAGAGACCCATCCGCAATTCTAACCATAAGTTCTTAGCATGAGCTGTATGGGTGGAAGAGTGCAACATTGATTTCCTAACATGTGATGCAAAGCCCAAAGTCAACAATCAATGAGCTATTTTTGTTTGTTTGCAGTAAGAGCACTCAAAAACTACCTTTATGAGATATAGACCCATATTTCAATTCTATTACAGATAGGAGTCTGAAGTGATGTAGAAAACATCCTCTATAGCATCTCAAGTAACCCCTCGCTATATGAATTTTGATTTGTTGCTATGCTTTCCTCGATCAAGACAAGAATTCCCCAGCTTGTTTTAATAAAAGTCATAGATATTTCTAAATTACAACTTTCCTATGTATATTCTAGTATGTTTCTCAGATAAGACATGGTTTCTGACATTGGCCACATAAGGATGTCCCCTACTTCTATCTGTTGTCACTATCACGTTGTTAATTCCTCTAGCTACAGACGCTGAATTTTTTATCAATGAAAAAGCAGCTGGGAGTAAAATTATCACCCATTCCTACTTTCTTAGCAAAGAACATTTGAAAATTTTCTTGTATGTCGGTCAAGGGCTTCCTCTGCAAAACTCTTCCTCAAAATTCATCACTGTTCTTTTAAGTCCCATTATTAAACTATATATCTTCCACAAACTGACCTGACCAAACACATTGATGATGATGATGGTTACAGCATCGCATAGAATCTCCTCAAGATGCTTCACCTGCAATAAAGATTTTCAACCATTGCCCATCTTTTAAAAGACCGCAATCATATTCAGAGTGCCAAAATCATCCAAAATAGATCGCCGATCATCAAATTGAAAAGAAAGACATTCACCCACATATTTTGCAAGGAAACTTTAAGATTTCCTCCCACCACCCATTATCTTTATTTGCCAAAATCATAAAATAAAAACATTCTTCTTCATAGTTCATTTTCTGTAAGAATCTGCAGAAAAATAAATGCAGCCAACCATGGTGATTTACTTTTTGTTGGGATTTAATTGAAATTGCATTTATTTTGCTGCAAACTAAACAGTTCATTATTCACACCAAATCCCAAGTGCATTTATTTCAGCAAAAATTTACATCCACAGATTCCCCAATATTATCTTCTATACTTTCACACAGTTAATATCTTGAAATCCTTATTTAAAATTGCGCCATAGAAGACACACATTGAAGCCCATCTCAGCTTTTTTTACAAAACAAATCGCAATAAGACTTACGTCTTGTTGTCCCAAGCTGAGGCGCGCCTGGACTCAAAAACCGTCTCTAAATTTTTAGGCTATTTGTTTTTTTTCTTAAGCAAAACTGAAAATAGTATCAAGATATCTCATCAATCAACATTCACATCTCACACACGAATAATAAGAAATAAATAAATAAATATTTCCATAAAAATTTATATTGTTAAAATTCTAATTATCAACATAGATATTATTTTAATTAATATTTTTATTGATGATTATTCATTAAAAATAGAAAAGTATTGGTTTTAAAGATAAAAGGGACAATATATTTATGACTAAAGATAATACACGAGATAAACAATTCATTATGTTGATGATTCAAATGAAAATCAATTGGGTGATGAGAGTAATAGAGACTTTAAAACTAAAAATTCATATGTTAATGACTTAGTATATTTTCATCTAAGTGAGGAGTAGTCTGAATGAGAGAAAGATTAATGTGGAACATACTTTTATTAGTATGTTTTGATATTTTAGTATCTTATTTTAATATCATAGCTTACTTAATTTAATGTTTGTATAACCATCTTATTTCATAATTCAATATTATGAAATTAACATGTTACTTCCAATTTTATGCAATTTATTATTTTTTACATAGTTAAATATTATATTTCTTTTTAATGTGTTAATAAATTAGAGTATTAATATATTATTCTTATTTCACTCTTTATAGTTTATAGATTATTTATTTACGTAATTTTTAAAATTTGAGGCTTATGCTTGAAAATACTTTGAGCCTTATGCCTTACCTCACGAATGAAAAATGTCTCAATATTCAATTGCGCAATTTTAAATATTGACCAAAATTTTACTTTTGCATGGAGCAAATAGGGTATATCATATTAACTACATAACAACATAAGGTATTCAAATCATTCCATACAACAGTTAACACCATAAATAGCCCATGAACATTATATGTGGGCGTGGATATTATTAATGATATAATAAACAAAATTAACCACAAATAATCTGTGGATATTATTAATGATATAATAAACAAAATTAACCACAAATAATCTATGTTTACCTTTTTCACTGCTGCGTCAATATTTTTTTTCTGCTCATATCCGACTGTAAATGTTACTAGATACTTCTGCTCAAATGGTAAATCCTGAAACAGTGATTAAGTCTGGTATTAGATTAGCAAGAGGAAGAAATCAAACTGCAAACTATCATGCAATAAATCACATAAAACAACTAAATAATAAGCGTAATATGTTTTAGAAATCATAGAATGGAAGGAAATCTTAAAAATAAGGCAAAGCACAAATGCCACAATTGTTATCATTGGAACAATGTTTCTGTGGCATTTCACAATGACACAACAGTGGTAAAACATGGAAGAGATTCTCATATATGCATTCAATAAAGTTTTTTAAGAATATATCATGAACAAACAATTCATGATATCCGACACAAGTTAAAAATAGATAACCATACACATGGCTATTTGCCAAAGTAAAACGGTATGCCATTATTGAATCCGAAACTGTCCAAGAGGCACAACCAAGATATTCGAACGTTTGAACGCAGTGAAAAAAAGAAAAAGAGATAGAAAGAGAAGAGAGGAGAGGAGAGAGAGGATGAGAGAGTGCAAAACAACTTGCCCTTCTGAGGGAAAATGGGATATTCTCGTGCTCTTATGATGAGCCTAGAGTCGCTTCGTATATATAGAAAGGGGGGGAGGGGGGGTAAAATGTCCTATTACATGAAAAACATATATATTTCTAGGAGAGGATGAGCAATGAAAGAAAATTACATTTATAACCACACTTTATTGGGGGTTGTATAGATTATTTTAGTAAATAAACCTGTGTGGCCCAGGATCTTGCGGTTCTCTAGCTCAATTGACTAGGGCCGAGGAGGTAAATTGGTTAGTGTTGTCAATCGGCCTTTTGGGCGGGTACTGTTGGTTGGTCGGTACTGTAGGCATCGGCGACCGAGAGGATTCTTAGAGATGGTTGGGAAGAGGGGTTTTTCCCGCTGATGTGGCCGGTCGAATGAGTAGAACCGATTGTCAGTCCTCGATTCCCGCTGAGGGAATTCATGTCTGAGGAATAGACTTTCCTTGTGCAGGGGATGTCTTCTGAATGTGTATTGTTAGGTTAGTTCAGATGCATGTGGGGTAGCATGAATCGGTCAGCTTTTCGGGGTCCTCTATCACTTTCCGTGAAATGTGTGCATTTTGCATGAAAATACAATAAAAAAAGTTACAAAAAGAGCTATAAAAGCTACACAAAAGACGCAGTATGGTTGGCATTAGCCCCAACCACAATAAAAAAATAGGGTCACAACTGTGAGCTCCCAAACAAAAGACCTATCCAAAACGAGCCGAGCATAAAAATGGGATGCTTTGTTACACTTTATAGGCAAAAAAGAAAAGGGTTTGCTTAAATTCAGTAAGAAAAGAAATGTCAAGTCCATTGCCAAGTTGTTGCTGCTATACCTTAGCCTCCATGCTTTTCTGAAAGTGCTTAATGATTGTCTCGTTGTCACCTTCAATAATGATAACTTTAGTTTCATACATCCAAGGCTCCAATAAAGAGCCAAGGACAGGACCGCATCATGTTCCATATGCAAACTATCCCAATATATAAGAGTGTGTCCCCCCACTTTCTTGATATGTTTGACTTCATCACGGATCACTAACCCAATCCCTGCTTGGCCATTGGAGAAAAGGCCACCATCAATATTGCCTTTTGAACCATCTCGAAGGTAGTATTGATGGCGCACTTCTCCCAATGTATATAGTGTGTCCCACCGCTTTCTTGATTTGATCGACTTCATCACAGATCTATCCCAATCCCCTCTTGGCCACTAGAGAGAAGTGCGCCATCAATACTACCTTCGAACCATCCTGGAGGGGGGTGTTACCAAAAGCATGAAGAGACTAACGGCCTAGAGGGCCGAATGGTACCCCTGTGCTCCTTGATGTAAAAAGTCCTCAAATGAGTAAGTGTTCAAGAGTATAGTAGCAGCCATCACGACATACGTCCCATGTGAGTGGTTATGCTTTTCTGCATTGCGAGCACACCAACTATGGTAAAAAATGTAACAGTATATTCTGCCATAAGCAATACAAGAACCGTGTAGGTGATGCAATCCGGAGATAACTTTATCAAAGGTGCCACAATTTGGAACTTTCATCCCTCGTCTGGACAAGCATTGAGAGATTTCCTCCAAAACCTTGCACTTCCTTATAGTCCCATGGGTAATATGCATCCTCAGATATTCCCCTCTAATGTGGGTCCAGCATTTTCATATCATTCTCTTCATGGGCTGTCAAATTGCTTCGAGATTCGTGCCAACATATTTTTTATGTGCATATTTAATTCTAGTCTCCTATAAACAATAATTTTTACCTATGTTGTCCTTAGTTAGAATCATAGCAAGTTTTGCTTTCAAGTTGTTAAATCGAAAAATATATTAAAATCTGAAATACAAATAATAAATTAGAAAACACTCGATTGTCCAAATAATGCTTACTATATCACGGAAAACAAATCAAATAGAAACTGATAAGTAAAGATTAAGATGGATTCACCTCATTCAATCTCAATAAGGTAAATGTCATTCAATCTCATGAAGCATATAAAATTAAGGAAAAATTACACATGCAAATCAAATCCTACACATTTACAAATCAGACATCTAGTACAAAATAAATTACCAAATCCATGCATCATGATCAAATTGTTGAGATATTTACAAAACAAAATAAGCAAGTTAATGAATGAAGATAAGATGGTGATGGTTATGTAAATAGTTAAGAACTGGGGGTTGGGGGTTACAAGGAAACCTATTGGTAAATTTAATTGCAGTTGTATATATTTGATGCGGGACGTTCGAGCCTTAGAGAGTTAGGTTTTCCTAATATAATTACTAAATCATGCAAGTAAACTTAAAGATTTGCATGTCAAAAAACACTAACAAGATTTTTGGTTTAAAGTATTCAGAAAAATAGAGTTAATCTAAATGCAACGTAAATCAAATGCAATATATTTGAAATTCAAGTGATTTTTTTTTTTTTGTTTCTCCTTTTTATTTGGTCAAAAAAAAAGTTAAAAAATAAAAGAAAACCTACATTATGAAATGAGGACCAAGGCAGACATCACACCGCAATGATTGTCTTCATAAGACAGACACATGAAGGTTGACACTCAACTTAGAGATCTTTGTGTAAACAAGTCTCTTTAGCGGGAGGCCATTGGGGTGGCAGTGATGGAAGCTAGCTAGCTAGAGCTCGTTGTGACCAACGTTAATAGGAGCTCGTCGGAGCAAGCAATGAAAAGAGCTCGCAAGGACAAGCATTGATAGGATCTTGTGAGTGACAGCTCGCAATGTAAAGTGGCAATGGGGGAAGTCAGAAGAAAGGTTGCAAAGTTGTGTATTTAGACTTTGTCCAACTTAGGCGAATTTCATATATACTCATAATAAACTTTGTGAAGTATTCAGAACATTTTGTAAAATATTTTGTATTTATTGTGAACTCATCCAAATAGTGGAAAAGGTACAACCCCTATATTTTAAATACAATGCGCTCAAAATACTAATATTAAATATGAGAAATATGATTGAATAAATAAAACAAAAATCAATGAGAAATTTAAACCACATAAAAAAATCAGCAAGTATAATTTAATCATCATAAATTGAGTTCAAATTGTGCCAATTTCAATAAAATCAAAGTTCAAGCAAGTTAATAACAGTTTATTTTAACGGAACCAGATATAAGAAGGAAGCTAAGTAAATTTCAAGTCTCACACTGCTGCAAAGACATGATTTCTTCTTAAATTACAACATTACAAATATATTGCACTCGAAGAAAATAGATAAGGGTGTAATTGAGGCTAACAACTCTCTTCATGTTCAGGCAAATTTGTCCAATTTAGTTAAATTCCAAATAAACTCATAATGAACATTGTGAAGTATTCAGAACCCTTTGTAAAAATATTTTGTATAAAATGTACACTCATCCAAATAGTTGAAAAGGTAAAATCCCTATATTTTGAATACAAGGAGCTCAAAATATTAGCAAACAAATATCCCCTAAAAGGCTATCAACTCTCTTCCTTCATATACAAATATTAAACATGAGAAATATGATTGAATAAATCAAAAGAACTCAACGAGAAATTTAAACTACATAAAAAATTAGCAAGCAAAGGTAATTTAATCATCATTAATTGAATTCATGTTATGTCAATTTGAATAGAATTGAAAGGTCTAGCAAGTTAATAACAGTTCAGAACCAGATCTAGGAAAAAGGCTACCTAAGTAAGAAAATTTCAAATTTCAAACTGCTACAAAGACACAACTTCATAAATTATATTATTACAAATATAGCGCACTCAAAAGAATTAGATAAGGGTGTAATTGAGCCAAGTCAACTCATTAATTCGCTCGGGCTCAACTAAATAAATAACCCGTGAACTGAGCGAATAAGGTAACAAGCCAAGATAAAGTTAACCACAACACAATTTGCTAGTACTAGCGTCATTTTTAGCACGCTTTTATTCAATCATTAAGTTAGGACACCCCAGAATTCAGTCCCTCACTTCGGGAGGCAGCGTCAAAGCTGTCTGCCCCGCACCATAGCACTGCAACACCACGCCATTTTAATGAATGGTGGGGACCACTATAGAAAGCAGATGCACGGATTTTCAGGGGGTTGAAACGGATCTTGACCCATGCTGAGTCATAATGTTGTGGTGCCCAATCAGTTTTATTGATGGTGGAAGATCGTACCTGGTGTGAAAATTAAGAGAGTTTATAGTGATGGGGCCTACAAAAGGCGCAACGGTATCACACGCTTGATAAAGAGGGATGGGCGGCAAAATTTACTTTTCTCAAAATTCCCTCTCTTTTCTTTCAGCCTATCCGATTTCTAGCATCATGACGAAGGAAATGGCAACTCGCCAGCACGCGAGGGGGATAAGACCGACTAGCGGTCACTCTGACATCCACCACTTTGTAAATATCAAAGACCAAAACAAGGAAGACGTGTGAACCCCTACCAAGGGTTCTACCACAAGGAGGAAAATCAAGCTCGTAGTAACCGGAGGAACATCACTCTTTTGGCCTCTTCCATCACTCCTTTTCCCAATGCTAGTCCCAGAGCAAATTGGGAGGTATGGAATAGTCTCATTGAAACCGAGAAAGAATGAACTTTGTCAAACATCACTTGAGTCATATCGGGCCGCATCATAAACAATAGTTTGATTGTCTTGCTCAGGCCATTGAGAGGCAACAAGGGTGCACCAAAGCATCCTTTCTACCAGTTCTATATGACACTAGGGCAGGTCTGAAGACAAGTTATGATGAGGACTCTGACTCCGACACAGGATAACGATAGTAATTCGTGCCTTTGATGTTATATTGTATCCATTGTTTGCATATTTTCCTCGTTTAGAAAAACTTAATTGGCTGTTAGTCAAGGAAAAATGCATCTACGCACTTTTTCAACCAAATCAATGAAAATTATTGGTTCGTACAAAGGTTTAACGGTCTTTCCCTCCATGTGGACTAGCTTAAATGTGCAATAAACAACATTTTGAAAAAAATCTATAAAATTTATTTTTCAGTCTGGTACTGTAGTGCTAGTATCCGCACCACAACGCTCGACCAAAGTATCACGGCATGAAATAACCAATAAATTTGGGGCGGGAATTAATTATGTGCCACGTCTCCACCATGTAACGCTTCAGCACACAACCCAACGCCTAAGCACCCAAGTATGTGACAATGTGCTATCATCTGGCAATTTTTGGTTAATCTGGAATATACCATGTCATCAAAGTCGTGGCACCCATGTTGAACGCTGCACCGCTTTGTGTGTCACATGGCAGTCAAAGGCAAACCATTCAGATCCTAAGGGCGGTGGTTGTTTAAGCGGGGGTCAAAGTCATGTCATCAGCGCCGCAGCGCCATGCTGATGCAATAACTAAATTTTAAAACAAAATAAATAAATGATAATAAATTAATAATCAAATAAACATAAGGATAATCATCTCTTTGTTTCGACTTAATAGTCGTATGCCCTTTTCAAACCAGTTAAACCAGGAGATCGCGGGAGAGAACTTAGTGATCAAGATATGGAACAACAACAACAACAAAAAAGCCTTTATCCACTAAGTGGGGTAGGCTATATGAATCATTTTTCTCCATTGTGTCCTATTTAGTAATCAAGAGATGAAAGAAAGAAAAAAAAGAAGATAGAGAAGGAACAAAGTCAACAACTTCGAGAGCGGAAGGCTTTAAAGCTTGCATACTCGAAGGAGCAGGTGACGTCGTGCCTTAAAAAAAGGAAAGAAAAGGACGGAAGAGGCGTTGGGGGTGAAAAAGGGAAGTATAGCTCGAGCCCTAGTAGAGGAGTTAATGAAGTCCGACCTCGTGTGCAGAGGAAGGAGACCAGAGGAGAAAGGATCCCGCGTGCAACGTCATTGTCGAGCAGGAAGCTTTCCTTGAGTATTCCGGCTTCGTCAAGCGGGAAGAAGCTTCATGCGGCTTTGTTCTGCGTGAAGAAAAAGAAAAAGGAGAAGCACTGAGCAAAGAAGAGTAGAGGAGCCAACGTGAGAAGGAAGAAGGAATTTGTGTGGGAGCCGAGCTTTTGCGAGAGGTAAGAGTTATAAGTTTTATATTTTACTAAAATATATAGGGATTTATATGAACGTAACACCAATAAGAATTATAATAATAATAATATCAAAAAATTTATTTAGAATATTAAAAAAAAAGTTAAAAATTACTGATTTAAATTAGAGTGGACATTAACTAGATATTGAATAAAATTTAATATAAGTCATAAATATTGATTAAGTTGTAGTTTTGATAACCAAATTAAATTAACATGACTACTTAAAATAAAAATTTCTAACAACAATTAAAATAGCATAATTAATTAAAAGATTAATTAAGCATAGTTAATGATACACTTAAAGTTTATTTTTATGATATTATAATTACCTAACTATTAGAGACAAATTAAGCGTATTGAAAATTTGAGATGAGCTTTATACTTAAAATTTATTTTTCTTCTTTCTTCCTTAAGTTGGAGAATACAAAGATGAGATATCTATTAGAGGACACAAAGATGAGATGCATGTTAGAGGATACAGAGATGAAATTCTTGATAGATGTTACAGAGATAACATTACTTTTGGAGGATGCAGAGATATGGGAATGAAAGTGGACCTACCGAACTTCAAGAGAAGAATGGATCCAAAGGATTCCCTAAGATGGATGAAGACTGTTAAGTGGATCTTTGAATAAAAGGAGGTACTCGATGACATGAGTGAAAGTCACCACCATCAAGTCGAAGAAGAATGCTTCTTTATAGTGTGAGAACCTGAAGAGGTAGAGACAGAGAAAGACGGGACAAAATCACTTCTTGAGATAAGATGAAACTAAAGATGCAACGACAATACCTACCCCCACATTATCGTCGGGATATTTTCTTGAAGCTTCACTACCCGCATCAGGAGGAGCTATCAGCGGAGTACCATGTATGATTTATGCAGCTTTAGTTGAAGTGTGAGCCAAAAGAAGCAAAGGAGTGCACCAAAGCCATGTATTTGGGAGGGCATAGAGATAAGGTGTTTGTTGGATGATACAAAGATGAGATATTTGTTAGAGGATAAAAAAATAAGACGTATGTTAGAGAATACAGAGATGAAATGTCTGTTAAAAGATGTTCCTATTGGAGGTGATAGAGATCTTGGAATGAAAGTAAACCTACCAGACTTTGAGAGTAAAAAACATCTAGATGATTCCTTCAAGTTGATGCAGATAGTTGAGCGGATCTTTGAATACAAGGAAGTGCTCGATGACAAAATAGTGAAACCCGCTGCCATTAAGCTGAAGAAGAATGTTTTTTTTTATTTTGAGAGAACCTGAAGAGAGAGTAGAGAGACAGACAAGACAAAATCACTTCTTGGGAGAAGAAATGGAAAATGCAGAGACTATACCTACCCTCGCATTACTGTTGGTTTATTTTCTTGAAGCTCTGCTGCCTACAACAGAATGAGCTATCAGTGGAGTACAGCGCAAAATTTATACAGCTTCAGTTGAAGTGTGAGCCAAAGAAGACAGAAGAGCACGTCAAAACCAAGTATTTGGGATGCCTAAAGTTTACTCACAGTAATGTGGTACGACTGTAGCCATATTGGACATGGAGAGACGTATAGACTTTTGCATTGAAAGAGGAGAGATAACAGAGGCAAAGCATGCAACCACTGCTAGTCAGACAGCCACTCAAGGTTGGAAACCTCAGGAAGACCACGCCTTGGAGAGTGTACACTAGTCAAGAATAAGACAGAACCACTCTGAGTGAGAAGAAGCTTGAAAAGAGTAGCACACTCGCTACAATCCCAGTCAGAAAATGCTTCAAATGTCGTGGTTTTAGACATATCGCTTCTAGTTACTAGACAAGCCGAGTTGTGACTTTCAACGAGCTACGGGTGATGGGGGAAGTTAGCAATGAGAAAGCAACTGAAGAAAAGGGTGAGTATCAACTTCCACCAGATAAGGGAGAGATATTTGTGATTCAACAGGTCATTCAGACTGAGGCGTCGATGGAGCAATTGGCTTCACCATAATTTATTCTACACTCATTATACCTTGAAGTGAAAGGCATATAGCTTCATCATTGATGGAGGTAGTTGCAATAATGTAACATCAACAGCGATGGTGGACAAGTTAAGCATCATGACTCAGAGACATCCCAGGTAATATTCTCTGACATGATTAAAGAAAAATATGATAAACATTGACAGGTGTCTTTAAGTTTTCGATTGGAAGCTAGCTATATAATCATGTTTAGTGTGATGTGGTGCCCACAGATTCTTGTCACTTTTTAGTGGAGAGACCAACATGATGGGTACAGAAACACCTGCTCATTCACCAAGGATGGCAACCATATAGTCCTACCTTCTACGGAATCCAAGATTACAGGTGTCGTTGCTAGCAATGAAGTATCACGAGGATCAATACTAATGATGACATAAGACCGTGAGAGAGAAGAGTCGGCAGGAGACATAAGATAGCCAATACAGAGAGAATTTCACGGCATCATGTGTGCTAGCTTATTACCCTGGTCGCCACCATTTAGGGAGATTTAGATTGTCTTCGCCTCATATCGAGTCGAACCAACCCTAGGTTGCTTTTTGGAGAACTCAATAGTATAAATGCGACATGTAAACCCAGTTCAGTTCAGCTCAACTTTGAACTTCCAGAAGATTCAGTTGATATGGATAGCTTCTTGCAAATAGGGAAAACTCCTCAAATGCATTGAGAGACAATTCATACATCAGTGGGACCCAAGAGATTATAGGACCACAGTAGAAGAGACTTCAGTACCACGAGATTACAGCAGCTCCATCACCTACAACGGGCAAACAGAAGCTTCGATGAATGAGGTCGAAGCTCTATTAACCCCAGGAGAGTGACACATGAGCGACCTACGTTAGATGCAGACGTGAGCCACACACTTTCCACGAGCGTGGGAGATAGGAAAACGGATCTATCAATCATGATTTTCTTTATTTGGCTTTTTTTCCTATCATCCTTCATTCCTTATAGCCATTTCCTATATATGTATTGTATTAGGGTTTAGAAATTAATTTTTTCGTGTGTTTTGCTTACCACAGCCATCAGCGTCCATTTTCTCCCTTCGATGATTGTATTCGAGGAATCAAGTCATGCTCTGGCTTTATCTCTCTCGAGGTAGCGATTATCATCCCCATCCCATTCTGCATCTTCCCCACGACGCACCCGGCCGACTTGCACTGCCGCAAAGACCGCCCCCCCCCCCGCCCCAATAAAAACAACACTCATTTTAAGTTTTTCAGTGCAGTTTTCCAATTCCAACCCTTTTTGTTTGCTTCTACCGCCTTGGACAGCTATCATTTGTTGCTTGCAGTCCACAGCCCACTGGATTCATGTTTCTAATGCAGTTGCACTTGATGAGATATTGCTAATCTAAATTATCTCTTCATTAGCTTTAAAATTAGCATCCCTAAAATAAAAGAGCTTCTGGGTAAAAAATTTCAAATTTTATAGACTAGAAGAAAAGCACAGAAATATATGATCACTTTCCAAATTATACAGGACTTTTGACATTGACGTTTTGAGATAAGGTCCTTCAGGGCTACTCTTTTCTAGTGTTGGTTCATTTGTCACCTTGTTGCCTTGTTGGTATTTTGTTTTATAATTTTTTTGTCTAATAATGTTATGCATTTACTTCACGTTGTACTCTTTTTATTGACTAGTAATACAGATATATTTTGCTTTAAGAAAAACATCTAGGGCTTTTGATAATATTTTGACAAACAATTTAAGACAGCTATTATGATATGATATATGTAAATCTTGTAAGGGAACTTGAGAATCCGCATATCACAAATCACTAAATAAGCTAATAACCTATTTAAATTCAAATGTAAATACAAAAATTAGATCAAAAAAATAACATACTGATTTAATAAACCCAATAAAATCAATAAGAAATTTGAACCACACAAAGTCAGCGAGCGGTTGTAATTAAATCACCATAAATTGAGTTCCATTTGTGCCAAATTTAAACAAATTTAAAAGCACTAATAATTCAATAACAATTTATGTTAAAAAAAAAAACTAGCACAAGAAAAAAGGTTATCAGTAAGAAACACAAGTCTCATGCCAGCAAAAAGATGACTTCCTCCAAAGTTGCATGCCTTAGAATAAAGACATTATCCCTAGGTTGATACAACAACAACAACAACAACAAAGCCTTAATCCCACTAAGTGGGGTCGGCTACATGAATCCTTTTTCTCCATTGCGTCCTATTTAGTGCCAAATTTTCGTTTAATTCTAATAAATTAAGATCATTTTTTATGCAATAAGCCCAAGTTTTTCTAGGTCTACCTCTGCCTTTCTTAACATAAGTTGTATTTAAAATATCTACTCTCCTAATCGGATCATCAGGTGGTCAACGTTTAATGTAACCAAACCATCTAAGGCGACTCTCTCTAATTTTATCCGTCACTGGTGCAACACCAAACCTATTACGGATATATTCATTTCGCATTTTGTCTCTAAGTGTAAAGCTACTCATCCACCTAATCATTCTCATCTTGGCAACACTTAACTTAACATTATGCTTCTCTTTTAAAGGCCACCATTCAGCACCATAGAGCATTGAAGGTCTCACTACCATGTTATAAAAATTTCCTTTCAGTCTAAGCGGTACTTTTCTATCATACAATAGGCCGGACGCATTCCTCCACTTCAACCAACCAACTTGAATTCTACTATTAACATCCCCATCTATATCACCATCGCTTTGAACAATGGACCCGAGATATCTAAATCGTTCACACCTTTTAATAATTTGATCACCCAAAGTTACACTTCGTCACTAGACCTACTATTACTAAAATTACATTCCATGTATTCAGCTTTTAGTTCTACTCAAACGAAGACCTTTAGACTCTAATGTAGACCTCCATAATTCAAGTTTTTCCTGGACTTTTTCTCTTGTCTTATCCACAAGGAGGATATCATCAGCAAAAAGCATACACCAAGGTACATCCTCTTGTAAATGCCCGGTAAGACCATCCATAAATAAAGCAAAAAGATATGGGCTTAAAGCCGATCCTTGATGTAAACCAACAGAAATAGTAAAATATTTAGTCAATCCTCCTTCAGTTCGAACACATGTAACAGCTCTAGCATACATATCTTTTTGCCCTAGGTTGATAAAAAAAATTTAATATTTTTTAGCCCACCCAAAAGTCCAAAGGACGGGATTTATTATGGTGTGGGTGAGGTTTGAAATCAAAACCTTGGCAATAACTTCTAAGTCCTTGGCAACCTGAATGGCTAGTTTGAATATATGATTGGCACAAGAATAGTCTAGTATGATTTCGAATAACTATCAAGCTCAATGTTAATCTTATTCAAAATCCAAAGCAAAAAGGATTATATAAAGTACTTGAGCAATTACTCTAATGAGCTGATACCAGCAATTGAGCAAAGAAAGAGTTACATGCAAATGCCGTTGAATGAATCCACAACCATCATATAAACAATATTGGGAGATTGAAGGACTACAATTCTGCATAGTTTTCAATAGAAATTGTTGAATGCAGAATAAGGTAGAAGCATAGATTAATGCATGCAATGATTGTTGGATCACTCTATCCTATCAATCGTAAGCCCTTCTTTGTTGCCAAAATATCCAACAAAAGATATTCTTCGATGAAAAAATAACATGAATAACTGAATGCCAATACCTCACTTGGATTGCCCCACAAACGGCGGAGGTACAAGTCTGATTCAGGCACAATTATTCCTGGCGCTAGGCTTTCTGCCCCTTTAGGATTCGTGGAAACATAAATCTACACAAGAAAAAATTTCAAAAGTAACAGTCAGCCAAAAAAAATTTTAATAGGACGGTATAAAAAGAGACTGGTATTACTCTTCGATAAGGAAAATGACAATAAGGTCGAAAAATTAAAATAATAGATCCATAGATCCTTCATATCCTGACCTAAATGAAAAAACTATACTATCAGAAACTGTAAGTACATCAATAACAACTGACAAGTATAGATGACCTGCTATCTATTATTTAGACAAATTTTCCAATTTGTAATTCTTCTCCAACATTAAGCCACTACTGCTCAATCTATATTCAAACTCAAACTACAATATTGTCTATCCAAAAACCAATAAAAGGAGACTCCGCAACATCAAAAACTTTAACAGTGAAGATAAAATCTCTACAAAGATGAAGATATAATATATATTCTCTAGCCAACTTAAGGAAAAGCTTAGAAGAGAAATTTAAAGAGATTCTTGAATAAGCACCATGCAATAAACAAGACGAACTAGGTGGTTATAAGGGAATTACCCAAGATAAAGATTAATTAAAAATCATCTAACAAAAAAAAAACTAGCAACTAATGATAACATTACTGTCTCTATAGGTGAATATCAAGCAAGCTGCTAAAGCCCACTTGAATTCACGCTTCCCCATTCAACAATTCTGATAATTGCCAATTCAGACAGTCAAAACAACTTCATGCAGAAAATACGGATCATTATACAACACTTGCAAGAGATTTAACCCAAAAAAAAAAAGTCTACGCATAAAAAGTGGATCGGCTAAGCTATCATTTAGAAATGAAATTGTTGACATAAAGTTAGAATATTTTTCCTGAATTTACTTTCTGTGGAAGTAGTCAAACTTCTCAGGAGCAGCCACTTGGCTTCTTAGATTATCATGGGATTATACAAGCATAAGCCTAAGAAACCAAGCAGTGCGTTGAAGATTGACAGATTCCATAGAACTACAAATAAAAAAAGAGCTAATGATATAAAAACTATTTCTTACATGCCATAATATACTACCACAACAACAACCACAAGTCTTTATCCCACTAAGTGGAGTCGGCTAAATGAATTCTTTTTCTCCATTGAGTCCTATTGAGCTTCATATTTTCATTTAATTTTAACGAATTAAGATCCTTTATTTATACAATATTCCAAAGTCTTTTAGGTCTACCTCAACCTTTCTTAACTCAAGTCAAATCTAAAACATCTACTCTCGTAATATGGTCATCAGATGGTCGATGTTTAATGTGACAAAATCATCTAAGACGACTCTCTCTAATCTTGTCTGCCACTAGAGCTACACCAACCATATCACGGATATATTCATTTCACATTTGTAAGTGTCAAGCCACTCATCCACCTAAGCACTCTCATCTTTGCAGCACTTAAATTTGTTTTTATGCTTCTTCTCTTTAAAAGGCTAACACTCTGCGCCATAGTGCATTGCAGGTCTAACCACTATCTTATAAAACTTATCTTTCAGTCAACGGTACTTTTCCATCACACAATATGCCCGATGCATTCCTCCACTTCAACCAACCAACTTAAATTCTACTAATAACATCCCCATGTATATCATCATTACTTTGAACAATAGACCCAAGATATCTAAAACAATCACAATTTTAAATGATTTGATTTGGCTACTAAAACAAAAAAGGATAAAGCCCAAACAATGGTTTAAAGTAGAAATGTTGCTACATGACATAATATATGACCGGAAAAAAAACAGGCAAAACACTCAAGCTCATATACTAGCAGTCCAACTATGTGTGAATTTGACAGGATTTGTGGTGCCTCTTATCTACAAATGCAGAAAGAAAAAAAAAATTCAAAAAAACTTGACATGATCAGATAATTTGCGAGGACAGCTCTCATGAGTAAGCAAACAAAAAAAGCCCATGAAAAATCATTTCGGTTGAAGAAAAAAACCTTGGCAGTATTAGTTGAATTTAACAAAGAATTGTTTTGATGTGTAGATAACCAAGCATGGTTCAGTAAGGCTTGGGTTTTGATGCCAGAATTCTTGTCTTCATTATAAGAAGCAACGCTAGAAGGAAAGTGAAGCTGCAAAAAGAGCAGGAATGAAACAATATCATTTTTGGTTAAAGAATAACAAACATCTCAAAAAATAATAATAAAAATAAAAAAATAAAAAAAATAGAGCCTTACCTTTGTTATGTTAACAGCTGGGAATGAAATTCCAATAAAAAATCCAATAAGGAATCCAACAAACGTGGTCATGATGAGCCTCAAACTATCATTTGTTTTCCTAATAAATCCACTGCAGAATATAAATCTTTCAGTATTCTAATATGTTTACAGTGAATCTTAATCAAAGAAAGATAATGCAGCAGATAATTAAGATAAGAAATAGTTCAGGTTACTATTGTTTATAAACCTGCGCCCAAGTGTTCCAAGCTTTGCCATGAGCTTTGAATTATAAATTCAAAGAGTGAATAAATTTATACGACAATAGCTGCACCACATTGTTCCATAAGTCCATAATTTCTAACTCTTCACTAGGCATACAGTGACCACCATGATAATTAGTACAAAATCTGCAATAAAATAAATTAAAAAAAGTCAGATAAAAGAAAACGACCATTGGCAAAAATCAATATTCATTTGGAAACTGAAACCGATACACTGAAAAGCAACTTTGAAGAGAAAGACATCCAATCTCAGTTTACAACATAAAAGCTCATTTTCCCATAAACCATCTTAACCGAACAACAAAAGATCATAGAGGATAAGTAAATGAAACTTTGAACTGCGAGAAAAAATCAGTCAGCTTTCAACCCTAGAATATAAATTCTTCCAATGTAAATAACATCAAATTTAAGCTTACTTATATAAACAAGAACACTAAACATTTCAAGCCCAGCAATTGCATCCATCACCTAACTTATGTGGGTTATATTGTTTTTTTTTTAAAACAAAGATGTGCAGCATTGAACATTTTAGCAGATAAAATTCAGATAAGTAGCATACTAAAAATTTTACAAACATGCAGATAGGATATAGCAGTTATTACAGCAGCAAAGCCACAATAGAGACCAGCACACCTTCACAGTCTCCTGCAAGTATGTGTCTGCTTTATATTGGCCTCTTTTTCTTTCATTCCATGGATTCCTTTTACAATAGTGATGTAGTGAAAAAAAAGGGGGGGTGGAATGGGTTTATTTCAAATATTTCATTAAATTTGGATTTTTTCTGGTTTAAGTTGACATCATGTTTACCCATCCTTTTGGACAATATTTAGCTTGAATTTGAATTATTTTCTTTCTAGGATTATATTTGAATTCATTTTGATTTTACTTTTTTAGACCCTTTTTCTATAGATATTCTTTTTTCTATATTTGAAATCATGATTTTCTATACATGTGTGTAATGTAACTCAATTGAAAATGGAATCCTTTTCCTATCAACTCTTCTTTCCTCCCAGCTCAAGTAACTCTTTGTGTCTCTCTTTCCTATTAAATGCTCCTCTCTTCCTTCTACCACGTCAATGAATATCAGAATAAAATGATCTTTAAGCGTTTCTTCATCATTCTACACAATATCGAGCCTTTCCTTCTAGTGATTCCTCTCTAACATCATCTCTATCAGGTCTTCGACTCACTTCTCCCATATATTTAAAGACTTGGCCTTCCATGTCTTCTTAGTCCCCACCCCCCCCAAACCTCATCTTAAAACCTACTTGGATATTTTTTTTCTCAGAATTGTTTGTTTGGAAGAGATATATGTTGCCTCATGTGATTTTTGCCTTTCTATTGTTCGATCTATAATGTGGGTGATTGTCTGACTGATGGAGGTTTCTTGTTCTGTTTGTTATCTTTCCACTTTCAATGCAAAGGTCTGGACATTCCCAAGTGACCAATAAGACTGCAGCTGCACCACATTGCTAATAACGGGCTTCAGGCCCCCCCCCAGATAACTGGCTATGATATGTTCCTCTCGCTTAAACAAACCACACTTCATGTGCAACTAGTCAAACTACTCTGTGAACTCCTCTACTAATATGTTTCTCTGTGTATCCATCTCAGAAGGTACCATGGAGGAGACTTCAAATGCTGCAGGATCCTGATACAATTTAGTGAGTCTGACTCCACCATCAACTTTGCAACTTTACATTTGTCAGCAATGTAGACTGCCCAATAAATGGCAATCATCTAAGCTTCCAATGCCTCAGAGGTAGCAGTGGGAGAGGAGAAGAACAGAAGACAGTTCCCCTGAGCATTTCGAAAAACCCCTCCAAAACCAACAGAGTCTAAGCAAAAGCTGCCATCAGTGTTTACCTTTAGCCATGGGCCAGGGGGAGGAGTCCAAGACGCCAAGGAGACAGTTGGCAGTGGAAGAATTGCTGCCAATTCCTGCAGATGTTGGGAAATTTGTGATGCTTGATTAGCTTTTGGATATAGGAAATGCAATTCACAACCACCTTGGAGATCGTGGGAAGTTTGCTCTCATACTTGACTTGATTTCTACACATCCAAATGAACCAGGAGACAAGACAGGGAATGACCAGCAGCTTAGCATCCACCCATTCTTGCCAGCAATGAGCAAAAGATCTCCAGCTGAGGTGAAGGGTGTTGAGTTTCAATTTCCCCAAGAGAGCAGTCCAAACCCCCTGGGAGAAAGAGCAAGTGAAGAACAAATGAGCCAAAGATTCCTCCTCCTCCATACAAAGGCAGCAGCAAGAAGGACCTCAAGTCCCATGAGCTTTAATATATCATTTGTAGGAAACAGGCTTTGCCAAAGTCTACAACAAAAGAATGACATAGAGGGGGTGAGTAACTTCCCCCAAAGTACAGTACACCAACTGAAAGATTCCCAGTGAGCAATATGTGAGTAGATGTATGAGGAAAGCTTTTGAGAGGTGCCCTGCTTGGTGATGATCCTATCCCTGATACCCCTACAGAAGTTAGTATTTGTCATCAGAGAGATTTGCTCCTGGTTCAGGAAGGAGGCTAGTAAGTTGTGATTCCACTGATCATCAATCAAAACTTCTGTACTGGTTTGTTAGGGAGGGCAGTAGATGAGGAGGTTAACTTCTCATCTATATTTTATTTTTTTGTTCCGATCTTCATAAAATTAAACTATTCGCTAAAATTAATTAAATAATATATATATATATATGTATATATATATATATATATATATATATATATATGTACGTGTATATATATATATATATATATGTACGTGTATACACGTACATATATATATACACGTACATATATATATATATATATATATATATATATTATTTAATTAATTTTAGCGAATAGTATATATTTAATTAATTTTAGCGAATAGTTTAATTTTATAATGATCGGAACAAGTCGCAAATTTGAGGGAAGTAGGGTGAAGAATTTCTTTGTGCAAGGAAAAAGAAAGAGTTGCAGACAACAAAAGAATTTAAAGGTATGTTAAGTTTATTAAGCTATTTAATGAATTTGTATGTGAGTGTGAGTGTTTAAATGAAGGTTAAATTTAATTAGAACTATAATACAGGGTTACGACTTTGAAGGAGAAAAAATTTGTGAAGCAAGCGAGTAAGGAAGGAGACCAATCTGAAAGCAGGTAAGGTTAATGTTAAGCCTCATGTTATTATTAGAATTAATAATATAATTATTTAAATTAATATATTAAATTGAATTTCTATTAAGAAGTGAGGAACGAGGCTAATAAATCCTTGGGATTTGAGGAAGACAAAGAACCTTAAGATTAAAAGAGGTTAAAGTTCTTAATCATTCTTACATATTTAAATAAATTAACAAATAAGACTTTCGTTAGAATGTGATTTTTATAAGACATGCACATTTAATTGATTTAGGTGTCAATAAAGGGAGTGAACTTAGTGGAGGATAAGTATTTAAAATGTCTCTTGAAAACAAAGGCAAGTAATTATTTTATTATATGCATTAAATTAATGTTTATTTAATAAAGCATTTCTGTAATTTTTAAACAGTCATTTTATAATTACATAAGGAAATGACATGAGAAAAAAAAATGAATGTTTAATATTTTTTTAAAGAAGATAATTAAAACGAAATGCAATGTAAAAATTTAAGTCATGCAAGATTACTCTCAGATAATAGTGCAGGGGATGCAGTATATCCGTGCACGTTAAAAAAAATGATAAAGGTGTACATTTAGGTGTTGAGGGTACCTTCAGATATATTTTTGAGAGTACATTTAAGTACATTTTTTTAGACTACCTTCTGGTACATTTTTTAGGATAGCTTTGGGTAAGATGGTAATTTTGTTATGACTCTTAAAGAGGTCAAAACGATAAATAATTAAAGTGAAACGGGAAAGGATAAATTTAACATGAAAGTTTAACATTTTATAAATAAATAAACTACATTTATTGTGGTCATTCATGCATAACATTGGCATAAAAATTTAATGCATATTAAGATTATAATTGCTCATTAAGTCAAACTTATTATTGCAATTAATGGTTCCTTTTAGAAAAAGAAAAATTTAAGGTTAATATGTATAATAGGAGAAACTTGATTTACAGAAAAAGGACTGCAGCTAATAGGTACTAAGTTATGATGTGTTTGTAATTTCTTTTTGCTCTGTTTTCTTCATAGAGTGTTAGACTATTTAATACTATTTTAAGACGTCTTCCGAACATTATTGTTGTTTCTGGATGTTTTAAATTTATTGCACTCAATGTATATTAGTGGCTCTTTTATATTTTATAAGTTTCTAGAAAATATGTGAAAAGTAAAAATGAAATGTTAACATCGTCCGACCACAGTTCCCACCTTAGTTAATTCTAGGCCCCAAGTCGGGTCGTGACAGCTTCAGCACTGCACCACCTGTCTTTGGATACAACCCTAGAAAAGAAAAATTGAGACACAGAAGCCAGTCCTCAACAAAAGCACGACCAAAAACAGAAAACCAAATCATTGAATCAAATACATAAGCACTAGATAGTTATGATTGGGACCACTGTTGAAAGGAGGAGCCAAACCCATGTAAGGAAGGTCGACCAGCCCTCAATTCACTATTATGAACGATCCCAGGTTGCTAGGCACTTTTCAGCATCCTGTCTACAACGCGGGACTATAGCAAAGGTCCTGAAAAAGGTATTGTGGAGAGCTCCAGTGTCAATAACTCCCTTCTCCATTCTTTTGTTAGAATGATGGCAGTGACTTCACTTAAGGAAAGCAAGTCCTTATCAAGAATTTCTACCTTTGTAGCATCAAACATAATATCGAATACAACTGAAACTTATAAATTTAATTTTCTTTAACAAACTTTTTAAAAAGGGTTGCATCTTTGCTACATTTAATTTAGATGCATTAATAATAATCCAACTCTCATCAAAGGCATTACAGCATATTCGAGTGATCTATGATAGATCATTTGACTTGTTTTGAGGGTAAGATCTTAATTTTGGACTCATAAATTTGGGTCATATTATAGATTTTAAAATCCATATGATTTATCATATTCCTTTTTTTTTTGTTGAATGAACAAAGAAGTGTCGCTTATTTCAGAAATAATAGAGTTCTATAATCCAAACATGACCATTAAATCCTAATCATCTCAAATATTGCATGAATGATCTCCTTACCGACTTTCCATGCTAAGAAGAAGGCTCAAATTTCTTCTTCTTTTCCGAAAAAAAAAAAAGTGAATTAATTGTGATCTCTTAAGATAATTATTTTTATTCAAAGATATATTGAATGAATATTTTGTAATTCTCTAGATGAATTTAAGTTACTGCTCTCAATTCAAAAAAAAAAAAACCAAAGATCAAAGAATGTTATCCATGGAAAGAAAAAATATGAGAGCAACTCGCTGCATAGAGAGAAAATGATAAAAAGATGTTTATAACTATAAAGGCCACAAATAAAGGGATTATAAGAAAATTAAAAAATATATATTAAAAACACTGAGGGCTCGTTAAGTTATAGGCAATGAAGTTACTAATGATGCGGCTTGTAGAAATACAAAGAAACAAAAAAAGCCTATGGGTCTAATGCATGATAAGAATTGGGGAGAATTAATTGAGTATTTCATTTCAAAATTTGTGCATATTTGTACAATCCTAGAAGATCTTTTAATAGAAAATATTTTAAAATATATATATATTAATAACAAAATAGTCGCAATAGTCCACAAATTCATGTGGTAGCAGTTTAATTATAACAACAACACACATACTAATGAAACGACACTAATAATCTCACAATCCACTGAGGTGGCATGACGTGAATAAAGAAGACAGAGGATTGCTAGGCATGATGAAATATTGGAGGCAAAATTGATCAACATGAACTTAATTAAGAGAAATTTGATAAAAAAAACTACATAAGACAAAAAATGGGAGAACTCATTGATCGAAGGAGCTAAATAAGGGCCCAATCCTTTGAGCTATATGGGATAAAGTGATAAACAATAATGATAAGAAATAAATAATGTCAAAGTAATCGCAAATCCATAAAAGACGAAAGCAATAAGAGAGGCACATTGATGCGAGGCATAATTTAGGTACAAAGAGACTCTAATTTATTATTATTCTTTATAATGTTAGATAATTTTGTTTGATGAATCAATTTATTGAGAAAGATGATGGTTTAAATTGCAAAATCAATTTATGACTCACTAGATTTTGATAATCTTAATCTTAATTGATCTTAAAACATTTAAATCTGTAAATAAAATTGCTTGAGTTGGTAGAAAATATAAAAGAGTTCATGTGGATAGAAGGAGCTTTAAGAATTCCAAATGACCAGAAAGAATAGGATTTGGAGATAATTTATGGAGCGCTACATATTGAGAAACATTGGTATTCCAAAGAAGAATATATGGGTGGCTATGACAGGCACATTAAATTACCATATAAACATAGCATGCCCTCTTGGTCATGTCTAGGCGCGATTTGAGAATTTGAAGAGCCACTTTAAGAATGGACCAAAAATTGTAATTGGTGATGGGATGAGCTAGACCATCACCCAGTGGTGAGCTATAAGAGCTAGAAAATCAGCTAGTGGCGAACTATAGCAATTGAGAGGAACTAATTCAACTTATTCATATTTATATGTGCATTTTTGGGCGAAAATTAATTATGAGTTGTTACTCAAACTTCAAATAGACTAAATTTTCCATGATAAATTAATGCCAAAATCCATTCCATCAATAGCATGCACTCGAAGGGATGTGCGTTGACAATATTAATATTGAAAATCATTCATTATAACTCAACATCATGGGCTAGTGAGCTATCATTGCAACATCCACCAGTTGAGCTTGTAATTGAATAGAATGTAGAGCTTGACATAGACCCATTCATTATTGACATTCAAAGTCAAACAATGGAATTAACGACAGTGGATCAAAAAGACCTACCGCTAATGAACCTTATGGTTAGCATAGTAGAGCTAAAGGAGGCAAAGAAAATATTAAGATGCTAGTTAATGAAACTAATAAGTGCATCAACATGTTTGAGTCGACAAATGCCATTTACACCGATTGGCAATGAAAGATGTGTGTAGCTTTGAATGCTAACATGGACAAAAAGGTATATTTATGAGAATGATAGGTTGTTTGTTTGCATGTTTGGATAGAACAAGCACATACAAAGAATGATCATGAACATAAATGTATGCTCTGCACTATAATGTTATCATTTGCATGATTTATTGTTGAAAGATGCATTTTAATGTATAATTGTTATATGATAATCCAACACATGATCATGAAAAACTATGACAAATGTCATTAGAGATATATTCTCGTCTATTTTGTGTGATGTTAGAAAACAGAAGAAGTTTAGGCCATCCCAAATAATTTGAAAATGAGTAGGCTTAAATCTCACGTTAGATCTTTTTCGCCTCATAAAGCAATGTATACTGACTCTTAGGGGAGCAACCAGATTTTAGATGATACCCTTGTAAGCTATCCAACAAGAACATATAATTGTATCTGCCAATGTTCTGTGTCAGTTATTCATCATAGATATATATTTTTACATAGAAGTTACCTGTCAAGCATAAGAAAAAATAACACGCTCAACAATTTCTGAGTTTCAGAATTCTATGGGAACTATTATTTATCAGTTCAGCTTTAAGAATGCTATTGGAGCCATTGATAGTGTTGTTTCACAAGAACATTGAAATCATTGTTGTATTAAAATGGATTTCACTTCTTGAAATGCCACAGTTGTAATCTCATTTAATAGACAATTTATGCATGTGGTGTTACGATTAGAAGGCTCAAAGAAGGAAGACTAGAAGAAAAAATGGGCTATAGAGGAGAGAGGCTTCTAATTTCAACTTCGATGATAATTCTTAGGAAAATCTGATAATGTAACTACACAACCTCCTAGCACATTTTAGAGGCTACTAGTATAAACATAGTGTGTGACACAAATATAATAACGCACACAAGATGTATAACCATCATCATTCTTAGCTTAGAAATCCTAACAAGAGTAACACAGAATCTAAAATGTGTGATTTCAAGTCCTAACATTTATGTGGCAATTTTCATTAAAGTAGAAAAAGATATTTTTAATGCTTTATATAAACCTCAATGCATAATATCATGGTAACAATATATCTCAATATGTCACAAACATAAATGAGACATCACTAGATATTAGTAGAAGTTGAGGAAGAATCATGATCCCAACTGCATCAATTTGAGAGCGGTTTCAAGGGCAAGGTATAGTAACATTGAATCACAATATTAGGTCACATATTAAGGACCTAAATATTTGTCTCACAATCCACCTCACTAAATGTGCCAAAACACTGAAAACCAGGTGCATCATCACAAGAAATTGCCTCAAGTCTTCTTGCAATGAAAAGAGCTCAACAATCATTTGTGTCTGTGCCAGTGCACCCGTGGCATCAAAATTATCAGATAACCCCCACATTACTCAATCTGCCACACAAGAAAAAATAAAAAATAATTGTGCGCTAGGAGAGAAAGAAACTCAACAAAGTGTGAGCTAACATTTTGTGTGGAAGAGAGTGAGATGTCTCATTAATTTTGGCAGAAAACACTCATTTCAAGCCAAAAGTTATATGATTTTAGTATCATTGGAAATCTAACATGGTCATCACTGCCTTTTGTATTTTCCACTTTGGTTAATTTTAACCCAAGAAACCACAATTTTTTGCATAAATACCAGGAGGAAAAATCTAAATCCAAAAATTCCAAATTTGACTAATTTAGCAATAACTCACTAATTTCTCATTGGAATCATATGATTTTAGTATCTTGAAAAACCAACACGATCATTTATGAGTGTTACATCTCCTACATTGGTAAATTCCTACCAATAATATCATATAGTTTTATGCAAATCAACAACCCAATATTTTCCAAAATCAATTTCTTTATAAGAAAATTCAAGACCACTTATTCGTTTACCTTCCCAATACTCCAAATAAAATTCATTTGAACACTTCTAAGCACTTCTATCTCACTCAACTAAACACAAAGCAACCATCCACAATAGCAGACCCATGTGCCCCACAACTTGTCAAAACCCTCCTCCCTCCATGGTATAGCATAGAAGTTTCCAAGTCCTATATTGAAATGCTAGTGGCAGACAATTTCTCTAATATATGTATCTAGAGAAAAGTAGGGTAATAAAATAGAAAGAGAAAAAGGCATATAAAAAAGGAAAGAAAAGTGATGTAAAAAAAAAGAAAGAGAAAAATATCAAAATGATATTGGATTGATTGCAAGAGGCAATTTTAATCACAGGCTATAATGTGTTCAATTTAATTCCTTGACTCCTCTAATTGGATCCAACATAGACCTCTATTAGAATATTTTGGATCATACTTGAGGAGTTAAAAAACTATTATGATGAGTCAAGAAGCTAAATTGAATGGGGCTAGAACAACCCCCATAAATAGTCCAACCAACATTTTGAACTTTTACTTAGAAAGAAACATCACCTTACATAAATACTCATATCCATCATTTTAATGTGCCAGGGAAATCATGTGTACTGTATTTTTTCGTGCGTGTGAATCCTTGTGCATGATTTCTAAAGCGTAATGAGTTTAAAGACCACTCAATGACGGTGTCTCGAACACCACCCATACATGCTCAAGGCATGGTGGGCAAGCCTAATAAACCCGAAATGCTTTACTGCTGAGGTGATGCTTTGGTTGAATTTTAGAATAAAATTGGAAAAAAAAAGGACTAATGTGATGCTGTCGGCCGCTGAAAGTACGTCTTTGAGATTTAAATTTAATGTATATATATATATATATATTGATTTTTGAAAATAAAACTTTAAATTTTAAAATATGAGAATGGACGGATCTCATTCAATTAGCAGTTTGAGTGAACGAGCATCATATCGCAAATAACACGTCTATTCCAGCAATAGTAGACCCTACTAAACAATATCGCTCGATCAAATAAACTACGTAATTCATGACATCCGTTCGCTCCGCGAACCTTTATGTGACCGACAAATTCTCCTATTTAATACAAAAGAATTAAATAGGGTTTATATTACTCGTGTCTTTAAAGCTCTCTGTAGATGCAGCTCTCATAATCAATTACCCCTCAAACGAACAAAATCACCCGAGAGAACTCTCGATTTAGATCGGGGCTTTATCTTCATGAACTCAGGTAGAGGTTTTTAACAAAGCAGTAGTAGTAGGAATCCAATAGGTGAAAGGCGCAATGTGAATAAGTTATTTCCGAGTCAAAGAAAGAGAGATAGGGGACGTTACGCATCTCGAGGAGAACCTCGATGACTTCCCGTACTATCCTAATGTCGGCTTTAAATTTTTGAAGTGAATTTATTTTAGTTTCGATCTCGTCAATTAATTATAGAATTACATTTACATAATCACTCGATTATGCAAATGACTCGAAAGATAGGAGGATTTATGTCGTACGGACGTCGACCTCGAAATCCTAAGCGAGTTAGGAGCATATATCGCACAGAAGCGTATGCAGTGCCTAAAAGAACATGTGAGGATTTATGTCGCACTGGCTGGATTACTCAAGTCCCATGACTATTATTTAGACTAAAGAATGGCTTACTTGATGTTGACACGAGTTTCATTATTAAGATGGTCGTCTTGCCTCGAGTCGTGCTCTCACGCTCCACGTCAGTAAGAAGGTCAGAATTTAGATTTTAAAGTTTAAGTTTAAAGTGAACATGAAAATCATTTCATTTCATTTTTATTATTATCGTTATCATTTTTATCATGAAGATGAGTGTGTCATTACATGATGATGAAGCGATAGAAAAGAAAGCAGGAAAACAGTAAACGAAGTAACATGCTTATAGTAAATAACAGGAGGCAAAGATCTTAAGGAAAGTAAAACATCGCTACGCTGGCAAGAACACGTCTACACTAAGCGAGAGTATACGCTTACAGAAGTAAAACATGTTATATTAATGTAGCTAGACACTATGGAAAGTAAAACACGCTTACGCTAGCAAGGTATATACGCTGAAAAAGTAGAGCAGAAACGCAAGAAATAAAAGAAGTACGATCTTATGCAGTTGTATCAGTAGGCTTCGATTATCTGCAGTAGATTGTTACATGTTTATTGTTTTCATTTTATTATTTCCTGCAGAAAAGGTATCAGCACCAAAACAAAAAAACACGAGTGAACGTAGTAAGAAAACCTGACTAAGTAGGGTACTACCGTACGTGCAAGAAAAGCGAAGTGCAAAATCCGGGAATAAATCGAAAAGAAAGACGATAGGAGAACAAAGAAAATCGTGAAAGAAAACAAAGAAAATCGAGAAAGAAAATAAAGAACCTCCGTGGAAAACCTCGAAGAAAATCACGAACAAACACGAAAAAGTCGTAGTGAAAACCGCAAAGGCACCAAAAGAAGAAACAGATGTCCCGCTAAACTCACGGCGAGCCGTAAGAAAGCCATGGGGCATCTGAAAAGGACCGTAAGCATGGTGATAGGGAGGACTCAGAGCTGGACTGCGTGCTTCCCAATCTCGGACAAGAACTACCGGACCGACACCCTACTGAAGGCGATCCTAACCTCAACTCGCGTAATTAACTGCGACCTTTACTAATTTTCATTCATTTTAGTTTGCATGCATATAAATTTATAGGTGAACTGTAATTTTGTTGTAGGTGAAAATTTTGTTGCAAAAATATTTTTATTTTTATAAAATAAGATAGATCAATGCGCTAACCACCCTAATCGAACTAGTGACTACTAACAACTTAAGCGATATTGAGTAATGACAGTCTCGCCAATAATCGTCGAATAAGTATTGCTCGGTCTCAAGCCGCGACTCCAACGAAGATTTTACGTATCGGCGAAGCGGATACTATTCTAAACCTCTTTTTAAGACACATAAGCGATTATCGTCGCCGTCCTAACCCCAACCACCCTTCTACAGCTCTGCTGATGGTCCCATATATAGCCTAAAGGGGCTATATGTGCACACCTACACGTCCCCTGTAGGTGCGGACATTGAACCAAGAAGCAAGGAGAAAATCAAGGGACGAAGGAATAAGGCAAGGAAAGAGGAGAAAGCAGTCCACCTAACGCATTTCTCGTAAAAGAGGTGAACTGATTTCCAACACCAGTCAAAACAAGTCAATCACCCTGAACTTCCGACCATCCTTACACGACCTACAAAGACCTAAAGAAACGTTGGCACTCTCGGAGAGAATGAGGACTAGACTCCTAGTGAAAACACTCCCTTTTCCCAAGTAACGGCAGTAAAGAACGAAAACGGACATAAAGTCATCGACAAAGCCCCCAGACTCTAGGCCACCGCTAAAGAAAGCTAGACTCAACCAGAGAAAGCAACTCTGTAAAGCCAACACAAAATTCCGATACAAATGCTCAAACTGTGGTCACAAATGTCGCAGATACAAACCCAACAAATATTGTAATTTGAGCCCCTCAAACACTAAAATACAAGTCCAGCAAAAATTAAAATGCAAGTCTAACCTAAAGGGGAGTCGAGCCCACTAAAAGGGCCAAAGCGAGAGCACCAAAAGGGGCAAAACCAGCCCATTCAAAGGGCCAAAGACGAGCGTTACAGCGACGAGAAAACAACCTGACCAGAGGCAAAACCGAGCAAAGATAAAGGATGTGAAAAAGGCCCAACAGTAGGCAAAACCGAGCAGCACAAGGGGCTGAAAATAGGCCAAAACCTGAGCAAAAGCCTTGAAGCCAAGTAATATGAAACACGTAAATTATCATGTCAAATTCCTCCCCATCTCCTCAGCATTTCAGATTTTTGCAAAGTAGAAACTCAAATATTACGAACCTTGAAGAATAGAAAGTATCACCTTTTGAGCACATGTATATGTAACATGGGTTAAAAAGGAGTAACAATATTCATGAAGCATGCATAGAACCTTACTTTGACAAAAGAACGAAACCACAAAGTAGGGGGGGAAATGTGGAGCCAAGGGAACTCCAAAATATCCTCTAACCTATGTCAACAAAAGAAACTAAGCCATGACAAATTTCATAAGTGAAATGTATCAAGCATAAAGAGGTGAAAATAGAGAAAGTATGGCATCCAACCTTCAACCCAACCCTTTTCCTTCTCTTTTCTTTCCTCTCCCTTTTCTTCTTTCTTTCTTTCTTATTCAAAGCAAAACCAACCCGCCACATACCTCAAGTCGAACCACATACCATATACTTTAGACCATGCATTAGGGCAAGGGAAAGGGAAGGAGAAAATTTCCTCACCAAATGTGCACCTCATGAAATACATCAAGTTCAAAACAATAAGAATGCCATTTTGAACCTCCACATGAAGTATATCCAGTTTAAAACAATAAAGCATGCCATTTTGAAATCTTCACATGAAGTACGTCAAATTTGATCCCGTTTGAACTTCGAGCTTGTTGTTGATCGTCTCGACATTCCGACTTCGATTCCGGTCCGTCGCGGGAACTCAAGACGTCGAGGCCGCAAAACGAAGAATTTGTGCTTCGGTGATGCAGCAAACGTGCACGAGGCCGTCCTGGCGTCCGGTGGTCCTATGAGACTCAATCGGACTCCTAACGTCAATTCCAACCTGCTATGAACTAGAGGTACGGAATTTCGTCCTGGACTCCAAAAGAGTAAAGAGATGGCTCCGAACTTTCTAAAACAAGGTGGGTCCACTGCTAGGAATCTAAGATCGTCAGGGAAGCTCCTAAGGCTAGAACCCTAAATCCTAGGAGGAAAACTAAACCTCGACAAAAGTGAGGTCAAAAGATGCAAAAAGTGAAAATAAAAGTAAAAAACTACAAAAATGAGATACAAAGAGCACTGCAAATGCAAGACATGCACACTTAAAGAACAAGATTTAAACAAGGAGAAAACTTATAAGTACACAATAGCTAGCCTATCAATGCGGGCAAGACCTCTTATAGAACACCTAGAACTTTCAGAAGTTGAACTGAAACTCAATTTGAGAATGACCAATAGAGAACCTCTATTTGTAAGCAAGGAAGTAATCCTCATGGTAGTGGGCTGATATATACAAACTTAAAGAGTTATAATCCTTGCAAAAAAAACACAAATAAACAAAATAAACTCACCAGTATGCTCTAAAAGAAGTTCAAGTGGCAAAATGAAAGAAATATTTCAAACTAAAATAGTCATGCACGGTTCTCAACAATAATGCATTTATCAAGTTTTACATGTGAATTACAATCAAGCTCAATTCAAATTATGAAGCCTAGTAGGTACAGATTTCAATAAGCATGCCAATTAAAAATTGGATAACTCCAAAGCACACAAGCACTCTTCAAAGCAAATATAACTCAAATTATGCCTGCACGAAAACCATAAACTACTTCAAAAGTCATGCAAACACTTCAAAATTTCTCAAAACCTCTTCCAAGCAAGAATTCAAACTTATTGAGTTGCATAAACACATTTGAGTAAGTCATCATTCGTATAAGGCAAGATCTAAGTTCTAATCTTTGAGTCCAATCCTCCATCATGTAAACAATTGGGATTTAAACCCTCAAAGGTTTAGAACTTCAAAATAAAAAAGGTTGTTTAAGCGGACCAACCTACCTATATGGCAAGGTCATAAGTCATAATTTTCTAGTTCAATCATTTATGTCACAAGGACTGGAGTCGATAAGACTTATGCCTATAACAAATATTTAATTGATCTATTCAAAATAATCCTGAAAAAATGGTTTTAAATTTACTCCTCCAATCTACTCAAGCAAGTTTGGATTACAAACTAAAAATAAAATATTCGATCGTGAATCTTGCTAATATTATTTATTCTTTCATTTGAATGAGGCCTTCAAGGCCTTTCACAAAGAAAATCATATCAAAACAATAACTCTCAAGGCTATCTCGGCTATATGGCCCAATTATAATTTATAACCCCAATCATTTTTAGTAAACATGAAAAATCAACGAGATATAAAATATCAAAGAAAACACATATATGAAAATGATCACATTATTACTCCCCCATGATGGGCAGGGGCATAGCTACATCCCTTCATAAATCCCATTTGAGCTCAAATCATTTCAATGACATTAAAATGAAATCCCAATCAAAAGGAAATAGAGCTAAATCTAAGGCCGTATGAGACGATATAAAATTTTAAAAAGAATGTTCAAGTAATAACCGACCAAGAATAATAAATTTAAGTACAACCAAAGCTAAAAAAGAGTCAATATCATATAAATATACACATACAACCATTCTAAAACATCTCGCACCAATAAAAACATAACACATAAGGTGTCAAATCGGGTTCATGGGTTGGGTTCAGGTCTGACCCGAAATCAAACCAACTCAATACTGCTTGGCTTAAGCTCAATACAAATATTAAATGAGTCAGAAAAATCTGACCCAAACCCAACCCACGTAACTTATTATAAATATGCATAATAGCTATTGACACCACATTCAGATCAATTTCAGGACAAGCTCGAATCAGATTGGGGTCAATATTGATGGGTTAAATTCAAGTTGAGTTCAAGTTGTCAGGTCAAATTCAAGTCTATTTTGAGTTGGTAGGTCAACTCAAAGCAGACTTAAAAAATTAAACATGTTGAGATTCTTGGCCCGAACTAGACCAAAATCTGAAAAATTAATTAGGCCAACAAGAACAATGTTTTTCAAGTCGCATATAAGTCGAATTCAAGTTGAATTGACATGCCGAGTCGATTTTTGACACCTCTAATAACAAATACACTCTATTCGAGTGATTTGTTATAAATTATTACCATCATATCCCAATTATGGCCAAAGCAAAAGTATTTTTCTATGGCTTGATCTATGAGTTGTGAGTCATAAGACACCTAATAGTACAAGAAAAAAAATTTCAAAGTCAACATAAAAATTGACACCTTGTACAAACATCCATCCCAATTTTTGAAGGTTCTCTTGGACAATGTAACCTAATTAATGATAGTAATAATTTTTCGATTTAAACCAAAGTCCATGATAATCCAACTTGATGACAAAACCATGGGATTTTAATCATGGTTTGTCATAATTCCCACACCAATTGCTTTAAGCCAACAAAGGTTTATATCATTTTCAAAAGCAACTTGTTACAACCATATGCTAAGTATTATAGAGCTTATTGACTAACTTTAATCTACAATTATTTCTCACGGTCTAAAGGGATAACTAGCCATAGAAATTTTTGTTTATAGAAAACCATGAATCATATCAGAAAGTTCTCATAAAATGAAAGAAAAATCTCTATGTAGTGTCTTATCTAATATCCAAAATTTTTTCTAAAAATATACCCTAAACTACTCACAATTATTTTAAAAGAGCTAGATAATTTAAGAGCATACACATAAATACTTATTTAATTGGAGCATAACGTGAGTGAATTTTATATTGTAACATAGTTTTAACATTATTGATGTTATAAGCTTTTTGCAAGTTGGAGAGTGCTTTATTTTTGTTTTATTAATTATTAATATTTCATCGTTGCATTGTACTTCTTACACAAAGAATATTTCATTAGTGTTTTATCATTAAATCTCCACAAACAACCTAATATTTGACAATCTTATAATCATAAAACAGCTTAAGGTATGGCTTACCACATTGGTTTGGTGGAGCGGAGGCCAGGAGTCCATGATGCTTCGGAGGACTGTCACAAAAACCTAAAATGAGGATTGTTGTACCAACACACCATGTATCTTGAATAACCTTAAGTTGTTCATGGCATACTAACAACCATACACAAACCATCATGCTCGAAAGCATGTGTGAATCACAAGTGGAGAAGGGAGCTTTGGTTATGTTGCAACTATTTCCTATGTTGCTAATATTTTTATTTTAAGCTAAGATACCTGATATGCTAATTTGGTAGTGTGGTTTCGTGCCTTCCTTCTTTTTCTTCTTCTTAAAATCTGCTTTGCTAAGGTAATCTTGTAGTACTGTTATTTGACTTAATAGAATGGGACATAAATTGGTAACATCATTTTCTTTCTTATGGTTCAAATCATTTTCATACATGTAAGTACTAGGTTTTACTAATTATGCTACTCACTGCGAATGAAATATGTGTTAAGTTCTTTGGATTTGGTTCATTGATTCAAAAAGTTGCTATGATTAATCATGAATAAATTAACGTGAGTGATTTAGAATCACAAAACCTTCTAAATCCCTTTAATCCACAATCCTCTAAACCGCCAACCCAGCTATTTAAAAGAAGTGATGCAAATTGGGCAATCAAATAGTTATTATAATTTAAACAATCAGGATTTACAAAATCCCACTCGAATAGGATTTGTCAAATCCATATTTGATAAAGCGTAATATGTCCAAGCAGGCCCCAACAGTTTATGCTCCCCACAGTTATCATAATGCAACAATTTTACAACAATCACTTCAAATTTAAATGATTTTCTCCCAAGTCATATAAACTTCATAGAAGTGCATTCTATGAAGTACGAAAACTCTAAATAGAATAGCCAATCCAATCAGAGACATCCATTCAGACATCAGCAGTAAAGCTTCTTAACACAAGGAAGAAACGTTTAATATCCATATTAAAAAATTAATGATCTCCACACTCATCTAATATGAATAGAAACGGATATAGCATCACAAAAGCTAACGTCGGAAGCTGCTCGCCCTAATAAAACTTACAGCGGAAGGTCGCCGAACGCACCTGTGCTAGAAAAGACGGGACAAGATGTTTTACGCGCAGATACCCTAGAATAGCTCAGGCTGGGGCGCATGAAAAGCGATCGAACATCGAAATCGTGGCTACAGAAAGAGATCCCTTCTTCGCTTCAACTCTTATGCCCCTTCTATAGAATTCCTTAATTCCACAATAGCCAGAACTCAGAACCGGTATGGGAAACGGAGTAGGACTGGATATGCAGTATGCAGAAAATGGTAGATGAGCGCCAGGAAGAAAAACTGTAGACAGAAAGAGCCAAAATTTTTACATTTGGCCTCCGACGCTAAATGGTGGGTCCCACCTGTAAAATTTGTTCCATGAATTTCAGCTCGTTATATTCAATATAGTAAAGGTAGATCGCCTTATCACATAACGCTATAACTTCTCAATAAATTAAATAAAGTTAGACGCACTTATCACACATGGCACTATAACTTTTCAATAATAATTATATTTATAAATGTCTATTAGGATATTATATTATATAATAATTTATATATATTATGTATTAATTTAATTGTAAGAAAAATAACAAGTAAAAAATAAATTAGAAATACAAGCCATGAGAATTTGACTTATCCTGATATAAATGTACTTAGATATTCTTTTTTTTTTTTCAAAATCTATTTCATGTTTTGAAGTATTTATATGACCAACTTATTTTGAAATAGTTTGAATAAATTTATTTATAAAATTTAATATGAAAATATTTACTTTAATATTGATCAAATATAAATTTTAATTATTTACTCATACATTATATTAGTATTAAATTAAATTAAATTAATTCTAAATTTAGCTGATAAATTTTGATAATAATATTTCACTCTAAAAAGAATATTTTTAAATTTGTAGTGAATTATATTTAAAATATAAATCATGTATTTTATTGATTTATTTTGTATTAATGATTCAAAAGAAAATAAAGTAAAGATAATTTATCTACAAATATTTAATTAATTTTTCAATGACATAAGAAAATAAATAAATAAAAATATTTATAAAAATTGTGAATATAATATAATAAATTTGTAATATTTTTATATAAAAGACTAATTGATTGAACATGAATAATATTTCTCTTTAAATACTTATAATAATGTTTAAAATAAAATAATAAATTTTAGCGATATTGAATGCAATTCCCTATTTTGTTTTTTTCCTAAATATATGTTATTAGTACAACTATCCACATGTATAAAAAAAGTCGTGTTTGATATTTTAACGCCACCTGTTTGGGACACGATGATTCACCCTATGCCCTTTATGGCCTAGTTAGGCCTTGGAAGCATAGTGTGGATCCTACGAGTCAACTTAGTTATTTCATGGGCTCCGTACCGCAATGAGTCGCTACCCATTTAGGATGTGAGAGATTTAATTTTTGCCCTACGGCTTAATGAGGGTTTTGAAAGCATTGAGATGCTCCCATGAGATAACCATCCGTTGTGACACCCTTCACCATTCGTCATTTAAATGTTAACAAGATTCCTTTGATTGAGAGTATTCTTGGTCATCCCCCAATTAGAATTAACCAAAGGGATATGTTCCTTTGAGTTTTGCTCTTAAACCATGAATACTGCTGCATGATTAAGCCCCCTTAACGATAATCTTTAGGTGTTACTCTTAGGAAACATTGTGTTCTTTTTTCTTGATTAGCATTTTGGCAGATGTAGGATGATATAGATCAATTGTTGATCGGGGGCTAGGTTTTAGTGGTAAGTATCGGGGTGAATTTTTTGTGGAGATACAAATGTTAGTTTTTGAAAATTTAGGGTTAGGGTTAGGAATTCTGATAGGAACGATCACATTATTGAATTGTTGGAAGATTTATGTATGTGGATACTTAGAAAGGAGTAGGAACGACAAATTCCTAAAATTTTAGGGATTGTCGGGCTCTGATGTGATGACACCATTCTAGGGCTCTTATAAGGTGTTTATGAAGTGGGTCACAGTATTGAATTGTTGAAGATTTATGTATGTGGATAATTAGAAAAGAGTAGGAACGACGAATTCCTAAAATTTTATGGATTGTCGGGCTCTGATGTAATGACACCATTCTAGGGCTCTTAGAAGGTGTTTATGAAGTGGGTTTTGTGGAGAGGCAGTTGTGGAATGTTACGAGAAGGAGAATAAGGGCAGTTGGCAACGTTTGACAGTAGATTGGTGGAGTTTGTCTGCCATTCAAACTTAAAACACTGTAGAAGGGCGAAATGGCAAAGTATGGGTGACAAAGAGGTTCAACCACCTATTTCTAAGCAAGATATAAACACATCACTTGCAAATGGAAGATGATATAGTGCTCCTAAAACATACATTTGATAATACCTCCAACACACAAAAAAAGCTCCCAGCCTCAAACAACAAAAGACACACGTAAGTAGTCTCTTAATAGAAAATACTACCCTATTAAGGAATAAAGAGGCCAGAAAGAAAAAAAAAACATAATAGGAAGTATAAACAAAAAAAGAAAAGTAAAGAAATAAAAGAAAAGCTTGCGCGTCTTGGCATTCTCGTGATCGCGGGAGTTCCACAAGCTACAATATCACGTAATTGTGGGGTTCTGCATCTTCTGTCATGTATATTTATATAAATATCGTTTCTTCTTATCTCTTATTGTCAAATGTTTGATGTGCGTTTAAATTTTTTCATTGTAACTAAGATTATGTGAGCCCATTGTCATCAATTACAAATCACTTATCATCTGATGTTATATCTTCACGTAGTAGTAGGAAATCCTCATTATCTGTCTTAACACTTTTTCTTCAAAAAATTTTAATATGTTATTATACATGATGTACACCAATGAATTCATAATTAAGGTTAAATGATTTTTTATTTTTTGTGTGAACTTGATTATTTATGCTCTAGTTGAACTTACATCCAAATGATAAGCATGTAAGTTCTAATATTTTAACGTCAAAATATTGTAAGTCAAAATATTGTAAGTTTGGAATTCCATCCCCCAATTGAATCCTTCTTTCAATCTTTGAAAGAAAACATTATACTTAGTACTTGTAAATTTAGAATTTGGAGATTTATTTTTTATTTTAATGGACACATTCAATATTAAAAATTATTTGGAAAATATTCTGAAGCTGTATCTTTAGCTTCCCGTGGTATTAAAAAACTTTACTTTTTTTTAAATACAATAAGCTGCATAGCAGTTCTTTACTCTCTAAGTTTGGTCAGCAATCAATCTGTCCATATAATAGTATAGGTCCTAAACTTGACCTCAGGATTGGTAGATTTATTCTTAGTATATTAAAAATTTATGGTTAATAAAGTATCTAATAATATTGAAATGACCGTGGAGCTGAAGCTCCCATTTCTGATCAATGATATCCTAAATCTCTATAATTGATATCTCTTCTTAGGTTTTATGCTATTAACTAATTAGCCTCATCCATTGCATTAAAAATAAAGCATATATCTGACTTTTTCTCTATATCTACCATCCTCAAAATTTGAGCTAATGGCTTTTCAATTGTTATTGCATATGCACGATAGATCAAAAAATTCCATTTAGTTTTTTATGTTGACTTCTTCTTCCAGCTGTATTTGACCATGCATAACTAACTTATTAAATGAAAGTGAATGTTATTGCCTAGCTTTCAGTCAAATAGGCTCTAACAAATCTCGTAACAATAGAGCATGTGTTCCTTAGAAAATTTTATCATTAAAAGAAATATCCAAAAATGATTGTGAATGAATATTTTTTGTCAAGATGTTTTTTTTTTTTTAGCTCGGGCAAGGATCAAACTTATCTAAAATCAAGTCCTATATAGTGTGTAACATATGGGTTTCTAATATTATTGATTTCTCATTGCCGTATAATTATTTCCAGCTGTGATATATGTACTAATATTATCGCGCACAAATTTGTACTATTAACTGTTTTTTAATCTCTTTTTAACACTTCATCAAGTAGTCCAAAATTGCTCTTTATATCCTTAATTTGTTCAAATGCTTGTACAGATTTCATAGAAGTTGTACCATGAAAATCATTTACCAGGATATTAATCATTTTTTTTTTGGTATGCCCGGTAACCCGTATTAAATGATTGTCGCTTTAGTCAGAATCAAAGTCATTTTAATATTTTATATACATTTCTTTGTATTAGTTGGTTCTTCCTTCAACACCCATGTGCTTAAATCATGCGTTGGCAGGGGTTTTAAGCCTTCACCTTGAACAAATATTGAACGGATCATATATTGAAGTAAGAAGGGGAGGTGGCCATATTGAATGGAATGACTTTCTCATAAAAAAAATCTCCAAATATTCATGTAGATAAATTTGTGTGCCTATTCACAAATACTTTGAGGACATCTTCTGAGCTCCAATTGCCCCCTCTCTATGATCTCTGTCATCCTTCATATTTATCATATGGTGATCTTGGAGATTTTTTGTAACTTCACTAGATATTAGTTGCAATGATGATGAGTTTTTGACATTGCACTCACGTAGTAAGAGCTGACATCAACTCTATCATCAATTTGCCAGTATACAAAATACTTTTGACATTGTTGAGTAATTCATTTATGATCAAATTTTCTCTCACTCTTCTGGCACTTTGGTACATGGTGCAATATTTTTATGCAAGTCGGAGAAGTGTTCTTCATCTTTATAACACCTTTGACTGTCTTCTCATAATAATTCCATTTCCAATAACCATGTCTTAAAGTTGTCTCCAATGTTTACTAGCACACCATCTCAATATCAAATCCTTTCGATGAGCATTGTTGATTTATCGTTTGCCTCTAATCATTTCTTATAAAACCCTAGAATGATGAAATTGTTTCAAAATTCAAAAAAAAATTTTGAACCCATGCAAATATTGCAAGATATTTAAAAAAAGGGTTTGGAGTTGTAGAAACTTCAAAATTTTGTGGAAACTTGGAAGAAGAATATTTGGTGAGGTGGCATTGATGATGATGGCAACAAATTAATAATTAAGGTCAAGTGATTTTTTATTTTTTGTGTGAACTTGATTATTTACGCTCTAGTTGCACTTACATCCAAATGATAAGCATGTAAGTTCTAATATTTTAACATCAAAATATTGTAAGTTTGGAATTCCATCCCCCCAATTGAATCCTTCACTCAATCTTTGAAAGAAAACATTATACTTAGAACTTATAAATTTAGAATTTGGAGATTTATTTTTTATTTTAATGGACACATTCAATATAAAAAATTACTTGGAAAATATTTTGAAGCTGTATCTTTAGCTTCCCGTAGTATAAAAAAACATTACTTTTCTAAATAGAATAAGTTGCATAGCATTTCTTTTACTCTCTATGTTTGGTTAGCAATCAATCTATCCATATAATAGTATATATCCTAAACTTAACCTCAGGATTGGTAGATTTATTCTCAGTATATTAAAATTTACGGTTAATGAAGTATCTAATAATATGCAAACGACAGTGGACCTGAAACTCCCATTTCTCATCAATGATATCCTAAATCTCTATAATTGACATCTCTTCTTAGGTTATATGCTATTGACTAATTAGCCTCATCCATTGCATTAAAAATAAAGCATATATCTGACTTTTTCTCTATATCTGCCATCCTCAAAATTTGAGCTAATGACTTTTCAGTTGTTATTGCATATGTGCGCTAGATCAAAAAATTCCATTTAATTTTTTGTGTTGTCCTTTTCTTCTAGCTTTATTTTCCCATGCATAACTAAGATATTAAATGAAAGTGATTATTATTGCCTAGCTTTATTTTCCCATGCATAACTAAGATATTATATGATATTTCTTTTAATGATAAAATTTTCTTAAGGAACACATGCTCTATTGTTACGAGATTTGTTACAACCTTAATTTGATCAAATGCTTCTACAGATTTCATAGTTGTACCATGAAAATCATTTACCAGAATATTAATCAATTGTTTTTTCCTTTATGTCTGGTAACCCATATTAAATGATTTTCGCTTTAGTCAGAATCAAGGTCAACTAAATATTTTTAATGCATTTCTTTGTATTACTTGGTTCTTCTTTCAACACCCATGTGCTCAAATCATGCATGGGCAGAGATTTCAAGCCTTGGGCATGAGCATATATTCAACGGATTATATATTCAAGTAAGAAGGGAAGGTGGCCATATTGAATGGAATGACTTTCTCATAAAAAAAATCTCCCAATATTCATGTAGATAAATTTGTGTGCCTATTCACTAATGCTTTGAGGACATCTTCTGAGCTCCAATTGCCCCCTCTCTATGATCTATGTCATCCTCCATATTTATCATATGGTGATCTAGGAGATTTTTGATAACTTTACTATATGTTAGTTGCAAAGATGATGAGTTTTTGACATTGCACTCACGTAGTAAGAACTGACATCAACTCTATCATCAATTTGTCAGTATGCAAAATACTTTTGATACTGTTGAGTAATTCATTTATGATCAAATTTTCTCTCACTCTTTCTGGTACTTTGGTACATGGTGCAATATTTTTATGTAAGTCAGAGAAGTATTTCTTCATCTTTATAACACCTTTAACTGTCTTCTCGTAATAATTCCTTTTCCAATAATCATGCCTTATAGTTGTCTCCAGTGTTTACTAGCACACCATATTAATATCAGATCCTTTCGATGAACATTGTTGATTTATCATTTGCTTCTAATCATTTCTTATAAAACCCTAGAATGATGAAATTGTTTCAAAATTAAAAAAAAATGAACCCATGCAAATATTGCAAGATATTTAAAAAAAGGGTTTAGAGTTGTCAAAACTTCAAAAATCTGTGGAAACTTGGAAGAAGAATATTTGGTGAGGCGGCGCTGATGACGATGGAAACAACAACAAGAGAAGGAGATAGTGGTGTTAGAAGCAACTCATGGCGACGAGGTGGCAGAAGCAACAGGTAGTGGGTGTGGTGGTGGTGGAAGCAACAGGTAGCGACGGTGCTACGGATAGCTGGCTTATAAGTTTGTGAGAAAACCTTGTGCAGGAGGCAGCGACAGAAGGCTGGGTGGCAGCAGTAGTAGGTAGTGGCTGCTGTTGTGGCTGTGTAAGTAGCAGTTGGCGGCACTGGGGTGGCTGACTAGGATGTCATCGTGAGAGGGCGCAGGCTAGGTCCTAGCTGCGGATTAAGGTGTCAAACCATTTAATATGGGGAAAAAAATCTAAATTAATCCACCTCACCAAATGTGGGTGTACATCTTTCTTGAGTTGTTTGAGACACGTGCTCAATGTGATTGTGGGCTCAATTCCCCTAAGAGAACACATCTATTTGCGCAATTGTAAACGGTCCATTTGGTGATTTTCTTCGATGAAATATATGAGCAAAAGTATTTAAGTTGACATTATTTTCAATTATGAACCTTGCTGAAATTCACCATTCTTAAGTAGTTTATACATGATAAAGGAGAATAAATCTGACAAACTTGCTTTGAAAGACCATATAATATGCTTCTATGCTGAATTGAAAATTAAAACTAAGACTAGAAAACTCAGTGCATATCATTTTTCCTTAATTTTTGAATATGAATTTGGTTGAATGTTTATTGTATACTTGTTGTTTTAGTTGGTGAAATGCATCAAATGTAAATAAACTTTTTTATTTCGATTTTTTTATCATTTTATACACTTCATTATTATAACAAAAAAACTAGTAGAACTCCCAACTTAGGTAGCTCTCGTGTAACATTTGAAGAAAATTGATGGATCGAGATGGTTGAGTTACAATTAAACCTAAATTGTCTTCAAGTTCAACTATATTTTGGCATCCAATCTATAGGACCCTCTAGGTAGCAATTGTCAAACTATGTGCTCTATATTGTAATTTGTAAATGTTTTTTTCAAACGGAATGAGGATGTATTTATCCACTCAATGTTGATTGGAAATTTATTGTCTTTCTTGTCTTATTATTTTTTTTCTATGTTTGGGGTTTTTCTTAGGGGATATTTGAGCTCCCTCCCACACGTAGATGTGGGCAATTTTGGCCTATGGCTTTGACCTACTTTAAGTTTTGTGTTCGAAAAACTAGTCTCTAAAACTTTAATTGTTGCCGCATTTGACAAAGTTTAATACAAATTCTATTTGGTGAAGATGCTTTGCATTCAAAGTTCCTTATTTCTCAAGGTGGATTTTACTCACAAGAATACTGACGGAATCTCAAGATTTAGTCCAGGAATGCTATTTGGTCAAGGGAACTTAAATCCATTTGGTTCACATTCTATTTTTAGGAATTTTTACCCGTCCATTAAGTAAAAGGCACTTGTGTTTTAAACTTATGCATGAAAATGTCTATTTTACATTTAAACTGAGTATAGTGCTGTTTTTGATGATATTGAAGCTGTAAGTGTTGATATGGAAGTTCAGGTGTGAGATATGTAAATACATAAGCATTGTGTGTATGGAAATGTGCCCTTCATCTTTTACTGTAAATAAAATGATTTCTTCTTAAAGCATTTTATTAACAGTTAAATAAAATTTCAATTTTTATGGTAATGATAGTGCTAGTTGGAGTTTTAAAGTATGATGCATACTGGTGTTGACCTCATTTTTGATGAGGTCTTTTGTCTTCTCTCTCCTTAGTACTTAGGATCTAGCCTTAGGCTTTCTCCTTGACTATCTTAGAGGACTAGAAATGGGACCCATCACTTAAAAATTCAAACACTTCCTGGCTCCCTTTAAACCCCACAAGTTTGATTGCAAACCCCTAAGCCACTTGGAGGGTTAAGATCAAATGTGGAGGTTTAAAAGATGAGTTTTTTATAGGACTCTTTGGCCTTAGGATTACCCTGGATGGTCTGGTCCTGGTGAGGGTAAGCTTACACATACCACACTCCCACACACACATCCTAAAATCCTAAAGAAAAAAACACACCTATAACCAATTTGACTCCTTGACTCATGTAGGTAATTCATATGAATGGACCTTAACCCCTAAACCCCTGGTTAAGAGGGTTAGGAACAACATATTGAGTGCCTAAGATGAGTCCTCTCATGGCTCTTGTGAGCTTAATATGGCTTCATGGCTCTTGTGAGCTTAATATGGCTTCATGGCTCAATCAAGTGATTTCACTCACACTTAATCAATCTTCATTTTCCCAAAATTTCAAATTTTGACCCCCGGGACCCTAAACCCACCAAACTAACCAAATGCCCTTGAAATTACCCAAAATTTGCAAAATTGCCTAAATTACCAAAAATTCCTCAAAATCAATCCTAAACATTTCCCACCACTCAAATTGATCATCCTTGGTCAAATACACCAAAGTTTCCAAAAATACCCCCAATACCCTCCAAATACCCAAAATACCCTTTTAACCCAAAAAATTCCAAAAATTCAGAAAACTCCCAAAAAATTCCAAAAAATCCCAAATATTCCCAATTTCATTTTGTTCAACTACACCACAAGCCAATTTTTTCAATTTAGCCCAATTTTACCAAAACCCCAATTTGACCTATTTTTAACCTAAGAGAGCCCAATGTCCATCCAAACCACCCCAATTGACCTCAATTTTGATCCAATTCAATCATATATTTCAATTTACCAATACCAATTTAGACCAAACCAAAACCCAATTTCATCAACATGTGGATTCAATTTCAATTTGAAGCTTAAAGCCCAATTTTGACCCAAGACTTAAACGTAGCCCAAACCAACCCAACTCAACTCCAATTAACCCAAAATCATTTCCTAAACCTTCCTAACATCCCCACAAACAAAAAACTAACATGATTTGCCCAAAATTTAAACCAAACTCCACCCAAACCTAACCCAAACAAAAAATCCCCAATTTGGCCTAAATCCATCATGAACCCAAATGAGCTCAAATCCCAAAATCAAAGCCCAATCAAAGTTGAAAACTCTTTGTCACACCCCCATAAACATTTTTCAACATTAATTTTACATCAAACCCAACATTGGTCCAACCTTAACCCAAGTTAGCCCAATTTGATCCACTTTGACCTCATTACCAAAAAACCTAAATTGAACCCAATTCAATTCAAAATCACCACAAACTTGTTCCAAATTATTCATGGCACATTCCTAAACCAATCCCAACATTTATTTGACACAACCACTACATTTATTTGACACAACCCCTCACCAATTTTCATCCATCAATTTATTTCAAAACCTAAAAGCCCACTTCCTTAAATCATTTTAAAAGCCCATCCAAAATGATTTCAAAAAACCCAAGACTTATTCCAAAGCCCACATGACAATTTCTTATCATCATACCTTTAATTGATATCATCCCTAAGTTCTAAATAAATCATGAAATAAATCCAAATCAAGCCTCATGCCAAATTCTCCTAAATCCATCAAAAATGCCAAAACCCATTTCTATGAAAATAAGCTAACCTTTTCCCAAGCCATGAGCAAGCCAAATGAAGCCATTCACAAGCCATATGAAGCCATGAGAGCTTTGCCACCTCACCAAGCCATTAATGGCAAGAAGAGGGGGATCTTTCTTAAACCTTCATTAAACATTTTTAACCTCATCCATGCTACACTCTAAACTAAGCTTAGCCACCTCACCTTGGATGGAGACTTCACCACTCCAATTCAGCTGACCCAAATGATTCCCTACGCCCAAAACGAGGTCATGGGATGGTGTACCCAACCCATTTCCATGAGTTGACCAAACCAAGCCCAAAATGACCTCTCCCCCATACCATTTAAATCAAACCTCTTTACACATGGCCAATACCCATTGCTTGCACCAAACACAACCCCTGACCCCACTGAGTCAGATGGTGACCTGACCCTGGCCGGACCACAACCACAGCAGTCGGAAAACACCAGGAAGAGAGCACTCATTTGATTCAAAAATTTAAATTGAATTGGCTGAGCTGTCCCATGGCCAATGGTCACTGCAGCTGTTCTTCCCTTGCCCTGAGCAGCTGATCCAAGCTTTCAAACCCCCCTGGGAAGCCCTCCAGCCACCTCTATTTAAACTCCACCCCTCTCGGCCAAAAAAGGTGCTGAACCAAACCTTACCAAAACTCTACCAAAATCACTCCACACTCTTCTCCTAGCATAAAGCACTTGATCCCCACTGAAATCCAACCCTAATTCCCTTTGGCCGAGCTCAATTTCTCAGCTCAAAATCCACCCAAAAAATAGGACACTTCACCACAGTGAGCCAATCCTCAATTTGATTGACCCTACACCTTCACCAGACCAAGAGAAGAAGTTCCCCAACAAAAGCCCCCTCTCCAGGCCAGCCATTTCTCCTATCAACCAAGCTTTGAAATCATGCTTGGTGGAAGTCTGGTCTAGACAATTCACCAGGGCCAGAGGCTTAATCCCTAGACTCCTCCAGCTCCAACGAACGTGCCAAGGCCCTCTGATTGAAGCTTCACTTCTTAGAGCCAAGGTATGGAACTCCTCCTTCCCGAGAGCTTCTTTCGATTCTCCATTTTGTTTGAGTTAATTTCAATGCATGTTAGACGTATGGATTTATAGCTCTCATTTAGACGAACACATAGGATCAAATTTCATGTAAATTGGTTAAGAAATGAGGGTGATATTAGGGTTTTAGTGTGGACAGCTCTTGGGACACACCAGACGGAGGCGATGACAAACAGCCGTCGGATCGCACGTGAATCGAATGGATGGTCCAGATTTCGTCGGACGAACAGACGGAATGAGACCGCGGGACGCATGGCTGCTGACTCAGGTGGCGGCATCGAATAGGAGCGCGCCGCGTGGCCTTTCGGAGCTGCCGAGGTTGACGCGGTGCTGACTGGGTTAAGTAGATAAACAGGGTATTTTCTATTTATTTAAATACCATAAACTTTAAGAATTCATATCTTTGTGTAGTAAAATCACAAAAATAAAATAAAAATACCCTCTTGCTCGGTGAACAGAGGAGAACAATGTGGAAAAAGAATTAAGTTATTTTGATGAGTATTTTATTTTTAATTAATTATTTACTAATTTTAGTGTTTTAATTCTCCACTCACACACACAATTCACCATGGCATGAGATCATAGGGCTTTTGTAGCCTCTGTTCTTGGGAACATTACTTGAATTTTCCAAGGTTAGAGGCCATCTCTATGACAAGTTATTTATTTTTCAAGTTTAAGTGTCTGTTTTGGCATTTTAATTCCAATAATTAGCATGTTGATCAATAAATCCTAGAAAAATTAGGGGAGGTATCTTATGACTAGAGGACCCTAAGAAAAATATATTTTGAGTTAACTCATTAAGAATAACCCTAATTGGCCTAAACATTCAAAACTGAATTTTAATTAAATAGGACTAACCATACATCAAAATCACTTGAAAACAACTCTCCACTAACCTTTAGGGTTAGAGGAGTCCCACATAAAAATTTGAAATCAATTGGATATGATTTAACCCACTAAATGAATTAATTAAATCACATAACCAAAATTAAACTTTAAAAATTCACAACTCCCAAAGTACATCTCAAAAATTCACCAAATTGGTTTTGGGACTTCTCTGATATCAGAGGAGTCTAGGAAAATTAAAATTGGAATTTTCTAAAAATCTTCATTTTTCACCATATTTTAATATTTTAATAATTAAAAAATAATAAAAATAATAAAAATGTCTCATTTTGCCTCCTAATCACTTAGGAACGAACCAAATATTTTTCTCAAGTCTATAGGTCGAGTTATTAAATTTTAATGGCTAAAAACAATTTTTTTAATAATAAAAAATGAATTTCCCTACATTTTCACTAAATTAATTCTAATAAATCAAAGAAATATCAGAAAAATATAAAATTTGCTTCTTTGGACTCCTTGAGTTCAGAGAGACTTAAGAAAAATATAAAATCCATTTTTTAACTTTAATTTTATTTTATAATTCATTAAAACTTCAAAATTCAAAATAATTATGATAAATAAAATATAATTAAAAAATCACCAAAATTGGTCCAAATGGTCTTCTAGTTAGTAGGAACATCCCATAATTTTCCTAAGGACAGAAACCTTACCTTGGTCATGTTGTTGAATTTTTATTGAAAACCCATATTTTTATAAAATTAAATATATAAATTAAATTAAATTCGGAAAAATCACATTTTCACCTCTAATGTCTTAATCGACATGCGAGTGAAGTGACATAAAAATCTTAAGTTCATTTGAGCTTAATTTGATGAGTTATGAAATGAACATGCTTAAAAGGACATAAAGGTAATTAAAGAATTTTAACCCTAATTAATATTTAGGTTTAATCAAGGGGAGGGTAAAATATCTGATTTTAAAATTTTCATTAGATGGTTGAAACCTAGGGAATTAAGGGATAGAAACCCATTAATCATCTTGAAAATATTTAAAGTAAATTTTAATTAATTAAACAATTTGAATTTTGGAAGAATAAGTTAAAGTTTGGATTATTAAGATTAGGGATATGATTTAAGAAGATATTAATTCTTTAATTTAAAATCCCTAAATGAGTCACTTTAATAATATTCAACTCTTAATCAAACTCAAAAATGATAACTGAAATTAATAATTAAATAATTAAAAGGAAAATAAACCTTAATTAAATTAAAAGCTTAAAACATTAAGTAATTTAATATCAAATTGAAATAAATTTAAGACATTAAAATTAATTTGAAATTACTTAAAAAAAACAAATCTAAAATAAATTTGAAACATTAAAGAAAATCAACCTTAAGACAATTCATAATTAAAAACATGAAAAATCAAACCAATTAAAATTGATCTAAAGTGTTACAATCAAGTCAAATTAAATTTAAATCATTAAAAGTTTAATTAAATTGAATAATCTAAACACCTCTTTCAAATCAAACAATTTAAAACACTTAAGAGAAAATCAACTTGAATTTTGAAACTAAATTAAATCATCCTAAATCATCAATTCAACTTTAATCAAAGCGGTTAAATTCTTTAACAAACTGATTTTCCCCCTAAAGGCTTTCATTATCATAACTCTTAAATGAAGTATTAAATGAAATGTCACTTTACTCATCGGACAATCAAATGTCCAAGTTCACTGAGCAAGAGACAGAACTCAACTAAACTTTGGATGATTAATTCACAAGTACAATAAAATTCATTTGGACCCAAAATAATCTCAGAAGCATTGAAAAGATGTTTGGGACTCGTCCTAAGCACTTTCTCAATACGATGAGATGTTTTAGAAGAACAATTGAACTTAATTGTTCTTTGATGAAGAAAATCATCCTTAACAAAACACAAGAACCTAGACATCATACGAATTGACTAGCTATAGGATTAGGACTTTGGTAGACAACCAAAACCCTCCCTTAGCTAGGTGTTTTCTTGCAAATATATAAATACTTTAACATGTGTTTTAAGTGTAGCTTGGAATAACGGGAAGACCCTCCAGGTACGCTTTTATTTTATTGCAATTTACTTACCTGTACTGCACTTTACTTTTCTTGCATATTAAACAAGATTGACACCCTGCATGAAAACTGAAACCTTTAGGATAGCCACAAAATTGAAACCCAAAACTAAATTAAAAGTCACAGCAAGATAAAATTCACCTCCACAACATTCAAAATATAGAACAACTCAAAATTTAATCACAAACAGAACAACAAAACTACAATTGCAACTAAATTAAAACGTCTCGTTGGATGATCGGGAATACCTCGGATGATGTAACCTACGTGTTGCTAACGGGATTTCCCACGGTCTAAATGAAAGTGTGGAACTCATTCAGTTGAGTTTAGCAAATTCATCTGGACTAAGTGAATTAGATAAAAATAACGGTGCCGGAATGATGGAACCGTGGGATCTTAACCGGTTTTTTTATAATCAACTTTAGATTCCCCTAACAAAATATTAAATCACCTGAACCTTAAGACTCTTCTAAACCAAAACACTTCTCTCATCTCCTGATTTTCACTTTCTAAAACTAAACCTCTGCAACAACAAGGAGCTTTGGAGCATAGTGGGCAGCACGGCCATTGTCGTCAGCAAAACTAGAATCTACATCAACAAAAGCATTCTTAGAATTAAATAACTAGGCCATAGGATTTCAAGATAGTTTACCTAGTGCAACATAAATCCTCAACTTTTCATTAGACATTTGTATAATCATGTTATGCAAATTAAGCCCTAACTGGTCTTAGGACTCCGAGGTAGTCGTTTGGTACGACACAAACCCTCACATCTTCGAGGCTATTTATATGATCATGTCATATAAATATAAGTCCTAATTAATTAAAATTGACAGGATTACAACATTAAATAAACTCTCAAATTGAGGCCAAACAATAGGATAGTTTGGGAAGTTGCCAAGATTCTTCTTGGATCCTCAACTTCTCCTACTTCTCTTCCTTTGGACTCTTAAAATAAATTGTTCCAGATTTGATCCATTCCCAATTGAAATTTCCAAAATCCAATTGTTTGAAAACCTTAAACTTTGAAATTCTCGAGAGCAAAACCACCGATCATTATCGAGAGTTTTCTATGAGGCCGATTCCCGTCATTTAAGATGTAATTAACTATAGTGGGCTTGCCCCTATAATGAACTTTAAGAACCCGGTAATATAAACCCCGTTTAATTCCTTTCGTATTAGCTGTGGAATTTGTCGGCTTATAAAATTGGTTCGCGACCAAACGGATGTCACAAATCTTCTAGTTTATTTAATCGATCCCCATCATCAAGCAGTGTGTCTATTCTTCAGGATAGATACATGGTTTGTGATGCGGTGCCCGTTTATATAAACTATTTGGGATCGGTTTGATTTCATATCTTTAAATTTTCAAACTTAAAGTTATTTTTAAAATCAAATGCTACTTTTCAAATTATATACATATTTAAAATAAATTTAAAATTTAAGATTCGCCGACAATTTCTGTAGGCGACCCCTTTTTAAAATGCCACATAAGCTAAAAATATGCTGACAACTTCTGGCGACTCCGCTGGGGACTAATTCCTCTCTCCATTTTGATCAGATGGTTTTGCTTTCATAAATCGGTAGTGAGTCCATACCCCTTGTGGACCAAACTACCATGCTTTCCGTTGGCATACCACATTCATTTCTGTCTTGAACGGGTATAGTCAACTCCTTTTAGATTTTGGAGCCACTTTTTAGACACCCCTAAACAGAGAGGTTCCGAAATTCTTTTGCCTCTTTCTGAGGTGGGGTGGACCCCCAATAGGTGTTAGCCTAGGAGCAGTCTTTTGAGTTGAGAAGTCTTACGAGACTTTCTCTTCTTTTCCAATCCTGAATCGAATCCTTTACCTTTCCTTTAACCTTCCTCCATTAATCATTTTGTTCATAACAAACAAGTCCTCTAATAAATAACCTTTTAATAAGCAAACTCTTTTAAATCGCAAATACATTAAGATAAACTAAAAAGTGTTCGGACTCTTTCTTTACCGTCTTAAGTTTTGCGACAAAAGGAAGCATAATTCGGGACTGACGTTCGGAATCTACCCTGCAGAAAATGACTGCACCAAAGTTTATTTTCTCTTTCACCAATGGAATGGACTTCGCCGTCTATAAGGATGAACTGCCCGACAATGGAATCATCTGTTTTGGACAAGGATTCAACAATACAGATATTAAGTTTGCTGATGTCACCCTCTTCACACTAATGGACAAAGTATCGGAAATCGAGGAGCCAATAATTGAGTTTAACCTGAAATTGACTCAAGAGTTCCCTCCCCTGCAAAGGGTCCCAGCTGAAAGAAGTACCACTGTTCGTAGGAGGACTGTTGTCTCTACCCCCACCGGTCTAGTCATCTCTGCACCTACCCCGGCTCCTGCCAAATTGAAGGGGAAGGAAATCCAAGTCTATGATGAGCCTGTCACTGTGGAGGGTACATATTTTGCTACAATACCTTCTGTTTTTGAAATTGAGTCCAGTTCAAAGTTTACACCCTTAACTCGGACTCAAAGAAGAAATAAGAGCAAAAAGATCGCCAGGATCGAGAAGGCTAAGGCTGCTGAAGTTGCTTTTCTGGAAGAGATTCCTGAGGAGGAGGAAGAACTACCTGAAATTTCACCGCTGTTGGGAGGAAGTAGGTTCCACCTTCTCTCTGCTGCATCAGATGAAAAAGATGTCTGGAGAATCGCCGCTACATTACCCCGACCTGCATACTATAGTGACTGTAAGAGGAAAAGGGCCGTGACTACGCCATTTACCCCGCCGCAAGCCGTGGTAGAGAAATCGGCTAAGAAAGAGAGATGCCCCGTGTCGAAATCCTAAGAAGAATGGGACGAGTGCCGGCCAAATCCCGCCTCGGACCGCGAGTAAACCCCGTCATCGCCCCGCAGAGGCCAAGGAAGAAAGTGCGAGCTAGTGAAAGAAGTTCGCCTGTTGTCGTATCGGGACACCATATTAGGGAGGACACCACCTACCGACGCACAGCCGACCGATCATCTGGTCCAAGGCCTTCTAGTGCGAGAAGGATGGTGTGGCAACCTATTATTGGTGAACTGAAATCAACAGAGCATTCTGGAAAGAGAAGTCTCATCAGGAAGCCTGAATCTGAAGAAAGCACCACTGCGTTAAAAGAAACTCCTGAGAAAGAAGTCCAACAGTCATCACATGACAACCGCGAAACCGTTTGGAAGAGACCACTTGAGGATGCTATAGGAAAATTAAGAACGGACATCCGACGGTTGGCAAGGGAAAGAGGAGAAAAATTGGACACTGAAGTAGATTCATCATAATTTATGGATGAAGAATACGCCGAGATTAATATGGTCGAGACCCGAGCATTGGCAGCTTCACAAGGCACTCCGTCAGCTTCGGAAAGGGAGGAACCGGAAGTAATGAGAGCACAACTTCAAGAAAAGAATGATACAATTTCCCAAATGGCAAAAAGGTTGGAAGAGATGGCTACCGCTTTAGCCACTCTCCAGAGTCAGCTGCAACCTCAAAAGGAAACACCCCCAGAAATTATTCACATCGCGGACGGCGGAAAGGAGATCACATCTGTTAACGGAGATGAACAACCGAAGAAAGATTCTACGCGAAGCATGATCCCCGAAAAGGATATCAAGAACATGGTGGAACAGCAGGTGCGAGAAGCCTTAGCTCAGTCTAAGATTGGAGCATCTATTCAGACAGGTAGACCTTACCCTGAAGAATTTAATGCAGTCCAATACCCAAAAGGCTTTGTACCACCTCTGTTCAAGACTTTTGATGGAACGGGAAACCCCCGGCAGCATGTCGCACATTTTCATGCTAGTTACTGCAACGCCGGTGGGAGTGATGCTTTACTCTTTCGACAGTTCGTCTGCAGTTTATCAGGGATTGCCTTTGACTAGTATGCAGAATTGCCAAATGGCTCGGTTAAGAACTTTTCAGAGTTAGAAAGCCTCTTCGTTAAGTGGTTTGTCGGAGGTTGACACCACATCACTATCGGTGATTTAGTGGTGGAGCAACAGAAACCGAACGAAACTCTAGTGGATTACATACTTCGATGGAGGAACTTAAGCATGAAGTGTGAACCACAACTTCAGGAACAACATGCGATCGGTATCCTACTGAAAAGTATCCACGGCCCGATAGCACTTCTCCTTAAAGGATTTACAATCAAGACTTTCGAGAAGTTGCTTAGCATGGACGGGAGCTTGCAGGAGGAAGCAAAACAGCTATGTTTGTGGATAAGACCGATAAGAAGAAGCCTGTAAAAGCATTCGAGAAGAAATCCGGAATCGTCGCGGCAGTAGATAAAGGCAAGCAGCAGTGCAGATACAGCCAGAGCGACCACAACCAAGTTATCAACCACCACAACGGGTTTATCAGCAACCTCAACAGAACTACCAACAGCCTCGACCGAGCTATCAGTCGCCTCAGCATTATGAGCAACCGCCTCGTCCACAGCGTACCCTGAAAGAATTTTTGAATAAGGAATATCCATTCAGAACTGAAGTAGTAGCGAAGATGTTCCGCAGTTTAATGAAGACACCCAATTTTCAGCTACCAGAGCCCAAGAGGCCGGAAGAAGTCAATAAAAGAGATCATCCAAACTATTGCCCTTACCGCCGGATGCTCGGGCACAAGATAGAGGATTGCATCACTTTCAAGAGTTGGCTTAACGACAATCTTCGGAAAGGGAACATAACGATCCCGAAGGAATACATGAAGGAACCCCAAAAAGGAGGTTCCGTCAATGTTATTTCAACGGATCCTATTGTTCCGATAGACCCTTACATGACCAATGATGGATGGAGTACTGTCTGGACAAAGTCTTCGAAGAAAATTTTGGATAATATTCAGACCGCTTCGGTGCGTGCTTCAACTCAAAGTTTGAAACCTGTCGAGCCGGTGTTATCGCTTACGATTGAAGAACCGCCCCAGAAGGAGGAGAAGATCGTGGGAGAGAAGAAGACCGAGGCTCCAAAGGGTAGACTAGGGGCTGCTTATCCTAGGATGATTGTTTCCAATTTGGGGGAGAAATCCCTCGAACCTCTGACTCTGTAGGATTATTTGCTCGCCCCGACGGGATCTTATAATGATAAGAGTTTTGGTGTTGGCTACGTTTTGGCTGTTTCTAACGATTACGTAACTAACGACAACCAACCTAATTCGGATTTTGATTCCAATAAGATAAACGACTTCGGCTACATTTTTGATGAGGTCTTTTCTCTTCTCTCTCCTTAGTACTTAGGATCTAGCCTTAGGCTTTCCCTTTGACTATCTTAGAGGACTAGAAATGGAACCCACCACTTAGAAATTTAAACACATCTTAACTCCCTGCAAACCCTATAAGTTTGATTGTAAACCCCTAATTCACTTGGAGGGTTAAGATCAAATGTGGAGGTTTAAAGGATGAGTTCCCTATAGGACTCTTTGGCTTTAGGACTACCCTGGGTGGCCTGGTCTGGTGAGGGTTGACCTGCATACATTACACTTTCACACACATTCCAAATCCTAAAACTATTCATACCTAGCTTGACTTCCTGACTCATGTAGGTAATTCATATGGATAGTCCCTAACCCCTAAGCCCTTGGTTAAGAGGGTTAGGAACAACATAGTGAATACCTCAAATGAGTCCTCTCATGGCTCTTATGGGCTTAATATGGCTTCATGGCTCAACCAAAGTGATTCCATTCTACTCAAATTTAATCAATATTCATTTTTCCAAAATTTCAATTTTTGACCCCCAGGGCCCTACACCCACTAAACCTACCAAATGTCCTTGAAACTACCAAAAAATTGCAAAATCACCTAAATTATCCAAAATTCCTCAAAACCAATCCTAAACATTTCCCCCCACTCAAATTGATCATCCATAGCCAAATATACCAAAATTTCCAAAAAAATATCCCCCAATACCCTCCAAATACCCAAAATACCCTTCTTAACCAAAAATTCCATAAATTCCAAAAATTCCCTGAAAATTCCAGAAAATCCCAAATATTCCCAATTTCATTTTTTCAACTACACCATAGGCTAATTTTGTCAATTTAATCCACTTTTACCAAAACCCCCAATTTGACCCATTCTTAACTCAAATGAACCCAATGTCAAACCAAATCAACCCAATTGACCTCAATTTTGGTCCAATCTAATTCTATACTTCAATTCAATATCCCCAATATCAATCTAGACCAAATCCAAGCCCAATTTGATTGACATTTGGATCTAATTCCAATTTGAGGCCTAAGACCCAATTTTGGCCCATGACCTAAACCTAGCCCAAACCAACCCAATTCAACTTAATTAACCCCAAATCTTTTCCTAAACCTTCCTAATATCCCCACAAACAAACCATTTACAAGATTTGCCCCAAATTTGAACCTAAACTCCACCCAAACCTAACCCAAAGTCAAAATCCCCATTTTTGGCCTAAACCCAAACCTAACCCAAATGGGCCCAAATCCCAAAATCAAAGCCCAACCAAAGTTGAAAACTCTTTGTAACACTCCCATAAACATTTCTCAACATTAATTTTACATCAAATCCAACCTTAGCCCAACCTTAGCCCAAATTAGCCCAATTTGACCCACTTTTGCCCCTTTACCAAAAAAGCCCAAATTAAATCCAATTCCACTTTAAATGACACCAAACCTTTTCTAAAATGTTCATGACACATCCCTAAGCTAAACCCAACACTTGTTTGGCCCAATCCTTCATAAAATTTCCATCCACTAATTTGTTTTAAAACCTAAAAGCCCACTTCCCTTAAAGCACTTTTAAAACCCACCCAAAATGATTTCAAAAAGCCCAAAATCAATCCAAAGCGCACATGACATTTCTTTCTATCATCACTTTAATCAAAATCACCCCTAAGTTTCAAAATCATCATTAAACCATTCCAAATCAAGCTTCATGAAAATTTTCCACCAAAATTCCAAAATTCCTAAAATCTACTATGAAATTGACCAAGCCTTGCCCTAAGCCACATGGAGCCATTGAGCCATGCATAAGCTATATGCAAGCCATGGGAGCCACTTTCCACCTCACCAAGCCATTAATGGCAAAAGGAGGAGGCTCTTTCTTAATCCTTCATTAATATTTTTAACCCCATTTATGCTACACTCTAAACCAAGTTTAGCCACATCAACATGGATGGAGACTTCACCACCCCTTCCTAGCTGATCCAAATGATTACCTCAGCCCAAAACCAAGCATGGAAGGGTGCACCCAACCCATTTACATGACTTGACCAAATTAGACCCAAAAGAGCCAATTCCCCCATGCCATTTAAATCCACTCCTTTACACATGTCAAACCCCAATTGAATTCACAAACCTCAAGCCCTGACCACACTGAGTCAGATGGTGACCTGACCCTGGCCGGACCACCACCCCAGTCGCCGGAAACTACCAGGATGAGAGCCTTAATTTGATTCAAAAATTCAAAATGAGTTGGCTGAGCTGTCCCAACCCAAATGGCCATTGTGGCTGTTCTTCTCCTCCCCTAGGCAGCTGATCCCAAGCCTTAAACCCCCCCTGGGAAGCTCTCTAGCCATGTCTATTTAAACCCACCACCCTCTCGGCCAAACAAGGTGATGAACCAGACCTAAACAAAACTCTGCCAAAATTGTTCAAGGACCTTCTCCTCACCTAGAGCACTTGATCCCCATTGGATTCCAACCCCAATTTCCCCCAGCTGAGCTCAATTTCTGAGTTCAAATTCAAGACCGAAACCAGGACATTTCCAAAACCTCCACCAAATCCAAATTAAACTCACCCACACCTGCACAGGACCAAGAGAAGGAGTTCCCCAGTGAAAGCCCCCTTTCCAGGCCACCCAGTTGCTCCAGCTTCCAAGCTTTGAAATCGGCTGTGGACACTTTCATACCTAGACAATTCCCCAGAGCTAGAGACTTCATCTGGAGCTTCCTTGGGTGCAATCGAATGCGACACAACTCTCTGATTGAAGCTACACTTCTTAGAGCAAAGGTATGGATCATTCCTTCCTCCCGAGCTTCCAGTGATTCTCCTTTTTTTTTTACTTAATTTCATAGCATGTAAACTGTATGGAAGTGTTCGTCTCTTCAAGACGAATCCATAGAGCATAAGAACATGAAAATCTGTTGAGAAATGAGAGAGTTCTTTGGGTTTTAGTGTGTACGGTCACAGGTGTACACCAGTCGTAAACGATGTCCAGGCGCCGTCCGATCGAGTGTGTATCGAGTGGACGGTCCAGATTGCACCGGACCAGAGAACGTTACATGAACCGCGGGCCCCTAGAGCGCTGAGTCAGATGGCGGCGTCGAATGGGAGCGCAACGCGTGGGCTTTTGGAGCTGCCGAGGATGAGTCGGCGCCACGTGGATAAGTAGGAAAATATGGATTTTTTTATTTATTTAAATACCCATAACTTAGAAAATCCATATCTTTGTGTAAGAAAATCATAAAAATAAACTAAAAATAACCTCTTGCTCAGTGAACAGAGGAGAATAATATGGAAAAGAAATCAAGTTATTTTGATGAGTATTTTATTATTAATTAATTATTTACACATTTCAGTATTTTGATTCTTCATTTGCATAGACAATTCACCATGGCATGAGACCATAGGGCTTTTGAAGCCTCCGATCTTGGAAACATTCCTTGAATTTTTCAAGATCAGAGGCCATCTCTATGGAAAGTTATGTTTTTTCCAATTTTATGTCACTGTTTTTGGTTTTTTAATTCCAATAATTAGCATGTTGCTTAGAAAATTCTAGGAAAATTTGGTGAAGTTTCTTAGAACCAGAGGACCCTAGGATAATTATATTTTGAATTAACTCCTTAAGAATAAGCCTAATTAGCCTAAATACTTAAAATTGAATTTTAATTAATTAAGGTTAACCACACATTAAAATAATTTGTAATCAATTCTCCATTGATCTTTAGGATACAGAGAACCTTATATAAAAATTTGAAATCAATTGTAAATGTTTAGCCCCACCAAATGAATTAATTAAGCCACATGATTAAAATTAAACTTTAAAAATCCATAACTCTAAAAATAAATTTCAAAAATTCACCAAATTGGTTTTGTGGGCTCTCTGGTATCAGAGCAGTCTATAAAAATTAAAATTGGAATTTTCTAAATTTTTTATTTTTAATCATATTTTAATATTTTAAATAATTAAAAAATAAGAAAAATCATAAAAATATTAAAAATCATAAAAATGTCATATTTGAAGTCCTAATCACTTAGGAATAAACCAAATATTTTTTCGAACTCTCAAAGTAAAGATATTGAATTTTAAATGCTTAAAAAAATTTTTAATATTAAAAAAATGTATTTTCCAACCTTTTCACTAAATTAATTCCAATAAATCAAAGAAAAATAAAAAAATTATAAAATTTATTTCTCCAAACTCCTTGAGGTCCGAGAGATTTAAGAAAAATATAAAATCCATTTTTCAACTTTAACTTTATTTCATAATTAATTAATACTCTAAAACTCAAAATAATTATAATAAATAAAATATAATTAAAAAAATCACCAAAATTAGTCTAAGTGGTCCTCTGGTCATTAGGAACATCCCATAATTTTCTTAAGGACATAAACCTTTCTTTGGTCATGTTGTTGAATTTTCCTTGAAATCCCTTATTTTTCACTAAAAATAATTATGTAAATAAATTAAATTCAGAAAAATCACATTTTCTTCTCTAATGTCTTAATTGACATGTGAGTGAGGTGACATAAAAATTTCAAGTTCATTTGAACTCAATTTAGTGAGATATGAAATAAATAAGCCTAAAAGGGCATAAATGTAATTAAGGAATTTAAACCCCTTTATTAAAATTTTAGGTTTAATTAAAATGGAGGGTAAAATAATTGATTTTATCTTTCTTGGGTTATTGAAACTTTGGGAAATTAAAAGTGTAAGAACCCATTAATCACTTTTAATAAACCAAAAAATGAAACTTTAATTATTTAAACAATTTAAATTTTTGGAAGATTAATGAAAATTTGAATTATTAAAAATAAGGATATAATTTGAGAGGATATTAATCCTTTAATAAAAAAAATCCGTAAATAAATCACTCCAATAATATTTAACTCTTAATTAAGATTAAAATGATAATCAAAACTAAGTAAATTAAATATTAAAAATAAATAACCATTAAATTAAAGAAAAGTTCAAAATGTTAAATAATTTAATAATTAAATTAAATTAAATTAAGTAAAAATTAAATTAAAATTAAAATTAAATTAAATTAACATTTTAATAATTAAGTTAAGTTAAATTAAAAATATTTAAATTAAATTAAATCAAATCAAATTTAAATTAAATTAAGTTAACATCATTCAATAATAAAAATAAAATAAATTTGCGATATTAAGATCACTTAAAGTATAAAGATTTAAATCAAAATATAATTGGAACACTATTCCAAACTTAAAATTATTAATTAAAACCTCATAATTAAACTAAATCACTTTAAACCATTAACTCAAACTTCAAATTAAGGATGATTAAAATTCTCAATAAACCAACTTGCCCCTAAAGGCTTTAACTTTCAAATAGAGTATTTAAGTGAGATGTCACTTCATTCATCAGGTAATCAAATGCCCAAGTTCACTGAGCAAGAGACAAAGCTTAACTAAACTCTTGGATGATTAATTGACTTGTGCAACTAAATTTACTGGGACTCAAAATGATCTCGAAAATATTGAAAAGATGTTTAGGACTCGTCCTAAGCACTTTCTCAATATGATGAGACGTTTTAGAAGAATAATTGAATTTAATTGTTCTTTGATGAAGAAAATCATCCTTAAACAGAACACAAGAACCTAGACGTCATATGAGATGACTAGTTATAGGACTAGGATCTTGGTAGACAACCGAAACCTGTCCCTTAGCTTTACCTAGGTATTTTGTTGAAATATTTAAATGCCTTAACATGTGTTTTAAGTGCAGCTTGGGATGATTGGAAGACCCTCTAGGTACGCTTTTATTTTATTGCAATTTACTTTATTGCAATTTACTTACATGCATTGCACTTTACTTTTTATTGCATGTTAAACAAGACTGTTGTATGAAAACCAAAACCTTTAGGATAGTCCCTGAACTGAAACCAAAACTAAATTAAAAGTCACCACAAGATAAAATTCACCACCACAACATTCCAAAATATGAAACAACTCAAAATTTAATCACAAACAGAACAACAAAACTATAATTGCAACTAAATTAAAACGTCTCGTTGAATGATCGGGAATACCACGGTTGATGTAACCCACGTGTTGCTAACGGGATTTCCCATGGTCTAAATGAAAGTGTGGAACTCATTCAACTGAGTTTAGCAAATTCATCTCGGACTAAGTGAATTCGATGAAAATAACAGCTCGGGATGACGGAACCGTGGGATCTTAATCGGTTCGTTTAAACAACTTTAAGATTTGTTTTAATTAAAATATTAAAAATATTTGGACTTTAAGATTTCTAAACCAAAACACTTCTCTCATCTCCCGATTTTCACCTTCTACAACTAAACCTCTGCAACAACAAGGAGCTCGGAGCATGGTGGGCAAGCACGACCATCGTCATCGCGAAAACTCGGATCTACTTCAACAGAAACTTTCTTAGAATTAAATAACCAAGCCATAGGACTTCGAGGTAGTTTGCCTAGTGCAACATAAATTCTCAACTCTTCGTTAGGCATTTGCCTGATCATGCCATGTAAATTAAGCCCTAACCGGTCTTAGGACTCCGAGGTAGTCCTTCGGTACGACATAAACCCTCATATCTTTGAGGCTGTTTGTGTGATTATATTATACAAATACAAGTCCTAATTAATTAAAATTGGTAGTATTGAAACATTAAATATACTCTCAAATTGAAGACAAACAATAGGATAGTTTGGGATGTTGCCAAGATACTTCTTGGATTCTCAACATCTCCTACTTCTATTCCTTTGGACTACTGAAAATAACTGTTCCAAATTTGATCCATTCCCTATTGAAATCTCTAAAATTCAATCCTTTGAAAACCTTAAATTTTGAAATTCTTGAGAGCAAAACCACTGATCATTATCGAGAGTTTTCTTAAGTGATTCCCGTCATTTAAGATGTAATTAACTATAAGGGCTTGCCCTTATAGGGAACTTTAAGAACCCAGGTAATATAAACCCTGTTTAATTTCTTTATATTAAACAGGGGAACTTGTCGGCTTATAAAATTGGTTCGCAAACCAAACGGACGTCACAAATCTTCTAGTTTATTTAATCAAGCCCCAACATCAAGCAGTGTGTCTATTATTCGGGATAAATACACGGTTTGTGATGCGGTGCTCGTTTATATAAACTATTTGGGATGTGAGATCTGTTTGATTTCATATCTTAAAATTTTCAAACTTAAAATTATTTTCAAAATCAAATGCCACTTTCCAAATTATATATAAATATAAATTTAAAATTTAAAATTCACCGACAACTTCGGTAGGCGACCCCTTCTTTAAAATACAACACACAAACCTAAAAATATGCTGACACCAGCATGCCATGAAATTATAAGAGCAGATTCTGAATGTAACGATCTACAAGATCCCCAGAAGAGAAAATGCTCTCGCAGATGCGTTAACCTGCCTTGCAAAGGAATTTGCCTGCTTGCAGTATGAATCAGTTGAAGTGCTAGTTCAGGGACGTCAGGTTCTCTCACTGCTCGACATGGACACGATACACAAGTCAGAAAAAGAAGAAGAATCAATTGCGGCAGTAACAGAAAATGTAGAAGACTGGCGTCAACCACTCATAGACTACCTGCAAACAGGAAACCAACCGGATGATAAGTCATTAGCCCATAAAATCAAGAAAAGAACTCTGTCTTACGCATTAATAAGCAATACATTATACAGAAGGTCTTTCGATCAGATGTGGCTAAGGTGCCTGAGCGAGTCCGAGGCTCGTGAAATTGTTAAGGAAGTGCACTCAGAACTTTGTGGCGCTCATCAGTCGGGTCTGGAAATGAAGATGAAGATTAAGAGACTGGGGTACTTTTGGCCCTCGATGATGACCGATTGCATGAAGGTTGCCAAAAGTTTTCACAAATGCCAAGTGCATGGAGTGGTTCTACATCAACCTCCAAATGTGCTACATCCGATAATTGTGTCATGGCCATTTGAATGTTGGGGCACAGATGTCGTAGGTCTGATAGAACCGCCTTCTTCAAGACGACATCGCTTCATTCTTGCGTGCCTACAGATTACTTTTCTAAGTGGGCAGAAGCAGTACCGCTCAGAGAAGTGAAGGCAAACCACGTGCTACAGTTCTTCAAGAATCAAGTCGTTTATCGTTTCAGGGTACCGCGTAGGATTATCTCAGATAACGGGTCCGCATTCAGAAGCACGAAAATCAACAATTTTGTTAGAAGACACGAGATTGACTGGCGCTATTCAAATATCTACTAACCAAGACAAACGACTTGGCCGAGGCTTTTAATAAAACTCTCATCCAAATCCTAAAGAAAACTTTGGACGACAACAAAAGAAATTGGCACGAGAAGTTGTTGGAAGCCTTATGGGCCTACAGAACGACTTTCAGAACTCCTACTCGGTCTACACCTTACACTTTGGTGTACGGGTCCGAGGCCGTCTTACCCTTGGAGGTGCAGCTTCCATCTCTCAGAATTGCAGTTGCGAACAAGATTACTACAGAAGAAAATGTCAAATTACGACTAGAAGAATTGGAAAGCTTGGAAGGAAAACGACTTTTAGCACAGCAGAATTTGGAACTGTATCAAGCTAAGATGATCCAGGCCCATGATAAACTTGTCCGCCCGAGGACATTCAAAGTTGGTGACTTAGTTCTAGTCCTCAAGAGATTTATTCTCGTACATCGCAAGATAGGAGGTAAATTCGAACCGACTTGGGAAGGGTCGTTCGTGGTCGAGACAGACTACTCAGGAGGTTCCTACCAGCTTGTGAATTGTCATGGAGAGCGACCTATGCTTTCAATTAATGGACAATATCTAAAGAAGTATTACGCGACCTGATGTTTCAAAGAATGAATTCCCATTCCTAGAAGCACAGGCATAGTAATCACTTGTAACTGGGTCCGAACCCAAAAACATAAAAATGGATGATAAAAATCATTAACCAAAAAAATGTGTTAAAAAAAAAAGAAAACATGTGAAGTCGTAATAATGAATTTTGATTCCTTCCTTTTAAATCAATTCATTCCTGATCTTTCCTCATCTCTTCCTACTCTCTTTAAAACTTAAAAGAAGTAAATAAAATTTTTCATTAATAAATGTTTTCTTATTGTTCTTCTTCTTAGTACAGCCCCTGATCCTTTCCTTATTTTTCGCAGGGAAATGTCGAACGGGCGGTTGATTTTGAAATTTAAGAATGGCGTGAGTCTAGCACCTAATGAAAAGAGGATGAAGGATGGATCCGTGATTGAAATCGACTCTGATTTCACACCAGCCGGGCTACAGTACGAAGAAAATGATTGGACCCCAATTGATCAGGAAGAATTCCACAGCGAGACAGTAATGAAATTGGGTGGCCCAAGTCAACAGTCCACCAGCAAGAAAAGAAAAGAAAACGCCGCTCATTCAACGGGAGAAGACAAGAAAATAAAGTCCGTAGTTGCTACAACATAGGGCAGGCTTGTCAGCGCCATGCCCACAGAAATTCAAGAAGTAAGGAGAGCTACTCTCACTCCTACTTGGCGAAGGAACAAGAATCGCCACATACGCAAGATGCTGACCAAGCTGGCAGCAGATCAACAAAAAGAGATAGTTGCTACCGTCAATGCAAATACTCCGAAGAAATCGGTTCGTCAGGAACCAAAAAAGAGAAAGTCAATTCCAAGAACAACAGAAAGGATGAAAGAAATTCCAAGAACAGCAGAAAGGATGAAAGAAACTCTAAAAAGAGCAGAAATAGAATCAGCGCCTCGATGCCAAGCAGATGTACCAGTTCTGGAGAGTCTTGTTGCGAAAGCAACCCCGGAGGATGTCCCGACAGAGATGATCCCAGAGGAGCCAAGACATGCTGGAGAACGTTCTGGGGTTGAACCATACATTCCCCAGTACGTCACCAGGCCTCACCGATTGCAGATAATTCCGGAATACTAGCTGGACAGACTACAGCAAGTTGAAAATAAAACCTTCGAATACTTCGAAAGAATCCGAGGCAAGAGGATTAATATCTTGGAAGGCCTTGAGCTGCATACAGATGTGTTCTCAGATTATGAACAACAGCAAATTGTAGACTGCATCGTTGAACTTCAGAAAATGGGTCGAGCTGGCTGCCTAAGGGAAAAGACCTATTCAGAACCCCGAAGATGGATGCCAGGAAAAGGAAGAGTTGCGATCCAATGTGGGTGTTGCTACAACTTCGCGGTGTACAGAAAAGGAAATCCACCAGGGATACTCCGTCGCAGTGAGGTGGATCCGTTGCTAAGAATTATTAAGAGAATGGTAAGAGGATGGTGACATGGAGGGTATTGCCCGCGGACTGCTGTTGACCTCATTTTTGATGAGGTCTTCTCTTCTTCTCTTTAGTACTTATGATATAGCCTTAGGCTTTTCCTTTGACTATCCTAGAGGATTAGAATTGGGACCCACCACTTAGAAATTCAAACCACTTCTTAACTCCCTGCAAACTCCACAAACTTGATTGTAGACCCCTAATCACCTAGAGGGTTGAAATCAAATGTGGAAGTTTAAAGGATGAGTTCCTATAGGACTCTTCGGCCTTAGGACCGCCTCAGGTGGTCCGGTCCGGTGAAGGGCTGACTTACACACACACTACACCTATACACTACACTTTCACACACCTCCTAAAAACACACCCATACCTAACTTGACCTCCCCGACTCATGAAGGTGATTCACATCGATGGTCCTTAACCCCTAAGCCCTCGGCAAGAGGGTTAGGAACAACATAGTGAATGCCTCAAATGAGTCCCTTCATGGCTCATGTGGGCTTGATATGGCTTCATGGCTCAACCAAAATGATTTAATTCCACTTACAATTACCCAATCTTCAATTTTCCAAATTTTTAATTTTTGACCCTGAGGACCCTACACCCGCCTAACTCTACCCAAAACCCTCGAAATTACCCAAATCCTCCAAAATTTTCAAATCACCCAAAATTCCCCAAAACCATTCCTAAAGATTTCCTCACCAATCAAATTGATCATCCATAGCCAAAAATACCAAAAATTCCAAAAATACCCCCCAATACCCTCCAAATACCCAAAATGTCCCTCTTAGCCAAAAAATCCAAAAATTCAGAAAATTCCCAGAAAATTCCAAAAAATCCCAAATATTCCTAATTTCATTTTGTCTAACTACACCATAGGCCAATTTTGACAATTTACCCCACTTTTATCAAAATTCCCAATTTGACCCATTTTAACCCAAAATGAACCCAATGTCAAACCAAACCTACCCAATTGACCCAAATTCTGGTCCAATTCAATTCTAAACTTCAATTCAACATCCCCAACACTAATCTAGACCAAATCCAAGCCCAATTTGATTGACATTTGAATCCAATTTCTCTTTTGACTTTAAAAGCCAATTTGAACCCATGACCCAAACTTAGCTCAAACTCACCCAATTGAACTCCAATTAACCCCAAACCTTTTCTAAACCTTCCTTAACATCCCCACAAACAAAACACTAACATAATTTGCCCAAAATTTAGACCCAAACCCCACTCAAATTCAACCCAAAGCTAAAAGACCCAATCTTGACCTAAACCCAAACCTAACCCAAATAAGCCCAAACCCCAAAATCAAAACCCAACCAAAGTCAAAACCTCTTTGAAACACTCCCATAAACATTTCCCAATATTAATTTTACAACAATTTCAACCCTAGCCCAACATTGGCCAAGTTAGCTCAATTTGACCTACATTAACCCCTTTACCAAAGAGGCCCAAATCCAACCCAATTCAAACCCAAATCACTCCAAACTTGTTTCAAATCAATCATGACACATCCTTAGACAAAACTCAACATTTATTTGGCATGGCCCATTGAAAATTTTTCTATTCAAAAGCCCATTATCTAACCTAAAAGCCCACTCCCTTAAACCTTCCTAAAAGCCCACCTTTACCAAATTTTAAAAGCCCAAAGTCCATTTCCAAGCCCACATGAAACATTTTCTTCATCATTCCTTTGATAATACTATTTGACCAAAGTCTTAAACCATCATGAAATCAACCCATTTGTAGCATCATGACAAATCCCATCAATGGAATCCAAAGTTTTCAAAATTCTAAATAACCCTTTTCCATGCAAGTGAGCCAACCTTTTCCCCAAGCCATGAGCAAGCCAAATGAAGTCATGGAGCCATGCATAAGCCATATGAAAGCCATGGGGAGCCCTTTCCACCTCACCATGCCACTTATGGCAAGGAGAGGGGAGCCTTTCTTAAGCCTTCACTAAACCTTTTTTAACCCCATTCATGATACACATTAACCAAAATTGGCCACCTCACCTTGGATGGGGACTTCACCACATATGTGAGGCTGACCCAAATGATCTCACATCAGCCCAAATCAAGCCTTGGTGAGTGAACCAAGCCAAAACCATGAATTGACCCAAATTGGACCAAAAATGCTACTTACACCCATGCCATTTAAATCCTTGACTTCACACATGGCATAACCCAATTGATTGCACCAAGATCAAGCTCAATCATGTGAGTTTTCCTCAGCCAAAAAACCTTGATGAATGAACCAAGCCAACCCTCATGGCCACCCAAGCTCCACCATAACCTTCCTTATTTAAACCCCACCTCCAAGACCAAGTGGAAGGGATGCAAAGATTACCTTGGGTAAACTCGCCAAATTGTTCCCAAAGCTTCTCCAAGCACTCCTAAGCTCAATCCAATCATTTCCAATTGAGGCCTCATCTCTTGGACAAAGGTATCAAATTTTTTCTCCTCCAACCGAGCATGTTTTAATTTTCTGTAATTATTCACATGTTTTAAGTATATCATCATCGTATAGATGTGTGCTACTCGATTAGACGATCATTTAAAAAAAAATTCATTCAATTTCGTTGAGAATCGAGGGAGATATCAAGGTTTGAAGTTGGACGGTTTTGGGTGAATAGAACTAGGGAGAGAAGCAGCAGCCGCCCGATCAGGCGTGTATCCAACGGACGACGCCGATGGAGTCGGACGGTAGCCGCATCCATGAACGAACAGCGCCGCCCAATCGGGGAGCGACACATGGCGATTGAGCGGGAAAATGAAATATTTTATTTATTTTTTACCCTAAACTTAAAAAATGCATAACTTTGTGTAGAAAAATCATAAAAATAAAATAAAAATACTCTCTTGCTCAGTGAACAGAGGAGAATAATGTGGAAAAGAAATCATTTAATTTCATTGAGAATTTGATTTTTAATAATTTATTTACTCTCTGCACATTTTCAATTCTCCATGCATGTATACAATTCACCATGGCATGAGATCATAGGGCTTTTGAAGCCTCTGAATTTGGGAACATTCCCTGAATTTTCTAAAGTCAGAGGCCATCCCTATGAAGAGTTATTGATTTTTCAACTCTAGGTTGCTAGTTTGAGTATTTTAATTCCAATAATTAGCATATTGTGAAATAAATTCTAGCAAAATTTGGTGATGTTTATTATGACCAGAGGACCTTAGGAAAAATAGGTTTTGAGTTAACTCACTTGGAATAACCCTAATTGGCTTAAACACCCAAAATAGAGTTTTAATTAATTAGATCTAATCATACATCAAATTGACTTGAAATCAATCCTCCACTGACCTTTAGGATCAGAGGAACCCACCATAAAAGTTTGAAGTCAATTGGACTTGGTTAGCCCTATCAAATGGGTTGATTAAGCCATTTAGCCTAAAATTAAACTTAAAAAATTCATAACGTTCAAAATGCTTTTCAAAAATTCACCAAATTGGTTTTGGAGCCTCTCTGATATCAGGGGAATTTAAGAAAATTAAAATTGCAATTTTCTAAAAAAGTTGATTTTTTGCATTATTTTAATATTTTTAATAATTAAAAAATAATAAAAATCACAAAAATAATAAAATTCACCAAAATGTCACATTTTGAATTTTAATCACTTATTAACAAACCCCATATTTTTCTTAAGTCTCCATGATGAGATATTAAATTTTAAAGCCCTAGGGTAATTTTAAAATTAAAAAAATGTATTTTCTAGCATTTCTACAAAAATAATTATAATAAATCAAAGAAAAATAAAAAAATTGTATAAATTGGTTCTCTAATTTCCTTGATATCAGAGAGATTTTTGAAAAATATAAAATTTATTTTCAACCTTTATTTTATTTTTAAATTAATTAATACTCCAAAATTCAAAATAATTATTATAAAAAGAATATAATTCAAAAAATCACCAACATTGGTCCAAGTGGTTCTCTGGTCATTAAGAATGTCCCATAATTTTCTTAAGGACAAAAACTTTCCCTTGGTCATGTTATTGAATTTTCCTTGAAAATCCCTATTTTCTACAAAAAAATAATTATATAAATAAATTAAATACAAAAAATCACATTTTTCTCCTCTAATGTCTTTATTGACATATGAGTGAAGTCACATAAAAATTTCAAATTCATTTAAGCTCAATTTAGTGAGTTATGAAATTATTAAGCTTGAAAGGCAAAATGGTAATTAAAATTTTAACCCTTAATTAAAACTTTAGGCTTAATAAAATGAAATAGTAAAATATTTGATCCTAATCTGATTTGGATGATTGAAATTTAAATAATTAAAGGGTAGAAACCTACTAAACAATTTAAAAATAATTAAAATAAACCTTAATCAAATAATTAATTAAATTTGAAAGAATAATAAAATTGGAATTATTAAAATAGGGATATTATTAGGAAGAGATTTGTTCTTTAATTTAAGAATCCCTAAATTATTCATCTCAATAATATTTAATTCCTAATTAAAATGATAATCCAAATTTAAGATTTAAAATGCTAAAAGACTTAATCATTAAATTAAATTAAAGTTAAATTATTTAAATTAAATCCTTTTAAAATTTCAATTAAATTAATACTTTAACAATTAAAATTAAATCATCTTTAAAACATAAAAAATAAAATATTAAATTAAAATTAAAAATAAAATTAAATTAAAATTTAAATTAAATTAAATTAAATTAAATAAAATAAAATTAAATTAAAACATATTAAATTAAATCAAATTAAATTAAATTAAATTAAATTAAATTAAATTAAATTAAATCAAATTAAATCAAATTAAATTAAATTAAATTAAATTAAATCAAATTAAATTAAATTAAATTAAATTAAATTAAATTAAATTAAAATAAAAAATAAAATCAAGTTAAAATTAAAATTAGATTAAATTAAAATTGAAACTAAACCAAATTAAATTAAATTAAAGTTAAATTGAATTGAATTAAAAATAACATCACCTAAGAAATAAAGAATTCAAAAATAAATCTAAAACAACTTGAACACTATTCCAAACTTAAATCCATTAACCGAAATTAAATTAAATCATAAATCACTCGAACATCAATTTGCCTCGAAAGCTTTTGTTGTCACAACTCCTAAATGGAGTATTAAGTGAAGTGTTACTTCACTTATAGGATATTCAAATTCCTAGTTCACTGAGTAAGATAACAAAACTTGAACTCCTGGACGATTAATTCATTTGTATAATTAAATTCTCTTGGACTTAAAATAATCCTAGAAATATTGAAAAGATGTTTAAGATTCGTCTTAAGCACTTCCTCGATATGATAAGATGTTTATAAGAACAATTGAACTTAATTGTTCTTTGATGAAGGAAATCGTCCTCAAACCAAAATACCGACACCTAGACGTCATAGGAGATGACTTGCCATAGGAGTAGGACCTCGGTAGAAAACCATAACCCTTCCCTTAGCTTTACCTAGGAACTTGCTTTAAATGCTTAAATATTCTAATTGTGTTTTAAGTGCAGCTTGGGATGACGGAAGACCCTCCGAGTACGCTTTTATTTTATTGCAATTTACCTTATTGCAATTTATTTAATCGCATCACACTTACTTTTCTTGCATGATAAACAATTGTTGCATGAAAACCCACACCTTTAGGATAGTCCCTAAAACTGAAACCAAAACTAAATTAAAAGTCATTACAAGATAAAATTCACCTCCACAACATTTCAAAATATAAAACAACTCAAAATTTAATCACAAACAGAACAACAAAACTACAACTACAACTAAATTAAAATGTCTTGTTGGATGATCGGGAATACCTCGGATGATGTAACCTACGTCTTGCTAACGAGATTTCCCACGGTCTAAATGAAAGTGTGGAACTCATTCGACTGAGTTTAGCAAATTCATTTGGACTAAGTGAATCCGATAAAAATAACGATGCCGGAAGGATGGAACCGTGGGATCTTAACCGGTGTTGTTATAATCAACTTTAAGATTTGTTTAATTAAAATATTAAAAAACCCCTGGATTTTAAGATTTTCTCTAAACCAGAACACTTCTCTCATCTCCTGATTTATGACTTCTAAAACTAAACCTCTGCAACAAGGAGCTCGGAGCATTGTGGGCAGCCGGCCATCGTCATCAGCAAAACCTGAGTCTACTTCAGCAAAACTTTCTTAGAATTAAATAACCAAGCCATAGGACTTCGAGGAAGTTTTCCTAGTGCAACATAAATCCTCAACTCTTCGTTAGGCATTTGCATGATCATATCATGTAAATTAAGCCCTAACCGGTCTTAGGACTCCGAGGTAGTCGTCCAATACGACATAAACCCTCACATCTTCGAGGCTATTTGTATGATTTTATCATACGAATATAAGTCCTAACTAATTAAAATTGGCAAGATCAAAATACTAAATAAACATTAGGGCTTTCCTAAATCCAAGCCAAACAATAGGATAGTCGGGAAATTACCGGAGTTCGCTTCGAATCTGTGATTTCTCCTACCTTTCTTCCTTTGGATTCCCAAAATAAAATGTTCCAAATTTGATCCATTCCCTATTGAAATTCCAAAATTCAATCCTTTGAAAACTTAAACTTTGAAATTCTTGAGAGCGAGAACTACTGATTATTATCGAGAGTTTTCTTAGGTGATTCCCGTCACTTAAGATGTAATTAACTATAGGGGCTTGCCCTTATAGGGAATTTTAAGAACCCAGGTAATATAAACCCTACTTAATTCATTTATATTAAGCAGGGGAACTTGTCGGCTTATAAAATTAGTTCGCAGACCAAACGGATGTCACAAACCTTTCTAGTTTATTTAATCGAGCCCCATTATCAAGCAGTGTGTCTATTCTTCGGGATAGATACACGGTTTGTGGTGCGGTGCTCATTTATGTAAACTATTCGGGATGTGAGATCGGCTTGATTTCATATCTTAAAATCTTCAAATTTAAAAATTATTTTCAAAATAAAATACTACTTTTCAAATTATTTATTTAAATTAAATTAAGAATTCGCCGACAATTTCTGTAGGCGACCTCTTTTCAAAAAAAAACACATAACCTAAAAATATGCTGACAATTTCGGCGACTCACTGGGGATAATTCCTCTCTCCATTTTTAATCGGATAGTTCCGCTTTCAAAAATCAGTAGTGTATCCATGTCCCTAGTGGATCAAACTACCCTTCTTTCCATTGGAATACTATGTTCATTTCTACCTTGAATGAGTATAGCCAACATTCTCTCGGATTTAGGAGCCACTGTTTAGACACCTCTAAACAGAGAGGTTCCGAGATCCTTTTGCCTCTTTTCTGAGGTAGGGTGAACCCCTAATAGGTGTTAGTTTAGTAGCTGTCCTTCGAGTCAAGAAGTCTTGCATAAGACTTTCTTTTCCCTTCCAATTCTGAATCAGATTCTTTACCTTCTCTACACCTTTGAACATTCCGTTCCTAATAAACAAACCCTCTAATGAATGACTCTTTTAACAAATAACTCTTTCTTATAAATACATGAACAAGAATGTGTTCGGACTCTTTTCGATTCCTTTCTTTTCGTCCTGATGAGAAGAAGCATAACTCGGGACTCGACAATCGAATCTACCTTGCGAAATGGAAGCCCCAAAACCGATTTTCTCCTTCACCAATGGACTGGACTTCGCTGTTTACAAGGATGAGCTGCCCGACAATGGGATCATCCGGTTTGGACAAGGATTCGAGAACACAAATGTCAAGATCACTCACGTCACCCTTTTCGCACTGACAGACAAAGTATTTGAAACTGAAAGACCTTTGATCGAGTTCAACCTTAAGTCAACTCGAGAGTTTCCTCCCCTGCAAAGGGTTCCAATCGAGAGGAATACTACTGTCCATAGGAGGACTGTTATCTCTACCCCCACTGGTCTAGTCGTCTCTGCACCTACCCCGGCTTCCGCCAAACTGAAGGGGAAGGAAGTTTAAATTTGTAACGAGCATGTTACCGTGGAGGGTACAGATTTCCGTGCAAGACCTTCGTCTTTTGAAATTGGGCCCGACTCAAGGGTTCCACCCCTAACACGGACTCGCAGAAGAAACAGAGGTAGGAAGATCGCCGAAAGGCCGTAGCCGCCGAAGTCGCTTTCTTAGAAGAAATCCCCGAGTACACACCACTACCCGAGTACATACCATTGCTCGAGTATACACCGCTTTGGAAGGAGTAGATTCCATCCCCTTTCCGTCGCAGTACTCGACGAGGAAAATGTCCGCAAGATTGCTTCTACATTCCCTCGACCCGCATACTATAGCGACAAGAGAAAGAAAAGGGCTAGGATTACACCATTTGCCCGACTACAGATCGTGATGAGAAGTTAGCAAAGAAAGAGAAATGCCCCGTATCGGAGATTTTAAGAAGGATAGGACGAGTGCCGGCCAAATCCCGTCTCGGGCCACGAGTAAAAACCCGCTATCGCCGCAGAAAAGCCGAATAAGAAGATGAAGGCTACTCCACCCGTTGTTGTTTCAGGTTTACGTATCGGGAGGATACCACCTTCCGACATTCGGCCGACGGACCATCCGGTCCTAGGCCTTCTGTCGCTAGAAGGATGGTATGGCGTCCCACTACCGCCAATTAAGACCGAAACAACGACCCGAGAAGGAAAGTCTCGTCGAGAGACTCGAGTCCGAAGAAAGCGCCACCGCAATGAAGGGGACTCCCAAAAGGAAACCCTACGACCATCGCATGATAACCGCGAAACCGCACGAAAAAGACCATTGGAAGACGCTATGGAAAAGCTAAGAACTGATATTCAGCGATTAGCAAGAGAAAGAGAAGAAAAAATCGGAGATGAAGTCGACTCGTCATAATTCATGGATGATGAATATGCAGAAATTAACATGGTTGAAACACGAGCATCGTCAGCTTCGCAAGGTGCTCCGGCAGCTGTGGAAAGAGATGAACCGGAAGCATTAAGAGCACAAATTCGAGAAAAAGACGATACAATCTCTCAATTGGCGAAAAGAATGGAAGAGATGGCTGCATCCCTAGCCACTCTTCAGAGTCAAGCTCAACCCCCAAGAGAAACGCCTCCGTAAGTTATTCATATTACGGACGGAGGAAAAGAGATTACATCCGTTAACGGAGACGATCGACCAAAGAAAGATTCTACCTGAACATGATTCCGAAAAGGATATCAAGAGCATGGTGGAACAAGCAGAGTGCGAGAAGCCTTGGCACAATCAAAGAGCGGGACATCCATTCGGACGGGTAGACCTTACCCCGAAGAATTTGACGTTGTCCAATATCCGAAAGGCTTCGTACCACCTCTGTTCAAGACCTTTGATGGAACCGGAAACCCTCGGCAGCATGTTGCACATTTTCGGGCCAGTTGTTGCAATGCCGGCGGAAGTGATGCCTTACTCTTCAGACAATTTGTCAGCAGCCTGTCAGGGATCGCCTTTGATTGGTATGCAGAATTACCGAACGGTTCGGTGAAGACATTTTCAGAACTAGAGAACCTCTTCATCAAGCGATTTGCCGGAGCTCAGCACCACATCACTATAGGTGATTTAGTGGTAGAGAAGCGTGATCGAACAAAACTTTGGTGGATTACATACTTCGATGGAGGAACCTGAAGTATGAAGTGTGAGCCACAACTACAAGAACAGCACGCAGTCGGCATTTTACTTAAGAGCATTCATGACCCGATAGCACTTCTCCTCAAGGGATTTACTATTAAGACTTTCGAGAAGTTGTTAAGCAAGGCCGGAAGCTTGCAAGAGGAGGCGAAGCAATTAAGTTTCATCGACAAAACAGACAAACAGAAGCCCGTGAAAACTTTTGAAAAGAAGTCCGGGATCGTCGCAGCAGTCGATAAAGGCAAGCAGCCGATACAAATACCGTCAGAACGGCCGCAGCAACCTCAACAGAATTACCAGCAACCTCGACCCAGCTATCAGTCATCTCAACAGTATGAACAACCGCCTCGTCCACAACGTACGTTAAGGGAGCTTCTAACGAGGAGTATCCGTTCAAGAATGAGGCAGAGGTCGAAAATGTTCCACGACTCGATGAAGACTCCGCATTTCCAATCGCCAGAGCTTAAGAGACCAGAAGAAGCCGACAAGAAATGTGATCCCAACTTTTGCCCTTACCACCGGATGCTTGGACACAAGATAGAAGATTGTATTACCTTCAAAAGTTGGCTCAACCACAATCTTCGAAAAGGGAATATAACAATCCCGAAGGAATACATGAAGGAACCCCAGAAAGGAGGTTCCATCAATGTTATCTCAACGGATTTCATTGTTCCAATAGATCCCTATGCGACTGATGATGGATGGACTACCGCTTGGACAAAGTCTTCGAAGAAGATTTTAGATCGCATCCAAACCACTTCGGTGCGAGCCTCAATTCAGAGTTCGAAACCTGTAAAGTCGGCACTATCACTTGCAATAGAAAAACCACCTCAACAAGAGACGACTGAACAAAAGAAGAAAATTGACGAAGAAGAGAAGACCGAGGCTCCTAAGGCTAGACTAGGGGCTGCTTATCCTAGGATAGTTGTTTCCACTCGGGGAGAAATCCCTCGAACCTCCGACTCGTATGATTATCCGCTCACTCCGGTGGGATCTTATAATGATGAGGGTTATGGCGTTGGCTACGTTTGATCGTTTCTAACGATTACTTAACTAGCGACAATCAACCTAATCCGGACGTCGATTCCGATACAAATGACAATTCTCAAATCATACACAATCTCGACGATCACAATGACAAAGAAGACATCCACCAAGGAGGCTACGAGAGTTCAACAAGCAACGAATCTATTTGCGAGTTTCGAGGAGCTCCAGTCACAATAGAGTTAGAGCCTTCAGACTCCGAAGCTAATCCAGAAGAACCTGTCATTCCGATTCAGAAGGAGACATCAGCAAAATCAATACTAGATTCAGAAGAAATCACAGAAGTCAACTTAAGAAGTGGAAGAGTTCTACCTCCGAGAATGGGTCCAAAGGACAAAGGAAAGTAGGTGGTTGTTCAGGAAGAATCAACCCCGGCAGAAGAAATACCCATTCGGGAAGAAGCCGAGACACATGAAAACAAAGTGGACTACAATGTGCTAGCCCATCTTAGGAAACTACCGACCAAACTGAGCATCTACGACGCTCTCATCTTATCAAAGGAGATGAGAGAAGCTCTGATCAAGGCCTTACTTGATCCAAAAATTTGCTTAGCTCAAATGACCGGAGATTCCTTAGATAAGGTTTGCTCGTTAAAGGAACAGCGAGGTGTTACCTTCACGGACAATGACCTACTACTTGGGATGACGAGACCACAACCGACCGTTGTACATTTCAGCTTACAATTGCGAAGTTTACACTCTCCGCAGTATTGGTGGATCCAGGAGCATCAATCAATATAATGAATCTTCGAACGCTAGCATACTTGGAAATTGATGCTCGCGAGCTCGAAGCGGACAAAATGTTATTAAGAGGATTCAACCAGAAAGGAGAAAGAGCCCTCGGCTCAATAACACTGCTAATGAAGACCGGTGACTTAGCAAAGACAACCGCGAAATTTCACATAATCGATTCGAAACGTCATTCAACGCTCTATCGGGCCGACCATGGATACACGAAAACCGGATGGTACCATCATCTCTACATCGGTGCATCAAATACTACGATGGAGGGGAACAAGTGCATCAAAGGTGACTTACAACCATTCTCCGTACATGAAATTGGAATCCATGAAGATGCAGCTTATTATGCACCTCCGAAGAAAACAATCTTCTCCAGGAGATACCATAACGAATGAAGCAAAGGAAGTTCGGGACGACGAAGAGCTCGAAGTTCTAGTCCAACGATCACTCACCACTCCCTTACGGCGAGATGGTGAAGGTTTCTCCACAACTCGCATCCGAGGTCGAGGCCGGGGACGAGGTCGTGGCAGAGACGTTAGGACAGTTGGACAGAGGAAACAAGCCATCAATGTTGATTGGGAAGATAGTTCTGAAGAAGAAAAAGAAATCAAGCAAGAAGCGACGACAATAAGTCGGAGGAAGCCGCAATTCAGGATCTCTCTCGAAGATGAAAAGAACGAAGAATATAAATCGATGTACGAGAAGATTAACCACTATGTACATACTATGACCCTGACCCCGATCCATTCTAATAAGATCGAGGGTATGGTGGTCAAAGAGGTATGTAGCGGCGGTGCAAAGCCAATCAAATTCTACCGTGGTGCTCCTTCCTCCAAAATTGAAAATAATGTGCAATTTGAAGATGCTACTTCATCAGAATTAATGGAATTACCTTTTGAGTGGTACTCTCCCTGTGTTCAAAATTTAATTCAGCGTGGTTTCTTACCTCGACAATGGACAAAAGGTCAATCACAACATTTTGAAAAATTATGGAATAACTCCGGTCGTCCACCTAATTCAAAGCATGGTCTCGGATTCGGCACAGTAGGATCAGTTGACGATACCGAATTTTGCATGGTTGTCACTTGCAAGTCTAATGAAGACTGCATGGAAGCTACAGAAGAACTTGAAGATTTACAAATTGGAAACGCTCCACCAGAGTTCGAAGAAGAGATCAAATCTACGATAGATGAGTTAACGGAAGTTAACTTAGGTACTAGCGAAGAGCCTAGACCTACCTTTGTTAGCTCCTTACTCAATAAAGAAGACTCCGAAGAAATAATCAAGTTATTAATGGAATTTAAAGACTGTTTTACTTGGAGCTACGATGAGATGCCAGGATTAGCTCCAGAGGTCGCAGTCCATAAGCTAGGAGTGGATCCTACTTCTGTTCCAGTCAGACAAGGTTCCAGAAGAATGCGTCTAGAAATCGAACAGCAAGTTATAGCTGATGTTAAAAAGCTCATAGACGCTAAATTTGTCCGTGAAGAACAATACCCGACTTGGCTAGCCAATGTGGTACCGGTCACGTAGAAGAATGGTCAGATCAGAATTTGCGTGGATTTCAGAGATTTAAACAAGGCATGTCCAAAAGATGAATTTCCTCTACCGATCCCAGAATTAATGATCGACATCGCTTCAACACATGAAATATTCTCATTCATGGATAGATCTTCAAGATACAACCAGATAAAAATGGCTCCAGAAGATGAAAAACTTACGAGCATTCGAACGCCGATCGGAGTATATTGCTTACACGGTGATGCCATTCGGATCGAAGAACGCGGGAGCAACCTACCAGAGAGCAATGACAAGAATTTTTGATGATCTCATCCACAATCAAGTCGAATGCTACGTGGATGATGTGGTCATCAAAAGCAAAGTAAAGGAAAACCACCTGTATGATTTGAGAATTGTTTTCGAACGATTAAGACAATTTAACCTTAAGATGAATCCCTTAAAATGCGCCTTCGGCGTCACGTCCGGGAGTTCTTAGGATTCGTTGTCCGACATCGTGGAATTGAAATCGACCCGGAAAAGATTAAAGCTATCTTAGAAATGCCACCTCCCGTAACCTTAAAACAACTACGATCTTTTCAAGGAAGTTGACATATCTTCGACGCTTTATCTCGAACTTGTCAGGTAGGTGTCAGCTTTTCTCGGCATTAGTTAAAAAGGACGCCAAATTTATTTGGGAAGAGAAATGCCAGAGGGCCTTTGAGGACATTAAACAATATTTAATGACACCTCCTGTCTTAGCAGCCCCAGTCTCAGGTAGACCGTTGATACTTTATACCGCGGCCTTAGACGACTCTCTCGGAGCCCTGTTAGCCCAGGTCAATGATGAGGGTAAAGAAAATGCTCTTTACTACCTAAGCCGTCGTTTACTTCCAACGGAAATAAAGTATCCCACAATTGAAAAGCATTGTTTGGCCTTGATCTTTGCCGCTCAAAAGCTCAGGCACTACATGCTTTCTCATAAGGTCAACCTGATCTCGAAATTTAATCCATTGCAATACTTGATGACCCGTCCGACGCTTTCGCGGACTTTCCGGGTGGTCAATGATATTATTGCAATTCGATATAACTTTCGTGCCTCTTCGTGCCGTAAAGGGACAAGTCCTAGCTGTACTTCCTCGCAACGACACCCTTTGCTCGGCGAATCTCCTCTCAATGACGACTTGTCGGATGAGCAAATAATGAGCTTAGAAGACCCCGATGATCGACGTTGGGAATTATATTTCGACGGAGCATCTTCGAGCACACAAAGATGAAGAATCGCAAGTGATAGTGCTCGGTAAGGCGAGAATCGACTAATCTTTATAACACCGGAGCGGGGGATGTTAAGATACTCCTACCACTTAACGAGCCGTGTACGAACAACGAGCGAGAATACGAAGCTCTCGTAATAGGATTGGAATTAACTATTCAAATGGGGATAACAAACATCAACATCTACGGTGATTCATAGTTAATCATTCAACAGATCGCCGGACAGTACAGAATTTTAAAGCCAAGACTCGAGCAATACTTCCAGTATGCCATGAAACTGTTGGAACAGCATCCGAATGTGACGATCTACAAAATTCCGAGAAAAGAAAACGCTTTAGCAGATGCGTTAGCCTGCCTCACAAAAGAATTTGCCTGCTTGCAAAATGAATCAGTGGAAGTGTCAATTCAAGGACGTCAGGTCCTATCACAGCTCGATATAGACACAATACACAAATCAGAAAAAGAAGAAGAATCAGTTGCAACAGTGACATAAAACACGGAAGATTGGCGACGACCATTAATAGACTACCTGCAAACAGGAAAACTACCAGACGATAGGTCATTAGCCCATTAGATCAAGAAAAGAACTCTGTCCTACGCATTAATAAACAATACATTATACAGAAGGTCTTTCGATCAAATGTGGCTAAGATGCCTAAGCGGGTCCGAGGCCTGTGAAATTATTAAAGAGGTGCATTCAGGACTCCGTGGCGCTCACCGATCGGGTCCGAAGATGAAAATGAAAATTAAAAGACTAGGATATTATCGGCCCTCGATGATGATCGACCGCATGAAAATCGCCAAGAGCTGTCACCAATGCCAAGTGCACGGAGTGGTTCTACACCAACCTCCAAATGTGCTACATCCGACAATTGCGTCGTGGCCATTTGAATTTTGGGGCACAGATATAGTATGTCCAATAGAACCACCATCTTCAAAAGGACATCGCTTCATTCTTGCGGCTACAGATTACTTTTCCAAGTGGGCAGAGGCAGTTCCACTCAGAGAAGTGAAAGCACACCACGTGCTACGGCTTTTCAAGAACCAAGTTGTCTCACCATTTCGGAGTGCCGCGCGAGATCATCTCGGATAATGGGTCGGCATTCGAAGCACACAAATCAACAATTTTGTCGGGAGACACGGAATTGATCGGCGGTATTTAACAATTTACTACCCAAGAGCAAACGACTCGGTTGAGGCTTTTAATAAAACTCTCGTTCAAAGAAAACCTTGGACGATAATAAGAGAAATTGGCACGAGAAGTTATTAGAAGCCTTATGGGCCTACCGGACAACCTTCGAACTCCTACTCAAGCTACACCTTACGCTCCGGTGTATGGGTCCGAGGCGATGTTACCTTTAGAGGTCCAGACTTCCTTCACTCGAATTTCAATTGCAAACAAAATCACGACAGAAGAGAATGCCAAATTACGACTAGAAGAATTGGAAAGCCTGGAAGGGAAAAGACTTGCAGCGCAGCAGAATTTAGAACTATACCAAGCTAAGATGGTTCATGCCCATGACAGACTGGTCCGCCCAAGAACCTTCAAAGTTGGTGACTTAGTTCTCGTTCTCAAAAGACCTAGTGTGGACGGTCACGAGTGCACACCAGTCGTAGACGATGACCAGGAGCCGTTGGATCGCACGTGTATCGGATGGACGGCTCGGATCGCGTCGGACAGAATGATGTTACGTGAAAGGCGGGCCCCGAGACGGCTGACTCAGATGGCGGCGCCCAATCACAGCGCGACACGCACCCCTTCGGAGCCGCCGAGGTTGACGCGGCGCCGCGTGGATAAGTAGAAAAATAGGGTTATTTTCCTATTTATTAAATACCCGTAACTTCAAAAATGCATAACTTTGTGTAAAAAAATCCTAAAAATAAAATAAAAATACCCTCTTGCTCAGTGAACAGAGGAAAATAATGTGGAAAAGAAATCAAGTCATTTCATCAAGTATTTTATTTTTAATGATTTATCTACTCTCTGTGGTATTTTAATTCTCCATTTGCATAGACAATTCACCATGGCATGAGACCATAGGGCTTTTGAAGCCTTTGATCTAGGGAACATTCCTTAAATTTTCCAAGTTCACAAGCCATCCCTATGAGAAGTTATTGATTTTTCAATTTCATGTTACTGTTTTGAGTATTTTAATTCTAATAATTAGCATGTTGAGAAATAAATTCTAGGAAAATTTGGTGATGTTTCTTAAGACCAGAGGAACCTAAGAAAAATAGGTTTTGAGTTAATTCACTTGGAACAACCCTAATTGGTCTAAATACCCAAAATTGAACTTTAATTAATTAAGGTTAACCACACATAAAATTAACTTGAAAACAATTCTCCACTAATCTTTAGGATTAGAGGAACATCACATAAAAATATGAAGTCAATTGGACTTGATTAACCCCACTAAATGGGTTGATTAAGCCTCTTAAGCAAAATGGATAAAGTTAAACTTTGAAAATTCATAACTCACAAAATACTTTTCAAAAATTCACAAAAATAGTTTTGGAGCTTCTCTGATATCACAGGAACTTAGAAAAAATTAAAATTGTAATTTTCTAAAAAAGTTGATTTTTATCATTATTCTAATATTTTTAATAATTAAAAAATAATAAAAATCACAAAAATATTAAAAATCACCAAAATGTCACATTTTGAATTATAATCACTTAGGAACAAACCAAATATTTTTTTTAAGTCCCTAGGATAAGATATTGAATTTTAAATGTTAATGTAATTTTTAATATTAAAAAAATGTATTTCCAACCTTTTCACTAAAATAATTCTAATAAATCAAAGAAAAATCAGAAAAATATAAAATTTGTTTCTTTGGACTCCTTGAAGTGAGAGAGATTTAAGAAAAATATAAAATTTATTTTTCAACTTTAATTTTATTTTAAAATTTATTAATACTTCAAAAATCAAAATAATTCTAATAAATAAAATATAGTTCAAAAAATCACCAAAATTGGTCCAAATGGTCCTCTGGTCATTAGGAACATCCTATAATTTTCTTAAGGACAGAAACATTTCCTTGGTCATGTTATTGAATTTTCCTTGAAAACCCCTATTCTCCATTAAAAAATAATTACATAAATAAATTAAATACAGAAAAATCACATTTTCTCCTCTAATGTCTTAATTGATATGTGAGTGAGGTTACATAAAAATTTTAAGTTCATTTAAGCTTAGTTTAGTGAGTTATAGAATTATTAAGCTTGAAGGGCAAAAGGGTAATTAAAAATTTCAACCCTTAATTAAAATTTTAGGATTAATCAAAAAGGGGAGGGTAAAATATTGGATTTTAAACTGATTTTGGATGATTGAAACTTAAGTGATTGAGGGTAGAAACCTACTAACCATTTCAAATATAATTAAAATAAAACTTTAATTAATTAATTAATTGAAGTTTTGGAAGAATAATATAAATTGGAATTATTAAAATAGGGATATTATTAAGAGGATATTTATTATTTAATTTAAAAATCCCTAAATAAATCACTTCAATAATACTTAATTCTTAATTACAAAATTAAAATAATAATCCAAATTAAAATTAAATTAAATTAAATTAAAATTAAATTAAATTAAATTAAATTAAATTAAAATTAAATTAAATCAAAATTAAATTAAAATTAAATTAAACTAAATTAAATTAAATTAAATTAAATTAAATTAAATTAAATTAAATTAAAATCAAATCAAATTAAATTAAAATTAAATCAAATTGAATTAAAATTAAATTGAATTAAATTAAATTAAAATCATTTAACAACAAACCTAAATGAAATCATTAAGAATTAAATCTAAAATAACTTGAACACTATTCCAAACTTAAACTATTTTTTTATAATTAAGTCAAAATTAAAATTAAATCATTAAGTTTAAATCATTAAAATACTTAATAAGTTTATTTGCTTCTTTAAAGCTCTTATTATTATAACTCTTAAATGAGGTATCGAGTGAAGTGTTACTTCACTTATAGGATATTCAAATGTCCGGTTACTACTAAGCAAGAGAACAAAACTTGAACTCCTGGATGATTAATTCACTTGTATAATTAAATTCTCTTGGACTTAAAACAATCCTAGAGGTATTGAAAAGATGTTTAAGACTCGTCTTAAGCACTTCCTCAATATGATGGGATGTTTATAAGAACAATTGAACTTAGTTGTTCTTTGGTGAAGAAAATCATCCTTAAACCAAAACACAAGAACCTAGACGTCATAGGAGATGACTAGCTATAGGATTAGGACTTTGGTAGACAACCAAAACCTTTCCCTTAGCTTTACCTAGGTAATTGTTGAAACATTTAAATGTCTTAACATGTGTTTTAAGTGCAGCATGGGATGACGGGAAGACCCTCCAGGTACGCTTTTATTTTATTGCAATTTACTTTATTGCAATTTACTTACATGCACTGTACTTTACTTTTCTTGTATGATAAACAACTGTTGCATGAAAACCAAAACCTTTAGGATAGTCCCTGAACTGAAACCAAAACTAAATTAAAATTCATTACAAGATAAAAAAAATCACCGCCACAACATTTCAAAATATAAAACAACTCGAAATTTAATCACAAACAGAACAACAAAACTACAATTACAACTAAATTAAAACGTCTCGTTGAATGATCGGGAATTTCTCGGATGATGTAACCCACGTGTTGCTAACGGGATTTCCCACGGTCTAAATGAAAGTGTGGAACTCATTCAATTGAGTTTAGCAAATTCATCTGGACTAAGTGAATTCAATGAAAATAACGGTGCTGGGATGACGGAACCGTGGGATCTTAATTGGTTCTGTTTAAACAACTTTAAGATTTGTTTTAATTAAAATATTGAAAACACTTGGATTTTAAGATTTTCTCTAAACCAAAACACTTCTCTCATCTCTTAATTTATGACTTCTAAAACTAAACCTCTGCAACAACAAGGAGCTTGGAGCATAGTGGGCAGCACGGCCATCGTCATCAGCAAAACCCGGATCTATTTCAGCAAAACTTTCTTAGAATTAAATAACCAAGCCATAGGACTTCGAGGTAGTTTGCCTAGTGCAACATAAATCCTCAACTTTTCGTTAGGCATTTGCATAATCATGTTATGCAAATTAAGCCCTAACCGGCCTTAGGACTCCGAGGTAGTCGTTCGGTACGACATAAACCCTCACATCTTCGAGGCTATTTGTATGATCATGTCATAAAAACATAAGTCCTAATTAATTAAAATGGGCAGGATTGAAACATTAAATGATATTCTCAAATTCAAACCAAACAATAGGATAGTTTGGGAAGTTACCAAGATTCTTCTAGGATCCTCAGCTTCTCCTACTTCTCTTCCCTTGGATTATTGAAATTAACTGTTCCAAACTTGATCCATTCCCTATTGAAATCCCAAAATTCAATCCTTTGAAACCTTAAACTTTGAAATTCTTGAGAGAAAAATTACTGATCATTATCGAGATTTTTCTTAAATGATTCCCGTCATTTAAGATGTAATTAACTATAGGGGCTTGCCCTTATAGGGAACTTTAAGAACCCAGGTAATATAAACCCTGTTTAATTTCTTTATATTAAACAGGGGAACTTGTCGACTTATAAAATTGGTTCGCAGACCAAACGGATGTCACAAATCTTCTAGTTTATTTAATCGAGCCCCATCATCAAGCAGTGTGTCTATTCCTCAGGATAAATACATGGTTTGTGGTGCGGTGCTCGTTTATATAAACTATTTGGGACGTGAGATCTGTTTGATATTTCATATCTTAAAATTTTCAAACTCAAAATCATTTTCAAAATCAAATACTACTTTCTAAATTATATATATATTTAAATTAAATTTAAAATCTAAAAAATTTGCTGACAACTTCTAGAGGCGACCCCTTTGCAAAACACACAACCTCAAAATAAGCCGTACAAATTCTGGCGACTCCGCTGGGGAATGGTTCCTCTCTCCATTTTGATCAGATGGTTTTGCTTTCATAAATCGGTAGTGAATCCATGCCCCTTGTGGACCAAACTATCATTCTTCCGTTGGAATACCCCGTTCATTTCTGTCTTGAACGAGTATAGCCAACATTTCTCTGATTTAGGAGCCACTGTTTAGACACCCCTAAACAGAGAGGTTCCGAGATCCTTTTACCTCTTTTTTGAGGTGGGGTGGACCCCCAATAGGTGTTAGTTTAGGAGCGATCCTTCGAGTCGAGAAGTCTTGCATGAGACTTTCTCTTCCTTTCCAATTCTAAATCGCGTCCTTTACTTTTTTTTTCTATAACCTTTTTCCTTTAATCGTTTTGTTTCTAACAAACAAACCTTCTAACAAACAACCTCTTTTATAAATCACAAATACACTAAGATAAACGAAAATGTGTTCGGACTCCTTCTTTTTTGTCCTAAACTTTACGATGAAAAGGAAGTATAATTTGGGATTGACATTCGGAATCTGCCCTGCAGAAAATGACTGCCCCGAAGTTAATCTTTTCCTTCACCAACGGAATGGACTTCGCCGTTTACAAGGATGAGCTGCCCGACAATGGAGTCATCCGTTTCGGACAAGGATTCGGTAACACAGATATCAAATTTGCGGATGTCACTCTCTTCACACTAATGGACAAAGTGTCAGAAACTGAAGAGCCCGTAATTGAGTTCAACCTGAAATCGACTCAAGAATTCCCTCCCCTGCAAAGGGTTCCAGCTGAAAGGAGTACCACTGTTCGTAGAAGGACTGTTGTCTCTACCCCCACCGGTCTAGTCATCTCAGCACCTACCCCGACTTCTGCCAGACTGAAGGGGAAGGAGATCCAAGTCTGTGATGAGCCTGCCACCATGGAGGGTGCAGACTTTGCTACAATACCATCTATTTTTGAGATTGGGTCCAGTTCAAGAGGTGCACCCTTAACTCGGACTCAAAGGAGAAATAAAAGCAGAAAGATCGCCAAGAAAGCTAGAGCTGCTGAAGTTGCTTTTCTAAAAGAAATTCCTGAAGAAAGAGAAGAATTGCCTGAGTATATACCTCTGTTGGAAGGGAGCAGGTTTCACCCCTCTCGCCGCATCGGATGAAGAGGATGTTCGTAAGATCGCCATCGTATTACCCCGACCCGCATACTACAACAATTACAAGAGGAAAAGGGATAAGACTACGCCATTGGCTCGGCTGCAAGCTGTTATAGAAAGATTGGCAAAGAAAGAAAGATGCCCTGTATCCGAAATCTTAAGAAGGATAAGACGAGTGCCAGCCAAATCCCGCCTTGGACCGCGAATAGAGCCTGTTGCTACCACAGAGAAACCAAAGAAGAAGATAAAAGCCAGTCCACCAGTTGTTGTATCGGGTCTACAAATTAGGGAGGATACCACCTTCCAGCATATAGCCAACAGACCATCCGGTCCTAAGCTCCCGGCTGCAAGAAGGATGGTGTGGCGACCTACTACCGGTCAGCTAAGACCAAAATAATGTCCTGAGAAGAAAAGTCTCGCCAGGAAACTTGAATCAGAAGAAAGTGCTACTGCAATAAAGGGGACTCCCGGGAAGGAAGTTCAACAACCGTCACGACACAACTGCGACCGTGCGGAAAGGGCCACTAGAGGATGCCATGGACAAGTTAAGGACCGACATCCGACGGTTAGCAAAGGAAAGAGAAGAAGAATTAGGAGATGAAATTGACTCATCAGAGTTCATGGATGAGGAGTATGTCGAGATCAACATGATTGAGACACGAGCATCATCAGCTTCACAAGGTGCTCCAGCAACCGCAGAAAGAGATGAACCAGAAGTGTTGAGAGCACAACTTTGGGAAAGAGATGATACAATTTCCCAGATGGCAAAGAGGATGGAAGAGATGGCTGCTGCCTTAGCCACTCTCCGCAGTCGAGCCCAGCCTCGTAAAGAGACACCCCCGGAGATTATACATATTGCAGATGGAGGAAAGGAGATCACATCCGTTAACGGAGATGAACTACCGAAGAAGGATTCTACATAAAGCATGATTCCATAAAAGGATATTAAAAATATGGTAGAACAGCAGGTGCGAAAGGCCCTAGCACAATCCAAGAATGGAGCATCTATTCAGACGGGTAGACCTTACCCCGAGGAGTTCGATGCAGTCCAATACCCGAAAGGCTTCGTACCACCTCTGTTTAAGACTTTTGATGGAACAGGAAACCCTCGGCAGCATGTCGCACATTTTCATGCCAGTTGCTGCAATGCCGGTGGGAGCGACGCTTTACTCTTCCGCCAGTTCGTCAGTAGTTTGTCAGGGATTACCTTCGACTGGTACGCAGAATTGCCGAACGGTTCAGTAAAGACCTTTTCCAAACTAGAAAATCTCTTCGTGAAAAGATTTGTCGGGGCTCAGCACCACATCACTATCGGTGATCTAGTGATGGAGCAGCAAAAGCCGAACGAGACTTTAGTGGATTACATACTTCGATGGAGAAACTTAAGCATGAAGTGTGAACCACATATTCAAGAACAACATGCAGTCGGTATCCTGCTTAAAAGTATCCATGGCCCGATAGCACTCCTCCTTAAAGGATTTACAATCAAGACTTTCGAGAAGTTGCTTAGCAAGGCCGGGAGCTTACAAGAAGAGGCAAAACAGTTAAGTTTCACGGACAAAAATGATAAGCAGAAGCCCGTGAAAACATTTGAAAAGAAATATGGAATCGTCGCGGCAGTAGATAAGGGCAAGCAGCCGGTTCAGATACAGTCAGAGCGGCCACAGCCTAGTTATCAACCACCACAACGGACTTATCAGCAACCTCAGCAGGATTATCAGCAACCTCGTCCAAGCTATCAGTCGCATCAGCATTATTAACAACCACCTCGTTCATCACGTACTTTAAGAGAACTTCTAAACAAAGAATACCCATTCAAAACTGAAGCAGTAGTGAAGATGTTCCGCAGCTTAATGAAGACACCAGATTTTCAGCTGTTAGAGCCCAAGAAGCCGGAGGAAGTCAATAAGGAAGATCATCCGAACTATTGCCCTTACCACCAGATGCTTGGACACAAGATAGAGGATTGCATCACTTTCAAGAATTGGCTTGATGACAATCTCTTAAAAGGGAACATAACGATCCCAACGGAATACGTGAAGGAACCCCAGAAAGGAGGTTCCGTCAATGTTATTTCAACGGATCCCATTGTTCCGATAGACCCTTACACGACTGATGATGGATGGAGTACTGTCTGGACAAATTCATCGAAGAAAATTTTGGATCACATCCGAGTCGCTTCGGTACGCGCTTCAACTCGGAGTTTGAAACCCGTCGAGCCGGCACTATCACTCGCGATCGAAGAACCGCCCCGAAGGAGGAGAAGATTGTGGAAGAAAAGAAGACCAAGGCTCCGAAGGGTAGACTAGGGGCCGCTTATCCTAGAATGGTTGTTTCCGATTCGGGGAGAAATCCCTCGAACTCCCGACTCGTATGATTATTTGCTCGCCCCGGCGGGATCTTATAATGATAAGGGTTATGGCGTTGGCTACGTTTTGACTGTCTCTAACGATCACATAACTAACGACAACCGGCTTAATCCGGATCTCGATTCCAGTACAAATAACGATTCTCAAATCATACGCAACCTTGATGACGACGACGAAGAAGGTGTTCACAAAGGAGGCTACGAAAGCTCGATAAGCAACGAGTCCATTTATGAATTCTGAGGAGCTCCGATCACGATAGAATTAGAATCATCAGACATCGAAACAACTTCAGAAGAGCCAGTGGTTCCAATTCAAGAGGATACACCGGCAGATTCAACACCGAATTCAGAAGAGATAACTGAAGTAAATTTAAGAAGTGGAAAAATTTTACCTCCGAGAATGGGTCCGAAGGATAAAGGAAAGCAGGTGGTTGCTCAGGAAGAACCAACCCCGGCAGAGGAATTGCCCGTTCGGGAAGAAACCGAGGAACATGGTAATAAAGTGGACTACAACGTGCTAGCCCATCTTAGGAAGCTACCAGCCAAACTAAGCATATGCGACGCTCTGATCCTGTCAAAGGAAATGAGAGAAGCTCTGATCAAGGCTTTACTTGATCCAGAAATTTGTTTAGCTCAAATGGCCGGTAATTCCTTCGACGAGGTTTGCTCGTTAAAAGAACAGCGAGGTGTTACCTTCACGGACAATAATCTATTACTGGGAACAGCTCATCACAATCGACCGTTTTACATTTCAGTCACTATTGGAAAGTTTATGCTCTCCAGAGTGTTGGTTGATCCGGGAGCATCAATCAACATAATGAATCTTCGGACGCTAGCATATTTGGAAATTGATGCTCGTGAGCTTGAGCGTACAAGATGTTATTAAGAGGCTTCAATCAAAAAGGAGAAAGAGCTCTTGGATCGATAACACTACTAATGAAGACCGGTGATTTAGCAAAGACAACCGCAAAATTCCACATAATTGATTCCGAGACATCGTTCAACGCTCTACCTGGGTCGGCCATGGATCCATGAAAACCGGATGGTACCGTCATCTCGCACCGAGTGCATAAAGTATTACGAAGGAGGGGAACGAGTGCATCAAAGGTGACTTACAACCGTTCTCCGTACACGAGATTGGAATTCATGAAGATGCGGCTTACTACGCGCCCCCGAAGAAAACAATCTTTTCCAGAAATACCATACCAAATGAAATAAAAGAAATTTGAGACGATGAAGAACCTGAAGTTCTAGTCCAACAGTTACTCACCACTCCTTTACGGCGAGATGGTGAAAATTTCTCCAGAACTCGCACCGGAGGTCGAGGCCTGGGACGAGGACGTGGAAGAAATATCGGAACGGTTGGACAGAAGAAACCGGTCATCGATGTTGATTGGGAGAACACCTCCGAAGAAGAAGAAGAAATCAAGAAAGAAGCAGCAACAATAAATCAAAAGAAACCACAAATCAAGATCCCTCTCGAAGATGAAAAGAATGAAGAAAATAAATCAATGTACGAGAAGATTAACTATCATGTACATACTATGACCCTGACCCCGATCCATTCTAATAAGATCGAGGGTATGGTGGTCAAAGAAGTGCATGGTGGTAGTAAGCTAATCAAGTTTTACCGTGGTGCTTCTTCTTCCAGTAACAAAAAAGATGTACAATTTGAAGATTTTACTTCTTCCGAATTAATGGAATTACCTTTTGAGTGGTACTCTCCCTGTGTTCAAAATTTGATTCAGCGTGGTGTCTTACCTCGACAATGGAAAAAAGGCCGATCACAACACTTTGAAAAATTATGGAATAATGTCTGGTCGGCCTCCCAATTCAAAACATGGTCTCGGATTCGGCACAGTATGATTAGTTGACGATACGGAATTTTGCTTGGTTGTCACTTGCGAACCTAATAAAGACTGCTTGGAAGCTTCAGAAGATCCCGAAGATCTACCAATCGAAAATGCCCCACCAGAATTTGAAGAAGAAATCAAATCTACAATAGACGAGTTAATGGAAGTTAACTTAGGTACTGGCGAAGAGCCTAGGCCAACCTTTGTTAGCTCCTTACTCAATAAAAAAGACTCTGAAGACATAATCAAGCTACTAATGGAATTCAAGGACTGTTTTGCTTGGAGTTACGACGAAATGTCAGGACTAGCTCCAGAAGTCGCAGTTCACAAGTTAGGAGTAGATCCTATTCGTTCCGATCGAACAAGCTCCTGTAAGAATGCGTCTAGAAATTGAACAACAAGTAATAGCCGAAGTTAAGAAGCTAATAGACGCTAAGTTTTTCCGTGAAGAACAATACCCAACTTGGTTAGCCAACGTGGTACCAGTCAGAAAGAAGAATGGTCAGATTAGAATCTGCGTAGATTTCAGAGATTTAAACAAAGCATGTCCAAAGGACGAATTTCCACTACAATTCCCAGAATTGATGATCGACATTGCTTCAACACATGAAATATTTTCATTCATGGATGGATCATCAGGATACAACCAGATAAAGATGGCATCGGGAGATGAAAAGCTCACAGCCTTCAGAACGCCAATCGGAATATACTGCTACACAGTAATGTCATTCAGGCTAAAGAACGCAGGAGCAACATACCAAAGAGCGATGACGAAGATTTTTAATGATCTCATTCACAACCAAGTTGAGTACTACGTGGATGATGTGGTCATCAAAAGCAAACTGAAAGAAGATCACCTGCATGATTTGAGAATTGTTTTCGAACGACTAAGACAATACAACCTTAAGATGAATCCCTTAAAATGCGCCTTCGGCGTCACCTCCGGGAAATTCTTAGGATTTGTTGTCCGACATCACGGGATTGAAATTAATCCGGAAAATATTAAAGCTATCTTAGAAATGCCACCTCCTAAAACCTTGAAACAGCTACGATCCTTTCAAGGAAAGTTGGCATATCTTCGACGCTTTATCTCGAATTTGTCAGGAAGGTGTCAGCCTTTTTCTGCTTTGGTTAAGAAGGATGCCAAGTTTACTTGGGACTCCAAATGTCAACATGCCTTCGATGACATCAAACAATACTTAATGACACCTCCCGTCTTAGCGACCCCGACCTCGTGTAGACCGTTGATACTTTACACTCGCGGCTTTAGACGACTCCTTGGAGCCCTGTTAGCCCAGGTTAATGATTAGGGAAAAGAAAATGCTCTCTACTACTTAAGTCGTCGTCTAATCCCGACGGAAGTAAAGTATCCTACTATTGAGAAGCACTGCTTGGCCCTGATCTTCGCCGCACAGAAGCTCAGGCATTACATGCTTTCTCATAAGGTCAACCTTATTTCGAGAGTTAATCCGTTGCAATATTTGATGACCCGACCGACACTTTCTGGCAGACTTGCCAGGTGGTCAATGATACTATTGCAATTTGACATAACTTTCGTTCCTCTTCGCGTCGTAAAGGGACAAGAACTAGCTGACTTCCTTGCAGCACACCCTTTACCGGCAGATTCGCCTCTCGATGACGATTTACCTGACGAGCAGATAATGAACCTAGAAGACCCTGATGATCGACGTTGGGAATTATACTTCGACGGAGCATCCTCGGCACAGAAGAACAAAGAGTTGCAAACGATAGTGCCCGGTAAGGCAGGAATCAGACTAATCTTTATAACACCGGAGCGGGGGATGTTAAGATACTCCTACCACTTAACAAAGCCGTGCACAAACAACGAGGCAGAATACGAAGCCCTCTTAATAGGACTAGAACTAACCATTCAAATGGGAATAACGGACATCAACATCTATGGAGATTCTCAGTTGATCATTCAACAGGTCGCCGGACAATACAGAATTTTAAAGCCAAGACTCGAGCAGTACTTTCAGTATGCCGTGAAACTGTTGGAACAAATTTCGAATGTAACGATCTACAAGATCCCCAGAAAAGAAAATGCTCTTGCGGATGCGCTAGCTCGCCTTGCAAAAGAATTTGCCTGCTTACAAGATGAGTCAGTTGAAGTGTCAGTTCAGGGACGACAGGTCCTATCACAGCTCGACATGGATATGATACAGAAATCAGAAAAAGCAGATGAATCAGTTGTAACAATAGCAGAGAATGCAGAAGATTGGTGACAATCGCTAATAGACTATTTGCAAACAGGAAACCTACCAAACGATAAGTCATTAGCCCATCAAATCAAGAAAATAACTCTGTCTTACGCATTAATAAACAATACATTATACAGGAGGTCTTTTGATCAGATGTGGCTAAGATGCCTGAGCGGGTCCGAGGCTCGTGAAATTGTCAAAGAGGTACACTCAGGACTCTGTGGCGCTCATCAGTCGAGTCCGAAAATGAAAATGAAGATTAAAAGACTAGGGTACTACTGGCCCTCAATGATGACCGACAGTATGAAAGTTGCCAAAAGTTGTCACCAGTGCCAAGTGCACGGAGTGGTTCTACATCAACCTCCAAATGTGCTACATCTGACAATTGCGTCGTGGCCATTATAATGTTGGGGCACAGATATAGTGGGTCCGATAGAACCACCTTCTTCAAGAGGACATCGCTTCATTCTTGCAGCTACATACTACTTTTCTAAATGGGCGTGCGGCTCCACTCGTAGAAGTAAAGGCACATCACGTGCTACAGTTTTTCAAGAATCAAGTTGTCTACCGTTTCGGAGTACCGCGCAGAATCATTTCAGATAATGGGTCCGCATTTAGAAGCACAAAAATCAATAATTTTGTCAGAAGACATGGAATCGATTGGCGATACTCAACAGTCTACTATCCAAGAGAAAACGGCTTGGCCGAGGCTTTTAATAAAACTCTTGTTCAAATTCTAAAGAAAACTTTGGACGACAATAAGAGAAATTGGCACGAGAAGTTGTTAGAAGCCTTATGGGCATACAGGACGACTTTTAGGACTCCTACTCAGTCTACGCCTTACGCTTTAGTGTACGGGTCCGAGGCAGTGTTCCATTGGAAGTCCAGCTTCCATCACTCAGAATTGCAGTTGCAAATAAAATTACTACGAGAAGAAAATGCCGGATTACGACCGGAAGAACCGGAAAGCTTGGAAGGGAAAAGACTTGCAGCAGCAGCAAAATTTAGAACCGCACCAAGCTAAGATGATCCAGGCCCATGATAAACTGGTCCGCCCAAGAACTTTCAAAGTTGGTGACTTAGTTCTTGTTCTCAGAAGACCTATTCTTGCACATCGCAAGATAAGAGGTAAATTTGAACCGACTTGGGAAGGGACGTTTGTGGTCGAGGCAGTCTACTCAGGAGGCTCCTACCAACTTGTGAATTGCCAAGGAGAACGACAAATGCTTCCAATCAATGGACGGTATTTAAAGAAGTATTACGCAACCTGATGTTTCGAAGGGTAGCCTCTAAAATAGAATCTTATCCCTAGAAACACGGGTGAAGTAATCACTTTGTGACTGGGTCCAAACCCAAAACAAAATAAAATGGATGATAAAAAAAATAATAATAATCTCATCAACGAAAATGTTAAAAAGAAAACATGGGAAATCGTAATAATAAAATGTCAATCTTTCCTTTTAAATCCATTCATTCCTGATATCTTCTCATCTCTTCCTACTTCCTTTAAATTAAAATAAGTGAATAAGAATCTTCAGTAATAAATATTTTCTTAATGTTCTTGTTCTTAGTACAGCCCCTGATCCTTTCCTTGTCTTTTTCGAAGGGAAATGTCGAACGGGCGGTTGGTCCTAAACTTTAAAAATGGCGTGTCTCGTACTCGATGAAAAGAGGGTGAAGGATGGAGCAGTGATAGAAATTGATTCTGACTTCAAACCAGCTAGCCTACAGTACGAAGATAATGATTGGGTCCCAGTTGACCGAGAAGAGCTTCACAGCCAGACAGTGATGAAGATGGGTGGCCCAAGCCACCAATCCAACAACAAAAAGAGAAGGACAAACATCGAGGAAAGCAAGAAAATTAAGTCAGTAGTTGCCACGGCAGAGGGCAGGCTCGTCAGCTCTGCGCCCGCAGAAATTCAAGGGGTAAGGAGAGCCACTCTCACTGCTACCCAGAGAAGGAATAAGAATCGCCGTATCTGCAAAATGTTGACTAAACTAGCAGCGGATCAACACGAAGAGACAGCCGCTTTTGCCGACACACACATTTCAAAGATACCGGTTCGTCAGAAACCAGAAAAAAGAAAGTCAACGCTAAGAAAATCAGAACAAATCGAAGAAGTGCCAAGAAGAACAGAAATAGAGCCAGTGCCTCGACGCCGGACAGAGAGACCAGATCTGAAGAACCTTGTTGCGGAAGCAACCCCGGAGGATGTCCCGATAGAGACAATCCCCGAGGAGCCAAGGTATGCAGGAGAGCGTGACGGGATTGAGCTATACATCCCGCAGTACGTTACTAGGCCTCGTCACTTGCAGATCATCCCAAAATATGAATTAAAAAGAATGCAAAATATTGAGAAAAAGACTTTCGAATACTTCAAAAGAATTAAAGGCAAAAGAATCAACATTTTGGAAGGTCTCGAGTTACACACAGATGTATTCTCAGAGTACGAGCAGCAGCAGATTGTGGACTGCATCTTAGAGCTTCAGAAGATGGGTCGAGCAGGCCGTCTGAGGGAAAAGACTTATTCAGGAGTCACAATACAATGCGGATGTTGCTATAACTTCGCAGAGGACAGAAAAGGAAATCCACCAGGGATACTACGTCACAGTGAGGTGGATCCAATGTCGAGGATAATTAAAAGAATGGTGAAAAGAATGGTAACGTGGGGGGTAACTGCCAGCAGACTGCATACCAAACAGTTGCATCATCAATATTTACCAGAAAGGCGACTGCATACCTCCACACATAGACCACCACGGCTTTGTCAGACCTTTCTGCGCGGTTTCGTTCGTCAACCAATGCAATATCATGTTCGAATCTGACCTCTGGATAGCAGGCCCGGGTAAGTTTCGAGGGCCGGTAGAGATACCACTTCCGGTAGGTTCCGTTATGATATAAAAAGAAAATGGAGCAGACAGAAAGGCCAGTGGAGCGGATCTCCGTTACTTTTAGATGGATGGACGACAGAAAGGCGCCTTACCACTTCCGACGGATCCGTAATGGAGAATCTCCGCCCTACGAGTCGTGAGTTACATGGGAAATAAGCACACCTCCAATACACATCCATGCGGCATTCCTGCCAAGGGTGGCTTGGAAGGTGATGTTATTACCCATGTTTCTTACTATTCAGACATGGATTTTTGACAGACGCTTTTGGATACATCAACAAGGAATTCACACAGTTCGTTTTGAATTTACATGGATTGTATGAGACATTAAATTTATGAAGAAAATGTCATCATGACTAGATCAAGTTGTATGATGTATTTTCAACAAGTTGGAATGAAAACAGCTACGTCGTATTTTGCCTTCACCTCTTTTTGTGGAAATTGAATGGGAAACGCCATTAGAGTTAAATGAACTTTGAACGAAGAACAGAAGAGAAAAGAAAATAAATGAGAACATTTCCTAAAAATCTAAATAGTAAAATGAACTTCAAATTCACATGAACACTAAATGAACAACAAAAATAAAATCAGATCGCTAAAGGACAAATGAAATGAATCTAAATCTCAAATTGAATTCCAGTCTAAACCCATCATTTCAAATCCTCCAATTCTTCTTCAAATCAAGATCTACTTCAGACCTCCTTTGAAACTCTCTCTCGGGATGATTTCAGAACCACGAAAAATTTTCGATTTGGTTCTGATGGCATGGTTTCATACCCTTCGCCAAATAATCAAACTTTGATTTATTCTCATGGGATGTGGAACACTTTCACATATCATCTCAATCTCCCGCTAAATCCAAATCTCCACAGTACATTTCAATTCAAAATTTCTGAGACTGGTACCTACATTTCAGTTCTCATTTTGAGATCGATACCTACATTTCGACTCTCATCTGAATTGATACCTACATTTCAATTCAAAACTTCTGAGACCGGTACCTACATTCCAAGTTCTCATTTCGAGATCGATACCTACATTTCGATTCTCATCCGAATTGATACCTACATTTCAATTCAAAATTTCTGAGACTGGTACCTACATTCCGAGTTCTCATTTCGAGATCGATACCTACATTTCGATTCTCATCTGAATTGATACCAACATTTCAATTCAAAATTTCTGAGACTGGTACCTACATTCCAGTTCTCATTTCGAGATTGATACCTACATTTCGATTCTCATATGAATTGATACCTACATTTCAATTCAAAATTTTTGAGACTGGTACCTACATTCCAGTTCTCATTTCGAGATCGATACCTACATTTCGATTCTCATCTGAATTGATACCTACATTTCAATTCAAAATTTCGAGACTGGTACCTACATTCCAGTTCTCATTTTGAGATCGATACCTACATTTCGATTCTCATTTGAATTGATACCTACATTTCAATTCAAAATTTTTGAGACTGGTACCTACATTCCAGTTCTCATTTCGAGATCGATACCTACATTTCGATTCTCATCTGAATTGATACCTACATTTCAATTCAAAATTTTCGAGACTGGTACCTACATTCCAGTTCTCATTTCGAGATCGATACCTACATTTCGATTCTCATCTGAATTGATATCTACATTTCAATTCAAAATTTCTGAGACTGGTACCTACATTCCAGTTCTCATTTCGAGATTGATACCTACATTTCGATTCTCATCTGAATTGATACCTACATTTCAATTCAAACTTTCCGAGACTGGTACCTACATTCCAGTTCGCATTTCGAGATCGATACCTACATTTCTATTATCATCTGAATTGATACCACAATTAAATTCAAAATTTCCGAGACTGGTACCTACATTCCAGTTCTCATTTCGAGATCGATACCTACATTTCGATTCTCATCTTAATTGATACCTACATTTCAATTCAAAATTTCCGAGACTGGTACCTACATTCCAGTTCTCATTTCGAGATCAATACCTACATTTCAATTCTCATTTGAATTGATACCTACATTTCAATTCAAAATTTTTGAGACTGGTACCTACATTCTAGTTCTCATTTCGAGATCGATACCTGCATTTCGATTCTCATCTGAATTGATACCTACATTTCAATTCAAAATTTCTGAGACTGGTACCTACATTCCAGTTCTCATTTCGAGATCAATACCTACATTTTGATTCTCATCTGAATTGATACCTACATTTCAGTTCAAAATTTCCGAGACTGGTACCTAAATTCCAGTTCTCTTCCTTCGAGATCGATACATAAATTTCGATTCTCTTTCAATGTTGATACCTAAATTTCAATCCTCTAAATTCCGAGGCTGGTACCTAAATTTCAGTTCTCTTCCTTCGAGGTCGGTACCTAAATTCCGACTCTCATTCGAGATCGATACTTAAATTTCGATTCTCTTTCAGGTTTGATACTTAAATTCCAAATCTCACTCTCTCGAGATCAGTACCTAAATTCTGATTCTCATCCCTTTTTTACGTCGATACTCAAACTCTAATTCTCACTCCGAGGCTGGTACATAAATTTCAGTTCTCTTCTCAATCCCGAGGTTGAAACCTAGGTTTCAATTTCAAATCCAAATTTCAAATTCAAAATTTCCTTAAATTGATTTTAAATTAAACTTCAATCGAAATGGAAACTCAAAACAAATCGAAATCCAAACTCACACATTGAAACTTGAAATTTAAAAGTAAACTGAAATCTAAATTGAATTCCTCAGATCTTGTGATTTGGAGTTCATCTCCTTTTCCATTCCCTAGCGAGAGTTCAAGAATCGCCGGTCTTGGAAATATACATGATACTCCCCAGCGGAAATTCTTCTACTTCGTCCTAAGTTTTTCACTTGGACATCAGTGTTGGTTTTGTTGATCTCTTCGGTCAACGCCAATACGCGCGGTGCGCTTGGTTAGCACACCACACCTATTGGGGGTCCATTTGTTGACCTCATTTTTGATGAGGTCTTTTGCTTCTCTCTTTAGTACTTAGGATCTAGCCTTAGGCTTTTCCTTTTGACTAATCTTAGAGGACTAGAAATGGAACCCACCACTTAGAAATTCAAACACCTCTTAACTCCATGCAAACCCCACAAGCTTGATTGTAGACCCCTAATCACCTAGAGGGTTGAAATCAAATGTGGAGGTTTAAAGGATGAGTTCCCTATAGGACTTTTTGGCCTTAGGAATACCTTGGGTGACCTGGTCTGGTGAGGGTTGACTTGCACATACGCTACACTATCACACACATTCCAAGTCCTAAAACCACACTCTCACCCAACTTGACTTCCTGACTCATGTAGGTAATTCATATGGATGGTCCTTAACCCCTCAGCCTCTCGCTAAGAGGGTTAGGAACAACATAGTGAATGTCTAAAATGAGTCTTCTCATGGCTTTGTGAGCTTAACATGGCTTCATGGCTTAACCAAAATGATTTCATTTCACTCACACTTAATCAATCTTCATTTTCCCAAAATTTCAATTTTTGACCCCCGGGGCCCTACACCCGCTAAACCTACCAAATGCCCTTGAAACTATCCAAAATTTGCAAAATTGCCTAAATTACCCAAAATTCCTCAAAATCAGTCCTAAACATTTCCACCACTCAAAGTGAACATCCATAGCCAAATACACTAAAATTTCCAAAAACACCCCCCAATACCCTCCAAATACCCAAAATGCCCTTCTTAACCAAAAAAATTCAAAAATTCCAAAAATTCCCAGAAAATTCCAGAAAATCCCAAATATTCCCAATTTCATTTTGTTCAACTACACCATGGGCCAATTTTGTCAATTTACCCTAATTTTATCAAAACCCCCAATTTAGCCCATTTTAAACCCAAATGAACCCAATGTCAAACCAAATCACCCCAATTGACCTCAATTTTGTTCCAATTCAATTCTAAACTTCAATTCAATATCACCAATATCAATTTAGACCAAATCCAAGTCCAATATGATTGACATTTGGGCCCAATTTCAATTTGAAGCTTAAGGCCCAATTTTGGCCCATGACCTAAACCTAGCTCGAACCCACCCAATTCAACTCCAATTAACCCCAAACCTTTTCTAAACCTACCCTAACATCCCCACAAACAAAACACTAACATAATTTGCCCAAAATGTGGACCCAAGCTCTACTCAATTTCAACCCAAAACCAAAATTTCCTAAATGGGCCTACACCCAAACCAAACCCAAATAGGCCCAAATCCCGAAATTAGAGCCCAACCAAAGTTGAAACTCTTTGTGACACTCCTATGAACATTTCTCAACATTAATTTTACATAAAACCCAACAATAGCCCAACCTTAGCCCAAGTTAACCCAATTTGACCCACTTTGGCCCCTTTACCAAAAGTCCCAAATTAAACCCAATTCAACTCCAAATTATTCCACACCAATTCCAAATCAATCATGGCACATCCCTAAACTAAACCCAACACTTGTTTAGCCCAAGCCTTTACCAAACTTTCATCCTAAAATCCATTTTAAAATCCAAAAGCCCACTTCCCTAAACCATTTTAAAAGCCCATCTCCACTAAATTTTAAAGGCCCAAACTTCATGCTAAAGCCCATATGTCATTCTTTTCATCACCACATTAATTGATATCATCCCTTAAGTCATAAATCAATCATAAAATAATCCTAAATGATGCCTCATGCAAAATCACCCATAAAATCCCAAAAATTCAAAACCTTCTTTCATGTAAATGACCAAGCTTTGTCCCAAGCCACATGGAGCCATGAGCAAGCCATTTACAAGCCATATGAAGCCATGGAAGGTTTGACATGTGACCAAGCCATTAATGGCAAAAGTAGGGCCCCCTTTCCTAATCCTTCATTAAGCCTTTTTAACCATAACCATGCCACACACTAAACCAAGTTTAGCCACCTCACCATGGATGGGAACTTCACCACTCCATGGCAGCTGACCCAACTGATCCCCCTGGCCCAAAATCAGACTATGGGAAGGTGAACCAAGCCCAAATACATGGGTTGACCAAATTGAACCTAAAATGAGCCTCTCCCCATTCCATTTCAATTCACCACCTTTACACATAGCCAACTCCAATTGACTTCACCATTGCCAAGCCCTGCCCTCACTGGTCAAGATGGTGACCTGACCTTGGCCGGCCAGCCACCACAGCCGCCGGAAAACTCCATGGCCGAGACCTTGGGAGGAGCCCAACATTGAAATTCCATCTTTCTGAGCTGCCCCATGCCCAATGGTTGCCATGGTTGTTCTTCCCTTGACCTAAGCAGTTGATCTAAACCATTAAACCCCCTGGGAGGCCCTCCAGCCACTCCTATTTAAACACCACCTCCTCTCGGCCAAGGGGGGCATTTAAACAAACCACATAGAAACTCTGCCAAAATCATTCCAGACTCTTTCCCACACCTGGAGAACTTGCTCCCCACTGAAATCCCCCTGCCATTTCCTCTGTGTGAGCTCAATTTCAGAGTTGAAATTCAAGCCCAAAACCAGGACACTTCACCACAGTGAGTCAATCCTCAAATTGATTGACTCTACACCTTCACCAGACCAAAAGGAGAAGTTTCCCAGTAAAAGCCCCCTCACCATGCCAGCCATTGCTTACAGCCTCCAAGCTTTGTGATCGGTTGTGGTCACTTTTGTACCTAGGCAATTCACCAGGCCAAGGGACTTCATCTGGAGCTTGATTGGACCCAATCGAACGTGACAGAACTCTCAGATTGAAGCTTCATTTCCTTGAGCAAAGGTATGAGCTCTCTCTTCCTCACGAGCTTCTGGAGATTCTCCATTTGATATGAATCGTATCCAATGCATGTTTACCATATGGATGTGTTCGTCTCTTCAAGACGAATCCATAGAGCATAAGAACACAAAAATCCGTTGAGAATCGAGTGAGTTCTTAGGCTTTTAGTGTGGATGGTCACGGGTGCACACCAGTCGTAGAAGATGACCAGGAGCAGTTGGATCGCGCGTGTATCGGATGGACGGCTCGGATCGCGTCGGACCGGAAGATGTTACGTGAAAGGCGGGCTCCGGGATGGCTTACTCAGATGGTGGCGCCCAATCATAGCGCGACACGCACCCCTTCGGAGCCGCCGAGGTTGACGCGACGCCGCGTGTATAAGTAGAAAAATAGGTTTATTTTCCTATTTATTAAATACCCAGAACTTCAAAAATGCATAACTTTGTGTAGAAAATCCTAAAAATAAAATAAAAATACCCTCTTGCTCAGTGAACAGAGTAGAATAATGTGGAAAAGAAATCAAATCATTTCATAAAGTATTTTATTTTTAATTATTTATTTACTCTTTGTGGTATTTTAATTCTCCATTTTCATAGACAATTCACCATGGCATGAGACCATAGGGCTTTTGAAGCCTCTGATCTAGGGAACATTCCCTAAATTTTCCAAGGTCAGAGGCCATCCTTATGAGAAGTTATTGATTTTTCAATTTCATGTTACTGTTTTAAGTATTTTAATTCTAATAATTAGCATGTTGAGAAATAAATTCTAGGAAAATTTGGTGATGTTTCTTATGACCAGAGGAACTTAAGAAAAATAGGTTTTGAGTTAATTCACTTGGAACAACCCTAATTGGCCTAAATACCAAAAATTGAACTTTAATTAATTAAGTTTAACCACACATCAAATTAACTTGAAAACAATTCTCCACTGATCTTTAGGATCAGAGGAACATCACATAAAAATTTGAAGTCAATTGGACTTGATTAACCCCACTAAATGGGTTGATTAAGCCTCTTAAGCAAAATGGATAAAGTTAAACTTTGAAAATTCATAACTCACAAAATACTTTTCAAAAATTCACAAAAATGGTTTTGGAGCTTCTCTGATATCACAGGAACTTAGGGAAATTAAAATTGTAATTTTCTAAAAAAAGTTGATTTTTATCATTATTCTAATATTTTTAATAATTAAAAAATAATAAAAATCATAAAAATATTAAAAATCACCAAAATGTCACATTTTGAATTCTAATCACGTAGGAATAAACCAAATATTTTTTTTAAATCCCTAGGATAAGATATTGAATTTTAAAGGCTTAATGTAATTTTTAATATTAAAAAAATGTATTTTCCAACCTTTTCACTAAAATAATTCTAATAAATCAAAGAAAATTTAGAAAAATATAAAATTTGTTTCTTTGGACTCCTTGAAGTCAGAGAGATTTAAGAAAAATATAAAATCCATTTTTCAACTTTAATTTTATTTTAAAGTTAATTAATACTCCAAAACTCAAAATAATTCTAATAAATAAAATATAGTTCAAAAAATCACCAAAATTGGTCCAAATGGTCCTCTAGTCAATAGGAATATCCCATAATTTTCTTAATGATAGAAACATTTCCTTGGTCATGTTATTGAATTTTCCTTAAAAACCCCTATTCTCCATTAAAAAAGAATTACATAAATAAATTAAATACAGAAAAACCACATTTTCTCCTCTAATGTCTTAATTGACATGTGAGTAAGGTTACATAAAAATTTTAAGTTCATTTGAGCTTAGTTTAGTGAGTTATAGAATTATTAAGCTTGAAGGGCAAAAGGGTAATTAAAAATTTCAACCCTTAATTAAAATTTTAGGATTAACCAAAAAGGGGAGGGTAAAATATTGGATTTTAAACTGATTTTGGATGATTGAAACTTAAATGATTGAGGGTAGAAACCTACTAACCATTTCAAATATAATTAAAATAAAACTTTAATTAATTAATTAATTGAAATTTTGAAAGAATAATAGAAATTGGAATTATTAAAGTAGTGATATTATTAAGAGGATATTTATTCTTTAATTTAAAAATCCCTAAATAAATCACTTCAATAATACTTAATTCTTAATTAAAAGATTAAAATAATAATCCAAATTAAAATTAAATTAAAATTAAATTAAATTAAATTAAATTAAATTAAATTAAATTAAATTAAATTAAATTAAATTAAATTAAATTAAATTAAATTAAATTAAGTTAAATTAAAATTAAATTAAATTAAATCAAATTAAATTAAACTAAATTAAATTAAACTAAATCAAATTAAATTAAATTAAATTAAATTAAATTAAATTAAAATCAAATCAAATTAAATTAAAATTAAATCAAATTGAATTAAAATTAAATTGAATTAAATTAAATTAAAATCATTTAACAACAAACCTAAATGAAATCATTAAGAATTAAATCTAAAATAACTTGAACACTATTCCAAACTTAAACTAATTTTTTATAATTAAGTCAAAATTAAAATTAAATCATTAAGTTTAAATCATTAAAATACTTAATAAGTTGATTTGCCCTTTAAAGCTCTTATTATTATAACTCTTAAATGAGGTATCAAGTGAAGTGTTACTTCACTTATAGGATATTCAAATGTCCTAGTTCACTAAGCAAGAGAACAAAACTTGAACTCCTGGATGATTAATTCACTTGTATAATTAAATTCTCTTGGACTTAAAACAATCCTGCAGGTATCGAAAAGATGTTTAAGACTCGCCTTAAGCACTTCCTCAATATGATGGGATGTTTATAAGAACAATTGAACTTAATTGTTCTTCGGTGAAGAAAATCATCCTTAAACTAAAACACAAGAACCTGAGACGTCATAGAGATGACTAACTATAGGATTAGGACTTTGGTAAACAACCAAAACCTTTCCCTTAGCTTTACTCTAGGTAATTGTTGAAACATTTAAATGTCTTAACATGTGTTTTAAGTGCAGCTTGGGATGACGGGAAGACCCTCCAGTGTACGCTTTTATTTTATCGCAATTTACTTTATCTGCAATTTACTTACATGCACCGTACTTTACTTTTCTGCATGATAAACAATCGTTGCATGAAAACCAAAACCTTTAGGATAGTCCCCGAACCGAAACCAAAACTAAATTAAAATTCATTACAAGATAAAAAAATCACCGCCACAACATTTCAAAATATAAAACAACTCAAAATTTAATCACAAACAGTAACAACAAAACTACAATTATAACTAAATTAAAACGTCTCGTTGAATGATCGGGAATACCTCGGATGATGTAACCCACGTGTTGCTAACGGGATTTCCACTGGTCTAAATGAAAGTGTGGAACTCATTCAGTCGAGTTTAGCAAATTCATCCGGACTAAGTGAATTCAATGAAAATAACTGTGTCGGGATGACGTAACTCGCGGATCTTAATCGGTTCTGTTTAAACAACTTTAAGATTTGTTTTAATTAAAATATTAAAAACACTTGGATTTTAAGATTTTCTCTAAACCAAAACACTTCTCTCATCTCTTAATTTATGACTTCTAAAACTAAACCTCTGCAACAATAAGAAGCTTGGAGCATAGTGGACAGCACGGCCATCGTCATCAGCAAAACCCGGATCTATTTCAGCAAAACTTTCTTAGAATTAAATAACCAAGCCATAGGACTTCGAGGTAGTTTGCCTAGTGCAACATAAATCCTCAACTTTTCGTTAGGCATTTGCATAATCATGTTATGCAAATTAAGCCCTAATCGGCCTTAGGACTCCGAGGTAGTCGTTCGGTACGACATAAACCCTCACATCTTCGAGGCTATTTGTATGATCATGTCATATAAACATAAGTCCTAATTAATTAAAATGGGCAAGATTGAAACATTAAATGATATTCTCAAATTCAAACCAAACAATAGGATAGTTTGGGAAGTTGCCAAGATTCTTCTTGGATCCTCAGCTTCTACTACTTCTCTTCCCTTGGATTCTTGAAATTAACTGTTCCAAACTTGATCAATTCCCTATAGAAATCCCAAAATTCAATCCTTTGAAACCTTAAACTTTGAAATTCTTGAGAGCAAAACCACTGATCATTATCGAGAGTTTTCTTAAATGATTCCTGTCATTTAAGATGTAATTAACTATAGAGGCTTGCCCTTATAGGGAACTTTAAGAACCCAGGCAATATAAACCCTGTTTAATTTCTTTATATTAAACAAGGGAACTTGTCGGCTTATAAAATTGGTTTGCAGACCAAACGGATGTCACAAATCTTCTAGTTTATTTAATCGAGCCCCATCATCAAGCAGTGTGTCTATTCCTCGGGATAAATACATGGTTTGTGGTGTGGTGCTCGTTTATATAAACTTTTTGGGATGTGAGATCTGTTTGATATTTCATATCTTAAAATTTTCAAACTCAAAATCATTTTCAAAATCAAATACTACTTTCTAAATTATATATATATTTAAATTAAATTTAAATCTAAAAAATTCACCGACAACTTCTGTAGGCGACCCCTTTGCAAAACACACAACCTCAAAATAAGTCGTACAGGGATAAGGCTAAAATGTGGTTAAATTCGTTAGCACCTGGATCTATTAAAACTTGGGGAGAGTTATCACAAAAATTTCTATCTAAATATTTTCCACTATCTAAAACTGCTAAGCTTAGAAATGATATAACTTCTTTTAGTCAGTTTGATGGAGAATCAATATATGAAGCTTGGGAGAGATTTAAAGAAGTTCTTAGGAAATGCCCACATCATGCGTTACCGTATTGAGTTAATTATTCAAACTTTCTATAATGGATTAGTAGGATCTCTTAGATCAATCATCGATGCTGCTGCTGGAGGATCATTAATGTCAAAACCATTTGATGAAGCCTATACACTAATCGAAGAAATGGCTACCAATAATTTTCAATAGCCTGCTGATAGAATGAATCCGAAAAAGATAGCCAGTATTCATGAAAAAGATGCAATATCTATGTTAGCTTCGCAGATCGCTGCTATATCTAAAAAATTAGATCATTTTGGAATGAATTACTCTCCAACTATATTAGAAGAAAACTCATCTGGACAACTTATAGAATCTCAATCTCATTATGAAATTATAAATGCTATTAATAATAGACCCAATAATCCTTATGCGAATTATTATAATCCTGGATGGAAAAATCATCCTAATTTTAATTAGAATAATAATACAACTAATCAACCATGGATGAACAACAAAACACAACCATTAGGAAATCCCTCTAACAAAGGAAATTCTAATTATAAACCTAGTTATCCACCTGGATTTAATAATAATAATCCTTAATTTAAAGATAAGAAATTATCTATAGAAGAATTAATATTAAATATGGGTCAACATTTACAAAATCAAGGAAATCAATTACAAATACAAGGAAACCAATTACAAAATCAAGGAACATCTATTAAAAATATTGAAACTCAACTTGGACATATCGCTACCGCGCTTAATAATAGAATACCTGGAACATTTTCTAGTAATGTGGAAATAAATCCCAAAGACAAAGGAAATGAACAAATTAAAGCGATACAATTACGAAGTGGAAAAGAATTAGAACCTCGAATTCAGAAAGAACTGGAAAGTCAAAAAAAGGAAGTGTAAATCGAAAAGGAAAAGAATCAACATGATCCAAACTTAGAAAATCCTTTAATACCAATGAAAATTTCTGTTGAAAAACCTCCACCACAATTTCCTCAACGACTAAATCAACATAAAAAAGATAAACAGTTTCCTAAATTCCTTGAAATTCTGAAGAAATTAACAATAAATATTCCTTTCGTAGAAGCTTTAGAACAGATGTCATACTATGTAAAATTCATGAAAGATATTCTAAATAAAAAAAGAAAATTTACCGATAATGAAACGGTCGCACTTAGTGAGGAGTGTAGTGTTATTATTCAGAAAAAGCTTCCTGAAAAATTAAAAGATTCCGGTAGTTTCACTATACCCTGCGCTATTGGAGAAAAATTCTATGGAAAAGCTTTGTGTGACTTAGGAGCAAGCATCAATCTAATGCCTCTATCAATTTTTAAGAGATTAGGATTGGGAGAAATTTCACCTACTTCAGTAACCCTTCAGTTAGCTGATCGTTCTTTTACATATCCTAAGGGAGTTATTGAAGATGTTTTAGTAAAAGTGGATAAATTTATCTTCCCTGTAGATTTTATTATTTTAGATATGGAAGAAGATAAAGAAATTCATATCATCTTAGGAAGACCATTTTTAGCCACTGGGAAAGCTATGATTGATGTTCAGAAAGGAGAATTAACTATGAGAGTAAATGACCAAAAAGTAACTTTTAATATTGCTAAATCAATGAAATATCCTGCGCTAGAAAAAGATGATGAGTGTTTTCGAATGGAAGTACTCGATCATTACAAAAAGAACATTTTAAGGAATATTATGAAGAAAAATTAGAAAAAGAAAATACTGAATTAATTGAAAAAGGCGATATAAATGAAGAACTAGATTATATTCAAGAGAAATTTGAATTTTTGGATAATACAGAAAACACTGAAAAAAATATAGTTTCATCGATTATTAAACCTCCTGAATTTGAATTAAAAATGTTACCTAATCATTTGAAATATGCTTACTTAGGTAATTCTTCAACTCTATCAGTTATTATTTCATCTGAATTAAATGAATCTTAAGAACAAAAACTTTTAGATACCTTAAAAAATATAAGAAAATTTTTGGTTGGACTTTAGTGGATATTAAAGGAATTAGTCCTTCAATCTGTATGCACAGAATTGTCTTAGATAATGAACATAAGCCTAAAGTAGATCCCCAAAGGAGATTAAACCCGATAATGAAACAAGTAGTCAAGAAAGAAATTTTAAAATGGTTAGATAATGGTATTATATATCCTATTTCTGACAATGCTTGGGTAAGCCCAATTCACTGTGTGCCTAAGAAAGGAGGAGTGACCGTAAAAGCTGATGAAAATAATGATCTTATCCCTATAAGACAAGTTACTGGATGGCGAATATATATTGATTATAGAAAATTAAATGCAGCCACCAGGAAAGATCACTTCCCTTTACCATTTCTAGACCAGATGTTAGATAGATTAGCTGGACATAAGTATTTTTATTTCTTAGATGGATACACCGGTTATCATCAAATACAAATTGCTCGTGAGAATAAAGAGAAAACTACATTTACTAGTCCTTATGGAACTTTTTCTTTTCGAATGATGCCTTTTGGATTATGTAATGCACTTGCAACATTCCAGAGATGTATGATGTCTATATTTAGTAAATTAATTGATAATGGAATAGAAGTATATATGGATGATTTCTCTGTATTTGGAACATCATTTGACACATGCTTAAATCATCTTGAAAAAGTATTTGAAGTATGTGAGAAAACTAATTTAGTTCTTAATTGGGAGAAATGTCAATTTATGGTTGCACGCGGCATTGTATTAGGGCATAAAATTTCGGAAAAGGGCATGGAAGTAGACCCTGCAAAAATTCAAGTTATAGCTAAATTACCACCTCTAACTACGGTGAAAGGGGTAAGAAGTTTTCTTGGACATGCTGGATTCTACAGACGTTATATAAAAGATTTTTCAAAAATTACTAAACCTCTATGCCAACTTCTTGAAAAGGATAAGAAATTTGAATTTACAATTGAATGCTCGAATGCTTTTGAATTATTAAAAGATAAATTAATTACAACACCTATAATAGTTTCACCTAATTGGGAGAAACCATTTGAGCTTATGTGTGATGCTAGTGATTATGCTTATAGGAGCAGTTCTTGGGCAAAGATATGATAAGATTTTCAAAGTTATATATTATGCTTAGTAAAACTCTAAATGATCGTTGAAATAAATTATACGATTCTCGAAAGAGAATTATTAGAAGTTGTATATGCTTTCAATAAATTTCGGCATTATCTAATAGGAACTAAATGTATTGTGCATACCGATCACTCTGCTATTAAGTATTTAATGCAAAAGAAAGATTCTAAACCAAGATTAATTAGATGGATGTTATTAATGCAAGAATTTGATTTTGAGATCGTTAACAAAAGGAACTGATAATCAAATTGCTGATCATTTATCAAGATTAGAATATCATGAATTATCTAATACTGATAATGAAATTATAGACGCTTTTCGATGAACAACTTTATAATATAAATGAGTGGAAAATACCTTGGTATGCTGATATAGTAAATTATATTGTGAGTGACATTTTACCACCTATTTTAACTTTGCAACAATAGAAAAAATTCATTCATGATACTAAAACATACTTTTGGGATGAACCATACTTATATAAGCAATGTAAGGATTTAATTATTAGAAGATGCGTGCCTTATGAAGAAACTGAACCAATTATTCAAAAATGTCATGATTCTGATTTTGGAGGACATTTTGGGACTGATAAAACTACGTATAAAATTCTACAATATGGATTCTACCGGCCTACTCTATTTAGAGATGTATACAGATATATAAAAACCTGCGATAAATGCCAAAGAGTAGGAAATATATCAAGGAAAAATGAAATGCCTCTGAATTTTATAATATAAGTTGAAATTTTTGATGTTTGGGGATTAGATTTCATGGGACCTTTTATTCCTTCATTTGGAAATTCATATATATTAGTAGCTGTTGATTATGTTTTCAAATGTATTGAAGCACAAGCTTTACCTAGGTGTGATGCTAAAAGTGTTTCAAAATTTTTAATGAAAAATATTTTTACTAGATTTGGAATGCCGAGTGTGATTATCACTGACGGAGGAACTCATTTTAGAAACAAATATATTCACAAACTAGTAGAAAAATATAATATTATTCATAAAATATCAACTGTTTATCATCCACAAACTAGTGGATTAGCTGAAGTTTCTAATCGAGAGATTAACCGTATTTTAGAAAAGTCACGTAAACCCTAATAGATTGGATCGGTCTATAAGACTAGACAACTGCATTATGGGCATACAGGATCGCTTATAAAACTCCGATTGGAATGACTCCTTACGAGCTTATATATGGAAAAACTTGCCACTTACCAGTTGAATTAGAACATAAAGCATATTGGGCGATTAAAGAATTTAATTATGATATGAAAGAAGTCTGGTGAGAAGAGATTGTTGCAATTAAATGAATTAGAAGAATTAAGGAATGAATCATATGATAATGATAGGATTTATAAAGAAATGATGAAATTATGGCATGATCGGAAGATTAATCGAGAGAAATTTTGAACCAGAGACAAGAAGTTTTGATATATAATACTAGATTGAAATTATTTCCTGGGAAATTGAAATCTCTATGGTTAGGACCTTTCACTATAACTCAAATATTTTCATATGGAACTATAGAAATTGAAGATCCAAAAATAGGACATAGATTTAAGGAAAACGGACATAGATTAAAACTATATTTCGAAGGAAGAATACCAAATTTTAAAGAGGTTTTTATGCTCAGTCGACCTGATTACTAACTGAAATTAGGTCGAGCTGACGACGTTAAACCAAGCGTTTTATGGGAGGCAACCCATAGTAGTTTTTTATTTTAATTATATACAAATTAGTGAGTCTGTATTATTAAAACAAATCTTACTACTCAATTTTTTAATTAGAATCATCACAAATTTGAACCTATATGATGAGATCAGAAAATATTCGGACCAAAGCAAAATTGGGCAATTTTACAAAATCTTGCCGACTGCGAGGTCGATTCTCGCCGACAGCGAGAACGGTGCCTAATTACATTTCAGTTTATTAACGAGCTCGCCGACGGCGAAAAACTGCTTGCTGACAGCGAGATCACGTGACATATTTTAAATCAGTTTTATAACCAGCTCACCGACGGCGAGAAACTTCCCGCCGACGGCGAAGCAGTTGAAAATTTGGTTTCTTAAGTTTTTTTTGTGCTGTTTTGGACGGTTCTAAAGCCATTTCTTTGTAGAAAACCATCCCAATTTCATTTTTACACTGTTGTCTTCACTAGAAACGACTAGAGACCATTCCTTTCAATCCGAAATGACCACCAAACTCTTAGAAACCACAAATACTGAAGTTTTCAACCTAAGAAAATTCGTCAGTTCGGAGGCACAGCGTATTTTCAATAAAGTTTTGATGAAGAAGCGACTTATTAAAGAAAGGGGATTTGTCAACAGAGGAGTAGAAAATTCCACCACAAAAATTGAAGAAATGATCGTGCAGTGGCATTGGGAGGTATTTTGTTATACGACATCAGCTGTAGTTATTTCTATAGTTAAAGAGTTTTACTCTAATCTACATGCGATCAACAATGGAAGTGTCTACGTCAGAGGAAGATGGGTAACATTTACTCCTTCAAGGGTAAATGAATTATTTTCTATAGAGAATACCCCGTCCGTCATTATTCAAACTTTTTTCCTTCAAGATACAATATGAACGAGATTAATAGATACCGGACCGACGAACCTGATGATTGGGAGTTGCGTGAAGACGGGTATGTCAGTTTTTCTGCATCACTTCTTAACCCTGTCTCGAAGCATTGGCATTTCTTTATCTCATCAAAATTATTACCCACTATGAGGGTAAATAAGGTTTCAAAGGAATGGGCTATATTAAATTACTATATTCAAATTGGATTACCTATCGATGTTGGATCAATTATAGTAAAATCTGCATTGGGATTAATAGTTCATGGGTCAGTTCATGGACTTGGACACCCATCGACTATATTTGTTTTATGCATTCAGTACCAAGTTTCTTATGAGGCTTGGGAAAAGGTACTTTTGCCATGGAAACCACTCGATCCTACGGATATGTTTCCAACTTTGGATAACAATGATGAGATTACCATTATTTCTGATAGAGCATCACAGAACAATCCTTTAGCAAGGCCTCTTACTGATAAAACAAATTTCATTCTGAAAAAGATTAAAGGATTAGAGAAAGAATTGCAAAACATGATGAATTCCATCGATAATATCTCTAATATGTTTGATCACATTGGCTGGAGAATGAAGGAGCACTTTGATCATACTGGACATCTGGAGGCCAGTTTTATTCATTTACTGAGACAGAAAGGGTGGATCGATGAAGAATCTACTGCAGAATTCCCTTTTAGGCCTTTCTACAATCTATTTGTGCACCTGCGTCACATCGGAAATATCAGAGAGGATATTAGTTCAGATACTGAGGAGTAGTAAAGATTTTTATCTATTGTTATATTTGTGTGTATATTTGTGTTGATTTGGATTTAGGTTTTATTATGATTTAAATTTTAATTTGATCATCTCAGATTTGATGAAATTATATGTATTTGTTATGTCTCAGCATTTAGTGTATAGTGGTTTGGATTGTGATGCTGAGTATTATGGATTTGGACATTTAAGTTAAGTATGTTGTTAGTTGTTAGTGTGAAGTTTGTAAGTCTCATGAATTTCATATATAAAGTTATATTGTTTGTGTTGTGTGAACTTTTTGTGAGTATAAATATCTAATCTTCATACTAAATTATTAAATTAAGTGATCGGAAGATTGATTAAGGACAAATCGAGGTTGAAAATGATTGATGAATTTCAAAAATTTAAAATTTTGGGATCTCGCCGACGGCGAGAATTATCCCGCCGACAGCGAGGGAAATCCCGCTGACAGTGAGAACGATCTAGCTGACGGCGGATTTTTCACGAAACATTTGCCTCTGTCAAATTAATTAGCTCGCCGACAGCGAGATCGCGAAAAGTCCTATATTTGACCAGTCAACCGACACTATTCATCATCCCCTTCCTCAAAACTTCGAAAAAACCGACCTAGGGCTTGTGAGATCTTGGATTTGAGGCTATTTCAACACTTTTTGACACCGGATTTCATCTTCCCTTTGTAAGAGCTTCACTCCTATGCAAAAAATTTTGATTTTCACCATGGATTTCTTCTACATTGGGAAATTTTGAAAAAAATCGAAATGTGAAGAAAAGACTTGGAAGAAATTCATGGAGATCGATTTAAATGGATTTTAGATGTTATAGGAAGCCTTTTTAGTAATATTTGGGAGTTTAGTTAAGATTTTTTGCAAATTTCACAGATCAAAAATGGCTACACGACAAAAGCGACGGTTGGATTACGACGAAACCCTGTTTGTGAATACAAAAGCACAATCAAGATATTTTCACAACATTCAATCAAGAAAATGCATTCAAGATCGAGTTTTTAAGAATCTAGGAGGAGAGGTGGAGCGAGTAATAAAGGAACGAGGATGGGAGAATTTTTGTTATATTTCATACAGAGCAGCTGTGGAGGTAGTTAAGGAGTTCTATGCTAATTTGACTACAACTGAAGATGCACCAGTTAAGGTTAGAGGATTTTTTGTGGAATTCAGCTACTGCCAGAATAAATGCTTATTACGAGGTACGAGACACCTACACCAGTGAGTATGAGACTTTTGGGACGATGGAAGGGCCACTGGAAGAGGTGATCGACTTTCTCACTGATGGGAAAGGCGTCTGGAAGATCAAGTAGCGGGAAAGGGTAAATTTTCCTCTTTCTATGTTAAATGCAACTTCAAAAGCCTGACACTATTTTATTTGTTCTACTTTGTTACCTACTTACCACCATAGTGAGGTAACAAGAGATAGAGGAGTTCTGAATTTCTGTATTCAGAACCAAAAAAGTATTGATGTGGGAAGTATAATTTATAAGAATATATTAGCCACCTCAAGAAGTGAAAGTGGAGGAGGACTAGGACATCCTGGTCTTATCTATGCACTCTGCCAATTATCTAGGGTAGAGGCAAGAGATGATGAGTAATGGGTTGAGCCTATGAAACCTATTACTCTGGCTAATATTAAGAAATATGAATCCCACGAAGAATGGAGATCTGGGACAAGGGATTATGTACCTTCTTCAAGTAGAGATATACCCTCTACTAGTTATGAACCCCCTCAGTACACCACTCCTACCCTTCAAGATCTGATGAATGAGCTGATCCTAAGTAGAAAGAGTTTTGAACAATTTGGAGAGAATATGGAAAGAAAATTTGAGCATATGGACCACTGGATTGATGGCTTGGAAAGAAGGCATGATTATGATAGTGAATATCTCCAGCGGCATTCAGAGTACGAAATTGCATATTATGAAGCTGAACGTCGAAATATGAGTGGTGAGTTAGATGTTGTCTTTCCTGAGTGCCCTCGCTACACACGTATTAGCACCTGTCACCTTCTCGGCACTGGAGATCAGGGAGATGATATAGCCTGGGATTTTGATGCGGAAGATTAGAGACTTGGTTTAGTCTGTTTAGATTAATTGTTATTTTGAAAACTTTATTGTTCTATGTGTAATTATTATGTACTTTCTGTGGACTGTGTATTTGGTGTATTTGTGTGTTGCTTATGCTGTAATGTTAGACTTTTTATGTGTGTTAAGTTAGTTTGCAATTTTTCTTTTAAATAGGATGTTAGTTTTTCTTTAATGTGTTGTTTATGTTTTATAAGTTATGAACTTTTAATATGTTTAGATTGTTTTAATATGTTTAAAGTAGGCTAGTTGATTGTATGTGTAGTAATAGATTAAGTTTTCATTTGTTGTGTTTTATACTTATTAAAAATTTCTTATCCCAGCACTTTCTTTTAACTATTATATATATATGGAAGAATACTAACAATACAGGTTCTTTAAATAATGAAAAGACCTGCAAAAATTTCAAGGAAAAGAAATACCTAAAGCTCAAAGGTATGATGTAAATTCATTGTATATTTTCCTTTTCACCATTTAGAAATAGATAGAAAAATATAAGTTTGGGGGAGGAAAAATACAAATTTAATTATTAAATTGTTCTTAATTTCTATTTTCAAAAATTATTATCAAATGATTTTTCTATAGTATTTTTTCAATTCAATAAACATGAATTACTTTATTTAATTATTATAGAAAGTTAAATAAAATGTTTCTAGTAATTCAATTATTTAATAGAATAAGATATTTGGATAAAAGGAATAAGAATATAGTAAACTATTTAAAGTAAAGGAAAACTATATTCTAAATTTGAAATTCTTAAGTATTTAGATGAAAAAGAAGAGATTGAAACTCAACGAAGTAAAGGCTATGAAATACATATAAGCAAAAAAAATATTTTAAGTTTCAAATTTAGGAAGAGAAAGTTGAAGTTCAAAATTATTAACAGGCTATCCAGATGTAGTAATCCTCACTTGAAAAAGAAAAGAGAAGGATTGAAAATCAATCCAAAAAGAAAAAAAAAAGAAAAGAAAAGAAAAATATAAGTGAGGAGATGCTTTATCAAAAATTTGCTTCAATGGAATCAACCTAAAGGGTAAAACTCAAATATATTTCTAAACTTATATATATGGATTAGTATTTTACTAAATAGAGTTTTCTTGAACTTCCTATCATCTAAATATCTTAAGTAAATTACTCTTTTAAATATAGTCTTTCCTGAAATAAATAGAGAGCTAGAAATCTTAAATCTGATAACTAAATAATCTTATATCTATAAAATTAATTTAATTACTTAAAAATATTTCTATTTAACTTTACTATAGTATTATTTAAATTTAATTCATAGTATATCTGAATTCAAAAATTCTATTACAGTAAATCATTATTTTTATTTAGTATAAAAATTACTTGAGGACAAGTAATAATTAAGTTTGGGGGATTTTGATCACAGGAAAATATATTAAGAAATTCATACCCATTTTTTATGAAATTGCACTTTAAAGAAAGGTATTTTCTTTATTTTATTGCAGGAATGAAGATTTATAAGTGATGAAAGAAAAAAATATGAAATGGACCGAATTTGGATCAAAAAAAGAAGAAATTCAAGCAAAATGAACTAAGTCGCTGACGGCGAGATCGAGCCCGCCGACGGCGAGATCATGAGGAGAATTTTTGAAGGATTTGCAACTACCTCGCCGACAGCGAGCCCGAGCCCGCCGACGGCGAGATCGCGCGGTTTGGAGACCTTCTAGAAACCCCGCCGACGGCGAGACAGTTCAAAATGCTAGATACATTGAACCTGGACTCTTTTTTGAAGAGGTGCTTAAGTACCCCTTGGACCTTTGTCTACCTCTATAAATAGAGGACGAATTTTAGTATGTGGTGTCTATTGAGTGTCTTCTGTGTGTCAATTTTAGAGAGTCTTAGTGTCTACTTGGTGTCTATTTTAAGAGTTTTAGTAAGTGTAATTAGTGAGTTTAGAAGTGTGATGTACTAGAAGGAAAAGTCAAAGGAACTTCAAGGAGTCTGCATGGGAGGAAATCGAGATAAGTATCTTTGTTTATTGTTGTTAACTTTGAATGAAATTCATGCTTTGTTTAATTCCCATGCATTCTGAGTAGTTTTCTTAGTCTTTCTCCTTGTTTATGAAATTATGTGAATTGATGAAATTAAATAGAAGTGTCTAATATATTAAAATAAATTGTGATAATCTTTTACTTAAAACTTAATTTACTGGCCAATTGAATTGTTAAAATATGTTGAATTATCAACTATAGTAAAGATTACATCCAATATTCAGGGAAGTCAAAAGCCTTGGGAGGAGGATGCAAATAAATAGGGAAATATTATTTATCAGACATAAAATTGGACATTTTAGTGTGACGACTAAAATATTCAATTTGGTCCTATTGTTTGAGAGTCGAAGTGTAGATGTTAGCCCTCGAGTGAGGGGAACGTGGGAGCTATGAAGTGGCAGCCAGTATCCTCCCAGCCTAGCCGCAGATTCAGTAATCAAGCATAGGATTAGTCAATGTTCTTTACACCTGGATGTTGACCTCATTTTTGATAAGGTCTTCTCTTCTCTCTTTAGTACTTAGGATCTAGCCTTAGGCTTTTCCTTTGACTATCTTAGAGGACTAGAGATGGAACCTACCCCTTTAGAAACTCAACCACCTCTTAACTCCCTGCAAACCCCACAAGCTTGATTGTAAACCCCTAATCACCTAGAGGGTTGTGATCAAATGTGGAAGTTTAAAGGATGAGTTGTCTATAGGACCTTTGGCCTTAGGATCACCCTGGGTGGCCTGGTCTAGTGAACGCTGACTTACACATACACTACACTCTCACACACACATTCCAAATCCTAAAAAGCACACTCTCACCCAACTTGACCTCTTGACTCATGTAGGTAATTCACATGGATGGTCCTTAACCCCTAAGCCCCTGGTTAAGAGGGTTAGGAACAACATAATGAATGCCTCAAATGAGTCCTCTCATGGCTCCTATGGGCTTAATATGGCTTCATGTCTCAACCAAAATCATTCCATTTCACTCATACTGGCTCAATTTTCATTTTTTCCAAATTTCAATTTTTGACCCTCGGGACTGGACCCACCAAACCTACTAAAAGCCGTTGGAACTACCCAAAACAACCAAAATTTCCAAATCACCCGAAACTTTTCCAAAATTAAACTTGAACATTTTCCCACCAATAAAATTGATCATTTACAGCAAAAAATACCAAAATTTCCAAAAATACCCCCAATACCCTCCAAATTACTAAAATGCTCCTCTTGACCCAAAAATTCAAAAATTCCAAAAATTCCCAGAAAATTCCAACAAATCCCAAATATTCTCAATTTCATTTTGTTCAACTACACCATGGGCCAATTTTGCCAATTTACCCACTTTTGTCAAAACCTCCAATTTAGCCCATTTTAAACCCAAATGAACCCAATGTCAAACCAAACCACCCCAATTGACCTCAATTTTGGTCCAATTCAATTCTAAACTTCAATTCAATATCCCCAATATTAATCTAGAGCAAATCCAAGCTCAATTTGATTGACATTTGAATTCAAATTCATTTTTAAGCTTAAAGCCCAATTTTGGCCCATGACCCAAACTTAACCCAAACCAACCCAATTCAACTCCAATTAACCCCAAATATTTTCTAAACCTTCCCTAACATCTCCATAAACAAAACACAAACATAATTTGCCATAAATTTGGACCCAAACCCTACTCAAATTCAACCCAAACCCAAAATCCCTTAAATGGGCCTACACCCAAACCTAACCCAAATAGGCCCAAATCCCAAAATCAAAACCCAACCAAAGTTGAAACCTCTTTGAAACACTCCCATAAACATTTCTTAATGTTAATTTTACATCAATTTCAACATTAGCCCAACCTTAGCCCAAGTTAGTCCATTTTGACCTATTTTGACCCTATCACTAAAGAGACTCAATTTAGACCCAATTCAATTCCAAACCACCTCAAGTTTGATCCAAATCACTCATGACACATCCTTAAACTAAACCCAACATTTATTTGGCATGGCCCTTTGCAAAATTGTCATCTAAAAGCCGACTTCCAAAAGACATTCAAAAGCCCATTCCTAACTAAACTCAAAAGCCCAAGCCCATCCTAAAGCCCACATTACAATCTCATCTCATCCTCACTTAATTAAAATCATTCATAAGTCCTAAATCAGCAATCAAACCTTTCTAAACAAAGCCATATGACAAACCATCCAAATTTTACACCAAAATACCAAAATTCCTTAAACCCATTTCCATGAAACCAAGCCAACTTTTCCCAAGCCATATAAGAGCCATGAAGCCATCCTTAAGCCCCATGTGAAGCCATGATGGGTTTGACATGTGACCAAGCTATTAATGGCAAAAGGAGGGCCCCCTTTCCTAATCCTTCATTAAGCCTTTTTAGCCATATCTATGTCACACACTAAACCATGTTTTGCCACCTAATCCTTGATGAAGACTCCACCACACATGGGAGGTTGACCCACCGATCGCTCTCACCCAAAATCGAGTTATGGGAGAGTGAACCCAATCCATTTGGATGAGTTGACCAAACCAAGCCTAAAATGGCCTTATCCCCATACCACTTAGAGCCAACTCCTTTACACATGTCTAAAGCCAATTCACTTCACCAAACCCCAGCCCTGACTTCCCTGGTCAAGATGGTGACCCATGCCTGGCCGGCCAGCCAACACAACTGCCGGAAAACACCATGGCTGAGACCTTGGAAGGAGCCAAACATTGAAATTCCATCTTGCTGAGCTGCCCCATGTCCAATGGCTGCCATGGCTGTTCTTCCCTTTATCTAAGCAGCTGATCCAAGCCTTCAACCCTCCCTGAGAAGCCCTCCAACCAGCCCTATTTAAACACCACCTCCTCTCGGCCAAGGAAGGTGCTGAAACAAACCATACAGAAACTCTGCCAAAATCATTCTAGACTCTCCTCCACACCTAGAGAACTTAATCCCCACTTAAATCCCCCTGCCATTTCCTCTTTGTGAGCTCAATTTCGGAGTTGAAATCCAAACCCAAAACCAGGACACTTCACCACATTGAGTCAATCCTCAAATTGATTGACTCTACACCTTCACTGCGACCAAGAGGAGAAGTTCCCCAACGAAAAGTCCCCTCACAAGGCCAGCCATTACTTCCGGCCTCCAAGCTTTGTGATCGAGTCGTGGTCACTTTTGTACCTAGGCAATTCACCGTGCCAAGGGACTTCATCCGGAGCTTGCTTGGACCCAATCGAACGCGACACAACTCTCGGATCGAAGCTTCACTTCTCCGAGCAAAGGTATTAGCTCTCTCTTCCTCCCGAGCTTCTGGAGATTCTCCATTTGATATGAATCGATTTCAATGCATATTTACCATATGGATGTGTTCATCTCTTCAAGACGAATCCATAGAGTATAAGAACATAAAAATCCATCGAGAAATGAGGGAGATATTAGGGCTAGAAGGTCGACGGTCACGGGTTCACACCTGTCGGAGACGATGACCAAGAACCGTTGGATCGGACGTGTATCGGATGGACGGCCAGGATCGCGTCAGACCGGAGGATGTTACATAAATGGCGGGCCCCGGGACGGCTGACTCAGATGGCGGTGCCCAATCACAGCGCGACACGTACGCCCTTCGGAGCCGTCGAGGTTGACGCGGCGCCGCGTAGGATAAGTAGAAAATTAGGGATTTTTCTTATTTATTAAATACCCAGAACTTCAAAAATGCATAACTTTGTGTAGAAAAATCCTAAAATAAAATAAAAATACTCTCTTGCTCAGTGAACAGAGAAGAATAATGTGGAAAAGAAATCAAGTCATTTCATTGAGTACTTTATTTTTAATTAATTATTTACTCTCTGCACTATTTTGATTCTCCATGCATGTAGACAATTCATCATGGCATGAGACCATAGGGCTTTTGAAGCCTCCGAACTTGGGAACATTCCCCGAATTTTCCAAGGTCAGAGGCCATCCCTATGAGAAGTTATTGATTTTTCAATTGCATGTTATTGTTTTGAGTATTTTAATTCCAATAATTAGCATGTTGAGAAATAAATTCTAGGAAAATTTGGTGATGTTTCTTATGACCAGAGGACCCTAGGAAAAATAAGTTTTAAGTTAATTCACATGGAACAAGCCTAATTGGCCTAAATACCCAATATTGAATTTTAATTAATTAGGGTTAACCACACATTAAATTGACTTAAAAACAATTCTCCACTGATCTTTAGGATCAGAGGAAAATCACATAAAAATTTTAAGTCAATTGAATTTGATTCGCCTCACCAAATGGGTTAATTAAGCCTCTTAAGCAAAATGGATAAAATTAAATTTTAAAAATTCATAACTCACAAAATACTTTTCAAAAATTCACAAAAATGGTTTTGGAGCTTCTATAATATTAGAGGAACTTAGGAAAATTAAAATTATAATTTTCTAAAAAAGTTGATTTTAATCATTATTTTAATATTTTAAATAATTAAAAAATAATAAAAATCATAAAAATATTAAAAATCACCAAAATGTCACATTTTAAATGCTAATCACTTAGGAACAAATCAAATATTTTTCCTAAGTCTCTAGGATAAGATATTGAATTTTAAAACCCTAAAATAATTTTTGAATTAAAAAATGATTTCCTTTAATATTTCCACTAAAATAATTCTAATAAATCAAAGAAAAATCAGAAAATTATAAAATTTATTTCTGTGAACTCCTTTAGGTTAGAGAGATTTAAGAAAAATATAAAATCCATTTTTTAACTTTTATTTTATTTTAAAATTAATTAATGCTCCAAAACTCAAAATAATTCTAATAAATAAAATATAATTCAAAAAAATCACCAAAATTTGTCCAAATGGTCTTCTGGTCATTAAGAACATCCCATAATTTTCTTAAGGACAGAAACATTTCCTTAGTCATGTTATTGAATTTTGCTTGAAAACCCCTATTTTCCATTAAAAATAATTACATAAATAAATTAAATACAAAAAAATCACATTTTCTTCTCTAATGTCTTAATTGACATGTGAGTGAGGTTACATAAAAATTTCAACTTCATTTGAGCTTAGTTTAGTGAGTTATAGAATTATTAAGCTTGAAGGGCACAAGGGTAATTAAAAATTTCAACCCTTAATTAAAATTTTATGAATAATCAAAAAGGGGAGGGTAAAATATTTGATTTTAAACTGATTTTGGATGATTGAAATTTAAACAACTGAAGGGTAACAACCTACTTATCATTTCAAGAATAATTGAAATAAATTTTAATTAATTAATTAATTAAAATTTTGGAAGAGTAATGGAAATTTGAATTATTAAAGGTAGGGATATTATTAAGAGGATATTTATTCTTTAACTTAAAAATCCCTAAATAAATCACTTCAATAATACTTAATTCTTAATTAAAAAAAATTAATTAAAATGATAGTCCAAATTAATAATTAAAACTAAAATTAAACTAAAATTAAATTAAATTTAAATTTAAACTAAATTAAAAAATTAAACTAAATTAAATTAAAATTAAATTAAAACTAAACTAAATTAAATCAAATTAAATAAATTAAATTAAAAATTAAATTAAAGTTAAAATTAAACTAAATTTAAATTAAAATTAAATTAAATTAAAATTAAGATTAAAATAAAATTAAATTAAATTAAATTAAATTAAACCAAATTAAATTAAAATCAAAAGCAAATCAAATTAAGTTAAAATTAAAATAAATTAAATTAAAATTAAGTTGAATTAAATTAAATCAAAATCATTTAACAACAAACCTAAATGAAATCATTAAGACTTAAATTAAATCTAAAATAACTTGAACAATATTCCAAACTTAAACTAATTTCTATAATTAAGTCAAAATTAAAATTAAATCATTAAGTTTAAATCGTCAAAATACCTAATAAATTTGCCCTTTTAAAGCTTTTATTATTATTATAACTCTTAAATGAAGTATCAAGTGAAGTGTTAATTCATTTATAGGATATTCAAATGTCCTAGTTCACTGAGCAAGGGAACAAAACTTAAACCCCTGGATGACTAATTCATCCGTACAATAAAAATTCATTTGAACTCAAAATAATCCCAGAAGTATTGAAAAGATGTTTAAGACTCGTCCTAAGCACTTCCTCAATATGACGGGATGTTTTAGAAGAACAATTGAATTTAATTGTTCTTTGATGAAGAAAATCATCCTTAAACCAAACCAACAACCTAGTACGTCATAGGAGATGACTAGTTATAGGATTAGGAATTTGCAGTACAACCAAAACCCTTCCCTTAGCTTTACCTAGGTATTCATTGAAATATTTAAATGCCTTAACATGTGTTTTAAGTGCAGCTTGGGGTGACGGGAAGACCCTCCAGGTACGCTTTTATTTAATTGCAATTTACTTTATTGTAATTTACTTACATTGCACCGTACTTTACTTTTTCTTGCATGATAAACAAGACTGTTGTATGAAAATTAAAACCTTTAGGATAGTCCCTGAACTGAAACCAAAACAAAATTAAAAGTCATTACAACATAAAAATCACCGCCACAACATTCCAAAATATAAAACAACTCAAAATTTAATCACAAACAGAACAACAAAACTACAATTATAACTAAATTAAAACGTCTCATTGAATGATCGTGAATACCTCGGATGATGTAACCCACGTGTTGCTAACGGGATTTCCCACGGTCTAAATGAAAGTGTGGAACTCATTCAACTGAGTTTAGCAAATTCATCCGGACTAAGTGAATTCAATGAAAATAACTGATGTCGGGATGACGGAACCGTGGGATCTTAATCGGTTCTATTTTAACAACTTTAAGATTTGTTTTAATTAAAATATTAAAAATATTTGGACTTTAAGATGTCTAAACCAAAACACTTCTCTCATCTCCTGATTTATGACTTCTAAAACTAAACCTCTGCAACAACAAGAAGCTTGGAGCATAGTGGGCAGCACGACCATCGTTATCAGCAAAATTCGGGTCTACATCAGCTAAACATTCCTAGAATTAAACAACAAAGCCATAGGATTTCGAGGTAGTTTGCTTAGTGCAACATAAATCCTCAACATTTTCGTTAGGCATTTACATAATCATCTTATGCAAATTACGCCCTAACCAGTCTTAGGACTCTGAGGTAGTCGTTCGGTACGACATAAACCCTCACATCTTCGAGGCCATTTGTATGATCATGTCATACAAATATAAGACCTAAATAAATAAAATTGGTAGGATTAAAATATTAAATAAATTCCCAAATTGAAGACAAACTATAGGATTGTTTGAGAAGTTGCCAAGATTCTTCTTGGATCCTCAGCTTCTCCTACTTCTCTTTCTTTGGACTCTTAAAATAAATTGTTCCAAATATGATCCATTCCCTATTGAAATTTCCAAAACTCAAATCCTTTGAAAACCTTAAACTTCGAAATTCTCGAGAGCAAAACCACCGATCATTATCGAGAGTTTTCTTAAATGATTCTTGTCATGTAAGATGTAATTAACTATGGGGCTTGCCCTTATAGGGAACTTTAAGAACCCGGAGTAATATAAACCCTGCTTAATTCATTTATATTAAGCAGGGGAACTTTTCGGCTTATAAAATTGGTTCGCAGACCAAACGGATGTCACAAATCTTCTAGTTTATTTAATCGAGCCCCATCATCAAGCAGTGTGTCTATTCTTCGGGATAGATACATGGTTTGTGGTGCGGTGCTCGTTTATATAAACTATTTCGAGATGTGAGACCGGTTTGATTTCATATCTTAAAATTTTCAAACTTAAAATTATTTTCAAAATAAAATGCTACTTTCTAAATTATATATATTTAAATTAAATTTAAAACCTAAAATTCACCGACAACTTCTGTAGGCGACCCTATTTTTTAAAAATACAACACAAACATAAAAATATGTCGACACTGGACCAAAAGGTAAACAATAGGAATGCTCCTATTTGTCACATTACAATAAAAATTCTATTTGAATTCATCATTCACTTAATTTTCTAAAAACAAGGAGAATGATACTTTTCTGAAATCTTTAAATCAACTTTATTTAAAGCATTAGTTTACTTTAGTTCGCTTTAGTTATGTATTCTAAATTTCCGTATACTATATTAGTAAGTAAATCCTTTAAATTTAGCTGTTACAAATCTTTTAAAACTTCCCTGTGGGATCGATAACCAGGACTCCACTAGAGCCCTGTATTACTTGATACGATACATATACTTGCGTAGAATCCACATTATACATTCCATCATAAAATCAAATATATATTAAAGTGAGATCAAGTTTTTGGTGCCGTTGCTATTAACATAATTTGCAAACATAAAAAAGTGGGTCAGAGACTTACGCTGAGGAGTAGTTTAGTGAAGAGTCAAAGTTTCAGAGGAACTTCCTGAGTCTTGTGGAGAGGATTTTCAGATAAGTGTTTACCCTTATTCTTACATTTAGTTTTTAATTAATACTTATTTTCGTTTGTTGTTTTTCTTATGGTTTTAATTTCAAATCATTGTGTTTTTGTATTTTCTCAATGCATTCTGAGTAGTTTACTTTATCTTTTTCTTTCTTAAATGGAGAAGTAATTAATTTATAGAGAACTGTTATGGAAAGCATAAGTGTTTAAAAGTTGGAAGAAGTTGTGTAGATTGATTCTGAAAACTTTGTTTACTTCTTAATTTGGCCTGTTAGTTGTAGAATTTCTTGAGATTATGTAAGATCCAATGTGGTATTGTCTCATAAAAGTTAGTAAGAAACACATGTAATTATATGGGTGAGAATTGTACTCCATATAATTGAATGTAATATTAGAAGACATTTTTATGAAAGGGAGTAAAATTAAAGGATTTTAGAGTGACAGGCTAAAACCCTCTAATTTGGTTTGAAGTTTTGAGTTTTGTTATGAGAAGTTAGCCCCCAGGTGGTGGGAATCGAGGGAACTCTGGAGTGAGAGGCTGGTATCTTCCCTGCCTAACCTTGTTCAAAATGATAAAAATTTCAAATTAACATATGTTCTTTATAGAACCAAGTAAGGGTAAAGAACACATTTGCTTCTATCTGTCACAACAAATTTAAATACTTCCACAATAATACTTTTATAAATATTACTACTTCATAAAAGGAAAGAAAAAGATATTCTGGTTAATAGTATTTTACATACAGTGTTATTAGTTATTATAATTTCAATTTCTTGCTTAACATTTTATTAAGGAAATTTCAAAAAACAAATCAACTTTCAAAACTTTTCAAAATCAAGACATACTTTTCAAAAACCATTAAAGAGTAAAAAGATAATTTTCTTATTCCTTTAATGATTTTCATACTTTCCCTATGGGTTCGATATCTCGGGGCTTAATCAGAAAGTCCTATATTACTTGATAAATGATATGTATACTTTCGTAGTATCCCATATTATAAAATTATAATTTTTCATATCTAAATCATCAGCGCATATATTCCTCGCGGCCCAAGTTTTTGGCGCCGTTGCCGGGATCAAGTTTTAGCGCTGTTACATTTATCTAACGGAGTTAAGTTTTTGGCACGCATATATTTATCGGGGATCACCTCACCCATTGGGGAGCTTGGGAGGTGATTGGAACTGGTTCATTTTGCCTTGGATCAGCCTCCCTCATGCAAATTTTTTAGCACCTACAAATGAATAGAGGGTAGAAGTCCACATAAGCTAGATTTTCCTCATTCCCATGTCATGGTAATGATTGCCTTCCAATGGTGATAATGAGCCCCAAACTCCATGAAATTATTTTGTCTCCTCACTATTGGCTAGAGGGGAGGTTATTGATGAGTCAAGGAAGCTAAGGCCTTCATATTTCTCCACCCCATTTAATTTTTCATGAGGGGATGACACATGCCCCTTATTTTCCTTAAATTTTCAAAATTTGATTTATGATGTCACCTTATGATGTGAAGATGATGCAAATTCATGTTCTCTCCTATTGATTAAGAGGTGAGGTGATGAATGAGTCACCTAAGCTCTCTTGAGGTTGCATGAGGGAGTGACACCTCATCTCCTCTTAATGATGAAAATGTCAATTTTTACTTTAACCGTGAATAAGGTAAAAATTCTCCATTCATGTAAATTATCATCATGAGTCTTTTTATGAGTTAATTCATCCTTAATGAGTCTTATAGGTTATGTGAAACCTATATGGGGTCATCATGATGTCATAAGAGGCTTTAAAATTTTTGAAAAATCAATTAATATGTCATAATTAATTTTAAAGGGTTAAATCTCATTTTACCCCCCCCCCTTTTTAATTTAATTTCATTTTAATTAATTAAAATTAATTAATTAAATAAAAATTTTGAAATTTTATTAATTAAATTATTAATTCACAAAATTTTTAGAATTAATTATTTAATTAATTTCATGTCATTTTGATTAGAAAATGGAATTTTGTCTTATTTTATGACTTTTTAATTTAATTTTTATTTTAATTAATTATGACATTAATTAAAATATAAAAATTAAATTAGTAGTCAATTAACTAATCAAAAATAATTTTGAAATTAATTATTTGATTAATTCCATTATTTTTAATCAAAATTGTGCATTTTATCATTTTCATGGCTTTTAATTTAATTTTTCATTTTAATTAATTATGTCATTAATTAAAATATTACAAATTAAATTATTGGTCAATTAATTAATCAAAAATAACTTTGAAATTAATTATTTGATTAATTTTGTCATTTTTATTTTATTTTGGTGTATTTTGTCATTTTATGACTTTTAATTTAATATTTATTTTAATTTATTGTGTCATTAATTAAAATATTGAAAATTAAATTATTAGTCTATTTAATTAATCAAAATAATTTTGAAATTAATTATTTGATTAATGTTTTCATTTTTATTTTATTTTTATCATTTTTTCATTTTTTATCATTTTTTATTCAAAATTGTGTTTTTTGACCAAAATTGATAAGTGTTGACCATGGTTGACCAATGTTGACCTAGGTTGACCCAAGTTAACCTAAATTGGTCAATTTTAGTTTCAAAATGTCCAATGTGACTTTTTCAACCTTGTCATGGTCGATTTGATCACAATATTTGTGATTTTGTTATTTTGGGGTCTAAATAGGTCATGTTGACCCAATTTAGGGTTTAGACTAATACAAAGATCAATGTGGTAACTTTTGAATTAAAATTTTGTTGATTTTGATCAATGTCAATTTGATCATGTCAACATTTGTCTTTAAGGTCAATTTTGTGGTCAAGAAGATTTTGTCAAGGTTTTACCCTAAATCTCAGTGTTTATTGTTTTTAGGAGGTCAATGTAGGTAGACTTCCTTTCTTAATGTATTTGGTGAGTGATTCTCACAAAAAGGTTTTACCCTAAGTATTTGGTCAATTTGGGGATATTTGGGCTAACTTAGGTTAAGGTTAGGCTAGGGTTGGATCCAAGGCCAATTGAAGGCTCACAATGATCTATGGGAATGTTATAAAGAGTTCTTAACATTAATTGGGTGACAATTTTAAGATTGGGGCATTCAATTTGATGAATTTATGACATGTGATCAATTTGGGGTAAAATTAAAAAATTTGGATTTGGTTGGACTTGGGTGAGGTTTAGGCTCAATTTAGGGGCAATTGATGGTTCAATTGTGTTTAGGGAAATGTCATGAAGAGTTTAGAATTCAAAATTGGGGGAAATTGATTGACATTGAGTTTAATTTGGGGAGATTTGGTCATATGGTCAAAATTGAGGCTTTTTGGATTGGGTTCAAATGTGGGTCAAATTGGGCTTGAATTTGGTTTAAATTGCGATTGAGATGTTGAATTGAAGTTTGGAATTGGAATTTGGGAGAATTGAAGTCAATTTGGTGGACATTGGTAGTGATTTGTGCATTTTGGGCTTTAAGGGGCAATTTGGGGCATTTGGTGAAATTGGGCTAATTTGGTCTAATTGAGCCAATGTGGTAATTAAACTTTAAAATTGGGAATATTTGAAGGGTTTTGGGAATTTTTTGAAATTTTTGGATTTTTTTTGGATTTTTTTGGGCTAAAAGGGGCATTTTGGTAATTTTAGGAATTTTGGTGAATTTGAGTTATTTGGGTATTTGAAGTGGTGAGGAATGTTTTGGGATGACTTTTGAGGGATTTAGATAATTTTAGTTGATTTTGAGAATTTTGGGCAAAATTAGGGTTTTAGGGGTAATTTGGTCATTACTTAAAGTTTCGGAGCAAAAGGGTCAAAAGCTTGGATTTTTAGTAAAATTGAGGTTGAAAAGGATTGATAATCCATTTGATCGATGGACCAAGGGAATTCCCAATTTGGATCCTCCATGTTCTGATACTAGCCAAGCCCTAGCCTCGGGCTAAGAGTTTGGGGAAACCACCCAAATGAGTTTCTAAAAGAGTAAGAGATCAAGTCCCAGGGAAATCGATATGTTTGGTTTAGGGTTGTGAGGTAGTGTGTGAGAGTGTAATGTGCAAGTGTGTGTGTTAGCCTTACCTAGACCACCTAGGGTAAGTCCTAAGGCTTGATCATTCTGTAAGGAACTCCTCTTGAGCTTCCTAATGCTTGGTCTCATCCTCCTAAGCATTTAGAGGTTAGACTTTAAGCATTTGAAAACTTAATTGAAGCAAAGAAGTTTTTTTGAATTTCTATAGAGTAAGGTTCCCATCATTAGTCCTCTAAGATAATCACCAGGAAAGTCTTATGACTAGACCCTAGGCTATTCTAAAGAGAGACTAGACCTCAACAAAAATGAGGTTAACACACGACGCCATTAAGACTGCAGAGAACTCTAATAATGCCTCGGTGAAATCCTATGACACCATGGAGAACTCCATTAAAACCACAGAAACCATCAATACCACTGAAATATAATGTTAATGACACAACAAAAAATCTCCAATAACACCGCCGATATTCTAATAACGCCACGAAACTCCAATAACACTGGAATACTACGCTAATAACGTGACACCAATAAGACTGTAGAGAACTCTAATAACGCTGCGGAGAAATCCTATGATACCGTGGAGGAATCTAATAAAACCACAAAAAACACCAATTCCATTGAAAAATAACGGCAATAACACCACGGGAAATCTTCAATAACACCACTGAAAACTCTGCGGTGTTATTGGATTTATGCGCAGTATTATTAGAGTGTTATTATGGTGCTTTTTAAGTGGAATCTTGTTGGCTATATTGTGTTAAATACTGCCTCGTAAAATTAATAAAAAGTTACTAATTAATAATATATATATATATTATGAATTAAATGAATGTTGTCTCAATCAATGTTATCTTCAAAAACCAATAATGTTATGAGTGTCATTGTGTTGTTTATTAAAAATATTGCAATGACTGGTAGACTTAAATTGCAAAAGAATTTAGGAAGGTAGTACCTTTAAAGGTATCAATAAAAGCATCAATCACATCAAATATTGATCTACCTTTATTTCCTTTCTTAAAAAAATTTCAACCTTCATAATATTAGTGTTGGCCTTATGAAAAGCTCTGTCACTGAATATTAGTTCTTTTATTGATAACCTCTTGGTAAAACACTTTTAATCTATTGAATTTAAATCATTATCACTTTAAAAACATAACATTACTATTAAGGGCTAAGGCAACATCCCAATTATAAGCCCAACAAATCAAATTTAACCTCTTAAGAAATTCAACTTACAATAATATTAATGCTTTAAAATGGATATATTGGATAGAGCATAAAAGTAGTATATGGTATACCGGTTGGCCTCATAAGAATTAATAGATTTTATCATGCTGACAATATTGTTGATAAAGTTTGAGTTACACAATATTGCTGACCATGACAAATGTCTCTTCTTATTTGGTTTCAATAAATAACATCAATATGAGTCCATAAAAAAGCTGGCATGAACAACAGGATAAGTTTATCTACTTACACCAAGTGGTCAACAAGAATAACGAAAAAAATTACAAATCCAACAAAAAATTTTAATCAAGTTCTCAAAGAAGACAACTCTTTGAAGTTTCTTAGGGAATTATATATCTCCATCTAAATCCATCATTAAGCTTGTATATGTTTCTGTGGGAAGCGATGTAAGCAATTCCTACTAATTTTAAGTAATTACGAGTGAACATAAGGGAAGAAGTAACAAAGAAAAGAAAAGTGCAAATAAATTTGAATTTTAGTTATGTACCTGACCGAGGAAGTCTGACATTGGGGGAACTGATTCTTGGCTTGAATATGCTTCTTTCTCCTTTCTTGTATACCATATTTCATGTTAGGGAATAATAATGCAACATATAAAAATATATGTTTATGAAAATAGATAATGTATACTATTTACTCTCTTGTTTTTTTCTTTAGTAGCCTTTTTGCCTTGAATTAGATATTCATTTTGGCCCCATCTTCATTAGGTCATTCAAATTGTGTTCTTTATTCAGTGTTTTTTTATTTGATTTTAGCTTTGCCTAAGGTTCTCTCCCACTCAATATATCATCAACATCAATTGATAATTTCTTCAAAGACTCCAACACACAATTCTCAACCTGTTCATTTCCTTGTGTTTTAGTACTAACTTGATATGTAAATTATTGAACGTGTGTGCTAAATATGAAGTCACTTGAAGAACTTGGTATCATTTGTGACTCCTTGAGATGTCTATATCTATAGTTATTATATATGTCCTTTTTGCATGAACAGACCAACTCAGTAAGAAATATTTATCAGGTATCTTTGTTATATTTTTGAGTATAAGAACCCTTAGAGAGTAAGCACACAATAAACCTATCAATTCAATTTTTTTGCAACTGCATATAATATTAGAATTACTTTTGTCCACTTTAACAATCCAGGGTTTATCTACTCTTATTATTCAAAATTTTAATATAAAATTCTGAATCCTTATTTGCACAGAACTCCATAGCAAGGCTCATAAACCATGTAATAACTCTGCTTCAAACATTGATTAAAGCTCCCGAGTATAAATTAAAGCCACCAGCCTCAACACTGAACTGTTTTTTAGAATGAGGATAATTACAGACTGTTCACTTTTAAAATGTTCTTCATTCTCATTCATTCTTCATGATTTCATGACATTTTTAAGACCCAAAAAACATTTTGTAATGGAACTTATTGGCTTGGAGACACCATGCCAAATGTTATTAGTGGACTTACATCTTTGCGTTGATAGGATCCTCATCCCAAATATTTCTTTATTGAAGGTTGTGACCACTTATGCCTGATATTATAATATTTATCCAACCAGACATTGCCGTGCATATTTCTTTTTCTCAATCATTATACCCTAAATTTCTTAAAACTTCTATTAAGAGTCACATCTGCTCATGCATTTATAAAAAAGATCATTAACTCTCTTGCTACCTACACCACAATGGACTTTTGAAGAAAATTTTTGTATATGCCATTGGCAAAATCTGTCTTGTGTGTGACAAACAATCTTCAATGGCTCTAGCCATTGCTTGATCCTGATCAGTGAATATTATTATTGGATGATTGCTATCCATTATACGAATAAAAGTTTTGAATAGCCACTTGAATGAGTCAATCATTTAGTCTGATAAAAAAATAACTCCGAAGAAAATATTCTGCTAATGGTGGTTCATACCAACAAAAGAAGCACAACATAAATTGCATTTATCCTGTAACTTGTATCAAAGATTATGACATCCTCAAAGCTGTTGTAATCAAGTCTGGACATCCCATCACTCCAAATGAACTCAACAAAAAGCCAAACTTATCAATTTGGAAGTCCCACACAAATATGATATCCTCGACTGCTTCTTTGTGAACAATTGTAGCAGAGAATTAGCATCCCCATGTTCAATTCTATCTCTTCACTCTCTTTTTAGGAAATTGTCGGCATCCCTCTTTATGTATTCAAGATTCTCCACTCCCCCCGGGTCTGTAGTCAGGAAGCTAAAAGCATTAATGGCTATAATCCCCGATTTTGTCATCGATCTGAGAATATCTACATTGATTTCACTTATCTTGCTGCTGGAATGCAAAAGATGCTTATTAATGGCTTCTAACAATGGATGATTATGTCTTTCTATAAATTTTTTAACCGAGCAATTGCGTTCGACATGAACGACACATCGAATCATGGCTAGACAACCAGTCATTGTGTCCGCTCTTTTGAACTTCATTGTGTTATTGAACTCGCTCTTTTTTGAAACCAGTCTTACCACAAATAAAGTCCTTTGTCTTAATCTACTTCGAATTCGGCCAAAAACTGGAGTGGTCCTTCGAATAATAAATCCAATACGGTGTGCATAGACACAATATTATTCATGTGCTTCCTCTCAATATGGACAACTGTGCAAAAAAAACTGTCTGCAATTGGATTATTACAAGTAAATTCTGTCTCGGTGAACTGCAAATTTATAACACATCAAACTTTTAGATATGAAAATATTACCGTTCAAATTCTAAAAGCTCAATAAAATCAATATATTCTACTAGGACCTTCATAATCACACATTGACACCTGAATAACTTGAATAACACCGAATTAACACCACAATATCACATCAATAACACAGTAAGAATACCAAAATAATACAATAAAACCGTAACATTACACATCAAATAACACCACAATAACACTAAAATTAAAAAGAAATAACACTATTAGAACGCCAAAATAATACTCCTATAAAACCAAGTAATTACCTCCAATAACACTAGAAAAACACAATAATAACACCAAAATAACACATAAAAAATTCTGAAATAACACGCCATTAACACATCGATAAAACCTTAATATTACCCATCTAATAACACCACATTAAAATTGAAAAAAATCAGTATAATACCATGATAATATCTAAATAACACTACATCCAACTCCAATAAAAACTTAACATTAAACATTCAATAATACAGTAATAACACAATAATAGCACACCATAACAAATAAAAAAATCATAAACTTTACGACATCAATAACAATAACACATCATAATAATGCCAACATAACACACCAATAAACTAAACTTTTAACAGCATGACACCGCATTAACACCAATATAACATGCCAACAGTGCTACAGTCCCACCACAATAAAAATAATAAAGATAATGGTCAAAAAACACTTTTTCCAGGCGCAGCTATACTCACATCGTTTTCACCGTTTTCACAAATATTTTGAGATTCCATCAACATTTTCTGGTCAAGAAAGATGTCCATCACCGCAAAAATTCTAACTAACGGATAAACAAATGAAAAATGCGATAAAATAAAATTAAACCGACAAGATGTGCTTTTTCAAATACTTTAGAGATTAAAAAAAATGACAAAAAGATGTTTTTTTTTCAAGGATGGGTGGGATTCGGATTCGATTGTGCAGTAATAAAAAAACTTATTTTTTTTAGTTTTCAAAAGAATACAAGTCACATTTGCAAGCCCGAAAACAAATATGGGTCCGGACACAAATTTGCAAAGTGTTAACTGCTGGCTTCGTTCACTTCTCTCATCTCTGCCCGTGCCATCGCGTTCTCTGACAATGCAGGTAACCTCTTGGAGGGCATTCTCAACTCTCGTCTCCCCGTTCGCCAAATCATCCTCCTTCGTCCTCCTCCCTCACCTAAAGCCGTCCTCCTTACTCTTTTGCCCCTTCTCCTCTTCCTCCACTCCCTACCCTCTTTACTACGAGCTCATTCACTACCGTCCCGACGGCCGCCATCCTGGCCGCCCTCTAAACTCCTCTACCCCCATGGCCGCCGCAGTCTCCGGCGACGGAGAACCCTTATCATCCTCAGGCGAAGTCCCCAGCGACTCTAAACACATGGATCGTGCCAAGCGCCGGTACTATCGTAAGAGGCAGAGGCGCATGTACGGCGACTCCGGCTCGGACTCCGACTCTGGACGTCGATCCGATTTTGTGGAGCTGAAGCCTGAAATCGTGGACTTCCCTAGGCTGCATGCCCGCGAGCAGGAACTCTACTTCCACGACGCGTTTGCCTTACCCTGGGAGAAGGATAAGCACTACCGGATGGTGTACCAGCTCGAGAAGAAGTTCTTCCCGGAGCAATCCTTTGACAAAGCTTTTGTTGACCCGGCGGCGGAGGTGGTGCAGCTGCGTAAGAAGGGGAAGAGGACACCTAAGAAGGATGAGGGAGAGAAAAGGGATGCGAGGGCTTTGGTTTTCTTTGACGAAGAGAAGGATAACGGGCAGGAGAAGGATAGGGGAGGCAATGTTTCAGAGAAGAAGGTGGAGGAATTTTTCAAGTTCTTGAAGAAGGTTCCGAATGTTCAGAACCAAAGCGATACTTCTGAGGAGGATAGTAATGAGCCGTTTCTCTCGAGCAGGGGAACGGGACTTCCTGCAAAGTGGGATGGGCCATCTGGAACTGTAGTGCTTGTGGACAAACCTAAAGGTTGGCAATCATTTTTCTCTTATTTTCTTCTTCGATATTTCATTTCATGCAAACTACTACAGCTCGGGATGGTCGTGCTCCCATATCTTTTTTTGATTTCTTGCTTCTATAAAGGGGACAGTTATACTGCAGGTTAAAGTACCTTTGGATATTCAGTATTGTACCCTTAACTTATACACAATTATCTTCTTGAATTGTTTTTTATATCCCAAGAATTCTTGCAGAATGACAAGCTGTTATCAGAACCTGATTACGTCCGTGCTAGCTTATCAATGTTGACACCTTTTATTAGTTAGAACATTTTTAGCTTTTCGCTGGATTGGAAATTCAAATTCTTCCTAATGTGTTACTTCATCACTAGGGCTCGGCTTGTTAAGCAAATGGGTCAAATCTTGCATGTGTTTGGCTTGTTAACTTATTAAGCCAAGTTTATGAGCATAAATTCTAATTAAAGTATATATATATATATATATATATATATATATATATATATATATATATATATATATATATATATATATATTTATATATATATATTTGCATGGACTGATTTTGCCTATTCACTGTCATATGAGGTTTGCTCGAATGAAGGGTATGTTAGATGTTTGCAATGAATATTTCTATTATTACTATGAAATTGCAAATCAAGGCAAGTATATCGATGGATAGATGGATAGATTAGGCTTGCTTGGCTGAAGGACTTTATTGTACATGTTATGATTTTAGTAATTATTATAATATTAGATGTTTGCATTGCTTATTTTTATTATTACTAATATATTGCAAGTCAAGGCAGGTTGGACTTCATTTACTGTTTGTGGTAAACTCCGACGCCTAGTTAATGTGCAAAAGGTATTCTAAACTCAACATCACGACTACTACTAATATTGATTGATAATAGTTAACTTTGAAATCGCAGGTTGGGCATGCTGGTACATTAGATCCCATGGCAACTGGTCTTCTAATTGTTTGTGTGGGTAAAGCTACCAAACTTGTTGAACGGTATATTTTGTTTTAACTCTCAGTGGACATTGACATTTGTGCCTATATTTATCAAAACAGTTTATCATATTTACACATCCATATTGGTGACTGTTTATTAGCTTTATGGAATTTATTTAATTTAACTGCTATATATTTTTCAATGGAAGGCATCAATTGTTTTAATTTGCTTTCACTTGGAAGAAAAGTATTCAAACATTCAATGAAGAGCAATAGTTTTCATTAAAGTGAAGCAATATGCAACCAAGCACTTTGCTTTGGACAATTTTTAACACTTTAATGAAGAAATAACGAGCTATTGCTTATGGGGATCTTTGTATTGCACTAAACACTAATAAATGAATTTTTAACGGTTTGGATATTGTTTTTCCCACAGTATTTTCTATTTTAAATGAATAAATTCTTTATTAACCAAGTGAAATAGGTACATGATTAGAAACTATAGTTTGTTCAACGTTCACTTTTGGTCGAAAACACTAACTTCAAATACTTAATTTATTCTTTCTTAGGTGTTCTCATCCTAGGTTTGGTTTCCCGCAGCTGAAGTTTTGACGCTAGAAGTTTATTTTTATTCTTCTATTATTGCTATTTATTTATAGAACTTTGCTTCACTTTCTGTTCAGCTAGTTTCTATACTTAGTGACAGATTCTCTTAAATAGTGTAATTTTTTATTGGTCTACTGAGTTTACATTCTATCTCTATTAATATAATTGTGTGTGTGAGCTCTAAATCTTGCTCCGGTTTCGTTGGCTCAAGTGATCATCTGCAACTTTAAACCAATTTTTTAAAAATCAAATTAGAGTAGCTGGTTCAACCAGTTCTTGAACTACGCATACGACATGTCTAGTTAATCTCAAAACCATTTTGGTTCAAACCGGTGAGAATTAGTTTGAATCGTTGATTCGAGTGGTGAATCGGTTTACCGGTTCTGGTTACGTTGAATCGATCAATCTAAATAATATTTTAAAAATCCTTTTAATTCTCAATACGATGGTGTTAATTTTTTCTATTAAAATTAAATATATGATTAATATTAAGTCAAACATATAATTATAGATTTAAAAATCTCAAATCTAATTAAGTTTAGCTCAATCAAGCTACTATATAACATATCAACTTCCCAAGTGAGTTACAAGTTTAAATTTAGAAAACTTTTTTTAATATAAACAATACAAGATTAACCCTCCCTTATGATGTGAGACTAAAAATTATGAGTGTACTGAAATTGGAATGGGCTGTGGAAATAAATAATTGTATTTTGAAATATTAAATGGGTTGTAAAATGTGGGAATATTATAAAAACATTTTAATATTTAAATTTTTTATATAATAAACTTTAAATTGTCTTATTTCAAATTGTGTAATTGTATTCTTGCTATAAATATATATATATATATATATATATATATATATATATATATATTAATAAACTTCATATGTGATTTTTAATTTATAATTATTGAAGATATTACTTTTGTACAAGTTATATTTATTTTTTCTCTCATATTCAATACATATTTATATTATTATATCATTTAATTTATATTAAAATAATTTAAATGTTTATTACGTCTTCAACCCCTGATTTAATTGTACTTAATTATCAAATCTTGAATCTCTCTATTTTCTAGTTCAATAGCCGCTTCGGTTTTCATAACATTAACTTTATCATTGATGTGTTGAATGATTAATTGCGATCTTGTCTTGGAGCACGATGTCAACTCAAATTAAATTTTGGCTCCCTTTTGCTGTAAAAGAAAATTTTGGCTGTTGATAGCATTATTTGGTGATCTCAGATTAAAGCATGATGTTAAACAAAATCAAGTATTAGCCTCTTTCTTGTAAGGGAAATTATGACAATTAGTAGCACTATTTGGGGATCTCGACTCAAAATCGCGTTGATGACCCAAATCAAATATTGGCCTATTGTATTGTAAGAAGAAATTTAGCAATAAATAATATTATTAGGGTATCTCAATTCAACGCACAATGTCACCTAAATAGATAACTTTTTTGTCTGATAAAGGAGGATTGCAATATTTTACATATTCAGAGATTTTGGCATCAAACAAAATGTCGACTCGAATGCTTGGACCCCTTGGCTCTGACCACAATGTTAATGCCAATGAAGGACTCCCTATATGTTAGTGGAGAGTTTACTACATTAGATATACATATATAGGGATCTTCTCGTTAAACGAGACGTCAACCCAAATATTTGAGAAGGTACCCCTGTCTTGTAAGGAATTCCAACAATATGAATATATTTGAGGGTCTTTATTTGAGCATGTTATCAACACATATAAAATTAAAATCCTCCTTGCATGGGAAAAATCTAGCAATAATGAGTATATTTAGGGATCTCGACTTGAAACATGATGTCAACCCAAATAAAAAAAAAAAAATTATCTACCAAGGGAAATGCCAACGGTATGAACATGTTTAAGAACCTCAACTTGAAGCTTGTTGCCAAAAAAAAAAAAAAAAAAAAAAAAGATAAAAATGCCTCATTTTGCAAGGAGACTTTTGTAATAACTTAAAAACGCATTCTTGTGTTATAATAGAATTTTCATTGAAATTTTAATATTTGCTGGAATGTACTAATAAAACCATTCTAGGGCTCATGGAAGGTGTTTAGGAAGTAGAGTGTGCAGTAAGCATTTGGAAGGGCATAAGAGCCCAAATCTACTGTTAGATAGCAAATTCGAACGATTTGGAGGCTGTCTAGGCGGAATACATTCAAATGGCGAAACGACAAAGTTTGGGTGGGAAGGAGATTCCACCACCCACTCCTTAGAAAGAAATAAACACACAACCTGCAAAAGGAAAGGACGTAGCATTATGAAGAACATAAAACAGAGAATAACATCTCCAAACATAATAAAAATAACCATTGCTAAACCAGAAATTAATTGCATATAAATAGTTCTTAAGCAAACGAAACTTAGTTCTAATTAATATAATATTAAAAATAGGGTCCACAAGGGGCTGATGACAACAGGTGTCATAATCTTGTTGTTGCCCATATGGGCGCTTGTTTCACGTACGAAATTGTGAAATATAGCGATTACCAGAATTCTGAGATCCTGGATCTTGGAAATCGTGAAGTAGAGATCTCCCACATTCTCCCCCGTTATGAGTGGCTTCTTCTTCTCTATAGCCTTTTGGAATCGATATACTGCCATCACGATTATTGCATTGTTGTGGCTGAGGGAGCCCCACCGCAAACTCTATGTTCACATCCACCCAAGAGAACTCTGAAACTCATACATTCTTTCAAAATCTATCATGGTAGAATAAATAATCATTATTTTTTGGCACTATCAGAGCTAGAATTAGACATAGATGAATGTTCTTACGAATTAAATGTCGAGCCATTAAATTTGTAACACGCTTCTCCCACTTCTTATACTCGACTATGCTTATTCGATAAATAAGTCAGTTTGTAAGAATCGACAATGGAATATAATCAATAGCATGCTGGACCACTGTCAGTGACAACCATTCCAGAGGTGAAACTGTCAGTCAAGTTTTCCAGTAACTCCCTCAATAGGAGTTGCCCCTTTTATGGTATTGACTTTTTGGACAAATTATTTTCTGACAATCAATGCTAATCTTATTAGAGTCTCTCTCATGGGCTTAATTCGAATCTCTAGCATACTCTCCCATGGGCTATATGTTGATACTTTTCCTTGATGTCACTTTCTCTTCTACGTGACTATCCATTTCTTAAACCGCTCTTTGCTTAGTGAATCATTCTTATGTTTGGACACTCTAATGCATTGTGCCAAAAATTGTGGCATTTGAAGCACTTCGTGGCTGGGGTAGATCTGATGGGCTCCATAGTTCTCCACTTTGGAATGGTTTCTTCTCAGGTAGGGTCGACTTGGATGCTTATCTAGGTGTACTCTTACTACACGATCTTGAAGAGTGTCGAAACCATCGGGTCTCATTGTTGTTTCTCTACCTTCAAAATTAGGGTCTCTAAATATAGTAGGGACTAATATGACTGCAAATGCTCCACAATATTGTAGCTGGTTTTAGTCCTCCAAAATATCTTATCACTGTTTGCTCCTCTGGTTTCAGTAACTCATATTTTAGCATGAGTTGATCAAAGTCATCTGTGTGCTCCTCCGAAAAAGAGTTTTTATGGTATAGGTGTGAAGTTTTATGAACATATGCTATCAGTAATATGGGAAATGTATTTGAATTGCATCTCCCTTTTCATCTTAAGACGAGGTGGTGATCTTACTCTTCTTAAGTTTTCCCACCACATTGAAGCATTTTTCCTTAATAATGATTAGTTTTAATCTTCTATCATGTTGAAAATTCTTGTACTATAATATTTTTGTACCTAAAGACTAATTCCATTGTCTAGAGTCACTTGATGAACTCATTCAGATTCATGCGACAGTCAAAATACGCTATATTAATCTTCCCTTCAACATTTTGGCTTCTATTTTGATGTTTTATGCCAAATCATTGGGTTATTGGTTATTCATTGCTAGAAACTTTTTGATGGAAGAGATTCATGTCCTCCTTTTGAACTGACATGACACATCACTGTCCTGGCTATAAGTGACCTCATCAAATTGTCTTCTCTTAAAAGGACAATCCTCTATTGCAATTGGATGATTTTTAGCTGCATAACTTCCATAGTAAATTAGTGGACACTTCATCGAGGGTTTCTTTTTGGCTACATGACGTCTTTTTCTCGATCAGTTTTTCGACAGATGTAGCACTGTAATCAAAAGTTGGTTGGGGTTTAGATTTTGGTGGTAGGTGTCGGGTGGAATTTTGTTGAATGTTGGAATGTTGGATTTTGAAAATTTTGAGTTGGGACTAGGAATTGTGGTAGGATTGGTTTGTGTATGGTGGAGTTTTTATTTTATTTTATTTTCTTTTATAAGAAAATTGGGGTTAGAAAGATAATTCCAAAAAAATTTAAGGCTTGTTACGCTTTGATACTTTTTTTTATAATGGATCCCTCTGTTTGAGATTCACATTCAACATGGCTATTATCTAGAAATGTGAATGGTTGCATTTATTCATGATTAATTTTAATTGAAGTTAATTGGTTAAATGTTATTAAGTATTAGCCTTCTCAATTCTAATTGTTGAAAAGAGGAGGATATTAATTGTTTAATATTGTCAGGAGAAGGATCATAAAGTGAGATATATAATATTCCTCTATAAACAAGGTGACCTAATCGAGAGTGTATTTGATTAGAATATTTGAATTTCTGATGTTTAAAATAAGTTAGAAATTTTCAAAACTATCGCATAATTTCAAATCATTTGCATGCTTCTTAGAGCAGAATAATGTGGGTTGATTATATTTTCGGCGTACGCAGTATTCAAGTAATCAATGCATTGGTAAGATCATATGCAAACATTTTCAGTTTAATGGATTTAAACAATATATAGAATATGCCATATTTTTTGAAGCAAATAAAATGTATTTGCTGCTTATTTTAGCCAGCTCATCGTTCTCTGACCATATGTTTAAACAGTTAGCATGATGGCCAAAGTACACGTGGGTGGTTGTGCAATTTTGATTGAACTAATTGCTTGTTGAAATTTTAACCTGGTGGAATGTTAATTGTAATTTAGATGCCATATGAAGGACGGTTATTGTGCAATTTTATTGTGGTTGTCAATGCTTTTATATGTTGTGTAATTAATTGTTCTGCGATTTCACTCATTTGGGAGATAACTTTGGTGGTGATGAGGATGCTTTTGAGAACATAATTGGTGGCTGTTAGTTAGTTCAGTTAACAATTTATTCAAGTGATTTATACTGGATAAATTTTTTTGGAATGTAGCAGCTTGTCTCTATACTTTTCTTTCTATTTATGGGTTGCCTTTCATTTCTCATGACTGCTGCATTTTGTTCTATTTCGAGAAGCTTCTGTGAATTTGCTGAACCTTTCAATATTAGTTGGGCAAATATGCTAAAATAGTTTTAACTAGGGTTTAGCAAATTATCTATTTACCAAGTTAAACTTATTGAAGAAGGGAATGTCAAGTTTACAATCAGTAAGCACTTTAAAAACCTAAAAAGCACCCTTTTAAACCCATATATAATTTTACTGTAATAAACATGTTGCCTAAGGTTTACACTTGATTGGCTTTATATTCACTTGCTTGTTGCTACTAATCTGAGCTTGCTTATAATAAAAGATACGGCATGGGGCTTTGGTCACAGAGGGTTGCTTTTGGCCATATTTTTAGAAATGTTCCAATTGGATCCTTGTGTTTGATCATGCTCTTTAAATTTGTCCTTTCGTCATAAAGCTGCTATAAATCCCCCAATTCCTAAAACATTCTTCATTTTTAAGATCTAGAAGACCTTATTGTGCTGATTTGCATAGATTGTGGATAGTTCTATGTTGCATTTCAAATTTTTTTTGTCTTCGACCGGCACGTAATTGTTATGCACTCCAATAGGGAAATAAAGGATGAAGTGTTTGTTGATGGCGATAATTTCATAATTCATAGGCAGTTGCTTTGTTCATTAGCTTTGTTTATCAAACCAGTTTTTATTTGGGGTTTTATAGTGGAAATTTATTTTTTTCATTTTTTTGAGTTTTCTAACAGGCACAAATCATTATCTACTTTATTTTTTTTTCCTGATTTTGTCTTATATATCAATAATTTTAGGGCTTGCATCGCTTTGAACAATGAGAAATTTTTAGGGAAGGATATTTTTGACATTAGAAATATCTTACAATCTGATGCGGGGGGTTCAACTCTCATAGGGAGGGGTTGACTGGTTCGGTCCAAGTTTGCTGATTAGGTTAGCAGTAATCTTTAGTTATCTACTAGTATTTATATGTTTCTTTCTCTGTTTTAGGGTTAGCTTTTTGCTTTGTTTTCTATTACGATAATCATCTGCGTCCCTAATTTTCTCTCTTAGGGCTATATGGATGAGTGGTGCGTCGACTTTGCCTCACTTTGATCGTGATTATCCTCTATCTTCCCTTACCTTGCATCCCTATATCACAGTTTTCGTCTACTTCCCTGCTGCAACCGGCTATCAAAGATAACACTTTGCTGTTTTCCTGAAGCCCTCCACTTTCAATCTCGTGACTCCACATCTACCGCTACACTCTAGACCAACATCTATCGACTTTTGCCATCCAAAACTTAGGGCCACCACCCACAGCTACATCCCAGAACAACATACCACATGTTGCTGCAACCCATCTCCCTCCAGCCTTCTCTTACTGCTGCCTGCACCCCATACTCTGCTTCTCCAGCCGCCATTCTTCCATCCAGCCATCAGCCTCCTCCAGCCGCCTATTCCCTCCCCTTCGCAGCCGCAGGTGTCGTAACCTGTTTCCAACAGGTCCCCTTCCAGCCGACCCCTTTTCCCTTCACCTGCTTAACCCCCCAACCTCCCAGCAACCTACTCCCTCACCTACCACCTCTCTACCTGCACTACTACCAGGCCTGTCCACCAACCCGAGCCACATCATCTCTACACACACTGTAGTCCTACATAGTCCTAATGGGATATTTGTGTTGTGTTTTCTTCCTGTCTTGAGGTTGTATTCCCTATCGGATTTTTGATTGACTACGGTATCACAATCAATAAATTATTAGATTTGTGATCACGCGATCCTACTATTGGCATTCTTAACTATTATTAAATTATTGGCACCACTTTGAAGACCAACAACCATGTTGGAATACCTATGTGAAATAAACATGATTGGTATCCAATTAAGTACATGCTTGGACCAATGTGAAGTTACCCCCTGACTCATGGGATCTGTGCTAGTTTACTCAAATAAAATTGGAAAATTTCATGTTTATCTAAGAAATGAGAATCTGTGGAAAGATATTTTGATATTGGTATTTGGTAATCTTCGTCTCACAGCTCTTTCCAATTTTAGATTAATACGCATAATATGCTTTAGATGCCATGGCGTCAAGTTTTGGAATCTGAGGTGAAATCCGCCTATATTTTCATTGCATTTCTGTGTGCTATCAGTTTGACAAGTTTAAAAAAATTGCTAGGGTTGAGATACTTGTATTGTGTGATGAAAGGTGCAAATATTTGATTGTGCACCTTTATACTTTTTGAGTCATCTCCCTCCTGCTGCAAGTGAAGACTGAGAAATGATAATGAAGGTTGTGATATTCATTATATCTACTTATCTTTTAAAATGATTATCGGTTGTTTTTTTTATATTTAAAAAATGTATCATGTGATTTTCCGTATGTATCATATTTTGGTTCAAGTATACGGAAAACTTTTTAAATATCTTGAAGATTGAAATGATTTAGATATTGTTAAATAACTTCTTTTTTTATTTAATTTTTTCTTCCAGACTAAAAGAGTTGATTTAGTTCTTATAAAGCTTTTGTATGCTTTTCAGTTATCAGGGTATGGCTAAAGGTTATAGTGGTGTTTTTCGGTTAGGAGAAGCCACAACCACCTGGGATGCTGATTCTCCAGTATGTCTTTTTTATATTGTCACCAACATTAATTCTGGGACTGATTTGTGGTATTTATGCTTTTATGTTGTCTGTATATATACACCCATTTAAGTTCCTGCATATTACTATCAATCTGCGTCTTCATCTTCACATGTGCAAAAGATTGTGAAATGTTCACTTCAATTTATTTCTGGTAAAACTTAGGTTTAACAGATTTGGTGCTACAGTTAAACTATCTCATGTTATGTCGTTGTAATATGTAATTGGAGGTGCTAATTGTCAAAGGATTGGTTGATGGAGAGCTGATTATTTCTGGACGATGGAGCTTGTGAATTCCTCGAGACTTACTCGTCCTTGTGAGCATCTTGCAGGTGCTAATCATCTTGTGGTGCTAAATAAGCTTGTTTGTGTGCCAACTTTGTATAGGATTTCATGTCTTCCTTAGTGGTGCTTCTAAGCGTGAAACCCTCAAGTAAAATGAAGCTAGACGCTTAAACATCAAGGCGTATTTTGGCGTTTCAGATGAAATTTCGTCAGAAACTCTTCTACCGTACTCGTGTAGCAGCACTCATGGGATGGGTGACCTACTGGGAAGTTACACTAATGGGACAAAATCGTGAGATTATTACGACAAAGTGGATATTATTTTGATGGTTGTGAGTCCGGGCTATTACAAATGGTATCAGAGTGTTACACCTGATGATGAGAACTAGGTGCCGTACAAAACAAAATGCTATATCATGGGAGCCACATGTTGTACCCTAGTTAGGATAAAGTGCTAAATGGTGGGAGCCACCTCTTGAAGTTATAAGGAGTAGCCTCTAGATTGTTATTTTCTTAGTGAATGATCTGGGTAAAGAACACTGACAAGGACATTAGTTACTTAAAGTAGGGAGATTATGAAACCTCCAAGTAGAATGAAGCTGAACTTGTATACATCGAGGTAGTTTTTGGTGTAATTGTTGAAATTTCATCAGAGACTCCAAAGTTAGGTATGCTCGTGCGAGAACACTCTTAGGATGG